>OX438531.1:34731636-35931636 GCA_949316355.1 Bruchidius siliquastri
ATAGTTCCTGAAATGCTTCAATGGCAATTAGTAAACTTCGCGCGAGTAGGCAGAATTATGTCTGAATATTTTATTATTAATGTTCAAAGTTTTTTCTTGCCTTTCCAGATTTTTTAAACCACCTCAAAAATGTTACTAATAGACTTTCCTAATTGCTGTATATCGGCCACATTACATTGGCATTTAGGCTCAGCCTTCACCGCTGCTTAGACATGCATAGATATAAAAACAGATTATCCACATTTCCCTCAATTCATTTCCTCGTATCTCAACTACCTATATATGAATGCTCTTTGAGTATTCAGCACATGACAAAATGTACGAAAATTTAACACCTACACAGTGAATCGTGAGGCAAGGAGTGTCTCTCTACGTCGGAATACAATGCCTGCAATCAACTTCCTATTCGGAGTTGCGTAACACATCTCGCATTTTTGAAATAGTACTGTAAAATGTGTACATACATTCATAAAGGGTACACCTCTAAAAGTGTCAGATAGGCCATTGAGTTTTTAATAAGGAGTGTCTCCTGGCGCCTAACAACGATTTGTGATTATGAAAATTGATTTATATGAAGCTACAGGGAGGGTGGCAGTTTGGTATAAATATGACAGGATAATATATAGTTTCTGCCATATTGTTTAGGAACTATACCTATGATCTCATAAAAATATCGATACCTTGTAACATAGCACAATTCTGGGACTGGGCCATCCAAATACATACCGACAGTCCCAGCCAATAGGCCTAATATCACTTTTTGATCCAAGGCAGACCGATTACCTATTTAATAGATAATGCTATCCCATTGACAACAACGTTCATATCACCTTTACCGAAAAGGTATCCAAATATACAGATCTCGCAATAGAAAAGAAACTACTCTGGAAATAAGGAAAAGTTATTATTATCTATCTCATTATGTAAGTCTCAGGTCTCACGCCCACCACGTTCATAACACGCATATAGATACAATCATTAGAACTAGACGAAAAGCTACACAAAATATTCCTCAAGTCCTATATTTTGTATGACCGTGCCTCAATGTAAAGTAGACCTGGCCGGTATATTGTACATAAGTTTGGCTCCTAGTGAAGTAGAATCTATTCTGTTTTGGAAAAGCTTCTAAAGAAACGTTAACAAAAACAGTATGCGTCTCAGCTCTGAATTGATCACACTTAGATAGAAAGTCTTCACAAATCGCTTCGTCAGGAAAATTACCATCTAATTGAAAACATAAATATTTTACAAATCTTCTATCAACATTTTTATTTTTATGATTATGATACTAATAGAAAGTCTTCCAAAACAACACACATATTCCAGTTTTGAGCCTACAAAGAGATTGTATGGGACTATGAAGCGGTTGCACATACACCAGACTAAATGTATTCAATCAAAATGTAAAGTACGCGTTTTGGTGTGAGTCACACGATAGCCATGATAATCACTTCAAAGATTCACCAGTCTCCAAACCGTGGGTACTACCAATTATTGATAGAGGTAACATTTTTCCCTAAGTTTCGTGATAATACACGTCTCTACAAAGTCAAATGATCTCAACAGTTTGGATACTACATAGTCTAGTACCGAGAGTTAGTGGACCACATCACTCTTAGACACCACCTGCTTATAACGGGTGTTGTAAGTGATACAACGTGCGCAAGCTGTGGTGAAGAGGAGAAATCCTCAGTCTAAGATGGTTAGAGCTCGAGGCTATACTCACCTTTGGATAGAACCATTTTTGAAAGCTATCCAGGAAAGCAATACTAACGAATTCAGATGAAACATGCATATCTATAGCAGGCCACAATTTAGTTGAAAGTGTAAACTTCACGCCCTAAGTCGTTATCATGTAGTTGAAAGTTGCTTGATATTTTTTGGTAAATTCCAAACGTAACGGGGAATGATTTGTCCAAACAGAAAATACCAGACATCAGCTTTATATAAGAGGCTGCACCCTTTTCCAACAGCGGAATTTTTTGCTGGTTTTAAAACTCCCTGTATATAGTTTTACCTTCGATGATGGATCCTAAGCTGTACTGCTCTATGCTAACATGAAATTCTCGATTCCGAACATTCCAAATTTGCAGCAAACGATTAATTCTCATAGTTGTTGTATGCTCAAATCCTGCATAGTTTAATTTTAGCAAGCTACACTAGTCATTTATCAAGACCTTAAATCTGATTTGGCGTGGTTCCAATACCTAGTAGACACCTCGCACGGCCGACGGTTGGCCAATAACCTTGCTCTTTTTTCAGCAGCTAATGGACCTTTTGCTCAAATCATGAACCATGGAGACAAAATAGTGAAAACTTAATATCACCTTGCACAGTGAAATACGACTTGAGTTGATATATGATTATTTCAACTCATTTCATCTTGTATTTCTCCACGAGTTAAAACCACATATGATTGAATAAAAAGTCGTACTACCACTTCAGCTAACTCGTAACTTAGCAGCATAAGAACAACGTATGGAAAATCAAACTTTTAACTTATAATTGCATTGACATTTTTGACACCTTCCAGAGGAAATGTTTTGTTTTAAAACAAGCCCTTAGTATGAGTTATTATGGAAGTGTAGAATACAGATGATACATTTGTATTTTCGATAAATCCAAAACAAGAGGCATACTTTATGATGCCACATCAGAAACACAACGCTGCATGCCTTACGAGATTCAAAGAAACATACAGGTGTGTGATACCAAGGCGATGATACAAGATCCGCCCTTATAATGTAATGAGAACAAATAGGGGAACCTGAAGAAACACTTATGGACCATCTACAGGTTTTAAGAACGTTCATTTGAGTCATGTTTCCCAAACGTGTTCACTGCGCGCTGATTTTGACACGTTCCCCTCAGTTATAGTGTTTGTATTTCTTGATTCAACACTCGATAGATCTAAATGACTCTCCAATATAACATTCGACATCAACATTTACATTTCGTTATGTCTCTGATATAAAGATGGGTTTTTTAGCAATGCAAATACATCATATGTATCCATGATAGTTCATACTGAAACCTTATTTAAAATACACAATACTTTCCCGGGAAATAGTCAATATTGATGTCGTCATTTCTAAATCTATTCATTCGTACTTTGATAGAGGCTGCCAAGACGAAACTGCTAAAATGTCAGTCAATCACACTAGGTTTCATTTAACGAACAGTACAAGTATACTATGTACCTGATGGGATCCCAAGGTGAAATAAAATTGACCTCTGAACCAAAACTAGCCAACAGTGTATATCATGGAGTAAGTCCATTACGCAACATTTTTGTTCCTTTTGTCGCGACGAACACATAAAGCTGTCAGTAAAGGTTGGTAACTTTTACGAAAACGTATGACAGTCAGTCAAGACCGTAAACATCAAGTTGTCTTGTTCTCTAAAGGTTACTTACGCGCCAACCAAAACCGTTGGCTTTTGCATGTATCGTATGCAGACGCGAGAAATTCGCTTCGACGTCGTTGAATTAATAATAAGGCTAAAGTATCTGTGAAATTCATCCGAAATATATGTAAGTGTTCCAGTTTGAGAGGCAATCAAACGCATGTGTATGAATAGTTAACTTGGCTCAATCCTTACATCTTGGGACAGATATAAATCAGCTGATTTGGTACGTATACTGAATCATAAAATATAAATTTTTCATTTTGCGATTCACAGAAGTATTCGAATGAAATATAGAAACCTCAAACTGAAATCTCGATTTCAATATATTATGCTTTCTAGATATTCCATGAGTTATATCTACACGAAAAACAGTATTACTCATTTCCGTCTGTCTGTCTGTCGGTAATCCTTACCTCTTCGATCATAAAAATTTGAGGATGGTGGTAGAAGAAATCTCAATTTTCTACAATACTTCTCTTGCCTATGCATTAGGTAAGGACCAAAACTTTTGCCATATAATCACAAAAAAATAAAACACAAAGTACAACAGTACGTAGGAATAACATGTCCTGTTTTAAATGCCGTCATATCCTAGAGATTCGTTGCCTGATGTTGCCTCAGCTGGTACAACACGCTGGATCGATTCGATGCGCGAACAGCAACGTGCGTCTAGGGTAATGCGTCGGTTTTCCATAATTATATCTGGAAATACCGATCTACTTGACTGTATTTTTTTACTGGTGCTAAATAGAAATTGGATCAGCCTCGATTCAAATTTTCTCTGAATATTTTGTGTTTAATTTTCTGCGGACGGGCGAAACGGCGCTGCGGCGTTTGTAAAGAAAGCGAGGAGAAGAGGTTAACAACCGATTTAGTAGCGCCACGAGCTCCACAGATCATTGTAGTTCAGTAGAATTAATTCGATTTCCTATTGGAAAAATCTATCAACAGTAAGACATCAACCTTAATACCGAGTACTTAGAGCTGAATGCAAAAGCATTCCGATAAACATAAGGTGTCTTACTTTATCCCTATATGACATACACGATTTTTGTAGCTTGTTCATGCAAAAATTGCGATAATTAGGGCTAGAAGTTAATATTCATGATCTATCGACCAAGTCAATTGCGACGAAATCGAAATAGTCACAGGATAATTTCAGAAGTTACATTAACCAAATGGGGCCTGCTTAGATCAAAACTTATTACACTTGGCTAAAAGCCTATGCCATAGGGAATCAATCACTTGGATCTGTTATAATACCATCAATATCTTTCCTTATATCTTTACAGTGGTTTTCTAGGTATGCACCGGAGCTTTCTTACCTACTAAAGATATCAAACTCTGGAATTTTCGCAAAAGTTTGAAAGTTTTTCACATGTTTAGTCCATATCAAGAAAAGAACCAAACACCAACACCATCAACTACAGATCTTGAGCTGAGGTACCTATAATCAGCAAAAAGCGTTAGAGAAAGAAACGCCAGCGTATTTGAGGTAATTAGATATTAAAATTTCACAAGGAGGTTGCAACCTAAAAAAAACCACGACATATTCCTAATACTATAAAAGTCAAATTTATGGTGGCATAGAAGCGAAATGATATAAAAGTATTCTTCAATTTTAAATACATGTAGTGATTTCAAAATATAATTTCATTGATCTAAGTTTCCTAGCTACTTTTCTCTAATCCAAAGGAATTTCCAATTTAGCCTTACTACTGGGCATGTACACCCGATGGTACGTTTTAAATGAAACTCTCCACGAAATTCTTAACATTCCTTATTTGATCTCATCACACTACAGGCGTAGCGATATAAAAACAAACAGAATCACATTATGACTTTGTTGTGTTAATCACTTTGAACAAAAATTGAATCGCGAATTTAAGACAACCAGAACACCAGGTTAAAAACGAATTAATCCATTTCGAGCATAACAAAATTTAAGCGAATCTTTCCAGAGAGGCCTATCAACCGCTTATATAAAAATTCCATCCAGGCCCATCGAGAGATAATTCGGGCACAAGGAGTAAACTGGCGCTACCTGAGGACTGAGCAAGTGGCCCATATCTGTTCTAGACATGCATGTTTCGTCTTTAGCCTAGACTCGTCAGTATATCCTGGCGTTCTAACTGTAAAGAACAGTTGGGTGGAATATACGTAACCCAGATAAGGGTGTGATAGCAACATTAATACTCATCTCCAAGCGTCGCGCACTATGGCGCTGCCCATTGGCAACTTACGAAGTCAAAGGTTATACCACTGCCTCCTGACTTCGTAAGTTGCCAATTGGCAGCGCCATAGTGCGCGACGCTCAGAGATTATTATTAAAAATTTTGAAGCCTATAATTTCCGGCCCCCTTCGCACAGCCTTCTGCCCTCTCGTCGGTCCTGTTCCCTTCTCACTCATTGCTCTTCCTCGCTTACTTTCCTTCCTTCCGTCCCTCTAGCCTTGACGTTAATTTTTGGTTTGCCCCGATCCCAATCGACACTGGATCACAAGAGGTAAAGCCCAGGAAAACGTTTTGACATCATCATCGTGACGGGTCTCGGGAATATCAGATGATGGTTTCAGCACCTAGAATCTGATCACCCCCCTCCTCTACCAACCGTTTGCAATACTTCATTTATGACTTTTCCAATATTGACTCGAATGTATCTGGTTTTTAAAAATGTTAGTGTTAAAAAAGCTCTGTCACTTTGAACTATCTTTTCTAGTTTTAAATTTTGTACATCCTACACAGCGTGAATGGTAAATAACGGAGCACAATCCAAATTATGAACACCATTACACTCTCTCACACATGGACTAAAAAACCACAAGCCGAACGCAAATGCACTAAAAATATCGATTAGTCAATATCAGCTGTCTGAGCCAGAACCTCTTTGGCTCAAAGCCCAAATTATAAGGCCTCGCCACTCTCTTCTCGCTTCCTGCACTCATCCACCACTACTTGCAGCCAATTTAGCTCCTTCGAGGAAGTTATTGACTACAGGAAAATGTATATCAAAACATATTATTTGAAGTGTATGAACCAGATTTTTTTAATTTTCAGGTACAGCCGTGGCTCCTTGTCCCCTCATAATAAGGCGCCCCCGAACGATTAATTGCCATGAGGCTTTTACGACTAATGTGAATGAACAACCCTTATGATATAAACGAGCTGAATTTTACTGGACTATTTTGGCTACCGCCGCTTTCGTTGATATATTGAGTATCCAATAACATATAATGATACACTTCGCTGGCTATCCCGAAGAATAAAAATACCGGCTAATGTTTACCTGGGAGTCCAAAGATGAATCAATAAGCGAAACGCCTTGTAAGGAAATTATGGCAAAAGGTTGGAGAATGCTGATGCCTACGGAAACATTTAAAATTTTTTATGTCCTATAAACAGCGGGCAAGTGCCTAGAAATACTTTATTTTTGGTTGAATGGGCGATGGGCTTCAGTATAAATTAGTCTTAGGACTACAAGAATTAATCAATAAATGAGAGGACCTCTAGATTACAATTTCGATAAGTACGAGAACCAGTTTGTATATATGTAGGAGAATAGGAAACAGTATTTTGGTAATTTCCAATTCAATCTACATCAGTCTGTCCCTCAGTCAGTCCTTCTGTTGGCGTTTGCCCGTTGTTGGCGATCACCACATACTTGCAGTAACCGCTGCACCGATCCAAAAGAATAGTTTGTGGTACGATGTCGTCCGTAGTACGTAAATCTGTTCAATTTTTTTGAATCAGTGAATCAGCAATACGCGAACGAGCCTCTTCCAAAGGTCATCCAAACTTCACCGAAGATTCTATTCAGGAAATTACCCAATCCAAGGCCTAATAATATTTCGACATGCACTACATAGCGCTTGTGTGGGTATGGAAACCTTAAACGTACGATGACCCAATAGTCACCAGCATCACAGAAAATAGCCAAATAACAATTGAAAATTAAGCATAACCTTGCCATCATAATTAAACCTATCGGATAATCAATTCGCCTTGGCGTTTCTGTCAAACCATGAAATTCTTTATGCGTGAGTACGAAATTTAATGATGAACGGTACGCGCGTTTTTAGGAGCGGTCGACAACCTTCTCAATCACGGAAGCATCCTAATATCATACGATAGCGCAGTCAATGTGACGATCAGAGTAATAAATAGACACAAAGGAAATAAACAAGCAAATTTGAGTGTATGTTCATACATAAATTCGCATTTAGAAATCCGAAATGAAGACCCAGTGTGGGATTCGAACCTGCATCTTCCGATTCCGATTCCCCCTAAACATATCATCCACGCTCTGTAACGACTGACCAGCTACTCAGTTGGTTCAGTTGGTCAGAGCGTCCGACATGAAATCGGAAGATGCAGGTTCGAATCTCGCACTAGGTCTTCTTTTCGGATTTCTAAATGCGAATGTATGTACCAAAAAATTCAACTTTCGGAGAAAAACAAGTAATTATGTATCATAGATGTTCATATTATCATATTGATAGCAACATTCGACTGTTTCAAATAAGTGATTCTATTCCTTCCGACTTTTTTATCATCAACGTAGATCTATCCTTTCTCCAACAATCTTCTTGTACATCAACCAACAGGTGGAAAGACCACTAATCCAACATACAGTTTCTCAGATGACAGTACCCTTATTTCCTGCATGGAACCACGCAGCATTTACAGCATTTTAAGCTCAAGTTTCTGATATTTGACAGACAAAATTTTAATCGCACTGTAAGGAAAAAATATTTAAAGTAACAGAACCACCTAATTAAAGTAGGTAATAAAATCCTGGTTGGATTAACTGTTTTACACCATAACCGTACTAGATACCCAGACAAATTACGGATCATCACCTCCTCCCTATTTCTTCTCACCGTCATCTGCATCGTCATGACAGTCACAGCCCAGTTACTCTGAAGGCGTCTCCATCTCTCTTTGCATCTAACGGTGCACCTCGGAACACCATTTTCCACACCATCGACCATCAACTGTACCAATTTCTCCGGCAATTCAAAATCAGTCGGTATTCATATCTGCGTCTGTGTAGAGTCGACACCCACAAGAAAGCCATTAGAAATGCAGACGGCATGATTGCATCCTGTTGGTACAGTTAGAAGCAGGCCTTGTATAGTAAGTACACCGAGATGTAGGTTAATCCTGAGGTGTTGGTGTTTTGCTGGGAGCCGACTTTGGTATACTTTAAAATTTTATTAATAGTGTTATTGGTCATGTAGATTGTAGACGCTCTTACTTGGTGAAACTCTTCTATTAGGCAGATGAAAAGATCGTGTACTCAAAACACAGTTTCACTGAAAGAAAAAGAGTTCTATTGGTGAAACTGAGTGTTAAGTACACGATTTTTTTAATGCTGGAACTTCTGAGACATATACTGTGGTTGCATTCATGCATCATCTTATATTAGTACTGGCCCTCAATTAAAACCACTTGGTTCAGATAAAAAATTGTATATTAGGACACAATGTTTCGCAAATGAAACTTATCTCAGTAACGCGTTTAGAATTATATTTAAATCATCGCCAGATTTGACAAAGGCTACCGAGATTACTTGTCAACTAGCTAACTAGATCGTATCATGAATACAAAACTAGATTTCTCAATCTAGGATACATAGAATCAACCTGTCTACCTATTGTTCTATGAATATTTTTCTTTTGACTGCCTTAGGAGAAATATATTTTTTTGAAATAGCATTTGCACTAGTGTTAAGGGGAAACCCCTCAAAATGCCATCAAGATATTTCATTCTTTAAGCTATTTGATTCTTCTAATATATATCATGATCAGTACAATCAGGGTTTAGCAGATATTCTTGAATCTCTAATGTTTCCATCAAGCTTATATCTTATTATTTTTAATTTTATTACTATAATTATAAAACACACCCAGTTTGTTTTTTTTGCCTACCTTACGATTAGAAGTTGCTGATCAACTGTCATGAAATATAACATTTAATCACATGAAATATCTTAAGGACGGTGATGGTGAAGGTTTTCTAGGGGTTTTGCCATTAACAATAGTGAAATACACAACTTTTTATCTACGTGATGGAAGAGTTTCACGAAGTAAGAGCATCTACAATCTACATGATTAACAATAGTGTATATGCAATCGCCATAAAGGTATTTCGCCCCAAATACACAAAGGAAAAAAGAATTTAATATAACAATACAGGATAAATAAGAGGCTACATTTGGGAAATTTGGTTTTTTATTCGTTATAAGACCTGGTTAGTTAGTTGACAAGTACCTTTTGTAAACAGACAAATCTTACATTACGATGATCTTTCTAAATGTAAATCTAAACGCGTCACTGAGAGAAAGAGAGTTTTAGTTATGAAACTTTGCGTTAACCACACGTTTTATCTAAATACATAGAAAGCATATCCGTGGACGACCAAAAATATCGTTCCCTAAAAAAACAATCCAACCATTGGCATAGATCGGAGGATGTTTAGTTATTATTAGGAAAATACATATATTTTTGCTCGTCCTGTTAGATAAATGACGGTGTGGGTCGAATTTCATGAATGTTTTTCTCTGTTTGCATTTGAGGAGCTCAGACAATGTTATCTTTTTTATTTTAGATAGGTTACGTAAAATGTTAATAACGTGATTAAGGAAATATGGGATTTATCTTGAGCGCCACAGATAAATAATGTTATATACGGGAGTACATATCCAACCATATAATATATTCAATAACAAATAAGTAACAAAGCAAAGATACAATGTATGGTTGCAGTTCATCGGAAATCCATTGAAGATCGTGAAAACTTATATTATTTCAAATGGCTGTTATCACTTGTAGTTATCAATCCCGTTGTGGCGAGCCAGGCCAAATAATGCAATACGCTGGACTGACCAACTGAAGTTTGTCTTGTATACCGTTTTATGCGGTTCAACAGCTGTTAAGTTACGAGATTTTGCCATTACATGGATAGAAGACAGGCACGAAATGATTGGATTTTTAAGCTAGATAAAGCACCCTTGTGTATTTCCCGACCAGTTAAAGAATTATTACCTGCCATTTGTCAAGATCCTGTTATACGTACACATTTTCTAAATAGCCACCAAGATCGCCTGATTTCAACCCAGCCAGCAACTGGTTGTGGGGTTATTCAAAAAGCTGTTCAGAAAACGACCATCGACGCTTAAAGAATTGAAAGACACTATTAAGAAGCAAATTGCTGCAATTCAACCAGAAATTCTGGGTAATTTGTACACCTTGGAGGAACAGTAGAAGAATGGAATACGTATTTATTGGACATTTTTAAATGAAATACCATTAATTAAACATTCGAATTTCTTTCAAATCTTATATTTTGAGCCTGATTGAGTGAGCAGGGTAGGTGAACAAGGGATTATTTGTATATCGGTTTGAAAGTCTGAAGCTACAAGCCAACTACCCCCCCCCCCCCCCTCCCCATGACATTTGCTGTATATGCGGCCATTATATTGCTTAACTTTGTTTTCGTTTTCAATGTACCTCATCATTTAAAACGTTGGCTTACAATCAAAACATACTGATTTGTTCAAATCAGATCGAAAACGCTCTGCTACTGCCATGTTTGAGCTTCTTTCACTAAACGCCGTCATAATATTGCGAACAGAGGCGAACAACTTCCTATATTAAACATTGCCGGTACGAATTATTTCATCACATTTCAAAATTACAAAGTTATTCGTGCTCCATTTACCTTGTGCTCGGTCCAACAGCCAACCGTTTAGTTTTTGTACATTTACGCTAATCTGAAATGACGTTTTCAAATATCTACAGCATGTGTAAGGCGTTAAATTGAATAATATTTCATTCGATATAACATTAAGCATTAGTTTTAAATGTGTACTCGACGAGAATTAAAACCACATGCGTTTCAGGAAATATCTTTGTAAAAATTTCGGCAGATCTCTTTTTATCTTACTCCCCACACCAATAGGCGAGACATTAATTTTACTGGTTTACGTCGGTCTGTCTGTCTGTAAGCCGTCAATCTGTCCGATAATTTAACAGGAACTAATTAAATATGGTTTTTGCATAAAATAGTTATAAATCCATCTACACAAACACACCATACATCTTTAAGCTCATGTAAAACAAAATGAGATGGCGCTGGGTATGTAATGCTTTCCCTTGGAAATGTTAGGTTCCAATTAATTTCTTCAGTCACTGTCAAAGTAAAGCTAGGGACGTTTCTCAGTGTATGTATTCAATAGTTTAAATATACAATATAAACATGAAAAAGGTCAAGCAAAACATTGCCCAGAAGTCCTATCAATCCGAGAATTCATTCTGGGGGAGCACTGGCCCTCTATAGCAGTGTAAGGGATGGTCAGCTGGGTCGTGTCACCAAATTATTTCACAGCTTGGGTTGACTGAACACCCAATTCTGAGCAACCCCTTGGGACGATTTACAAGCTGCTCGATGGGGCCTAAGTGCTGTGATCCTGCCTCCAATACAGAATACAGAAAAGGCCAAGAGAAGCAATAAGGAAGATTCATATAACGACAAAAAATGAAAAAAACATGCCGGAAAACTTAGATAGCAGCAAAATCGTTAGAATAAAAGATAAAAAAAGTTCCTTAGCGGCCTTGTAAATTGTAAATAAAAAATGGGAAACTATTGAAGTCCTAAAATCTGTACAAATAGCACTTCAACCATCCTGAAGATAATGTGTCTGAGTATAAAAAAAATATATTTATCATCCACATTTCCTTACATGAAAAATTCTGAACATTAAATATTTTACAGAGAACTTCCCAATATTAATAATAATAACTCGTTATTACTTGTTACTACGTATAATCTTTCTAAGATACATACTTTGGCACTAGTCTAATCAACTCTAAACAGCAATCAAACATCTTATAAAGGTAACTTCTCATAATCCACTTTCAAAAACTTAAACAACGTGCTAACATCAAAAAGAATTTGCCTGTCACCTCACACGAAGAAGTTGTATCAGATAGCAGGCAGCAATTACCAGCCTCAATTTCCATCTTCATCGACCCCATTCTCATTGAACTATAAAGAAACAAAGAGCTAGGTAGGTAGGTAGGCGTAATTGCAGGCCTTTGGCTATTAATGCAACTGGGTCTGCATCACATCGCATCGTTGCCATCCATTGAGTCGTATTTTTGCACACAAAGTGTGTTTATGCGTCCGGTATGTAACTGGAGACAGTGGCGTAGTCTAAGAATGTAATGACGCATTTGAAGCCTGTTGCCTTCTGGATATAAGATCGGTTGCGTGTAACCCATTCCTGGAAGACTTGTGCTTCTGATCTGCATCGCATTCATGATTATGGAAACTGTCATTAACCCACAATTTCTGTACTGTACTGGAACTAAAATCAAGCAATACTCGAAAGTGTTGCTTCAACAAGCATGAAACCACGGAAGGTCTTATGGCCTACGTCACCTATATGTGGAGCAGAACTAATGAACTTCATGGAAAGTCTCAAGTCGTCGCATTCTATATGTATAATATTTCTACATAGGGGCTGCTACTGGATCTATACCAATAATTAGATAGGTTTATCAGGGACCGATCCTTATTTGTTGATATGTTTCCACTGTATTTACCATCAATTCACTCGTTCCCCATCAATGTGCCCTTTCTCCAACGCTCTCCTTGCTGTACATCGTCTAATTTATTCAATCTATAGCTTTGCAGATGACAGCACCCTTATCCCTAGATGAAACCAGGAAAACCACTTTCATCCCGAGAGATCTTACATCGGCAAGAAGAGGCATTTTTCCAGATAAATGAAGATATCGGGAGACTTGTCGCATGCCAATCTACTGTATTACGGTTCAGTTGAACGCACAAAAGACACACAAAACTACACTGACAAGAAACAGTCGTGAAAATGAAGCAAGGTGGAGCCATCCTCCGTCAAACTTCTAGGGATTAGGATGTTCTAATCGGCATCTCAGAACAAGATCATCAGGTATTGGAATATTATAAAAGTTATTTATTGAAGTTGTTCAGCACATATTCTCTTATATGTATTAATATTATTTCATCCTTACCAGTTTCAGGTAATTGGAACAAGCCACCTTCAAGGAACATGGAAATGGATGCTTACCTGTAACAGAGACAAATAATGTTTAAGAGTTGCGGAAATTCATTTATGTAACAAACTAATCTTGTATTTATGTTATACTGATGAATATTACTTAAATGCCTGACTGATCAAAACAGGTTCCTAATTGAAATCCACTAAACTGACCACTTCTACCAAAAATAATAAAATCATTGTGTCGATGCGATGCAAACCTTCTATTTATGAATTTTTGCTTAGCCGTTGTTCTAAAACATAAAACCGCTACGATTATGTGAAATATCGCGACATAATTTCCAACATCATTAGGGGTATCTACATACATAAAAACATTCACAATTCAAGAATTTCGATATTCCTTTAAAGATATACACGACAAGAACATTTGACCTTACTCTAAAACAATTTAATTGAGATTAAAATGATTAATAATTTGAGCCAAGAAAAGTATATTTTCGAATTCGAAACCCATTCTAAAGAAGTATAATCTAAAGAAAACTAATTTTCTTCACAACTAAGATTTCAATGCTTTTTTTAAAAGTATTCCATATTTTTCTGTAAGTTTATCATATTTTCCAACGGATCTCTGTTTACTGCAATCAAAAATACGAACATCTTGCGATTCCCTGAAAGTAATTCATTTTCTTGTTTGGCTTCGCCATATTCGTCAACGGCAATTGAGCGGTACTCGTGTGTCTGTTTCCGCGCGATTTGATTTAACCTTAACAAACACCTCTCAGGATGAATGTATGTGTTAGGGTTGTGACTATTGTGAGGATCCCATACAAGTTTACAGGTGCAACCCCATAGTATTCTCCCAAGACTTTCCCAGGGTTAAATTGAATATATTTACTTAAATTTACTTATATCATCAACAATGCAGTATTCTTACTTTAAGATTATTATAGCTTGTGCATATAGGAAGATATGGTATACTTGAATGAAAGCACATATTCTTGGTCTGAGAATGTATTTTTATGTGTGTATTCCAACTAAATTATTAACAAATCATTTAAAAGGAACGTCACCCACAGCATCAGGCTTATGTGCCTGATAAAAAAATTGCTAGACCACCCTAGGTGATCATTATTTGAGCATTAACGTACGATAATCAAGAAGCTTGTTGTTCATTATTTCGCAAGATAATATAAAATTAATGGAGGTTCAGGAAAGGTTCAACAGAATTTATCAGCACGTCACATGTAGCTTTTTGTTTTTATTTTTTAAACTGGGTACTCCACGAGAGCTGAAGAATAATACTTCAATTTATCCAACGGTGGTTATAATATATGGATAGAATTTCTTGTTTTATGCATGTTTTAGCAAGGTAGTTTCTTACGACATGCACATACTGAAGTAAATTATTGCCCACTGTGACGAAATGCAGCAAACAGTATCGTGTGGACAACCATGAGATTATTATGGTGATACTCGAAAGACCTACAATGCGGATGAAAAAGGCTAATAACGTCCAGTCTGTTTCTCAACTGGTCACATCACAAACCACTCTGTATATTCAAAAAAAAAATCAATTGGACGGCAGTTGAGATATAGATATTTCGATGTTCCAAAGACGCGTTCAAGTTGTCTGTATCAAGGACATCTCGAAATGTAAAACCATCAATTTGCATAAATTTATCATTAAGTTCCTAGTGATTAAGTGTTGATGAGAATGTCATAAGGATTTATTCATTGAGATAGATGCAGAAATATTAAAAATTCTTTAGGATGTAGTTTTACGATAAAAAAAATTAATGTGTCTGGTGTGATGCTAGCATTTTGTTTTCGAACACTCAGTCAAAATAGTTTACTTAGCCAAAAAGCTTACTGAAGATTATAGCATGAATTTTGTTTAAAAATTATATGTAGTATGAGTAACCCTCTTTAAATATATTGTTAAATTATATATTTAGATTTTATTGATTTTGATACATTTTAGAGATGACACTTTGACATAGTGTAACACATAGCCTATCTGTTTGACATGCGTCTGCAACTGAGAATAATTTTGCTCTTTTGTAATAAGTGTTTGTGTGAGTAATTATTTAATCATGATCATCAACACTTTTTTCATGCTTTATTATCATTTTATGTCGCCATTGTCGTTCACCATTACTTAAAAAAATTCACCATAAAATAGCTATTCAATAATTGGGGTCTTGTTTGACAAAAAGTATCGTCTTACCGTTCTGCCAAGTATCTCACTCTACTCATTGTTATGCAGATATTCAAATTAAATTTGGATTAACAAGATTACGCTTTATAAAATGATAACAAGACCAATTAAGCATACAAGAACCTCAACAACTTCAGCAAACAACTAGCACAAAGACGCTATAATCAAGCAGAATCACACAAACCCCCTCCCCCTCCCTATTACGCCAATCAGAGGCCTACACAGTTGAGCAAGTTAAAAAGAACGACTATTACAATAGAATTACAAAAAATCAAATCCTTCAGACTACAATAAATTCATTCAAAGGCCCAGGTCAGACCGTCGTTGAAGTACTGCTCACATGTCTACGGATGCGCTTCGAAGCACTCCCTAAAGCTGCTAGAGAAACTCCAGAAATGAACAATACTCCTCCCTCAACCCCAACGAAATCCGCACCTGGTTCACAAAGAACGTTACGAAATATGATGTCCTCAGAAAAGTGCAGGTACCCATTAATGTCTGCACACAGTTAATGGTGGATACCCGTTACCAATTCATTTTGTTTTGTTGTGTAAGACGTGAGTATATTCGAGCCCGCTGAATGGCCTCACCTGAATGCTAAACACCACCCGGGCCATTATTTTTCGGACGATTATCTACAGTTAGGTCCTCCTCGCAACATAACGCAATCCGACCAACAAATTATTTGCCCAGTTATTCTCTTCCAATTTTTCATTGAAGGCTTTGAAGCGACGTGATTTTTTAGATACCTTTGCAGACATCCGCTAGATGGAACCCGATATGAAGATAGAGAAACTTGAATTACCCTGACTTACACGACATCTGATTGCTGATCAGACACTCTCGCCAACTGAGCTAAGCAGCCACTCTACTTACTCTAAGCATAACGATGATGAGGTTAGAGTATAGCAAACGTGGTCACACCAAATTTGTCTGTAGATATACTCTACTAAGAGAGTCAACACTATCTATACCGATTTCAAATTTGAAACCGTTGCATAAGTACCAAAAATAGCAAAAGAAGACACTGCCGGGCAGACCGCAGGCAGTTAAAACTAAATATATATGTATATAAAATATAATACATATTTTATTCATCAGCCTTTATGTAACCTTTGCATAGTTAAAATACACACTAAACATTGCCCCAAACTCCGAACCAACATAACGATGCAAGTCGTAATTTACCTAGTGACTACACGTACCTATGTGACAGAATATATGGACATGAAGTTGAACATATATTCCTTTCTTTTATTACTTGTATAGTTGCAATCCTACATGTTATCTAGTATAGAAAAAAAAACAATTAACAATGAATATGGGAGCTGACATTCGTCCTGTTGAATATAGAGAACCTGTATTTTTTATCAGCTGGCAACTCTACAACTTCAACAATAATTTCAACGAATTTGGTTTTAAAATGGATTGTTTGATTGGTTGTAAAGACACACGTAGTCCCTCAGAAGTATAAAGCTAATCATGTTATAGATATTGGTGGAGGATATATATATTTGACAGTTAAAAGCAAAATAGATGATCATAATGTCAATTTTGTTCATTGTTCAAGATGTATCAATAATATAAATATCGGGATTCTGTGTAAAGTCAACTTTCATAAAAATACAGCTTAAAACAAAAAACAACGGCAGGATTTTTACATAAAAGATACGAGGAATAAACTAATGAATTTTCAATATTCTGCCTTTAAGGACGTGATTCATCGATATCATCATCATTTAATTTTTAAATTGTTTATAAGTGTTCATCAAACTTCATAGCTCCTAGTGATTGTAATACAATTTCGTCATGATCTTGTGGGGCAGTTATTATTTATTTCTCAATACAAAATCATTCTGCAGAATACTGATCAAACCTTGGGCTTAATACTAATGATACTTTGTAATAGGCTGAATATCACGTTGGCAATTTAATGTAGAACAATAGCTGAGGAAACCAATAGCAACAGCACAGTGAAATTTGTTATTAAAATATACAGCAACTTTGTGAAATTCCAAAAACGTTACGTCTGTCATAATATGTTACCAAATCCAAAGAAATACTTCAGTAGTTGAAAGGTGGTCCATTTATTTTCATTTCAAACATCGGCATCAAGGAACACCCCACAAGGTTGCACTGAGATTTGGATAATCGTGCCAAAATTGGAGTATTGCTTTTTTATATCATTGTCAACAATGTTTTTTCCAATTTGAATCTTTATCTTGACAATTAAATTATTCTTTCACATATTATTTTTGTCCGCTGTGGTTATTTTCTATTTCAATTCTTTTCAAGTCTTCATTGAGTGGAGTTTATTTAAAATACTTTTGCTCAAGACTTCTCACATAAAGAACATTATAACAATCTTGTTCCGCTTAGCAGCAATCCCTTTCCAACACCAAAAATTGTTTCTGACACAAAACGTATACAAAGATTTAGTTCTAATTTCCGACAGTATCCCTTCTAAGGTTCCTGAGCTACATTGAAAATTACTAAGATAAAAATAAAGTTGTCATGCAGTTAAAAATGTACTATGTCATTTCCAGAAATAATTTATCTGAATTAGGGTGTGAACTGGATAAACCATATGTACACGTGTAGCTTCAGTGGGCAATGAACTTTAAACTTTATCACAATGCGCGGTGTAGAAGATTATACCTCTCATCAGAGCGATTGAAGTTAGACTCATTAGGAAACGTTTCATAGGGTTGTTATTACCGTGGTAGGATCGAAAATGATTGGTAATTCAGAAACAAAAAGTCGAAGTTCGTAGAAGTTAGGATAAGTATTCGTTTGTTTTTTGCTCATTACGCTGCCACCGTTGAATCGATATGAAAGCAGCAGCACCGACTAGATGTGCCTTCCGACACACATAAAAAGTTATTCCTGATTATTCAAGAATTGCAATATTCTTGTAAAGATATACTCACGACAACGGCTGTTCTCAAAATCTAAAACAATTCACTTGAAGTGAACATTATGGTTTACTTCAACCAAGAAAAGTATATTTTCGATTCCAATACTCTACTCTCTTCTGAAGGAATTATATAATGATTAATAAAGGAACATATAATTTTATTCGCAACTATAAGATTTCAATACTTTTTTAAGAAGTAGAATTGCAAACATAAGTTAATAATATGGCACAGTCTACACCTCTATTAACTCCAAGTAATTCATTTACTTCACATCAGCATCTTCGTCAAAGTTTTTCAGAGATATCGGTAGGTGTCTCCTATTTGATGGTTTCCGCACATATTCTTTTTGATAGTTTTTTTCATTTTCATCAACCCCCTCAGGATAAATGAGTTGTTGAAAAGTTGGAGTTGTGGGTATTTCATACAGGCGTATGGAAGGGTTTTGAAGTGATATATAAGTTGAGAGTCTTCTGGCTCAAGTCTAGGTACATCATTTCTGTATTCTGTGTATCTGTGTATAATACCCTCCAAACTTCAACTAAGAATAATAAAATATCCAGCAGAGACAAGTAAAGAAAGAAATCACGGTACAGTTTTTACACTTTTGTGATTATTCAGTTTAAGTTTGAGGAACCAACAGTGGTTTTTGTAACAGATCATCAAAATTGCCGTATGCTTATATCAATACTCTTCCTCCAAGAAGAAAAATATTGTATAATGAAGTTGATAACTATTTGTGCGAATAAAATGCTTCAGTGGATATTGCAGTATTCTTATAGTTGAGATATTGTTTGTTTTGTGTCAAGAGTATCGTATGAGCAATTTAAGACTTTGGTATTCTTACTTCTAGGATTTTACCAAGTCTGAACTCAAAATATTTATTTCAGTCAAACCTGTATGGCCCTATAAACCCTATATGGGCTTTTATGAGAGCACATATTCTTCGTCTGAGAATTTATTGTTATGTGTACAAATTTCATCAATATCGGTGCAGCGATTACTGAGATGGAAGGTGTTAGAAATAGCTATAGACCGACAGACCGAAGGAAATAAGTGACATGTATTGCCGTGATGTAGACCTTGTGAAACATCAAAAAACGTATTATATCGAATTTAAAAAATTCGTGATCACCTTACCTCCTTCGCTTAAGCTTGGAGAATTTAGTTTTAGATTACAAAGGTGGAAGATACAATAATCCTGAGATTATATCGAATTTAAAAAAATCGTCATCCCATTACCTCCTTCGCTTAAGCTTGGAGAATTTGATTTTAGATTACAGAGGTGGAGGTTACAATAATCCTGAGATTATAGGCTTTGAGAGACTGATATTTTGGATCAGGAAACCTTTTTTACTGGCCGCCAATCAAAAATCGCATGCGAAAAGAAGACACCCAACTTTCAGCCGTGATAGAACCGGATTTCCGTGAGCTTTGTGAGGGCACCGTGGTTAATGTTTAAATTTCTCCATCTGCGGACGTTACAAAAAGACCCATCAACATGACAAAAAATGACTGTTTGCCAAGTGAATGGGGAAGGAGCCCATATTTCACTACTGAAAAAAAATTATATAACTATACGTTTATCATGCAAATTAAGCTATTCATAGCATTTTTGCGATGACAGAGCTTTCGAAATATAAAAAAAGGTACCATAAATCCTTTTGTCTAACATTTCTGAAGTTGAAATTGGTGGTCGCTCGAAACATATAGGTCAAAAGCATCATGATTTCGTCACTATCCGACTTTCTATATATTGGCTTTCAAAAAAACGAGTCGTTCTGCTACTGGTGTATACAAAGTACGAGCAGGCAGTAAATCAGAAAATTATTATTGGAGATTAGATTCGTTATCTTCTAGGCTCATGCATTTGAAATACAGAAAAAATGTTTATAAATGATTAGTTTATTGTCTGTGGAATTAACTAGAAAAGTCACTAAAAGCCTGTAAATCAAACGCCTTATGGTATCATGCCTGCCAAGGCTTTCATTTTTGAGTTCGAGCAAACTAGGTTAACTGCATATTTTTATATTCATTATAGCCTCCAAAGTGTTCAGTAGTAGAGCAAAAAGTGGCAAGTTTAGATACATAATTTAACAATTTATAGAGTTCAGTAGCTTTAGATCTGAACCTTACGTGGCTACGTCAGGTGTGCCACAGGGTTCAAATTTGTGTCCTTTATTGTTCCTTATTTTTGTCAATGACCTTTCTTTACAAATAGATTGCATGCACTTGATGTTTGCAGATGACCTTGAACTTTTTAGCAAAATTGAACACGATGATGATTGTGTGAGGCTCCAAAATTCTTTAACTAATACATATGAATGGTTGATGGACAATTTTTTGAAGCTGAATATTTCTAAATGTAAAGTTATTTTATTTCCTCGTTGTAATAACCCGAAATTTATTCAATTATTCCGTAAACACCCAACTACTAGAAAGGTGCGTTACATTAAAAGATCTAGGTGGAATTTACTTTTAAAGAACATATCGATGACAGAACTGTGGCAGCGTCCAGATTACTGGGATATTACGTACGGAATTGGTCGAATTTTAGTAACGTTGGAACCTTGCAATTATTATATATTACTTTCATTAGAAGTATTTAGAATATTGTACTCCAGTGTCGGCGCCTGACTATCAGAATTCCATACAAGCAATAGAAACTATCCAAAGAAAATTCCTCAAATATGCATACTTGAAGACTCACGGTTATTATCCAGAGAGAGGATTAAGTCAGTCTGAGTTAATTAATGCTTATGATATGGAGCTACTGTTAGACAAACGAACAGACGGAACTTGGCATCACTTTCTTTATCATATAAATTAGTTAATAACATGATTGTCTATATTTAATATCAAAACTCAACTTCACTGTGCCGAGGATTGAGTCTCGCAATGAGTTTTTTTCTATACTGCTTCTTGTAGAACGAATATATTAGTTAAATTACCGGTAGTTCGTATGTGTACAGTGTACAATAAGATATGTAAATTTTGTGACATTAATTTTGATAGCTTTGAGTCAGTCTCGAAGACTTATAGTAAAATATGTTTTGATTAATGTCGATATCATATGATATTTTTCTTTTCATATATTCTATGTTGTATCGTTATATGTTGATAATAAACATATATCTTTCTATCTATCTATCTAATATGTCACTGATTACGTGAGGTGCGGGGGGGGGGAGGGTCGAGCTGAATCTCAATCAATCCAAAGTCACGCAGGGGAGAGGGGGGTCTCGACAAATAAAACGTAATTTTTCACCACCACTGCGTACAAATATACATGATTTAAAAAAATAGATGCTGCATCACATCCGGTATCTACTTTGCGCTAGCTACGCAAGGACGCGAAGTTAGATCCTCACGGATTGTCACAAGACGAGCTACTCAACTTCTGTGCGGAAAGACAGCGCTTTAGAGTGGCTAAATCATTTTATTGTTAAATTGTATCACAGTGATCTTAGCCTACCATATAATAATTTTAAATACTAGCCTTCACTAGCCTTAAATAAAAATAATTATTTCAAATTGCGTTTGAATAAATCCAATACACTTACACTAAAATTACATAATATTTTGAAAATTCTCACGTGAGATAGAGGAAAGGAGGTCAAGCCAAATCTCATGTCATCTCACCAGAGGAGAAGGGGATGTCAGAAAATCGACAAAAATGCCTCACGTAATCAATGGATATGTTTACTATGGCTGGCAGACAAAAGGACTGGACAATATCCAGATCAACATAAACGTCTTCATTACGATTGAAAAAAACGTTGCAGAATTCTAATAACTACGAATCATTGGTACTAATAATACTAATTCACAACTGATGACATAAAACTTTATGCACATGTAACCAAATGGTCTGACGCATACAGACTTGGAACATTATCCTTCTGCAAATATGCGGATATAGATCCAAACGGTCCATAAAATGATGTGGCAAATGAAATTTATCGTTTTTAAATAAGGAATCTTATAAACAAATTCATTATAGCTTTTAATACATATTTGTGCGCAGTTGAGACAATTATTATGCTGCGTCGTTTATCGAGTTCTTACAGTCATCGTACATTGTGCGGCACGTTTGAATACGATGATAGAATTTCATTGAACGTACCTTGATTCAGAATAGATTTATGTTTCGCGGGGTATTAATAAAAGAAGGCAGAAGTAATCTCAAAGAAGCTAAATTACGAATATTCACAATCACTGTTGTTGTGAATATAGTTTTTAAATTTGAGTTTCACGGAAGGAAAGACAAAACCTCCATGTAGGCAAGTAAACCTCAAACAAAAAGTTTTACATGATTTGAAAGGAGCACCTCATTGACCAATTGCAGTCAAATCCACCACCTGGTCGTAAAGATCTTTGATATCTGTTTAGACCTAGCAAGTGCTTCTCAACATCAAAACTTATGTTATATAAAGTCCCGATAATATCTAGCCGGGAAGAGTATTCTTATATCTGGATAGCTATTTCCCTGTTTAGGCGATCTATACTTGATGCAGTTCAGAGGAGAACAATTCGACTTACCGATGGCTCTTCCTTCATTCTTTTATCCATTTGTTTGTTCATCTATCTATTTAATTATTTATTTTTTGTATTCAGTAGTTGTATTACAAGTTTATATGATACTTATCATTGTTATCTCAGAATCATTATTTATATACGACTAACACTTAGACAAGGTATGTCTATGTCAACTGACGAATTTCCTTCCTAACTCTAGAGGAGCCCAATGGGTACATCCTTACCATGTCAAATTTCCAACACCTCAAACGGCGTTGCGACATGGGCCACATATCAATATATCTGTTATCTATAACGGATATAAAAAAGCTTCTTCATAGTTTCCATCTGGTTTGCGAATAGCATCCACGAATATCATAGAACCTCACTTCAATATAAATTTAATACGATTCACATGCGTCACTCGATTCGATGGATATTCTGTGGTAATGGAAAATGGCAAATGGAAATCGTCTTGGCATGGTTCGCATTCTGATGGAGGCCGATTATTGATTTTAAAGCCAGACTGTCATTAAGTATTTAGCTCCAGTGTTTGGGTGCCTGAGCTCGAGGTTGATGTATTCATAGTAGGCTAGGCACATGGAAAGGGCGAATAGCACAAAAATTGTACGTTTCTCACTTGTCTGGAGGACCGCCGTCTACTTTCCAGAGGTAATTTTCTATTGATTGTTATGTAATTTTTCAAATAAAGCTCTTTAGCGAGTCCGCAGGATAAGTTTTTTACCATGTCACTAATTTTTGGGATCACAGCTATAAGGTTCTTGGAGCGACCACCGTGTTTCAAGCATTTCCTTGACTACCATTTTTAAAACACCACCATGACCACCGTCTTTCAGATATTCATCATCTCCACAACCATGGAAGAAAACCATCTCCAACAGGAGGAATGTTTGTGATTATATTTAAAATAGCGACAGTTCCTACCTTAATAATATATTTTTGATTGAACATATACTTTCTCTACCACACAAGTTATATCAAAATATGCAGAAAAAGTGTGGCATCTACTGCGTAGATACACGTCTGCGCAGTATCCTTGCAGACATTTAATGTATCTATCACGGTCATATCCATCACAGTAAAATAAAACGTGATAAGATTTCAATTTCACCAAAATGTAAGGTGTGCTGCCTTCATTCTAAGCATAAACCTACATATGAATATTTATATTCACATATATCGCTCTGAAATTGGTATATGGGCACCGCTATTAGATCAAAAATTCCATCACAACGAGGTTGATCAACAGGAATACAGGTTCCCCAACTTGGTGTGTAATATCCCGGCAACATTCTTGTTCATTAAAATACTGCTAACTGCGTGAGGTATTCCACATTCTAGATGCCAATATTATATATTCTTCTCTGTATCAGTGTCGTGCGCAGGCAAAATGTGCTGATGAGTAAAATCATGCCACTTTTACTCAAAGGACCAAAATCGTATACACGGTAAGAAGCCCTATAGATAGTGAAGATGACTAGATCAACCGTACAAGTTCCAATGAAAGGCCTAGAAACGTTATCCTCATAATAAATATTGATATTTGAGCACATTGTGAAACACCAAAACAGAAAGATATTTCCATGGCATGTATAAAAAATCGTACTTCTTTATCCAGTCCCAAGTTTAAAGCAGCTGAGGGGAAGCAGTAATGGTGTAAATAATAATGAGAATTGGCACCAATCTAGCAGACGCCAAACTAGCGAAATTTCATAGATTATCTTTCACACTCTAGAAGCGCAATGAGATGATAAATACCTAGTCTCATTGAATTGCTCTAAAATGTATCCATTTTCAACGGAATGACTTTAGAAGCGCCTACTTGGGGGTATCAGACCTGATTAGTTTAAGCCTGTTGGACCCTTATACTCTTCCCTATTTTCATCATCTGAGACAAATCGGTTGAGTACTTAATAAGTATGGACTGCGAGTTTTCTTCAAATATCCAGACTGTGGAGATACTTTGTCAGGTTGTTTAGTAGACGTACTGCCTTTTGCTTTTATCTTGACAGGTTCAGAAGCTTCAGAGAGTTGTTTGAAGCGCATCCCCACACACGTGTGGACAGTGTTCAAAAGATGAGCTGATATAACCTCATAGAGCAGTAGTAGTTAGTCTAGTGAATACAATCATGGAATGAGAATAAAGGTCTACTGAGTTTTGGAGTCAGAGGCTGAGGGCTTCGTAATTGCTTGCAAGGATTGTGTCTTTAACACCTTGATATATCATAGTAGAATTATGGGTATCGAAGTCTCGATACCAGCTGTAGAGCAGGCGCCAGAGGCGCTTATGAATCTCTTGTCACCGTGTAGGTTGGACGTTGGCGAGTGCTATGATATCTTTAGAGGCAATTCTACGGTATGAATGAGACACCTGTGTTGCTCTACGCTCCAGAGGAAATTGAGTCTGTGGTGGAGAGTGACCGATGCAGAATTTACTGTAACTCTTTGTTCCCCACGCTCGAGCTTATGCCTGACATAGTCCTCCTCGACCACCAACAAAATAAGAGGTTCCTTATTGAATTCCGATGACTGGATACTCTCCATGGAATTTCCTTGCTTCACTCCACATCTTGGTACATAGCCCAGAAGATCTCTTGTGGATCTGTGATTGCGGAAGCCATACTGACGATATGTCCAGATAATTCAGAAGCAGTAAGTTATAACAACGATATTGGACACAAAATTATGAGTCACACATCTGCAGTTGCAACAGAAATCTTGTGGAATACTCAAATAAATTCCTTATTAGGCAGATCATGCTTTGAAGGAGATGTTTGGCGGCAATATCCTGATGTAAAGAATAATGTGAATTGGCAACAATGTAAGACACCAAACGGCCTCGTCATTCGACCGTTGGTGTTTATCCAACTTCTTCTTGGTCCTTTTTCTTGTACTCGTTTCATGCCGTGTACCAGTTACAGAAGTGGTTGTTATCAGACCGTCATGTACTTACGTGACGTCACGACGGCAAAATAGCTCTTTAGTTAGGACTGAACAATAAAGTCTTGTGAATGTATGGCATTCTAATTTTACAGATGATATATTTCAAAAGTTAGTTAGCCATTAAAATAATGAGATCACGGTAACGTTTACATATAATGTGCTTTGTTAATTTTTGTTTGCAAATGTTGGCTTGGGTAGATTGTCATTATAATTTATAAAACAGTCCAAAAATATTATAGATGATGCAGAGGAAGCTGAGATATAAATTTTTTAAGGGGCATGCTGTGAACCAGTGAACCCTTGGTAGATATTGCTTCTCTAGCGTTAAGAATCTTTGGGAAAAACGCAAAAAATACTATCAGTTTTTTCTCGCGAGTAATCATTTTATAATGTTGAACTCCATATGTAAGTTTTTGTTATCATTTTGGTACACGGTAAAACAATTTATAGGAAGCTCGACAGTTTTTTTTGTTCCTGAAATGTCTCAGACATACTAACGATTAATAAATGGAAAGTACTGTGTCAGTTACTTGAATATTTTATTTATAATAAAGGATGAAGTCAAATAGATGTGATCCAGTGATCCCAACTGTGAATTGCTTGGAAAGCAATCTTTCCGATATAATAGAATCATAATCATGTAATTACTTTCTATTAATATTTGGTAGAACTTTCAGCTGCTATCCCTGATCAAATAAATAAAAATTGATGTACGAATTTTATTTTCCTTCATCCTTTCCTCCATCCTGGCGACGCAAAGAAACAACGTTGCTTGGCCTCGCGTCACTAGTACTGCCTTTGATGTTATTATCCACTCGCAATGAACGGCAACAATTGAAAGAGAAACTTATTGTGAAATATGTAACAGTGGTGTCATACGACAGGTGTCAATATTTATGAGTCCCTGAAATAAAGGGTTCATATTATTTAAACAACGGTATAAACGTGACAGACCGACAGACCGGCAGACCGACAGACCGAGAGACCGACAGACCGGCTTTCTCAATCATGGGTAGAAAATGAAAGAATAGCCTACGACCTGCAATTTGATAAACAGACCCTCCAAGAACTTCACTAAAAGCAAGGGTGGCAAATGGCAACGCTGTCCATTCTCTCATCTGTCAGATGTTGGTACAGGTGCGCCTTAAAAGGTACGCTCGTCACCGCCGTGCGAGAGAGACGGGCGTCGAGCGGCATTTTCCACAACTAGTCCGGTCTGGCAACTTTGATAACGGAACGAAGAGGTTTTTCTCTTCTTCTTCTCTCGCGGTATCCTCCACGCGCACCGTAATTACTTATAATATGAATGGAAAATAGCTGCGGCACTGACTAGCCGCCAAACAGCTGTTTGATGTGTGCATCCGACCTGTCAAGGTGCGAAAGTTGTCGATACCCGTATCAGGAAATCGTTTTATTACTTCCTTGACTTTTTAACCATTGAAACTACTCTTTTAGTTCATATGGAAATTTTTGATTGAATGATTTGGTGTAAATACCGGTGAAATATATGTTTTTCCCAAACAGTACTTTTATTCCTCTATTTGTTTCATTTAATTATCCATCTCTCCAGATACAATATTGTACAAATGGAAACTAACAAGGAATGATGAAAATCAAAACAGATACTCCAGGAATGAAAACGTTACAGACACGTATGGAGAAACTTTGCTGCGAAGTGACTGGATCTAAAAAACTCAAACTTATCTAATTCTGATTATCTCAATTACAGAGGACTGTAACGTTCTTAAACACTAATTTATTTCCACTGGTAACACAAGAACTTATATATAATGGATATAATATATATCCACGATGTCCAGTTCTTAACTATTCGACGTCTGACGACTGATTGATTACTGTCACTGCTCGATGCTCCAATATATACAAAAAATGCCCATCTCGAATGTTCCATAACCAATTTCGAACAAACTGACACATTCGAGATGTCTGTTGACAACTGCACACATGTTCAGGATGATTTGCATACAGGGTGATATTTTCTTAGCTGCTACCGCTGATCTCGTTGCAGTACTATTGATGAGGAGGCGCTCAGCACAAAGCCCCTCATTACCACCTGAGGAGTCATCACCGTTTTCTCTAGACGCAGATGTACATCAACTGGTCAAATACCTTCTAGACACAATCTTACTTTATCTGATGTTGACTATTGCAGCATTAGCCTCAAATATTTGAGTTAAACGTATGAGTTACATCGTGTACTTCTGTAAGCCTCATCAATAAAAGTGCTGACTCCTGAAGATTCGCCACCGAGGTTTCCTGGATGTCTCATCTTCAGCAGGGAGCCAGTCAGTATCCAACGCTCAAACCGCGAACATTGTAATCGCTATTTTATATTATTACAATTACCATTATAAACTCCTGTATGGAATAAAAGAATTGTTTTTAAAAAGACTTTCGCGAGTGTCCATCCCATAATTGGCGCAGTCAGTGTGGCTTTCCGGGACTGATTCCAAACTATCGGGTCAGTTTTTCGTTTCGCCGTATTAACCGGAAACCGAACCGTGGTGACTTTACTGTTGGTGACTTGCGGTGGAGGATATACCTTTGGATATACCCTTCCGTCTATTGAAGACCCAGCGACGAGCTACCATCAACGAGACACCGGAAATTGGGACAAAATTGCCTAATTTCGCAAGGAGCAACAGCAGGTGACAACTAGCATCGTAGATCCAGCTGTAGTCCTTATAGAGTAAAGGATGCTCAAGATTGTTCTCATAGTGTAAGTACAGTTCAATGAATATCGATCTTTCAGAGGTATTAGAGAATTTGGATATTAATTCTGATACTGACTCTCCAAATTCTAGATCCTTTTCAAACGTTAGGTTACGTCCTCCTATACTTTCAGTGCCCACTACTATGGCGACTTTCAGACCTGAGTATTTGAGTTGTGTGCCTGAATTTGACGGCAACAGCAACGACCTTAATCGATTTTTGCAAGTAAGCAAGTCCATCATTGAAAATTTTTACGACCGTGCTAATCCAAATAATTTTCAAAATATTTTTTTATTGAACTCTATCATCTCAAAGCTGAAAGGACATGCTAAATCACTGATAAATATCCATTCCGTTAGCACTTGGGATCAACTTGAAGCTTTACTAATTTCTAGTTTTTCCGATCAACGTGATGAGGCATGCTTAAACAGAGACCTTGTCATGTTGAGACAGTACCCCAATGAAAATCCTCAAAAATTTCACGAAAGATGTCTACACACATTGAATACTCTATGTAGTTACATTAATATTCATGAAACAACCGAGGATGCTAAAGTCCTGAAGCGTGAACTTTACCACAAATTAGCCCTAAAAACATTCCTATCAGGTTTAAGAGAGCCACTTGCAACTAGTATAAGATGCATGAGACCGAATACCCTTAATGAAGCTCTTCAATTTGTCATTCAAGAGGAAAATGCTCACTACTTTCAAAACAATAAATCAGCTCCAAGACCTATTTTTTCGCCTAGACAGTATAGTTCATCGCAAAGATTTTCTAATGCATCTCAGCCCAGTTCGAATTTCAATCACTATCATAATCCAAACTTCAATGTGAACACACCCAATGATCATTTTAGAAACCAAAATTCATTCCCTTCACAACCGATACCTATTCAGCCACGACCTAATTTACAACAACATTTTCGCACGAATGCACAAGTTTTCGGCCATTCTCAGCAAAACAGGAACGTCTTCAAACCGAACCCGTCAAAGGCATTGCCCCCAGCAACGCCTATGAGCGTTTCCACGCGAAACACTGTCCGCCCGTCCATGCCGCCAACATCATATCATCGTCCTCCTCAATTTACTTTCGAAGAATTGCATAACACCGACGTACAAGCCGACGCGGAGTATCACATAGACCCAGACAATTCACACGAACATAATCTCGCAGCCTCAGATACGGATTATCAGCACACTTTAGATCAGTTTTATCCAGATGCGTACGAACAATTTTCTTTTGAAAGCAATGATCAAAATTTTCAGCTACCGGGCCCCAGCGATCGACAAACGTAACACCCGAGATTATTTCTCTCAACGCCACTAATGCAAGTGAACTGAGTTACATTATTTTCCCTGAATATAATATCAAAATTTTGATAGACTCTGGATCAACCAGATCCTTCATTGACCCAGACATCGCTTACAAATATTTTCCAAATTTAGTCCAAAATGACCCATTCATAGTGTCTACAGTATTTCAAAAGTCGGCTCACAAACACAGTGCCTTGATTCCAGCACCAAAAATATTTAACTTACCCTATGCCCAAGATTTGAAGTTCTACTTGTTCAAATTTCATAATATTTTTCATGGTCTAATCGGTTTAGATAACATAAAGGCTTTGCAAGCAAATTTAAATTATAGTGACGGTTTTCTAGTAACCCCTTATGCCAAAATCAAGCTATTATATCAGCGTACAAAGAGCGATATGAACTTTATTTCTGTTGAACCCAGAACTGAACGCGTAATAAAGGTAAAAACTTCAATATCAAATGGCGAGATCATCATACCTCACCAAAAATTTCACAATTGCGAAATTCCAGAATGTCTAACTATTGCAAGAAACGGAGAAGCTTTTACAACTTTGATAAACAGTACAACTGAGCTTATCACCCTAGACTTTTCAGAACCGCTAGAAGTTGAAGAGTTTGAAAGACTTGATATCGATGAATTCCAAATGTATAATATAAACGATTCACCTATACCAAATTTTGATATTTCTAAAATCAGAGTAGATCACTTGAATGCCGAAGAAAAATCAAAAATATTAGAACTTTGTAAGGAATTTTCGGACATTTTTTTCACCGAAGATAGCCCCTTAACGTTTACAAATAAGATCAAACATCAGATAAAAACCACTGATGAGAGACCTGTTTACACAAAAACTTATCGTTACCCTTTCGTCCATAGAAAAGAGGTGGAAAACCAAATAAAGAAGATGTTAGACTCCAATATAATTCGTCCAAGCAATTCCGCATGGAATTCTGCAATTTGGGTAGTCCCGAAGAAGTTGGACGCTTCTGGGAAACAGAAATGGAGAGTTGTAATCGACTACAGAAAGCTGAATGATAAGTCGTTGGACGATCGTTACCCCCTACCGAATATTAATGATCTGCTAGATAAGCTTGGCAGATGTCAATATTTCTCAACCTTGGATCTTGCCAGTGGCTTCCATCAAATCGAGATGGATGAAAAGGACATTGAAAAAACTGCCTTTAGCACCGAAAACGGGCACTGGGAGTTTCTCCGAATGCCTTTTGGCCTGAAAAACGCGCCAGCTACCTTCCAGCGCGTGATGGATAACATTCTTCGAGGTATACAAAATGAAAAATGTCTCGTGTACCTCGATGACGTCATCGTGTATTCAACGTCTCTCCAAGAGCATCTTGAAAGTTTGAGGTCTGTTTTTCAACGTCTCAGGAACTCAAATTTCAAAGTCCAACTCGATAAGTCCGAGTTCCTGAAAAAGGAAGTTGCTTATCTGGGACACGTGGTCACCCCCAGTGGCGTTAAACCCAACCCAGACAAGATCAAGGCGGTAAAAAATTTCCCTATCCCAAAAACTACGAAACAATTGAAAGCATTCCTGGGCCTTTTAGGTTACTATAGGCGATTTATTAAAAATTTTGCTGATATTACCAAACCATTAACAAAGTGTCTCAAGAAAGGTGCAAAAATTGTCCACAATGATGAGTTCATTTCCTGTTTCGAAACATGCAAGAATTTGCTAATTAATCAGCCAATATTACAGTATCCCGATTTTACTAAGCCCTTCAATCTAACAACAGATGCAAGCAATGTTGCCCTAGGTGCTGTTTTATCTCAGGGGCCCATAGGCGCCGACTTGCCGATTGCCTATGCATCGCGTACCTTAAATGATTCAGAAAGAAACTATTCTACTATTGAAAGGGAACTATTAGCTGTTGTGTGGGCTACCAAATATTTTCGGCCATATTTGTACGGTACAAAGTTCAATATAATCGTGGACCATAAGCCTTTACAGTGGCTCTTCTCTTTGCGCGATCCTACGTCAAAATTATTACGGTGGAGAATTAAGCTAGATGAATATAATTTCAATATAATATACAAAAAAGGAAAATTAAACACAAATGCAGATGCCCTTTCTCGCATTGAGCTTCATACTAAAGAAACCGACGAATTTTGGAATCAGCTAGACGATATTCTGAGCGAAGCCTCACACTATCAAAATCAACGCATTACATTTGTAGACCCAGGCTTAGTCACGCCACCTACGATAAACGATCCACAATCTCCAAAAATTTTACAAGATATCAGTAACTCGATAGCCCCGACATCCGCCCCTGATCTAGACAATATTTCAATGATCGTCAACTTAGATGATTTAGCACGCGAAGACCCACAACAAACTTGTGACGATCCTACAAACTACACTCATAACCAGACAGACAAATTAAGTAATGCACACAAAGAATCTAATAATCAAATCACGAGGCCCAAAACCTCCGAAGATGACGCCACTGTTCATTCTAATGCCGATCAGAATCCCATACTTGACATTCCGATCGCAGACTGTGCAGTGAATTTCGGTCAAAACCAAATTATATTTTCATCCGTCTTTCATTCTCCCGCCAAGCCTAAAGTATTTATTTTATTTGAACGAAAACAGCGATTTTGTGTCCAACTATCCCAGGATAACTTTGAATCCGATGTAGTTAGTTTTGTCAAAGAGTTCGTAGTCCCTGACGTGTTATATCATATATATTTTGAAAACCCAGATACCTACCAACCATTCACAACAGTCATACAGAAATATTTCAAATGGCCTTCTATCAAACTTAAAAGGTGTTTGCAAAAACTAATTGATGTCACTGATAAGTCTGATATAAAAGATATGATTAAAAACTACCACGAAGGTAAAACAAACCATCGTGGAATAGAAGAAACATTATCCCGACTAAAATCAAAATATTATTGGCCCAACATGAAAACTTCCATACAAACCTACATAAATGACTGTGAAATATGTCAACAAAGCAAATACGAGAGACACCCTGTAAAAATGCAGCTCAATATTACTCCTACAGCCGCAAAACCATTCGAAATAATACATCTCGATACATATACCTTCGAAAATACCAAATTTCTTACAATTGTTGACAGTTTTTCAAAGTACGGTCAAGCTTACCCTCTCATTGCACTTACAGGTATAGAAATCGCCAATAATCTAATACATTATTTCTCACATCATGGCGTCCCTAAGCAGATCATTGTTGACAATGGCACCGAATTTAAAAACTCTGTAATTTCTGAACTTTTGAGTCTACACAAAATCAATATTCATTTTTGTTCTCCAAACCATCATCAATCAAATGGAGTCGTTGAGCGATTCCATTCGACACTTACTGAACACATGAGACTTCTAAATACGAAAGGGTTTGACAAAACACCAGCTAAAATGAAAATGACATACGCAGTAATGTCATATAACCATTCCATCCATTCCACAACACACCTTAAACCTATAGACATAATAAATGGGCATATTAGTAGCGACGAAATGTTTGATATGAAACTTGAACAAATTTTGCTAAATGATTATGTTCAACAGCATAAGGAGCGCTCAAAAATTTTGTACGCAAAAATCAATTCAGATTTGATAGCGAATAAGGAAAAAGTCATTCAAAAAGCAAACACTTCAAGAGATACATCAGATTTGTTCCAACCGACACAAAAAGTATTTGTAAAAAAACATGTAAGGCAGAAGCATGCAAACAAATTTAATCCATCATCTGTTCTTAATACAACAGACGCCGAGCGTAAAGTCGTATCTACTGATAACCAGCGTAAAATTCATATGGGTAACTTGAAACGTCCTCTCCGCGGATCATATTCCTTTAACCAGTAAACAATGTGCTACAGATAGCACTACACATGTAGGTATTATTTGCAGATTCCTGGAAATGACTATCGGATTCCAAGATAGAATAACAATGCGGAGCCTCGACAATAACCCAGGACTACTTCCCGTGGGAATTGGCGAATCAAAACTCAAGGACTACGAGTTTTCCCTCATATATTATTATAACGTGGAACCCATAGTTTCGGAATTGAACATATTAGCAAACCAATTATATAATCTATCCACTATAATTTTTCAAAACCCTGACTATTCTAACGACGTTTCCGATTACATGAAAATACTAAATTTTGCTCAGCAAAAAGCTGAGGTCAAACTTTTTGACTTATTTCCCCACCCCAAAAGAAGTAGAAGAGGTTTGGTTAACGGGCTTGGATCAATTTTCAAGTCAATTTCAGGTAATCTGGACGCTGCTGACGGCGAACGTTATGACAAAATAATTGAAGAGCTTCAGAACAATCAGAAGGAAATAATTACTAGTATAGAAACTCAAAATTCGCTCTCCATAGCACTCATAGGAAAATTTAATAAGACTATTCAACAAATAAGTCACAATGAGAATTTGCTTGCTGAAAAAATTGATTATGTTTATTCAATTATCAAAGGTCACGCTTTCAGTGAAAACAACATGGTTTTGAAAGAAACCATCATGCATTTAACAAACATCTATGAAGTTATTATAACTATTTTACAAGACATAGAAACTTCTATTACTTTTTCTAAAATAAATATTTTTCATCCGAGTATTATGCACACTACTGATTTATTCAGAGAACTGAAGGCCTTAGAGAGCAAAATTGGGAAAGAAAGTTTTCCACTACCCATTACCCTAGAAACAATACCGTTATACGAACAACTGATTAAGATCAATTCTTATTCTCACTCAAACAGAATAACATACATTTTGAAAATACCTATCACATATAATTTTCGCTTCAAACTTTACCATCTCATCCCTATTCCTGTCTTATCTGGTAGTCAGTTCAGAGTTATAATCCCACAGACTAACTACCTTCTGAAGAATGAATTGTACTTTGCATTTTTGAACCATTCTTGCGTAGAAATTACTCCCCGGACATACATATGCGAGAACGCCAATCTACAAAGAATTGCAAAAACACACCATGGAAACCCTTGCGAAATACAACTTTTTCTTGCCATGAATATATCCAAGTGCTTCAGAACAGTAATTGCAGTCACTCAACCAATAGCTGAACGAGTTGAGCAAACAAACGAGTGGATACTCGTTCATCCACAAGAAACAATAACAAAAACTGACTGTTTTAACCAAAAGGAAATCGTTAAGCTAACTGGCACGTACTTAACGGACATACCTACGACTTGCCAGATCGAAATGAATGGCAAAATTATCAAGAACGACTTGGTTCCTGTAATGTTTAACCAACCAGTTCTGTTTCCGGACCTGAATCAAGAAAACCCTTCATTACCAGAGACAGCCTTCAACTTGAAATTGGATAACGTTAAGCTCGATGACCTCAGCGACATCAAAGCAAGAATTTCTCAGAATGTTCCAAAACTATCATCACCATCACCAGTCATCTGGACGCCCAGCATCTGGTCAATCAGCATATACGGTATCCTGGTTGCAGGAAGCTGTTACATCCTGTATCGAAAGTGCCAAATGAAAAGATGTCAAGAACCTCCAGCCCAACAACCACACCATGAAGAAGTTCGACCTATTCAACTTCCTCTCTGATAGATCGGAAGTTGAATCTAGAGGAGGAGGAGTTACATCGTGTACTTCTGTAAGCCTCATCAATAAAAGTGCTGACTCCTGAAGATTCGCCACCGAGGTTTCCTGGATGTCTCATCTTCAGCAGGGAGCCAGTCAGTATCCAACGCTCAAACCGCGAACATTGTAATCGCTATTTTATATTATTACAATTACCATTATAAACTCCTGTATGGAATAAAAGAATTGTTTTTAAAAAGACTTTCGCGAGTGTCCATCCCATAATTTATGAGTATTCTAATACAAGAAAATATTTTCTGATTTTTTAGACGCATGTATTTCACATGCATAAAAATATTGTAATATTTTTTGTGGAATGCTATAATGAGAAAGATATTTTCTCACAAAAAAATGTTCAGAATATTGGAATCGAAGTGCAATAATATACTGTCCTGAATTTTCTGCCTAAAGACAAATCACAACGTCGTGTGATACTAGAAAGCCTGTGAGTATTCTTTCCGTTCAAAAGCTTTTTCAGCAAGACGATCTGATGTATGCACAAACTCGGGAATAAATTGTAATTTGCACTTCTGAAACCAACTACCTGGAAACTTTCCATCACACCATGGCGTCAACAAGCCGAGTATTTTTTTTAGATGATAAGGCGGTTACTCAACTGATGTTCAATTAATTTTGCGTTTTGAATGTTCGTATATCCACAGGTAACGTACTGTGAGCTGGCAGTATATAAAAAAAATCACCAGACATTAAAGTAAACAACAGAGTGATTAATAATGTAAATACCGGTACAGCTGAAGTTCAGAATAAATAATTTTTGAATTAACATAGCTATAAAATCAGCAACAGGTCAGCCGTCCTTCATAAATTTAGATTCTGTTCCATTGCATGCCATATTGAGGAAATATTCATGTAAGTTGAAGCTGAAAAATGCCAAGTATTAATAGGGAAAGGTCCACTCTTAATCCATAAGCCATTTCATCTTTGCACCTTAATATTACATCCCAACAGAATCACATGTGAATGGATCATTTTGGATTGAGTAACTTAAAAAAGTTTTGGTAGCCTTGCGAAAGCGTTAGACTCATGGGCTTGTTAGTATATTACCACTAGTGTGCTTCAGAGATAATCCAAGATAACGACTGCTGATTCACTTTAACTAAGTTTCGCCGATATTTATAATTCTTGCATTCATAACATTGTTGTCAGTACCAAAATCCAATGCAAATTCTCATTTCTAAGATGATACCGTTGCGTGGTAAGCACAGCGTCGACCGAATAGAATATGATCCAATAAGGCCTAACAAATACAAAAACCTGCGTTGAAAGTTCTCCTTTCTCTTTCTTCATTTTAATATAAGCGCAACTTAATCCAAGGTTTCCGAACACAGATCCCATAATATCTGTCTTGTGTTGAGGGGTTCCCCTTTCCAGAACGTATCTCACGACCTAGCCCACGTCGTTTTTCCTACTCTCTATGGAGTCCGTCGGCTCTCACAACAGCCTCACCACGCCGCAGCTACCGTACCTCCTCACAGCTCTCTACGGAGCCGTTATATTTGCGTCCCCGGCATGATAGCAACACGCAACACCACTGTTGCCAAGTCAAGCCAATCAAATACATGAGGATAATTCATGATGTTTGTTATATTGTCGTGTCTTAAGGCTTCTTTGAACCGTAAGGAAGCCTTACTGATACAACGCGATGTATGGTTAGCCAAGGCGTACTTAAAGCGTCCTTAAGGATAAGGCAGCTTGGTTGCTACCCCAAGGCAGCCTTGACGTTAATTCATCTGTTACTTGATCAGCTGGCAACTGTTTTATCTGGTTTCCGTCGGAAATTTGTTACACTTTTGTTATTATAATAGTATTTCCTAGAAATTTCAATATTATAGGTAATTTAATATTTTTTTCGACTCTCTGATTTATTTCCTTCTGAATACCTTGTCATGGGTATGGATGTGTTCGATGAGTAGGTATATAGAATATAGAGAATTTATAAATCGTGATACTCATCGCATACCTTTCGAGAAATGCAGGCACAAAGAATGCCTATGTCGGTATAGATAATATAAACATTCTGTCGGCATCATTTTGCTTTTAGCAGATAAACCTTCGAAAATCGACAACAAGAAGTTTACTTATGGTTTTACCATTACCGCAATATTTCCAGTCTCTCCAATAATTATTCATTCAAATAATCACAAAATAAAGTATGTGAGGGGCGTAGCTAGGGTAGAGCAAATAGCTCTCCCGCCCTAAGAGCAGCCTGCATGGAGCACAAAATAGTGAGCTGCGTGGATGGGAAATGGAAACGGTTGCAGTAGAGAGGTTTTTTGCCTTTGGGCGTGGGGAATTTTCACAAGGCGGGCGCCTATTACAAAACCTTTCCTGGGCACCACGGTCCCTAGTTAGGACACTGTATAAGGTCACTGATAAGTAAGAAAAATTAACTCAAACCATAAAACAAGAAGAAGCCCATATATAACCGTTTTAACATAGAAATTACAAGCTTTCTTTCCGTGTTATTTCCTATGTTGCCTAATTTTGCTACTGTCAGGATCACGGTTTAACCATTGAGTTACCGGTTTTGAGTCAGATAAGCTGGAGGGAAATTAATCGTTTCTCCTTCATCCCCTCTTCAAGGGCGCCTTTGGATCTTGACTAGAGGTATTCCTAAGATGTCCTGAAAAACCGCGAAGCCCGGCAACATCGCTGGATGCGTCCGTTGCCCGGTGCAGTTGATGTGTGCCAGAGGCGGGTGGCGCGGAGGAAGGGGGGCAGGTGGGGTCGCGTAGGGGGGCGGGCGCGAAGGGGGGACCAGTGCGGAGTCAACGGCCTCCGCGCTCAGCAGCCGCCGCCACCGCGTCGACGCTCGCGCCCGCCGCTCCGCGCTGCGAAAGTGAAAAGCGAGGAGGAGTTCTGCACCACACTAACATATACACGTACACACAAGGATATACGAGTATGGTCGAGTTGCGATACATATACAGAGAGAGTGAGAGTGAATATACGGCGATATGCGGGCCTCTGTTATCTTCAAAGGCAAAATGTTTACAGATACAGAGTACAATTTAAAATTGCAAACCTATTTGCTTTAAGATGACTCAAGGATCCACGTTGGGGCCACAATTAATATTCATCCTGGTTTTTGACATTCAAATCAGAGTTCGCCTTGCGCCACCTGTTTGACAAGCCGGTATACCCGAAACCACGAACGATGATTGCAAAATGCTACTGCTCTACCAACGTATACCTAGTCACATACTGTGTTTTATTTAGGGTAATCCCATGCAATTTCATGTCTAAAAATATATACCTACGAGTATAGACCAGTTGCGATACATATACAGGGAGAGTGAGAGTGAATAGAATAGATGAGTCTCTTAGCAAGTTGCGAAGATCTTTTGTAATATCTAATAATTCAATCACTTTTCCTGCATCATCAATTTACTATCGAAACAGAAAAGAACCACAAATTTGTATTCCATATTATCCAAAAGCTACTTCAGACCAACAGACAAGACAGATTATGCAAACTAAGCATATTGTTTCAACAAGGAGGATACTCCAAACCATCTACTCGAATGTATATACTCGTATAGTAGCTTAAAATACAAACAGAGGCAACTCAATTTCAAGCTAAGAGAAAGGCTCACCGCAGACAACTTCGCTACATCTGTTGGCGCAGCCAAATGGATTGAAATTCACTCTATTATGAGTCATATAACGCGGGCAAGGGTAATTGACGAAATCACAGACCACGAAAATCAGAAATTTTGAGGCACAAAAGCTAATATACAGTCTACAGAGTGAGGGCAAATTGAAAGACATTGCGTTGGTATTGTATGTAACATGAACCCTCCACCCATCATGACGAAATGCATCAGGCGCTGCTGTGGTAGGAAACGTGATAAATTGTTCAAATATTGAATTTTTTCATTGAATTAGATTTATATTCCTGCATATGTCTTTTATTTCAAACAGAACATATACAGGTAATTTTCCTTTCATATATATTTCTGTCTTGTTGGCTTATGCTCACGAAATATTGCATCTCATTTTGTAAGTTACAAGTGCATGTTGTTAATGAATAGCGTATTTGGCTGTGTCAATCAGTCTTAAGTTATAAAAGGAATTAAGATTATTCAGCTGCCAGTGATACATATATATTTTTATAGTAACTCAGTATCTTTACAATGATAATAAAAATACTTTTTTAACATTGCTCAACTTATCATTAAGAACACGCTTTGTGAAAGACAGATCATTTGAGCAATGTTTGTAGACAGCATATGAAATCGTATGTTTCATAATGTTTAATTGAGATATAGTCATTGTGATCTTTCATAGTTCATAGCCCAAAAATCTCTATTTCAGAATTTGCTTCAGTAGATGAATAGTTATATAAAATTTCTTTGATTGATCGTGAATCGCGTCACTATTGAAGTTCACCTTACAACCAAAACAGTTTAATATCAAATTTTGTACAGTATCTTGACTTATAGTCTCAAATAAAGCTTTTTGAGCTTAGAACTATATTTCATAGAACGAACTTCAAAATTGTCTCTGGGACTTTTCTGATACACAAAAATGTTTATAAGTTAGCAGACCACCGACGGGTTTTAGTGACTACTCGAAATTTGCGAGTCAGGTAGAGCTACTTAAAGAAACTTCTTTAAAGTTCATCACGATTTTGCTTAAGGTTCAACTTTTAAAATAAAATAGCCAAGTGTGAAGTGTATATGAGCGCACCTGTGTTGATTCGGGAATAAACAGCCCTTAACTTTGAAAACGACGTGGAAATGTACAAAGTTAAAGCAGCAGGTGTATACTTGGAGCATAAAATCGTACTCGCAGCCTCATAAACTTCGATGGAGGCCGACCGGGAAAAAACAATGAAAACAACAAAAAATTGGAGTACGGGTTTACCAATACACACACACATACGAACGGGCGATGGCTTTATAGTACAGGTAATGTAGTCGATGACCTTCGAAAAAGTTAGAAGCATGCAACTTGCACATGGGTGTCGCCAACGGGGGGGGGGGGGGGGCAACGGGAGTACCCGTCCCTCTGGAAAATCATGAAGATATGTCGCTTATTATTATAGAACCTTGTTTAACTGCTTTATTTCCTGCATTACGCGATCAATTTTTTATTAATTTTACTGTAGTTCGAATTTAAATGATAAAAATGTTAAAAGACATAATATACATTCTGTATGAGCGAGGAACCTTCCTACGTCGTATTGCCAGATATTCTGAGTATCGGGGGGGGGGCTGGATTTTTGGAAAAAATTTCAAAATATGTGAACTGGTATTGAACAAAATTTCAATAATGATTTTTTGTACTTTTCTGGTAACTTTGCAATTAAAGTGTGTTTTTATTTTTCTTGAATTATAATTTGAATAGGGATAACACTGCAAATGACTGGACTACAGGAGCACTGGGCAGGCTCTTATAGCGCGGTGGTTGTACCCGCGTCTCTAAACCGGGACCCTCGAGGTATTTGACCTCGGCATGGCACACAGCAGATCCTCGTTGGATCGACATTGTCCTTCCTGCGAGAGGACCTTTTGTGCTGAATACGCTGAAAAGAATTTTCAAGGACAGAGCGTGGTGCGTGTGCAGGGTACGTTATTGTTAGGCAGCTCGTTTGGTGTACACACGAAATACTATCCATATGATCTGGAGGAAGGTGCATGACCCCCACTTTTGTCTTCCATAAAGGAACCTTTTGTATGGAGCACGCTCAAAGCACTTTCAAGGACAAGGTTCAAGAATTACTGTTGTCAGGCAAGTCGTGTATATAATAGGCTAGTAGAAATAACTTTCGCGATCTTTGGTCGATAATGAAAGGCATATAAAATATTCAAAAATATACTGACAATAATGTTGTTCCTTTAACCATGATAGAGTGATTTATGAAAAAATTATTCATTGGGTAGAATCTACCAAACAGCTTCAGTGCCATCAAAGAATGAGAAAATTATGAAAATCAGCTTGGGATTTAATGATAAACCATAGAAATACCTGCAAAAATATGAGCTGTATAGTCTGGATAACATCAGATCATGACTTAAACCATACCCAAACAGATAGAATCCAAGCCCACACACATTCTCACATGGCAAACAAGACATTTGCACAGTCAAAAAAATATCTATCATGCTACTAGATATGAAGCTCTGTAATTGAATATTATAATTTTAACCATATTATTTTATTCCGATTTTTTAAATTTGTAGACAATATGAATGTATCACACATTTTGTCTCTACTGAACATTTGCGCTTCACAGCGTTTCTTGAGACGATGCAAATCCGAAGTAGTGTTTCTTTATACCACTTAGTGTTCATAGCAAAAATCTCATGATTGACTATTTTAAAAATCCAATCTACCTGATGGATTGTTTCACAACGTAAAAGTCAACCTGATAACATATTTTGAAAGCTAATATATTTTGCTATCATTCTGTCAACTCATAAGGTTGCGCAACTGAAACTAAAAATAATGGATAAAAAATGAAGTCCAGTAGGTCGACTCAGCACTTGCATATTCATTATGTTACGTTATAGCGGGTTGATATGTCGTAGTTTACTCATTCATTACCTATACGTTACAATGGGGTAACCTATGATTTTATGATGTCGTTTTGTAGCATCTATTTCTTCTCTTCAATTAAAAATGTGGAGGAACCTACAGAGCGAAATTGGAAGTGATTTTGATTTTTTTCTAATAACTACGCCTTAAGTACGTCAATTTCATAAACATTACATCCTATGATCTCACGTTGTATCGTTTCCCAAATTTCATCAAGATCGATGAAGCTGTGAACTAGGATTACGCGGTGACAAAATTACCACAAGCAGACCAATACATACACTCCGACGAAAATATTTGACAGATTTTCTCGCGACAAAGCCATAATTATGCGTCAAAAACATATGATCTCCAACTTTCGCGACACAATACTTTACTACGTTACAATAACGCAACAATGAATGTCAATTCGTAAAGAACCAATTACATTGAATTCCTGCTGATCGCAGAGCGGGCATTATCGAATGGTTTGAAGTATCTATTCTCCTCCCTAATCCACGAACAAAAAAGAGCTGAGGTGGTGTCTGCTATCGAAAATCGAACATGGAGGGTGAATTTTCGGACGTGGCTTGGCAAGTTGATTGTCTGAACTACTTTTGCAGCGTTAGATGCTTTTATTAACTTTCAAGGGCAATACCTTATCGGTCCAAAGGGATCAAGTGGCTAAAGGTGGGTTCACATCATTTGATCAATAAAGCAATGTACTCGACTTACAGTGATCTATCAAGTGGTTCAATTGGACAACAGATTGACAAGCTCTTTGTGGTAATTAGTACTTTCTTTGGTACGATACTTGCAAGAAATGTTAATACGGAATTTGCCAATTAATAAAATAATGGCTAGTTGTTGGATTTGTTTCTATTATATTTATCCTTCAAAGGATTCTGATGGGTGGGACCACTTGCACGCTAATTTTTAAGTTTTCTAGAAAAAAATTCATTAGATTTGATTTTACACTTGCAACGTAGCATTCACAAACAAGTGGAATAACGTCAGTCAGTAGATCTGCTTTCTTATTGCCTACCGCGTCATTGTGTTCGAAGACCCATAATCGGATCATAGCATGTTATACAATGCTGGACCTTAGCTGAATATATTTTGACGTCAAAGTAGGCACATGTTATGAAAAGTCAATTTTTTGAAGGAAATTGCATGCTACAAATTTCAGGAATTCTGATGTATTGTCTCCCCATTTTAAAGAGCATATCTCTTATGTATCTGTCAACCTCTACAATAATCTTAATGTGCAGTTCAAATATATGAGCTTATAAAGTCTCAGAAACCACTTTAAGGTTAGCCTTCTTATATTGTAGTCGAACCCTGTTTGTCCAGAATCGAATATTCGGCTTTTCTAATATCCATTTGCATTCAAAGGTAATCCCACATAGATCTGAGCTTTATCAAGGAATCCAGAGATGGCAAATCCAACAGTTATCAAAGAGTCATCGCAGATGATGTTGTCCTCATTAGCTTTACTATCCTTAACTCTGCCAGTCTTTGGACCTAACCCAGATTGCAGATATTTGTAGTATTATGCACACTAGGAAGAAAATTCTCAGTAAAGTTTTGAAATTCTTTGGACTCTGCTTCTTTGTATTTTCTCCCGATTGGCATTGACCAAACCGAAGGCACACTTCTACATAAGGCAGGGCAATCAAGGATAACATGCTTTGCAGTTTTCGTTGTCTCTTCGCATTTCCTGCATGAGGGCTATGATAGACTCTCCATACTTTCATTAGCTTCTATATTAGAACACTAGTGTCCCTTCAGCAGTCTCTTGCAATGAATATTTATCTTACGGCTGTTGGTGTGTACTGTAAGGGACCAACAATGTTAATGAAGATGATCTTCCATTAACCTGGATGGCGGCAGATCACCGACAGTTAAAGTGTGAGCACTGCAGATTTAAACCGATACCAAAAATACTCCTTTATAATTAAACCGCATTTATTCATTATTATTTATCTTTTATGAAGTAATCTAATCGCACAACAGATTATGATGAGACTCGATTCCGTCAAAACATTCTTCCAATCGGTACCGCCGCCGCACTGTTTAATTTTGCATGTAATAGTGGATCGCTGTTTATAAACACTCTCTATTTCGATACCTATCCAACAAATAAATTATTTCGATGATTGATGCATCAGAAGTAACAATTGGAGTTCGACGCTGTGGCGCTGCCCACTGGCAATTTGCGAAGTTGAAGGTCCTAACACATGAACTGCCTTGAAGCGGCAACAGATGTCGCTTACGACATATGTCAACAAGGGTAAACTGATTTATAGCGACATCCCTTGTTCTTCATAAATCAGTTCACTCTTATTGACAGATGTTATTAGGGACATCAAGGCAGTCCAATTGTTAGTACCTCTTACTTCGTCAATTAGCAGCACCATAGTGCGAAACGCTTGGAGATGAGTGTTGATGTTGCTCACACCCTTGACTAGGTTACGTACATACGAAACAATTGCTCTCTACAGTTAAACCGCCACGCTATACTGACAAGTCTAGGCTAAAGACGAAACATGCATGTTTATAGCAGGTCTGATGCATTGTGGAAGTCATACACTTAATTGCAGTTGGAACAAACTGTTCGGTATCAGTACGTAGTTGTAAGAGGTTGATTGATTACTACCGATTTTTTGAATTAGGGTCATTGTGGGAAATTAAGTGAATAATATTCCACACTTCATATTGAATTTTTTCTATTTTGAAATTACTACCATTTTTTATAGATAACCTCTCACAAAGACATAAAGCTCCAGAAGCACTGCGAGAGACTACTGTCTATTTACATTGACCTTGAAATGCTGTAGATTGTAACTGTCAGGGAACAACTCATGACAAATTATTCTTAGAAAATAAATGAGAAAGTCGGAAAATTATTGTGTAGCCATAATATTGATAACATAACTGCAAAGTACTATTACAATAAAGAAGCGCATAACAATTTCTAACTGAGCCAGAAGAAACAGTCAACAGTCTTGAGAAAACTCGAAGTAACGACCTTTAGGCAATTATAAAAATGGTGCAATGCACTAAAAGCACCCTTTTCACCTATATATGGTAAAGGCCGATAAAGCCATTCATCTATGCGTATATGCAGCCATTGTAGAGCTTGGTGCACAATACTTTTCCATATAAACAACTTTGCTTCCATTATATACGATACGTTTATGCGCATATTATTCAAAAATGCATTATCCAAGGCTGCAGTGGACTACTTTTTAAAAGAAATATACATATTCATACAAACACAACGTACATTAAATGACTTCTGGTACACCAGAGTGTCTAGAATGTGCAATGCCGTCACGTTTGATACAAGTACCGAGGTATCTATTTGACCAGCAGAGATACAGAATACAAGCAAAAACGAGCGAATTTTCTGTACTAGGGGGTCGTATTTATAGAGGTGCCTTAAAAGCTCCTGGAATTTTAAAAAAGGTTTATTAATGACAAGTAATTTACAATTAGCTGAAGCTTCCTTGAAGCATCCTTAAGTAGATGGTAGCTTGGTCCCTACATTGAGGTAACCTGAACGTTGGTTCATTTGTCAGTTGTCCAGCTGTTTCTTATGGTTCAATCGGGAATTATTTTGTATTGTTACCATATTACAGTATTTCTATGAAACCGATTTCACAATGTCCAAGACTGAAGATGTTTCATGTTATTTATCATCACAATGTCAAACCGTTTATGTCTGAACGTAATCAAAACGTAAAATTTTTGTAACTGCGAACCACCCAATATAAAAGCCAATATTTTTTTTCGTTTTTTATTCCAAATATACCGGACTAAAGTTGGAATTTCGTTATGGACAGCCATGCTTTTTAAAATTTGAAAATACCCATTTTAATTGATCGGCTCGATAGCTATGACAATCGAAGGTCGTTGACATTTATGAATGATAACGTGTTAATTAGGCGTGGATTAATTATGTACTTCTCGATTCCACGTCATTAGAATTCCACTCTGGTTTTCACACACATATATTATGTATATATTTATATACAGCTTCTTCTAAATTCGTTGTATCGTTAATTTATTTTAATGGTTACAACATAATATAGCAAGCATTCAAATAAAATCGTAGATAACACTAATTTGAAATCTTCAACTTTCCACTGCTGTCGCTGTGTAATTTAGAGCAGAAACAGCTGACAGTTTTTGTGGAATGTGGGATTCTAAAAATCCTTACAGCATAAGGTAGCCTCAGTAAGTTCCTAATACTTCGAACCAACCTATCTGAAGTGGCATCCGAGCTATACAAGAGCTACTCCAGCTGCAGATTTTTTTATGGTTTACCTCTCACATAGACCTTATAATGCCAGATAAACATCGGAAACAAAATTCCATAACGCTGGGGTTCTCCAAAATAATGACTTTTGGGGTAGGATCGTTCGCGGTGCAAAAAGTTCGACATGGTGCCTCCATTGGTTTCCCCTAGTTTTTATTGTGCTGATGACTATATGAGACATCTCATTCTAACATTTTTCTTCTTCTTATGAATTCATATCCTATGGATATTGACGAACATCCACCATGGTAGAATTTATAGAATAGGAGGACTACTCTTTTCTGAATTAAGTCCAGATGCTTAAAGGAGTACCTTCCCATACATGCGAGCAGTATTTCAGAGATGATCTGATTTGAGCCTTGTGAGGTGTTCTGGTGAATACAATTTTCTGGATCTGGGATGCCGACCTAGCAAAGCTGGCAACGTGATATTGCCAGGATCTTAATAATCTGCATTAGCTTCATGAAAGGGTAATCAAAAGGTCGAGCTTAGAACGCTTCGAACAAACCTTCTCCAAGAGAACCTCGAGTTGTATAATGAGCTACTTTGTCCTTAGAGTTTTAGGTTCGATCTAAATAGACATTTATTCTCGCCCAGTTCCTATGAAAAGCGATAGGCTTTTTGCCTTTGCTTGAGGTTATCTATAAAGAAAATTTGAGCTTTAAGCGTTCCTCGATTTACACAAATGGCAGACTACCATATAATTTTCTTGTCAGGGCAATTCTCTGATTCCATGTGTTGAAATCCATTGGTTGATCTCTATTTGACAATTATTTCGATGTCGTAGCATATTTAATGCAGTTGCAATGAGGGCTTCTGCTGCTTAACTACATCAAGGACTGATATACTTCACTTCGTGCAGTGAATAGCGTCTGTTTAATTCAATTTCCTTCCAAACTGTGAATGATTTCTCGACACTATGACGCTGCAAGCCAGATGTTTCAAAATATTTGAATTTCGTTAAGTCGTAATAATGTACTACACTCTTATTATACAGCGCATCACTTTATTATTGTTTTTTTCAGTCAGGTATTTCTATGTCCCACGTGCGTAAATATTGTATTAATAATATTTGATGTACTAATTAATGATTTGCTCTTATACGTCAGTAGTAACAATTCTTTATTTTCTACATTTATAAACTTTGATGTATAACACCCTGGTGGTTAAGTGGAGTAGCCCTGGAGCAAGACTTCGCCACCTGTGTAGTATCCAGAAGTCAAATTTTCTTTCACTCAATAAAAGGCTGTTATTATTATTATCTGCAATCTTCTCCCAAGATTTCGATGTAATCAGGTACTGACGGGCTATACCAAGTTTCGTACAATACTACAGATCTTGAGGATCACAGACTTTTGGAAGGTTTTCGTTCAGCCCCAGTAGCTGTATGTGTGGTGTGAATGTGGTTGGTGTGAGGCCCGGGACTGACATAATGAGGGGAATGAGAATGACTTTTTCTTGTTTCCAGAGTCGTTTTATTTCTATTGCGAGATCTGTGTATTTAGATATTTTCCCAGAATAGGTGCTTCGAATGTTGTTATCATTGGGTATAGCAACATCAGTTGAATAGGTAACATTTCTGCCTTCGATTGAAAAACGACGTCAGGCCTATTGGCTGGGATTGTCTTGACGGTATGTATTTGGATGTGCCAGTATAGTTTAATTGATTGTTTTAGAGTACTGATGTTGGTGTATATCATATTTCAACTAAGCCTTTAGAAATAAATATATATGTCGTTGAAGGCTCACAAAACGTGTAGGTGCTCAACAGCTCTCCTATACGGTTAAAATATGGCGACTGGAATTGAGAAAGTTGTTTCTATGTTAAAAAAATGAGCGATTCAATATATCTGCCGCTGATTTCCGTCAACCTGAACAGTCTACAAGGCTAATTTTAAACAGCTTGCGCTTGTAAAAATTCTCTATCCAATGTAATATTAAACCAGTCTCCCTATTTGTCTCTCACTGTCTCTCTCTCTCTGTTGCTATTTTCAACCTTTGCGGGATACCGTGGATGTTAAAGCACGTCACACATATTATGTTCGAATGTAGAGTGCAATCTGATTTTTGAATAATGCAATCCAGGAAGTTATTTTGTTTTATAGCAGACCAAATCTGATCTGCCTCTATATGAGTAGATCTTATGAAAAAACGTATTCCGCATAAGCAGTATGTGCATTGTTGCGCTGCATATCGAAGCTTTTGCTAGGCTATAAGATGACAAGGTGCTCAAGAGACATACAAACCTAGTTTTTAGACATTTTAAAGGCTTGTAAAGGTCACAAAAATATGTATGACTGAAAAATTAAATGAAAATAAAAAACCTGTTCACAGTTTCAATACGGACAGGCGAACTGATAGTCGGACTGACAAGCGGACTGACAAACGAATCAACAGACGGCTGACCAACGAATTTTCAAGAGATGAACATAGTAAAACATCAAAAAAATTAATTTAAAAATCTGCATGATCACAAACTTATCTCGCTTATGCGAGAAAAATATTGTTGAACAGGTTCTAATAGTTTGTTTACTAAGCTTCTTCAAAGTAATCTTCTGTTTAGTCATCAAGGTTAAGCGATATCGGCATCTTGAAATATCAAGAACCGTCTGGATTTTAAATTTTTGATCTCCTATGTCAAAATTGAAACTCCATGCTGTCAATAACTATCAATACTGACTAGCCTTAAATACCAATAATTTGATTACAGGCGATAGATTGACGCATTACAAGTTTATAATTTACAAAATAACAGAATTACAGTGAGATTGTTCATAGAAACGCTCTCCAAGCAAAAATCTGCAAGAGGTTCAATAAGGCATATTTCAAAATCTGAGTATATCATCAATCAACATGTAACATCAAAAATTGGCTACTGTACAACTTTAATGCTGTGTAACAAAATCATCTTTGCACTGTCGTCTGCCTGACGTGTTCATTTCAGTAAATGCATCCTGGAATATTTCCATTCCTTTTCTTTGTTCTATTTTCGCTCCATTATGTTACAACTGGCAATGAAATTTTTTTTGTAGACGTATGTATTTTGATAGCCCATGGGTTTTAGTCTCCGATAGACTCGTGGCATTACGTGATAACGGTACAGCCTACAGCATCAGCAAAGGAAATTCTAATGTTCACAGCTCTTGACAGAAAATATATGAACAATTATATATGTCTACCAAGTACAGAGGATTACCAGAGTCAAAAGTTGAAAGACAATAGTACATCACTAACACCAAAAAAAATTGGCAACAATCCGCCCTCTTTCTTGACCTATTTTAAATAAAACATAGAAATTGAAAAACGGAGAGACAACCCAGATTTTAAGTGATGCACATGTCGCGAAACATCATAATGTCTCACATTCGAGATTTATGCGGTAAGAATTGTTTATTTCGTTGTGTTTGTATTTTCAAAATAAACTGTTCATAGGAATGCATGGAAAATATTGCATCGATCTCCCTGACTCGATTTTCCAAAGAATGCACCAAATCAAGAGATTTTTATTTATTTATTCATCATTCAATATATGAAATACTCTACAGGATGAAATGGAAGAAGGAACATATTTCTGAAACGTAAAACAAAAAATATAAAATACAAACAGATAATAATAAATATTATTTTCAATAAAATCATTTCACAGATGGATATACTGTACAACAGTATAAAAAATTAAGTAATAAAATATAATCTAACTTCTGAATACAATGAAATGCATTGATATTTTGACTGCTTTCAGAAGAACAGTTTTGTTTTGAAGCAAGACCTTAATATGAAGGATTATGCAAGTCTAGAATACATATGATCAATCATTGTTGATGAATCCAAAACAAGCGACATAAAATAAACATACAGCAGTACGATCTAGGATCCAAAAATAAACCATAAGAAAACCTTGAGAAAAGCTTATGTTTCATCTGTAGGCTTGGAGAACATTGATTAGATCTTTTACAAAAACGTTTGCATTTTCAATTCCTCAGTAGACTGTGAACCAGTTTGGTTGTGTATGCTTCAGGGAAGGAGCTTCAGACAATCGCAGTGACATACGCAGCTATTTCCATAAGGCGGTTGCACTTTGTGGTAGCATTTTGCCGATTAAAAAATGAAGTTTTAATAGGTATGAATACAATTTTTGTTCCGAGAAAAGCCTCACGGGGGGGTGAATCCCCCCCCCATGTGTACATCAGTGATCGATCTCGTATGTGGTTTCAATTAGCGCCAAGTATAAAGTATATAAAAACAAAATAATTTGATCACCAGCAACTGAAAAGTATTAGGATGATTCATATACATTTTCTAACATGCGAGAAAACCAATAAACTAATTTTACTGATACGCACAAAATTCGTAGCCTCCACACTGTTACTTTCCACCGAACTATAAAACGTAGAACATAATGTAAACAAACAATTATTATATGTATGTACCGGCGGTAGCTTCTGGAACGCTGGAAGTCAGCCACAAATATTATCCAAATGATTGACAGGCACTGTAAAAATGTAAAAACAAATCAAATATAAAACGCTGAAAGAGCGCAACACATGTGCGCGAAAAACACCATGGAGCTATTTTAAAAAATACACACAAGCGAAAATGATTGAGACTACAAGGTCAAGAGCACAGTTCACAGAGACTGGGAGACCAAAGAGAGACGTGTAATGACCTCCAGTGATGTAGTGGGTAATAAATTCCAAATAAAAATATCATTTGCATAATTGGTATTATACAATTGGTTATCTTTACAGGCGTTGTGTTAGTTGATTCTGATCAATCATGATCTTGATTAGAATGTGGAGTTTCAGACAAAAGAGACCCTCAGTTTGTAAGTTCCCTTTTTTTAATTTTAGTTAACCACAAAGGCATGGTCTAGATACAGGAGCACCATGACTGCTATGGAGAAGCTATAGAGAGCTTGCTAATACGGGTCTTCACAATAAATTAATTTGATAGAATAACTGTATGTTTATGGGAAACGTTATATTTTTTTCAATTTGACTGAGAATTTCTCAACAATACAAATGGATCAACTGTGCTCTAGCCTTTCACAATAGTTCGATATTAAGGTCTCATTTGAAAAGAAAACCGTTAACCTAAGGAAACAGCCAATAACAGTGTCAGTATAATTTGAAGATTTTCAATTTTTTCTACAAGAATATAGGCTGGCATGGCAGCCAAAATGCTGGTAGGTTATTATCATCTATCAAAGAATGTTTTAACTAGCGACCAGTTTAAGTATAAGATAAATCACAGAGACAACCATTAAATTTAAGAAATTACGTTAACTGTTGCACTAGATAATGCTTTTCCTTCTAGTACCGACTCCTATTCGAAAGCTTGCAACCATCATGGCTATTTTCCCTTCAGAAACGACTAATTTGAAAAGTGAGTTAGCTCAGAAATTCATCTGAACTACACTGTCAAGGTTCATAACCACAACATTCTCCTTCATCTATACTGCCTTCTCCCTGGATTTTGCCTTGGGCAATCAACTGTAGGAATTCATACTTTTGCCTCTTATGTTATGGCCAAGATATTCCAATTTACGTCTCTCGAATGTATCAACCTCTTTCCTTGCCTAGACGACTCAAAACTTCTCTTTGTTACCAGATCTATACATAGTTTCAATTCTTTTATAGACCCACAATTGAAATGATTGGATCATTTTAAGAATTGCAGCATTCACAGTCCATGAAATAGCATAGATTGTAAACTATTTTTGTCCACATAAAGAACAGCTCTCTTATTAAGTTTATTCGCCGAGCTTTATAGTTTACGGTATGCTAAAGTCAATTTGAATGAAAACTTTCTCTCGCAGAGCTTCTGGAGCATGAAAGGTTTTCTGCCATTGTGATAGATTATCTATACAAAAAATAAGTTTCGTACTAAGGCTACTCTGTTCATACCTTTCCTGAGAACCTGATCAAGGGAAGTATTCGATCACGTATCTACGTAGTTTGCCAGAAAAGTTTACCTGAAACAAACGAAAAACTGTTTGAAAACTAAACTATTCTGGATTAATGGCGTTTGCTTAACTTTTTGACATCAATGAAAGTACTTAGAGTCGTCGACCGTTGCAAAGTTTTACAGCCTGGAAGTTAGACATGGAACAAAATAAAACCTTCCTTTTGCATGCATTGTTCAGGTGGATGAACTCCAAGCACATAATGCAACTCGCTCTGCAGATATTTTGCATACTGGAGAGAGAGCAGTGGAGACAAACGATGGGAAGAAATGTTTTGAGTGATGGAAATTTTAGTTTGGGAACTGGAGGTAATAAATAATGATGGTTTTTGACATAGTACGAGTATTGGTGCTCTATTAGACCACACTGATAATATCTACCAATCACTGGACCAAATAAATAGTAACTGTTTTAGTACTTCTAGACTTTAGGCATTTGATTCCATTAATAGCTCTTTGCTTCTGGTGAAATGTAATTATTACTGTTTATGTTCGGGTTCTTGTAACCTATTTGGGAAACGACCCAACGAGTTATGGTTAGTTCTAATTCACCGTCCCTTGCTAATATATATTCTGGTGTACCTCAAGGATCAATTTTGGGTCCCCTACTCTGTTATGTACAATTCTTTGCAGATTATTATAGATTTAAGAGTAGCAATATACCTAATTCTCTTTTGTCTTAAATGGTGACTCAATATTCAGCATAATTCTAAAAAGCATAAGCTGCCTTTCAATCCTGAAAAGTTTAAAGTTTTCTGCGCTAATTAAGGCAGACTGTGTTACCAAATATAAGCATTAAATTGGATAATCAGGGAACTAAAAATAGGTGATTTGGCTTATTCATTGACAGCTATCTTCGTTTTAAAGAATACGTAAACGAATTTAGCATAAGTTATCGTGCTTTTGATTTTGATCCGCAAATATCATCTTTCAGGCACAATATTTGAACTTATTTGGTTAAATCTACCTATGATATGCTGTTTTGAATTAAACTTGAGAGAAACTACAAGTTTGACTAGTTTTAAATAAGAGTTTTTAAGAGAAATATGCCATTTTTATTAATTCTCATTTGGATTCATTGCGTTTTGCTTAAAATAATGCATTTTCCCATTATTTTCTAGGTAAATAAGATTTAACAATGAAAAAGGTTATTTTATCAACAAAAATATAAAAACTAAACGTGAAGTGGCAGTCACAGGTAAATCCTTTTTATGTATTTATTGCGCTTTGCGTATCTGGCCATGGCTATTTATGATGGATTTAAGGCATTTTGATCAAACTTGGTTGACATAAGGATGGAATCACTAAAATGCGCTACATTTTATAGTTACCTAAAAAATTCTAAAAAATTGATTCAATGCGTTTTGGACAGTTACACCTCAATCCATAAATGAATACCAATCAATTCATAGAAAATATATTTTTTTGTCATTTTGTACTATGAAGAATCCTGGTGGTCATATTTTATGTGGTTTCATTAAACTGTCCGGAAAAACAATATGAATCAAAGTGAATAGCCGCAGTATTACTTGAACCTAATTTTCGCGACCTGCTGTTAGTTTCGCAAGTTACACAAATGCAAACAGAATGTAATATCACGAACGACCGACGGCGCTGAATCTGTTTATCCTCCTACCAGAAATATATCACTTTGTATATGATAAAGTGCAACGACCTAATGCCACATGTGTGTCAGTTTATCGCGATTATATGCCACGTTCAGGTCCGGACTCTCAACGATGTATGTGCGCCGGTGACTAATCTAAACGGAAACTGCTGCAGTTGCGAAACTCGCATACACCGTCATAGAAATGCATTTTTATGAGTCCCATATTGCAGAATTATTTTGCTGCCAGTCAACCGCTTCCTGCACCCGATGACGTTATAGTACAGTAGGATCTTTTCAGAAATCAAAAAACACGAGTTTCAGACCCATTTTTTGCTAATAGGTATGATATGTAAGGAAAGATAAATAAAAATATTTTACCTATAAGTGTTCCATTTTTGATCATCTACCAAAAAAATATGAGCGAGGAGATATTCTACAAAAATCGGTCAATTAGCTTGATAAATATGCTTTTTAACACCCTTTTATTAGCTGGACCTGTATGTATGTAACTGAATGTTTCAAAGTAATGTCCACCAACTTTAAGACATTTGGTTAATTTCCAATCGTATTGAGGACAGATTACAATACGACAATTTGGTGGAAAATAATTTAAATTGGGTAATTAAATCAAAATATGGAAAAAATACCAAAATGGAATGAATCTCAGATCTTTACTAAAAAAAATTGATATTCTGGTATTAGATTTGAGATTCTTTTAAGACTAAAAAAATAAGTAATCAACAATAATTTTCAAAAAGGAATGTGATTTACAATGGGAGATGAATGAAATTAACATTTTTACAAAAAAAGAAAACAAAATCTTTATGACTTAATTTAACGTGATAAAATATATCTTCCCCCGTTCCTAATCATTTTCCAAGCAACTGTTACTCTTCACATTTATGTGTTATCTGTGTCAGTTTGGTGGTAAAAACCATGAATTTCGATCAATTGGTATCCAACCTCTGTAAAAAAGTGCCATCAACGCTCGGCCGACGATAATCGTCGTCAAGATCACTATTGCCATTTTCATACTGAACATTTATGCTTGTATCAGCCAGCTAATCAGTTGGGCTTGATCAGCTTTTAATCCGGCATCCTGATATCAGAAAAATTGCACGTTTACCTATGTTCACTGGACAATTAGAGATCTTGCGCAAACGGAATACTTATGTTTCAAGGATTGCGTGAATTAAATAGATATATTGAAGAGAGGACTGCAATTCTCAGTGATGTTTACAGTGAATAAAGGTGGATTCAAGTAGATAGACTCAGAACACGCATTTATTTATTCATCGCGGCAACAAAATAGCGGAATTTATATACTGTTTGGCAAAATAAGTGAGAGTATTTCATTTACAAAAATATATTTATAATATATATAAAATAAATTTTAAAAATTTATGAGCTTTCTAAAAATATTAACTATCCCTAAAATGATCAGAAACTTTAGAGAAGTACACACAGTATGCATTTTTTTAAATGTTCGAGCCCAGTCCTATATTTATTTTGGAATTATCGCAATAGAAACAATCGTCGCGTTAGAAAACAACCCCAAGCCGATTTTCTCTGGCTGATACCGCCTGGAGCATTGAGAAATTTCATTGCTCTTGCATCCCAAATTTTGTTGAGCAACAGCAAAGCGGTCATAATTGGTTAAAAATGGCAGTCCAAAATTACATAGTGTGCATGTTTGTTATGTATACATGTTATCCAACAGTTTGCGATGTTTATATAAAGTTGCCGGCGTAGAATGTTTGTTTACTTTTGTTATTGAGATTAACACGATATCTAGAGAAAGGCTTCACAAGCCTACAATAGTTTTACCTTCAAGATCTAAGTAGCGTATTCGGATAGTTTTTGTACACTCATTACAAAATGAATATTAAAAAAATATATTATTCACTTTTCATTTTTGATTCCGCTTGAAAATGGCGGGAGACTAAAACTCCAAAATGAATGGAGCTTTACTTGATGAGTTTTGATTAATTATTAATTCCTTCAATGAGTCTGTTAAAATAAAAATTGAATACCGATTCGGAATTTGTTGAATACTACATTCGTCATTAGTAAATATTATACCTTTATACACACAATCTAATAAATACTTATTATCATAAATTTTTTGTATAAATACCCAGAGAATTTTTGGAAAATATCAGTTACTCTGAGCACTTTGTATACTCTGCTAATTTGAATGATTAACTTGAAAAGATAAATAGATTTATTCCGTATTATATGTTTTTCAATAGATATTTAATATAAAACTATATTCGGCTGTATTCAAGGCTCCTCAGGGAAATAAAATGTTGCTTAATTACTGTCCACTCACTCTGAAGCTATAAAATTTCGAATAAAATATTCAATAGAATTGCATGACCTGACATAATTTTAGAGAAAGTGAAAATGCAGATTAGTGAAGCAAATAAAAGAACTGGACTGAACAAATTTCGGTAATGATCTACCTGATAAAATGCTATTTATTCCGTCATAATTTGCCAACAGTTTTATTTGCGACTAAAACACGTGGTTGTAGATCACAACGATAAAAAAGTGTCATACTGATAAAACAAAATAAATAATTCAATAACCAGATAACTGTATCTCGTTGCAGAAATTCATATGTAATCATCAACTTACATAGAATTATAAACACTCCTCAGTTTTACCACATACCAAACCATTTTTCAATCCCTGACACAGGTTTCCTTAATTAGATTAGCATCTTTATCCCCTGGATGAAGTTTCTGGGACTGCTTGACAACTAAACTCTAGGTATACTTTTTATAAACTAAAAAAAGCATAGTTCAAAGCTGTCGATAGATTGTTATTGTTAGTCTTCAAATAAATGGGTAAACGCTACATTTCCCGCTCAGTGATATTAGTTTGAAAATGAGAGTTTGTATATCTTGTACTTTAGAACTGTAATAAATAACGTACAAAATAAAAAAATAATTAAAATGGTCAAAATTTGTTTGAACCTTCCAAAAGATGTCAAAAATCTACTTATCACAAGTCGCATGTATTTTAAAATTCCAAGTTGATTACAACTAACACAACTGTTTTTTGTTTTGTTCATTTTTAAAGATAGCCTCACGCAAAGGCAGCAATTCCATCACGCTTCATAAGCGCTGCGAGAATATAAATGCCTATTCACATTGACCTTAAAACGCTGTAGATTGCAACCATTGGGAACAAAGTTTACAGTAAACCATTGCACAGCGCCGAAGTTCTCCAAAACAACGACTTCTGAACATCTGCCATAATGATAGATAACAGATCAGCCGCCTTTCTTCAAAGTTAAAGACTGTGGAGATTCAAGGAGTGCAAATTTATAAATAATCTAAGTTTAAAAAATACAGAATAGTGTAGGAGTCAAACATTCTAGGATGATGGAACGTCTTTTACCCCATTTGTGACGCGTCTGAAAAAAAATTGTAAATGATCAAGAACGTTTTCTATATTTTTGATTTTTACCGATCACTCCGCCGCCACTAAACCGATTCAAAAAAACTAAGGCATTTTGTCTTTGCCATGGTACATACCGAATCATCAAGAAAACATAAAATCCCGAATTCATCATTTTTCGGGAACCATCGATGTGTGAAATGAAACGAAAACTGTTAAGTTCCCATATAAGTATGTATAATAAAATAATCCAAATCAAATAATGCGCTATTAATTACCAGCCAGTCAACATGCCACCTACACCGTCATTCTCTACAAGTTACAGGCCGCTAACTAATTGCAATCCGACATCGTAGTGTGCTATTCCTACTGACTGCACCCTCTTTATGATTGGCCAAGAAGGATATTACGACATTAAGCTTGATCGTTTGCTTTCTTAATTATCTTCATTATATTACACATCTTGATAATTGTGTTAATGCGCCTACATAGATCAAGAAGCGATTGTTTTCATTAGCTGATTATTCAACGATGGCTTACACTGTCTTGATACAACTTGAGGTTGTTACCATTTCTGGGACTTGATTTTGCTCCCAAGACATGGAGTCAAGTACAGTACCAGCAGGGCGACTGTACAGACTAGTGCAGGTTTCAGGACAGTTAGAATGGGTCCTATAAGTAATAGGGGTAGAAAGCACAATAAGCCTGATGGCTGCAGTTTGAACGACTCCTAGGAAAGGAAATAGTGTTTTGTGAGAATTGCACTAGCGTCATCTGGGGTGAGATTGATTATATTTAATAAACAAAAAAGAATAAAAAATGGCTATTAGGAGCATATATCCGCATAATACACAACAGGAAACAAAACGATAAACAACAATTACTTATTTCGGAAACAATAACAATATGATATCGAAAACAATAAAAACGGTGTATGATAGAGCTAATACGAGACCTAACTTATGATCATATTTAATAAATTCAAAGGAGGAAGAACCAAATATGTGTAAGTCAGGTGTTTATAGGATTTCATGTGCCTTCTGTGATGCTGTTTATATAGGTCAAACAGCTAGAGCATTTGCAACAAGGTACAGGGAACATATAAGTGCCTTCAAAAACAACCATCCAGAAAGATCAAATTTTGCCAAGCACTTACTAGATACTAATCATAATGTTGGAAACGACAATAGAATGAGTGTACTTCATACTTGTAATAAAATACATGATTTAAACTTCATGGAAACATTAGAGATCCAGAAATATCTGCTAAACCCTGACTTCATTGTAGTAAATGAACAGACTGATCTTTTAAACTCAATTTTTATAGATACGCTACTATGAGTTTCCATCTATTTGTATTCTAGGTTAACTTACAACTGAAATATATTAAGTTATTGAATGTATCAAGAAGAATGAAATAGCCTAAGGAATAAAATATCTTAAAACGTGAAACATCTTAAGAAATAAAATTGTTTATCACATGAAAGATCTTAAGGACATTTTGACGGTGATGGTTAAGGTTTTGTAGGGGTTTCCCTTAACACTAGTGTAAATGCTGTCGCCAAAAAAATATGTCCCATAAGACACACACAACAAATGAAAACCTAATTTAATAGAAAAATAACTAGACAGGATAGATAGTATGCTAGTTTTGAGAGCTCTAGTTTTGTATCCATGATATGACTAGTTAGTTATTTGGCAAGTAATCTGGGTAGCCTTGTTAGCAGTCAAATCTGACAATCCGACGATGATTTCAATAAAAATCAAAATGCGTCACTGAAAGAGAGAGTTTTATTTGTGAAACTGTGTGATATTTACACAACTTTTTATCTACATAAAGAAAACTATTTCCAGACAATTATATTTTAGCGTAAAAAACAATGTTTGTACATAAGTGGTTTCAGTAGATGTTTGTCTCAGGAACAATATCAAGCAACCGGAAAATATTTGAGAAATTAATTAAACGGACCAAAGAGGAAAAATGTCTCACACAATCTCATACTACATGTGAGGTGTTTTTGATCACATCAAGAAATTTGATTCAAAGAATAATCATGGTGTTTTATACAAATTACCAATCAAACCTCATTTTATTTTGGACATAAATATGGTTCGAAAGTTATAAATGTTTTCACTGTTTGAGGGTGATATTGTTCACGCGGCTGAGATTGATCAATGGCAAATTAGTGATGCAACGACAAAATCAATACTTGATGGTTAGGATTTCGAAAAAAAAATCTATTATTCTTTCGAAGATATCTTTCGATTCTTTTACTATTTTCAACTGCCGACTTTTGATAGCTATCTCTGGGCCTCGACTTGTCAATTTTTGGTTACCTCATATTTCTGTACTTCCAGTAAAAGGTTTTTCGCGCTTTGTGAAAAATTATGTCAAGTGGACAAGACGAGTTTTGGAATGGAACCTCTCATTTATTTCACAAGTCGACAAGTATTCCGTTGGTTTTGTTATTATGAGACACAGATCCTTCGAGAATGGCCTCCACTGGAGACAAGCAAACTAAACTCGGAACGTTTATGTATTTGGTGGCGCTAAATGCGAATATGATCTTCAGATCTCAGGAAATTCCCATTTTGAGGAAAGTAAGCGCCCAAACCTCCGTCATGAAGTCTTCTTTAGGCCTGAGCTGAAAATCGAGGCCGGATTCGTGAACAGCGTACCTCAATCACCCTGAAAACAATACTTTCGAGTACTATCTCGAGGCAAAAAACAATTTGCCCCCCACCCCGCACTATTGAAATCTATCGGATGTAGAATTTTCCAATCCACAGATCTGCGCTACAAGTTTCCGTTCTCCGAAAAAAAAAATTCTAAAAAGATGCAAATGCCGAGGGGGAGGGGGCAAAAATGTTTTCTTCAAACAGGTCAAAAATTGGTTTCCTGTGCAATTCCGGGATTCTTATCACAAATCTGACCTGAGTTTCTGCGCCGGATGTGAAGGGGCCCGAGAAGATGTCGGGGGATCCAGGGAGAACACTTGCCCTTGCCAAATGGGCACACAACGAAACCTTAGGATTTTTGAATGATCGAATTCGAATTCAGGGACCTCAATTGCATAAGCGTGTCAAGTATCTCACCCGGAAAACAATTTTTTGCTTTATTTAATTTAATTGTCATTTTTCAAAGGCTTTTTAAATGAAATAAGTATCTTCAGATTGTGGTCAAAGTAGTTAGTTTCTTGTTGCACAACCTCTTGCAGCTGTCATTGTTCGCTGCAATGCTTTAACAAAATTCTCCCAAACACGTTGAAATTTCATGATCAATCTCACCCCATACGTGTTTGTCAATTTTACCCCTATAAATAAATTTAATCATAAGCTCGTTATATATTGACGAGAATGACTAAATTTTAGAATATAGCGACAAGGATGATCACCAAATGGTAATCATATAACTACACCATAATGTGAAGTTACGAATTTTAGTGAAACCAGATATCAATTTTAAATGCCCTTTTCTACACAGAACAATGTATCACCGAGACAACAGGTACAGGTGTTATTCGACCATCTTTTCGCTATATGAACCTGTTGGCGGAATACAAATCTAACAGGCTGAATTTGAATTTATCAAAAGGGATCTTAGACTTGATTACTCCTCCATCACCTGAACGTTTTAGGGACAACTTCAAGGACCGCTTAGTACACGAACTATTCGGTAGACGAATATAATTGCCATCATATTTCTAATAAAGCTGTTTGCGGATTCATGCACTGTAATTATTTTTAGGATGCGATCAAACATAATTGTATTTTTTGACCTTGCTCACATACAAAAAAACGCAGTATCGCTTCACTGTCGCAGACAGACTAAATAATCCATTCTTGTCAAGAGATATTTTTAAATCCATCTGAATGTGAATCACTCTTAGAATCGGCAAACAGTAAGTATATAGTTGCTCTGACAAGTGTTCGTTGTTATTGATATTACAAGGTTTTTTGTACCTTCATTTTAATGCTTATACTCGTTCGAATTTGAGTATCTCTGAATATATCGTCAAAATAATCAGTACAATACAATGTTCTTCGGAATTTAATGAACAAGCTACATGTATATGGAAAGGTTTAGCCCAATATGTCTGCGACTGGAAATATATATGAAAACAAAAACAAGATCATGGCATAAGCAAGAAAACAAAAAACGACGATAGCTGCCGACACGTGTTTCGGACTAACTGGTTACCTCATCAAGACAAAATAATCTAATTAGAGGATGGAAGGACTGTGAGATGTGTAGAAAAAATTACCGCGAGGTCGTGACAAAGGAATCAATGACACTAGATGCAACAATTGTGTGCACGAAAATACTGCAAGGCAATAAAAATATATTGCTACTTTTGAAACAAAATGAGAATAATGGATGGTATGAATACTAAGTAGAGTCACTGTACTTTGATTTCCATTTTTATTTCCTAACAATTTTGTCGCTCATGGAAATTTGAAATGAATATGTAAATTTTCACCGTAAAACCAGATTTCGAGTCCTCCGTTACTAGTCAGCAGCATATAACAGTTGTATGACTGGTCCTAAATAGCGGTATTTTTTTCAGATGGATATAATGCCAGAGATTTTCCAAATAAATGAATATGTATACTTTATTTAGAATGTAGATACTCTTATTTTTCAACCAGAATTTCTATTAATATGTGATCTTTTTTTCTTTGAAAGTATCGTCAGACAATGTTTATCATTGACAAACAATGTTAAAGTTTGTTCCAACGGAAGGTGAGAAATGTTCCGAACTTCCCTTAATCTGTGCAAAACTCTTTTAATGATCCAACAAGAAATGATCCATATTCCGAAGCAATTTTGAACAATCTCTACAAGGTCTTGATTTGGTCATAATTCTTGGAACATGATGCTAAATTTTCAATTCTTGAAAATCCTTTCAAGCGAAAGAAGAAATGCACAATATTGTTCAAATAATAATACAAAACATACTAATATACTTGTGAGGTGAGTATGAAGTGCCGGAATATGATGAAATAACTTTTTCATTAATTCATCACTTTAAAATATGATTTTATAAATTAGGAAGGACAAAGTGGGTAAAACTTCCTATAAAATGTACCAGAGGGATTTCTAATTTGGTTTACTTCAAAAAATATTCTTGTTAGAACTTTTTACAAAAAATGGTTCCATTCTTGAGTCCAATAAAATTAATTGTAGGAATCTTTGTATTTCAGTATTTACCAAAGAGTTCATTTTTGCTCATATCTATGTTTAATTCCTTCGATGTGAGCAAATTAACCAGTGTTTCATATCTTACCGAATACGTTTCACATTTTCCCATTAAGAGGTTAAAATTGGAACAGTTTTCACGTTTCAAATAGTAAAAAATTATATATTACACAAGTGTTGCAATATGGAAGTACAGCGATGATGAATATGGATCCATTTTACAAGTTACACTTATATATTTTTGAAGACAGAAATTTAAGGGTTTCCGAAAGCATTCCTTAATCACCCTACATTTTTTTCAAAAATTGCAAAGCATATTGAAATGTTTACCAGGAGCCGCCACTTATTCCGATTTCAATTCTAGAAATATATTTTCGCGCATAGATCCTAAGTGATTTTGAATTAAATTCTGAAAACTAGAGAAATCTATATCTATTGAAACAAACCTAAAATATTCTTCCTTGAAATAGGAACTTGAAAATGACATTCTACACTCAATTAAAATTTCCTGAATACTTATTGGTCTCATCCTAACCGATTGTCTGGCGACGTCCTTGTGTTAAAACAGCTAACCGCCAAGTCTTCTTTTTTGCCACCGCTCCACCCCAACGATACAAAACTCCACAGAGACAACCCGCCTCCTGAAAATCATAAATCCTATCCGAATCACTTAATCCAAAACCTGCTTGAAAGGCCACGGCTAATTTGGTGTTAGGATGGTTTTTGTCCGGGCCATTTGGCCATAACGATGATGTTTTTCCTACCCAAAACTAATTACCTACAAATAAACAGAAACAAACGATAATTCAGTATCGCGTTGACAGTGCTGATTCTTTAGAGGATGCGAGTAAGGCATTGGCGCAACAGTCGCTACTCTTAAACGGTTCACAGCGATTTTCAATGTTTAACCACGATTTGATTTATGAAACCTTGTATCTAAATTATACAATTTTATCTCAACTTTAAGACTAACACTACACAGTGTTACCGATAACCAAACCACTTGTTCAATCCCGACACGTGTGTCGCCAACAGTGTTAGCAACTTCAATCGTAAACTGAAACAGGCGTAACATTTATTAACATTTTATCACCGGTTGGAAGGACACGTCTGGTAGACGCGTCATCTTTAAGATGCTAACTCAAACCGGAAGCAAGTTTACAGCACTTCGAACAAATTTCATATTGATCAGATTTATATTATGTTTAATGTGTTTTGCCGCACTAGACTTTTCTATTATGCCGTATCTTTAATATGCTCACAAATCTGGTCTTAATAGATGTCCACACTAATCAAGTTTGTCAAATTTGTGCTTCAGGTTTCCTAATAGTTTTATAAGTGGTGGACCCTATTTACCATAGTGTGTGAACAAAGTACAGTTTTCAACATTTTATTGGCATATCTATCCTAACTTTATATATATATATATATATGAATATTATTGCGCCCCAAAGTATAAAGCCACAACATTATACAAATATATTGGCATAACCACAGCATAGCATTTTACTCGGTATGCTTTCGGTGCTTTTTACTTGGCACAAATAACAAATAAATGAGAAACTGATCTTGATGTCCCGATTCCCCTAAAATGCGCCTATGACCATACGGTTTCATTTGTTCCCGTGTTCCAAATGAAGCAAGGTGCTGCATTCCGATGCCTTATACCAACATACTCATGCAGGTATATATGATGACGTCATCCACTGAATACAAGTTTAGTCACTCGATCGAAATGATACTGTAAATATATAACTTCGATCGAGGTGAATATATTCAGCTTCTAGAGCATCATATAACAGCATGGACGATAATACCACGGTCCAGTGGTAGTAGGCGGGGAAGGATCATAACGGGGAAAATATATTATGCTTTTTGTATGCTTTATATATGACATTCCTCTTAAAAAATCATGTCATTTCCGTGGCTCCATATGTCTGCACATCCTTGTCCATTCAGATTGTAATGAACCAGACGAAGCATAGTCAAAGTTTAGCAACTTTTCGCCGATCATTGCGCTGGACGATTGCAGAGCATTGATAACATACGAAAAGAGATCGGTCGGATATAAGATATTATTTGCCATCCTATATTCATACGTCTTTATCCCTGATAGGTATTATTTTTTACTCTATTTTTTACCGTTTTCACTAACTCAAGTTGATGTCAAACTCGCTTATCATCACTGTAAGCAATTGCAGTGTTAGCATAGTCAAGTCAGTTTTAACTCTCGGCGTAATGGGATTAACTCAATAATCCTAGATCCTAGATCTTCGGGAGCTCTAGAATCAAAATCTTTTTAACGAATAAAGGAGCAGAAAATCTAGACTCAACCTTTTTGACACAATTTTCGAAGTGTAGAAAAGTTTTCACTGCCTGTATTTTCCCCCTTACCCTCGTAACAGCAACTCGTTTCCCATTGTATACATGTAACTTCCAAATGTCACATACTTTCGCTTTATTTAATACATCATTGTGTTTTAGAACTCAAAAGTTTCACAAATGAAACTCTTCTACTATCAGTAACGTGTTTCGATTCATATTCAAATCATCGTCGACTCTGTAATGTTCTGAACATAAATATAAATTGAAACACCTCACTGAAATAAGTTTTATTTGAGAAAGTGTCGTAATACGCAAAGTTTATTTGCATGTTGGAAGAGTTTCACCAATTAAGAGCATCTACAATCTATATGATTAAAACATTACGTAACCTGTATCTGACTAAAACAAGTAGCCATTATATGTTAGTGCCATCCCCGGTACCATCTAACATAAGGTGAAATACCCCCTAAAACTCCTCTGTCATTTTCAGTTTAGTGTTCATCGTTTCCAGTAATATAGCCGCGTGTTCTTGAATTTATATTCACTATAAACGCAAGCTCAGACTTATAGCTAGTGCTTTATAATAAGGATAATAGGCCATAAAATGGTTCTTATGTAGATATTTTACCGAAAAAGACCGGATAATGGACATTAAAAGGTAGCTAAAAGATGTGTTGTTGAAAACGCCGACGATGGACATATTTTATGGCGGAGAAAATTATCAAAGACGCTTTGTATGGCTTTTTCTTTCTGCTCACGTGCATTAGTTGTGGTTATAAGGTGAAAAATAAAAATTTCAGAGTTTTACAAAATCTTAACGAAGTAATATCTATCATATCAAACCAGTCTATAATAAAATGTACCTACATTAATCAATCGTAGCAATGAAGCTATAGATAAAGCTGAATTCGGTATTCAAAGCCTTGGCAGTTGGTGGACTGGATAAATGTATATTAAAATTGGCTGTAGAACGCTGCAAATCGTAACCATCAGGTAACAAACTCCTCTACGGCCCATTCCAGAACCGTGAAGTTCTCCAGATGAATAACTTTTGGAGGGGTTCGTTTGAGGTATAGCAAGGTTGACCTGTTGAAGATGCGCTCTTTCAGCCCTATAGTATTTTTTGTACTGATCACTCTGGGTGTCGTTATGCGAGGCATCTTGATCCAACATTTACCACAGTAGAATCTATTTAATATGACAGATGAGACGTGCTAGACTGTATCTGTATATAGAACTTTAGTCCACACCAAGAATCAAAATTGAGCATCATTTAGCCGGTACTATCAATTTTCCAAGACAAGCAAAAGAAAAAAGAATGTAATAGAACAACAGCTTATTAGGATAAATAGAATGCTATATTTGGGAACTTTAATTTTATATTCATGATATGACCTAATTACCTAGTTAAAAAGTAACCTGAATGACGTTTATAAACTGTCAAAACTGGCAATCCAACGATGATTTGGATATAAATCGAAACGAGTCACTGAAAAAGGGAGTTTTATTTGTGAAACTTTGTGTGCAAATACACAATTCTTATCTGAATAAATTTCGTCAAATGACCTCGGACCTTATTTTCATAAATCTCAAATATCACTCAATATTTTATGGTATTCATCAGCTTTCGCATAGATATTTAATATTGGTGCATATGAGGTGCAACGCCTAGTAGTAGAATGATTAGATCATAGAACATGTAAAAACCTCCAAAATTGTCTACGTTATATTTACTTATAATAATTATGACATCAGAGAACTCAAAATAAATCCTGAACTAGTGCTCACGCGTTCAAAATAATTCCTAACTGATTCAAGAACGGTGATAGGATTATCTGTTGGAACAAAGCTATGAAAGTCCTGAACTATGCAATCAATAGTGCAAATCAAAAAACGAAGGAGGTTTACTTTCACCTCGGGTCTATTTTTTTTGACAGCGCCTTGTATACCGCCCGGAATGATCTTTTTCCAATGCTGAAGTCCTATTACAACTGTGAGAAAGTTCTCTGTTTATGCGCACGTAGACATTTCACGTTCGCAAGGTAGGGTTATACAAGATTTCAGCTTATACTTTTTTTGAGTCGGGTTATAGCTAGCGTGGAACTTTCCATTTGTATATGTTTCTTGATACAACTATTAATTATATTGTCGATGAATAAACGACCATTTGTAGTTTGACTCATATAAAACGGGATCTGCAGCGTCACGTAAAGGCAGAAAACTTATCACGATTCATAAACTCTGTAAGAGGATGAAGATCTATCCACATTGACCTTAAATGCTATAGATTGTAACCATGGGAAAACAAACCTCCCGGTACAGATCATTCCAACACGCAGAGGTTCTTCAAAAGAACGACTTTTGGAAGAGGTTAGTTAGAGGAGCTGTAAACTCGACCTGTTTACGATGCGCCCTCTATTGTACTGGCGACTGACTAACGCCATTATTATGCGATTCATATAATTAAGTCAGCCAACCTTCTTCGTTGTTCTAGACTGTGGAGGGCCTTTGTGAGGTCAGGAGCATCATCTAGATGTATTACTCGATTCAGAATTGTGACCAGAAGCTTTATGAAGTGCTCCGGAGTGCATCCTGGCACATGCGAGTAGTATTCCAAGGATGATCTGGTCTCGACCTTGTAACGTAACCCTGTTACGGATAGTATAATTTCCTAGAGCCGAAATTCATGTTTTCGTGCGTTTATAGGACCAAGAAAATTATAGATTTTGTCATAATCAATTTTTCATACTGTTACGTAACAATTTATTTTATATCTGTAGTACAGTAGCATTTTTCCCTCTTAAGGTTTTTCAAGAGTCCAAATGCATCACAAATAAGTTATACTTCAAAAAATTAAATGAAACACGCTTCAGGAGCAAACAGAACTAAAAAGTGAAGATATTTTTTAATTATCCAGGGTTCGTTGTTATTTTTTATGTAAAAATCAATTTCATTATTACAATTTTCCGTCCATATTTTCAGATAATTTCGCTCCTTGTACATTTATACGTACCTCAACAATGGCATCTTCGTGGCGTCCTTTTTGTGCGCAGCAATCTGTGCGAGGCGTTTACACTTATTAATATGAAGCAGCAGCAAAGAGCATAGTATTGTTAAGTGTGGTCATGGTCAGGAGTAGCATATTCTATAGGGTAACATCTCTCTCAGTTGTTTTTTATGCGTACATAATACAATTTAGCCCATCAAGGACAGTAAATTCAGATTATGCCTTCAATGAGATCAAAACGATGCACATAATACAGACCGTAAAGGATGCGTAATTCCTTTCTTTCTTAAGCGCCTATTGATCCGAGGAAAAAAACTCCTAATACCTAGTAGCGTTCGCAGACGTTCCATACTGAAGGTGTTCAAATAAAAAAGACTTAGTTGTTAAAAAGGCACTTATTGGGCACTACCTGGTAATGCAATTTAGATGCCGATTTTTTAGAGATATGGATACAAAAGTTCCGATATACTCAATGAACTTATATCAGCAAACAAAAGAAGAACGGTTCTTCACGCTTTTTTACATAAATTTTTCACTTATGATGTCATCACCGTTTGAGATGACGTCATCAAACAGCAATCCGTATTTTTTATTGCACCGTATGGAATAGCGCATTTTTGTGTACGCAACGATGCGACATATGAATAATAAGTTGCATCATGAAAATAGTAGTTAAAAATAAAAATTGATGGCTAAAAACCGTGTCATTTCTATTTAACATAAATGCCATTTTAACTTCCAAACTACAAGTTCTTTAAATTTGATTGAAGAATTCGAACAACTCTCTTATTTATGTTAAATGGAAAGGTACAGAATCAATCAGCTAAACGTGATGTTTCACTATTACGACCTTTTATCTATTATCCTCAGTGTAGCAAAAGCAATTGTTCGAAGATACTAATAAATACTGTCCGTTAACTCCAAGCTAACGCACATACCGTTTTCAGCAAAGTACATTTAATACTTTTGACAGTGGCCGTCTTTTGGGAAATTCCCGACCTCATCAGTTCTTTAAATCCCCGTGGAGCTGCGAAAACCAATTTCAACAGTTGCTGAAACTCCACCAACTTAACGACCCAGTCCAATTCAATGAAACTTCACTGAAATTTCGTCGCTATTCGAAAATAATTACAGCGTGAAGTCTAGAATGTTTTTGTATCTTCGAAGTGTGTTTGATATTTTTCGTCTAGAAAGTTTACTGGAAGATTCACAGATATCAAACGGTATCACGTAGATATTAAATTTAGCGTAAAGTCATCAAATCGTATATGTTTTAGTGTATCAGTGCAGAAAGTTTATAAAGTACTGTTTATATGCATTAAGTTTGATTTAATAGTTAAATTGAGAATAATGGTCAGCATGTGCCCAGCTTGCAGGGAGCGATGCATCTGAATTATGAAAACCAGACCGGATTCAGCAAAAAGAACTAAAAAAGGTTGGATAGCAGCTCTATCAATTAATTTATGAGTATTTAAAAGCTGTATGCGCATTCCCAATTAGAAAAGCTTACAAACGTATTACTGAACTTTCGATTAATAACAAGCTATAAATATTAGAATACTAGTAGCCAGTCTAGTTGATAGAAGTTGTCAAAATTGAGCATATCCATTTAAAATTGAAAAATCCTCGTAACGCCTCATACCCAAAGTATACAAAGTTGGAATAAGCGGTTTGGAACTAGTAAAAATCTATCAAAAAAGTTGAAAATATTCATATTTTATTTAGTATTGACATAAACGAGGAGAGCACTCAATTAGGAATCTTTTAATGTTATGAAGCTTTTTGATGGTAAAAGGGTGTGATGTTAGAACTTCCAAACGTCGATGTTGCATCCGCGTGAAACTATTTTTGTCAATGTTTAGAATTCAATTTATCAATCAAAAGCAACAAACATTTTACAGACTGCCTACTCATTTTATGTGTATTAAATAAAACATACTTTCAGGCAATACATAAACGTCTTGTTGCTGTATCGGAAGTTATTTACAAAAAAATTATTCAAGCGAAAAAAACTTCGCTATTTTGAATTTTGAAATTTTCTGCTATTTCATCATTGATGACTTCTTGGAAGAAGAATGTGTAATGTAGATAAAAAATGTGTGACGATCTAAAAAATTGTAGAAAACGATTCAAATCAGTGTGAAAAACTAGCAAATCATTATCAAAAAAATTGAAACTTAAAACTATCTAGATTTAATAGTTTGCCAAACGTTTTAAAATATAAAAGCCTGGCCGCGGTAATTATTTATTTTATTTTTTAAGTATACATTTTCCCATCAAATTATTAAAACTTAGGTACTATAAATGTTATTCTATAAATCCCTTAAGTTCCCTGCTTCCTTGGTATTGGTAATTACGATTTTCAATCGGAGATATAATATGACATGTAGGTAATGATTCTGTTTTAAATATTGATGAAGATACTATCAAAAATTTAAAAAAAAAAGACAGTTGAATGCTAATTCTTATGATCCTCTCGGATTTTCAAAATCTAGTCTTTCACTCACACCACCAAAACCTGATAGATTAATTCAAACCACTTTCCACTTCTCACGATTTAGTGACGACCATATACAAATCTTCACTCCAAGTTTGTAGGAGGGATTGCGAAATTAAGTCACCAGCAGGCAACGTCAATGTCCAATTTTGCAATTTAAAAATTGCTCAAACCAATATAGAGACCGTTTTCTGCTGATCACATAATGGTTATTAGTATGATAAATTACTGCGCAAAACCCAAATGTAACGGGCTAGATCAAATCAACGGTGTTGTCAGATTCCATATGCTGATTCTTGTCCACGTCATTTTTGGAACTCCGTATAACATATTATAAAAGTATGTAATAATAATATGCTCTTCTTTTTCATGGATCAATAACTCTGATGTTTGACGCATAAATGAGGAAGATTAGTTCAGTTCAATAAACGTTGCACCGATTTAGGTAAAACATTATAGATGTTTCTGATCTTCTCCATCTAGGTAAATCTCCATAATTATTCACTATTTTTTGAGTTACTCCACAATGTATGGCGTTCTTCATTAACTTCTTAGAAGACTCAAAAGTACACAAGACCTCATCTGTCAATAGAGGATTTTAAATTTTTGACATTGCCTCGCAATTTTCTCAACTTTTAACTGAATCGTCGAAATACCACATCTGGATCTATATACGAACCAAGTATTAAAATAGTCAGATATCCAAAATGTATAATTCATATATTCAATGAAAAATTCACTGGCAATTTAGAAAAGCACGACTACTTTCCGCAGAAGATATAAAGCTACATTGTGAGCCACACAGAAACCAAGCATTAAATTAGAGAAATATCTAAAACTAATTACTGCAAACTTTATAATGTTTTTGTGTAATTCAGATGAAGCAGTATGAAAGAAGGGAAAAAGGAAATTGCTTTGTATTATAACTAGTTCAAGTACAGTACAGTCGGAAAGATGAAATCATTTTAAAGAAATCCTTGATAAATCCAATAAGGAACAATAAAAGGATATGGCTATCGAACAAAAACCTGGCAACCGCGTAAGCTAAATAGAATGGAACTAATGGAAACTGACCTACAGTCACTTAATTTTGGTTCTGTTATTAACGATACCAATGACACGATATTTTTTTTGGCTGCATCATTCTCATCAACTTATGCGATACTTAGAATACAGCTCCAATTTGTTACAATTATCACTGGCAATTATGATGTTCATGTCAGAATTATGGTCCCAGAAAAAAATATATTTATTTTTGGTTGGCAAAAGTTGGTGGGACCAAGAGCATTGCTCCTTAAAATGAATATTAAATTTTATAAATGGGCAGTGAAGCAAAATAAGATATGAGGAAGCTTTCATTTCTAAATATTGTGGTTCACATATGAATTATATCTATGGAAAATGTATTTTTAAATATAGCTAAGACCAATTTCTACATAATTTAACCAGTCAAAAGATATTCACATTTTTGTGCGGTCCTGTGCCGAATGTAACTTCTGTGATTGTCTTAATATCTCAAGGTGACCTGACAAGCCAAGTATCAAAGCAAAATATCATCCCATAAGAAAATAACTTTACTAGCATTCCGGCGGCTTCTATTACGCCTCTATCAAAGCACAAATAGATATTTAAACGAATTTGTCACTGTGATAAGGTAACGATAGATCTGTAAATGCAGAAAACAGCAGATTCTTCCTTGGACTATACTCAACTGAACTGGGCCATAGTCCATTGAGTAGTTGGAAAGACAGCAGTTCCAGTTTATGGAGGCATAACCCTTGATATCTCTCTTGAAGTTCTTATCCCTGTTCAGATTTGAAATATTGAGAATGTATATAACAAACAATATCAGATATGATTTCAAAGCAACATATGCCCTAGACCGTAATCATTTACCTAAATCCTTTTAGTTCCCAAACTGAGACCTTCTTATTGAAGGGAAATCCTAAAGCTTTTACTCAATAAAACCCCAAAAATCATAATGTTACATATCTTCTAATTTCTTGTTAATCATCTTTATAGATAGCAAATTCACTTGAAGCCGTATCTCAGGCAGGTGCAAACTTGATAGTTCTCCATCTTCTGGCCGTCGTAACGTAATGCAAATCGTAACTTTTACAGACAGCGCAAAGAAAATTATGCAATAAATATAAATCATATTTTACAGAGATTAAAATTTGATCTTTTCCAACGTACCACGGACATCGTATGTTGAACTAGCTATAAATTATGGAGAAATAACCTGTCAATCGTATCCTGTTTATAAATTTACTTGGGTCACTCTCCCATTGTATATATGCCATGTTTTATCTTCTTTGATTTAGAAGAGATCGAGGGACAGATGACTGTATAAATAACATTGATCCAACATCACTTTTGTCTAGTTGACCGGTAAGCCAAGGTCATATAAAACACATATAGTGATCCTCAACAAGCACAGACTTCATAGCATCCTTACTTCATTTATCGCTGAAACAGGTCGGTTGATTCCCCAAAGGTCTTCTGGAGAACCTCGGCGTTGTAGAATGAGCTACTGGGAACCTTGTTTCCAGATGGCTACAATCTGCAGCATTTTAAGGCCAATGCAAATAGACATTCATCGTCTCGCAGCGCTTACGAAGCGCTATATGCCATCTGCCTTTGCATGAGGTTATCTATAAGAAAAATAGTCAAACTTAGCCACTATATATCAGACCTAGCTACCCGCCGCTGAAAGGGCGGGAAATGCCTTCAGTAAGGTCATGTTATGTCCTCTTCAAACTTTTCAGCGAGGTCAATTTGTCTTGGGCGCCATAGTTCCTAGCGACGACACTAATCCAAATAGTATTTTCTGGAGTAGAAGACTTTTGGAACCATCTGACTGGATAGTATGCACAGGTTATGATATTCTTATAAACTCATGACACACAACTAAACAGTTGTACTCAAACAACAATAACAAAGTTGTCTTTAGGTATGCTAGACCCTAGGCTGGACCTTATTGAGGTCCAGCCTAGGGTTCCGGAGGAATCATACATTAAGCTCAGTTTAACAGTGATCACGGTTACATGTAATCCATCAAGGATACCATCAGAATATAGTCAACAAAAAATCATTACAGCCACGCTATATGATGCAAATTTAATTTTAAAAACCAGTTTTCTCGAGTATTACTGCTTCCAAATGTTAATAAATCCGATTTTTCAGAAAATTGTATCGACGTCAGGATGTATCTATTTTGTGTTGGATTTTGTCCCTGCATTCAAACATATAGAAATATAGATTGTTCGGATACAGATTCAAAATACATCTAGAAGCGACAGATCATGAATATTGTCGAGAATGCTCTGAAATAATTTGATAAATGAATATTGCAAACTTTTTTCCTGCTATTTACACAATGATAATATTTTTTGTCATACAAATATGGCCTTCTTTTAGATACATATTTCAATTTACCCTAAAAATCTGAGTGATATAACATACATGAATCTTGTATACATCTATGTATAGCACAAGTGTACTAACTGACTAGCAAAGAGAAAAAGATAAATATCTACCTATAGTATATTCCTACATAAGAAATTGAATAATAATAATAATATTGTAACAACTGGAAAGCAATAAATGGGACAACCAGACATCCCAAATGCTTGAATTCAAGCATCGCTTTCTGTTTTATTAACTTAAAAATAAGTATCCTTAGTAAAACTATGCCTCGAATTTCATTATTACAAGTAGGAAAAATAAAGTGACATATTTCATGATTGAGATATGAGCGTGGGCTCAAAAATGCCAGAAATAGGGTTCCAGCACCAGGATATAAAATGCATTCTTGAAAAGAGGAACACTAGAAAATCTACTGGTCCAGACCTAATACCAGCAATTGTCCTAAAGCGTTACGCCGCGTATCTTCCACCAGTCATCTGCAGACTATTTGGTTGTCCTACCAGCGAAGCGTGTTCCCCACTAGATGGAAAATCGGTCGCGTGCTACCCGTTCCTAAGAAGGGCAAAAAAACTACAGACAAGTGATTCTGATCTGCATCATGTCCAAGGTTATGGTGACTGTCGTCAACGTGTAGTTTCTGGAGTACCTGGACAAGGACAACATCATCAATGTCGCAAATATGGCTCCCGTAAGCAGTCTCGAATCGTTGCGCTGAATATATTGAAGGCTTTGGCTGGCCACTGGGTCTATGCCAGTAGTTGGATGGTATCCTAAGAGACCGATCCTTATATATGATAGTGTTTCACAGGGGTTTGTCCTTCAACTCTCTTCTCTTTGTACATGAATGAGTTGTTGTATATGACATCCAATCCAATTTACAGCTTCGCGGATGACGTCCTCCTTATTTCCTCCATGGAACCAAGCATGTTTCTCAGATTTGTCAGACTAATGAAGACATCTAAAGGATTGTCGAATGGGGATCTGCGAATGGAGTCTAGTTAAACGGACAAAGGACTCAAACAAGACAAAAAAGTATCATACTGGTCTGCCAGCCATTAAGATAGATACCTAACACTTGAGTCATCTTCCATCAAGAATCTGGGAATTATTATCAACAATAGCACTTTCCAGAAGCTAGGCGCTCTTTTCCGTTCCAGAAGGTTGTATTTACCAGAACAGCTACTGCTACTCTATAAGGCTCAGCTCAGACCATCCCTGGAGACTGCTTGCATGTGTGGGGATGCACCCCGAAGTACTGTCTAAAGCTTCTGGATAGAATCCAATACGAGCAACACGTCTAACGGATGTGCCGGACCTCACAAGAGACCTCCACAGTCTGTATTATCGGAGAAAGGCGGCGGACTTGTCTCTATTCTACAGATACTATCATGGTAAATGTTCGTTCTAGCTGTCTCTAATAATAACACCAAGAGTACATCAAAAACTTGGTTGGCGCATCTTCACCAGGTCAGACGTCCAACACCTCACACAAGCCTCTTCCAAAAGTCGTTGTTTTGGGGAACCTCGGTGTTATGGATTGAGTTGCCGGGGAGTTTGCTTCTTGATAGTTACAATCTACAGCGTTTCAAGGTCAATGTAAATAGACATTTATCTTCGCTTATGCTTATGAAGCGCGATAGGCTTTCTGCCTTTATCTATAAAAAAGAGGCAATGTACAGAATAGGTCTATTTTTTGAGCTAGTATAGGAAGCTCTACTAATCTATTCTACTTCTATGTTTTATGCAATGAATTATAAGAAAACATATATTCAATCTTAATCTGAATGTAAGTATGGTGAGTTTTCATTACAGTTATTTGACTGCCTATATTTTTTTCACTGCCACTATACAAACGCGCTGCATGATACGGGCCTTATCAAAGGAACTTTCCATGAAGGTCGCAGACTGTCTCATCCTACTTGTATTTTTTCTATCCAATAGCATTTTAGTTTTTGCTGCTGAACGACGTCATTAATTAGATAAAAAAACTGACCTACACATAGCAAATGGTTTTGTTTCGTGCTCAGTTTGGTAATTGTTTTCACCTCCGTCTGGCACCTGAATATAAAAAAATCAGATGGGTATCTTAGGAATGAAGTTCAGGGCACCTGGTAACGACGTGATATCATAGCTGATATTTGAAATGGTCATCAGTTTTATTTGGTCGTTTCTTAGTTATTTCCTAACGTTCTTTGGTTCAGGAGGAACAAATTCTACATAGAAGGTATTAGATATTCCAGTTTTTGTCTTATCTTTTAGTTTTATTTTTTCAACTTCAAAAAAAATCAAATTTTATTTAAAATTATTCAATTCAAATTATTTCCAAAAGTCCGTAACATACATACATATATCCAGATGAAGCTAATAAAAGTGACTGCCTGGACTGCCTTGAAGCGGCAACAGATGTCCCTTACGACATCTGCCAACAAGATGTCAATGGGCGTCCCCATAGAGGGCGACACTTAGGTGAGTTCATGTTGCTATCATACCCTTGACTGGGTTACGTATATAACACCCGATGGCTCTCTACACTTAGACCGCCAGGCTATACTGACGAGTCTAGGCTAAAGACGAAACATGCATTTCTATATCAGGTCTGATGCATTGTGGAGAGCATACACATAATAAAAGTGAATTAATTAGCAAGATCTAAGGTTGCTTCAAATCGAACAGATTTATAATGCATTGGCATACATTTGAATAGAAAAATCTTCCATAGAGATCAAAAGTGGAGTTTTCAGTCTACTGAACGAGCCACTGAACAACCAGGCATCATTGGACATGAGAGACCACCCTCATATAGAAGCCACAGATGGTCGGATAATGCGTACGCTAAATGCCTAGATAATAACATGAAATATCACGGTCGGCTTTTATAAATGTATTATTTTACATGACACATTGTGTATCGTTTTCGCTAGAAATTGCTCGTGTTCTTCGGCTCTCCAAGGAGTCTTTCGTCCGAATGCCCTCCAGTTATTTTAATACACAACGTGGCCATTTTTACCGCAGTGGCCTGTATATCAAGTAAATTGAAGCAGTCCTACAGGCCTATAAGTATCGGATAGAATGTGTGCTGTTCAAGATAAGCTAGTTTTAAATAAAAATGGAATGGGAAGTAGGTTGACTGTAAGAAGACCTTCATCCGAGTCTCCAGAACCTCTCAACTTATCTGGCCGATTTATAACTAATCTCCTTCCGGTACCCCGGACCCGACTCCTACCATCCATGTTATAAAGTACACATAACAAAGTACTACTGAAAAAATGATATCAAATTGCATTTTATGTTTCTAACGTATCGAACTGCCGAAACGACACATTTGGCTAACAAAAAAAAACTTATTTTCACACAACCTTGTTCTCAACAGGACGAGCATTTTCACTTGTACATCTCCTTATCCGTATGAATTTTTTTTTCTTTCACCTTATCTTATGCAGACTCTAATCGAAGAATGAGAATGATAAGAAAACAATAAAATTAGGTATCCTTTATGTTTATAACTGCGTTAAATTATGCGCATGATGCCTCATCTCAATAAATCTATTCTTTAACTATGTTATTTTTTCATATAATCTTAACGGAAAGCCTCAATCTCTTGAAGCCTTAAAATCGAGAAATAGGTTATTCTAGAACCATCATAATGCTATCAATATCACGACCTTTATTTGTTGAATGAATAACTAATATTTTATGATATATATGTATATATATATATATATATATATATATATATATATTATTTGTTGAATAAATAACAGGTCGTGATATTGATATTTTTCGTGAGAAGCCCTTGATCTAAATACCAATGGGAATACTTTAAGATGAATCAACGCACTACAGGAAGAGGTCATTACATAACGTCCACGTTTTATGTTAATCCGACGTAATTGGTCATTAGAATCTGTCACTTGGGTATCTGTATTCGAGCAGACACTCTCAGACAGCGATATCTAATAGGCATTGATTCAGATTATCGTCGGGTAGGGATGCGACAAAATATAATTGAGATCTAGGGATGACGAGAGGATTGAGGGTTTCAGAGACTATCTGGGAAATGAAGAGCATGCTGCCTCCTTGAAATCACATATTGTGATAAGCACAGTCCTTGAACACGGTCCTAGGAGTTGTCATGGTGGTTCGGTATGCGTCTGTTTGTATTTCAAGAGCTAATATGGTCGAAGTTGTCACGAGGCGACAGTTAAACAGGACAAAAAAGTTGGATTTTTGAAATTTCAATGATTTTGACAGTGGTTTGTTTAACTGTGTAACTCGTGGCATGTTCAAATACAGGGGATGGATTTGCATTGTTAATAAATCTAAAATAAGGTATATAATGCATCGACATCCGAGAAACACAATCGCATCGTAAAATAGTGGGATCCTAAGGCAAGGACCCAAAGTCCATCTCATTTGGGATCCAAACGCCAACCATAAGATAACCTAGAGAGAAAATGGTCAAATCTGTAGTTCAGGAGAACATATTGATTCGATTTTCTAGAAGCCGCAATTGAGAATCTAGAGGGCTATGCACTTTTCAGGCTTTATATGAATAAACTTTCAGAGCCTCTCCTCCCAGGCTGTCGATAGAAGTATTGTGAAGACAGAGATGTGGATAAATGTGTCGCTCTCGGAAAATATACAGAAATTCCTATTCCATTCGCTTCATAGACCATCACTCATCTCCAGGCTCCGCGCAGGGTGGCGCTGTCCATTGACAATTCACGGAGAAAAAGATCCTAACACCATATTTGGACAGCTGTAAAACAGCATTCCTGGGAGCGATTTCACCAGTTACTTTTGAGATGGCATCTAGGCAAAATTATTTCTGAAGTCGAAAAACTATTTCACAATCTGATATGGTGGGCATTAAACTTCTATTAAATAATGGGATCGAGAATGTCTAAGAAAAGATATACCTGTTGAATAGGAAAACGAGAATATAACATCAAAAGCCGGACCATAACATGCCGCGAGCAATGTCCCCTCTCTCTCTCCAAGCCCCCCTCCGCCCATTATGTTTTGTGGGTCACTCGGTGTTGACCGTTCAGCAAATGTTTTTTTCTTCTGATTCCGCTACATGTAAACCGTGGGTATAAGCAAGCAGTATCAAAACATAGACAGTCCATTTACCTTTGCTTAACAGTGGACGGCTGGTGCCTGGCGATCATCGTTGGAGGCGGTCGCTTCTCCTCCTTGTTAGGGAGCCTCAAGTAGTCTTGGTCTCCCAGCAGAAATAGATCTTTTGATATAATCATGGCAAAATGGTTCGCCCACTTACACTAACTTCTTAGGACTTAACTCACTCACGGATTGGATCAGGATGTCATCGTGGCACGGAATCTGGGGTGGTACCTCACAACATATTATGGTACCCAGAAACACGTGTGCCGTGCGTGTGCGATCGAGTGAAATCTGAATCCGATCCGGTACAGAACGCCAACCGCGTCGACGGTGCGAAATAAACTAAGGAGCCGAGCGAGCCCGTACACACGCAGAGAATCGAGTGGGCTTTGGGAGAGAAGGAGACACACTCGGCGTCCGTCTCTGTCGCACAATACGTGGCGCCGTTGTCTCATTCGGCGTCGCGACGACGACATTACGTTTTGCGTCTGCCATCATCAGTGCTCATCGTTCAACAATACTAAATGTGAAACTCTATGTTTGGGCGGTAGCTATTCTCGTGTTGTTTGTAATTTGTAGACAGTGTGTAGATGATTGATTATCAACCTCAATATACCCACTGACTACTGTGATCTTCTCCCTAGAATCCCCCAATTTTTTTAATACATTTCCCACTATTTCAAATATTCACCTTCTCCAAATAATCTGAGGAGCAGAAAAAACTCTCTCTACTCGCCCCTATACTTAGGCTCAATTCTTCACTTCTGCGATAATACGCCCCTAGGTAGGATATCGACGCCCACTAGTTTTCTCGGAGTTATCTACCACCACTCTTAAGACTCTAATGCCCACGTTGAGATCCTATGGAGGAGACGTTTCAGTAACATTGTTTCGGACTCCCAAAATCTTAAGAACTTTTACGTCATCAGGTTGAAACGGAAAACCGGATGACCAGTGTCGTAGCCTGGGACTGTGACGTCCAGGGCAAATTCCTTAATTAACGCTCTTTTGTGGACATAACCTCACTAATATTACATCAATCGAAACATTGTGAAACGCAATAATTCTGAAGATAATGTTAATCTGGCGGAGTGTTATTTAAGCTATTTCCGATTTCGAAAACCTAGGTTGGCTATTAGAGGAAAGAAATATAGAGTGGACACTGTGAGGAATTCCTTCGATGCACAACAAATTTCATCGACGTTATATTACGTGAGTTTTCTTAATTGCGACGTTTCGTATTGCCTTCTCCCAAGGAGTGAACCAAAGTGATCGATATAGCCTCACATTTGTTTATCTACGGAAAGATTATATTAATTGAAAGAAAGTTTTTAAATTAAAATGACGTTAAGTTCATGTTGTGGGATAAATATTATTTTTGCATATTTTGTACTTGAGTTAGTTATTGAAGTAATTTTCAGGGATTGCTTGTAGTTTCGATAAGCGGCCGTTAAAACATGAAATATATTTTTCCAGTTACTGTGACGTACTCAGAAATTTACTAGCGCTCAAAGAACAAAAAATTTTTCGCAGCTGTAAATAACAAAAAAGGATTCAATGTCGCAGATAATTCCGTTTGAATATTTAACGATCGAGTACGGTCCTCCCTAAGTACCATTTCACTTAATGTGAACAGTAACTTGCTTATAACCAAATTTCATATTAAGCATTCCTTCACTTCAATATAGTCCATGACAGATCAATATATGAGGAACTGACAGTGAGAGAAACATAGCACGTCATATCCTGGAATTCCTGGACATATTTATAAAGCATTAATCCGGTCATTTCAAAAATGGTGGAGTCGCTTTATATAGCCTGCTTTTTGAATATGGTGGGTGCGCCCCTATGCTGTGTAGGAGATTTTACGGGATACAGTGACCCAATCACTGATTATAAAACTGTTAATCCTGTCTTTCATTCATGGATTCACGCTATCCTGAATACATACATAAGTGTGTTCGAAACAGGGGGGAATTAACCAAAAAAAAAAATTTGTTGCTAATTTAGAGATGCAATATGAATACGAAAGAGTTAACAAAGCCACTGCGAGAAAATATATTTTCGTGAAAAGTACAGGAACTGTGAAAAATTGCGATCAAGCTAACTACATTTATTAACCATGTAAATGACGAGATGGGGCTGAATTGTTGATTTATTCGCAGCAAAATAAATTTAACGGGCTCTGAGATCGGTAGTACTTATGTTTGGCATCCTGAAGTTGTTTTAAACGAGAAATCCATCTACTGCACTGAAATAATCATTGGAATAACTGATGAGCAAGAGACAACATCGCAGCAAATGTTTCAATATGTTAGCGTTAATGTCTGAACAGCTATAAACAGTAATACTTGCATCGGCGCCAGATCGGTTTTACAGTTTTCACTGCAAATTAATAAGCCTTACCTTGCTTTACCAACTGTCAAAATTACTTCAGAATGCGTAAAATACTTTCCAAATTATAGAAGGGGCCCAGAATTCCCAGACAAATAGACAGAGAGACTGAACGACAGACAAACCGACGCAAATGAGTAACATGATTTTTCTTGTGACGGATCTCGATTCAAAAAATTTTGCTATTACAATACTTTGTCGCAAACTGGTGTGGTGAGTGAAATTTTCACGGAGATTTCATCATTTGAAAAGCATTTACTTAGATACTTCTAATTAATTGGTAGTTACATCGAAATACCTACCTACTTCTCCTTTTCCTGATCGGTGGGAGGTAAGGCACGCTCTAGCATAGCCAACGTGATATACCATGCCTCCGTAGAAATTGATAAATCATATATTGTTTACAGGCACTGCCGGCTAGATAGCATTCACGCTTTGCCGACCACAAAAAGTGCAGTGCATGTGATGGCAATTAGGTAATGTAATTGTTTGGTGAATGCCAAGATAAAGTTATCATCCAGGAAACAATCAATCGCAACCTGTGACATTTACCTCCCGCACAATTCATGTCTACAAGACACTTTCGTTAATTTATCCATGTTCCTTGTTTCAAAATTACGCCATATAACAGTCAGTATCTAGTGATAGTTATTTGTCGTAGCGTAGGTATTCAGCTTAGCCTGACTGGGCTGGACTACGAAAGGTCTAATAAAACTGCTTTGATATTTTTTCCTAGGGCTGTTATTGGGTGCGACATTAGCTCTGTTCACAGTTCACAGTTCACCTGAAGACGATTGAAGATAGTATATCAATCGAAACGTTGTGAAACTCAAAAAATTTTATAGACAATGGAAGTCCGAAATCAATATAATATCCATAATAATCCACCTTGTCTACAAGTTTCTGTCCTTAGGTATAGGTTGCCTTTGACCGATCTTCCATCCAGGCCAGGTTTCCACCATTTGCGTTGCAATGTCTTAGGAGATTTGCTGGTATTTGGTCTGGACGACTAGCTTACCTGAAGTTCAGTTTTTCAAAAATGTGTTTTATATCTCGGTGTGGCGATATAATTTCTGACATTTTGGTGTCCCTATTGATGGTAGTTGATCGAGTGCCTTTCTGGAACTTTAAGGTAGAACTGACAGCAATAATTTCACCCAAGGTGTCTGCTTTTTCTTTCGGGGTGGATGCGATGGCCCTGTCGGCTCTCGTCAGTGGTGCTATCGACGAATAGCAGACGTTCTGGCTAACAGTCTTGACCACAGACCAGAATGATCTGGATGAGGTTCAACATGGGAGGATTTTATTCTTAACTTTCTGATTGTGGTCCTCTTTGCTGTTATCAATGACCCGCTCATAGTGGCTTCTGGCAGCGGTGATTTTCATTAGTACTATTTGTCCTTCTTTCCTGTATCATTGGTTTTTTGCCGTAACTTTGTCTCAGCTGCAAGCAGTTTGTTCTTAGGGGGGCATTTATCAACGTGAGGTATGAGAAGGCTTCCACACCTGATCTTGGCACTTCTGTTATTTTTCGGACACAAGTTGAAGGATCTCTGGACGTGAAACAGACATCATTCCATGGAAAGGACTGATAATAGTTCTTCAGATCATCCCAATTTGCTGATTTGTAGTTTCAGACTCTGCTAGCTTTAGTATGTTGTTGATTTAGTGCTGACACTCTACGGTGTATTTAAATGGTATTGTGATCAGATATTTTTAGTGAAACGCAATTATTCTTTGTATTGATGGCGGAATTTGTTGTGAGAAGCAAAATTTTGGCAAAATGGCCAATTGCTTTTCTAAAATTATTTTTATTTGTTGAAACCTAACTTCTGGTATTTTTGAACTCATGCTGAGAGTAGCGAGTGGAGCAACTTGTTAGAAGTTCATCGTGGAATTAACCGTGAAATCTGTCCAAATACTCCCAATCTCTGCTTTTTCTTTGGCACCTATTCCTTGCATCGTTGATTTCTAAATGAAAATAACTGTAGTTTTCTCTCGAATTTCACCCGAACGCTGAATCGAGCTTAAATTTTTCCATTTTCACTCATGAAATGACATTTGTTCAGTTACCTGTCTAATCGCTTTTGCCACGTACAAATATTTCATTTGAAGATTAGAAATTCATATTAATTTCTTGAATGCATCATAAACAACCGCAACATATCTTTCTGACAGCTAATATTGATCTAAACGATAAAGGTTTCATTAAACATGTGTTTTTTCGCTGGTGCCAAGGCTTCTATTTAATAATTCCAATCAAACTGATTAAGCGCGGAGTTCATTGCCCTCTTGATATTTTGGCACTCTGTTTGGAGTGTCGCAATTATACTCCTGATGGGATTATGTTTGTCTCGCGTTTTTTTTTTGTTCGGAAGGTCGTCATGTAGAATATATACATTAGACAGTGATTGTGCGGTTATTTTGACATCTTTTTTCATAATACCGCGATTGAAACTCGACATTTCTAGCATCACCAACTGAATACCAAAAATTAGTAGTTATTTGAGTCTTTAGTACCGGAATATTTATTTTATCTAATTTTGACGAGTAGAGTTCCACATTCCACAAATCTAACTGTTGTTTGAAGTTCACCTGAAGACGATTGAAGATAGCATATCAATCGAAACGTCGTGATACTCAAAATTTTATAGACAATGGAAGTCCGAAATCAAACTTTTGATAATTCCACAAATCTGATATTTATGACACAATTTGTGCAATCTTTTTGAAAATTCTTGTGCTTTGTTTAACGTTGACTAACGATTAACGTAAACTTCTATGCTTGCTTGCCATTAAGGTCCATAAATTGATGAATATTTATTCAACAAGGTGGCCAAATCCTTGGCATATTAGCGTACATATACGGTTAAAGATAACACTTGCCAAATTTTTATCTCGGTGCAACAACCTGATTCAATACATATCATGTGAATAATACTAATACATAAACAAACATAATAGATAAATGATCAACAAAGATTTTTCTTGAGTGTTGAATAAAAAAGATAATAGGCTGTGGTACGACAACCTTTTCATATCACGGTTTGTATAAAACAACGTCCAGGAATCGAGTTTGATAAGATAACCTTAAGATATATTTATATATATACTATCGAGATGCGGGTGGTGATATTAGAATGACAGACCATCTCGGCAGCTCTCTATGCTCCTTAGTTAGCGCTGCAAGCGAAAGATGTCACTATACATAGCCTTCTTAGAAAGTTAGGGTAATGAGGAAAGAGGCACTACATTATTGTATATGAAATACATTTTTTTAAAGTCGACCTCCATATCAAAGTCATGCTCCCTACTGGATGGAAGACTGGTCGAGTCCAACAAAATGAGAATAGACATTTATCCTCTCGCAGCGGTTATGAAGCGCGACAGGCCCTTTAAATGAGACTATCTATGAAAAATTAGTTATTGTAAAAATATAGTATATATGTATAATATAATCAATTTTTTCCGAATTTTATATTGCGCGGTTTTCTAGCATCTAGTGTGTATTTTGGAATATTCGAGATCTCTGGACAGCAAGTTAGATAAGAACTTCATGGATTCATATGGAGCAAAAGAAATTTTTTTCAAGTATAGCACTAAATCTCTAAAGTACAGTCAAACTAGGCTTCATGAGAAGAGATCTAAAGGTCACCGAAGCAAATTCTGTAAAATGTAACTTCTACTTTTTCAAGATAATTGTACGTTTTTTTTTGTAAATGATAGCACGTGTGAAGCACTTTTTTTAATTTTTGATACACAATTTCAGATATTTTCGCGAGGGCGCTGACATCAGAGGTAAAAATATATACGGTGCCGCAGTATTTCGTTTGAAGCACTTGATTTTGAACATATTGAGAATATTTTATGTGCAAATTAAAGAGAAAGGACGACTCTATGTCCGTGCGAAGTCATTTACTGGATATTTCGGTTACCAAAAGGTTAATAAACACCCGAAGTTAGCCAAAAAATTTCAATATTCATGTGACAATATCTAAAATTTTGTATCAAAAATTGAAAAAATGGCTTCGCACGAGCATAGAAACAACCATCCTCTATCATATGCAAAAAAAAATCGTTCCAGTATCTTCAAAAATGACCGCTGTAAACGAAATATTGGAAACCCATGCAAAACGCCTTTTATTCTAGGGTAGCGTTCCCTCTTGAAGAGAAAAGTTAAAATACTATTTTTGTAAATGTTGAAATGATGTTAATCAAAATTGATTTGATATAAGTTCTACATGAGATTCAGTAGTCTGCAAAACATTGTAATTTCGAATTTGGTATTCAACGCTCCGGGGTGTTTCTGCCTGGGTCATTTTCTTACCAAGAATGACCTTTTTGAATCAATCAATCCATGTCAGAGCAGTGAACTGAATAAAATGCAGTTGAGAAACATAATTATATTGAAATCATAAGTTGCAGAGCAGGAGTTTTCACAAAATTGTAACGAGTGTTTTCAGATATCCAAAATGAAATAGGTATACATATAAATTGTGTTTATGATTTTGTTTCATACTACCTAGACCGACGAATAATTTAAGAGGTGAGATAAAAAAAATATTCAAATGTACAGTTTTGACCATTCAATCGTCGCCACTATCTTCATCTTCATCTTCATATTCGTATTCCTCTATATCGTAACCGACATCTTCACTGGTTATCAGCTGCTTGATGGCCCTGGAATCGGTAAAAAAATGGACTGATTACTCTTTGATTACCTGTTAGAAAAGGTAGATATGGGGTGTCCCCATTGCAACAATTTCACAACTAGAACACCATCATCAGGAGCGTGCTGTCCATGAAAGCAAGGGAAGCATTGTTATCCATAAAAAAATTCTGGAATGCCATTTTTGAAATAGAAAACAATTTCATAAAAATCGCTGCAACGCTTAAAGAGATTACCCGGAAATAAAAACACCGACAGACAAACCGATCGCAATAAGGAACACGGATTGTAATATCATCATAAAACGTCCAAAAATACCTTGCCAAGTTCAAAGAAGTTTGCGTTCACACTATCGGGCCTGCTGATTAAATGAAAACATGGCTAATCTCTTACCGTAACACCCTGATTTCTCCAGTCTCCTTACCCCAGTCCACAAATCCAGGATGGGTAACTTTATACTCAAGAAACCAGTTCATTCTATTTCTCAACTCCCTAATGATATCTGCAGTATCCGTAGCGGCTTTGAACTTCAATGTGTTGCAAATACTGATGATGCTAGCTTTAATATCTTTTTTATGCTCATACTGATCACCAAAGAAGATTATGGGCAACGGGGTAACCATGGTGGCGTCATGAATATAATCTGCCTTTGATTTGACTTTGGTGTAGTAGACAATTAGAGGAGATTCGAGGAAAGGTTCTGCTGCCAGTATGGATTTCTTGTGGAAGTTGTATTTGTACTTGTAGTCCATTGACTTAAGACTTCTTAGACGACCATGCTTATTTTTACTGAAAATTCAACAATAGAATAAAATGCTATGAACAAAATAAAAACTGATATAATCGGAGTTATAGACTAAATCAAGACTTTGTGTTTGTTTGAAATTTGTCAAAAATGTAGATGTTTCAATGAAACTGTTTTGGACTTCCATTGTCTTGAGATTTTATGCGTTTCATAACATTTAGATTGATGCGGTATACTCAATCGTCTTCCTGGTACTCAGATCTTGAGGTGAAGACAAATGATTGATACCATATCAATTGAAACGTTGTAAAACGCAAAAAGTCTCAAGGCAATGGAAGTACGAAACAGTGTTACTGAAAAACTAAGACTGAAAAAACTATTAATTAAAATCAATAGAAAGATCATGAAACTGCAAGATATTCTTATTTAATGTTAGACATCTTCCAAAGCCAAACAACATTAGAGTACTCACCATGCAATTGCTACGTTAGGATATAATCCAGCACAAACTATAGCTTTGACTAGACTGATATTATCAGAATTCCTATTGATTTCGGCTGCTTTGGGATCCAAGTTTCTTACAAACTCTAAATCTAATAAGTACTGCATAAACTGCTTTTTCATATCTTTCAGTTGATTGAGTGTATGTGAACTCAAAAAGAATTCCCAACAGAACTGTCCTGGACTATCTGAGGTCTCGTACCTTTCCAATGCCTGAAAAATAATCAACATGGATCAAATTGCTGATAGAAATGAGATTTTCACAGATTGCGTACTGTGTCTCACTAGCATAACCATTCCCAAATTTCATCAAAACTATGAAGCATTCACTGAAAATACACGACAAATTGAACTTCGTGACGTCTTTGAAACTTTTTATACATCCAAGGTGATTTTTAGGAAGTGAATAAGTAAAAAAACTGGTTGGATTAAACTGTTGTCTAGTTTTCTAGACTTGAGCTCAAATATCGACACTAACCTTGTGCAGAAGAATATGATCACTCATCATTCCTTCACCCAACTCCACTCTTTTGATGTCAGCCAACTTCTCTTTACCTAGAGGTATCTGAAACGCATCTTTATAGTCCAATGAGGCTGCAATAGACAGAACAGGATCCAAACAGCTGAATATAGCCCCAAACAGAATCATTTTGCCCATTTGAGGAGCAATTGGTAACCTGGCGAGGTGGTAACCTAGGGGCATTAGATCTTCACGGTCGTCAAGGGCGTTGAGGCGTTTTAGAAGGTTCAGAGACAGGGCTACTGTTTCAGGGTCTGGAGGGTCCATCAGCTTCGAGAAAAATTCTTCGACTCTACCTGTAAATGTTTGCTATAGACATAATGGTAGATTTTTAAAATCTTGTTATGAAGAACAAGCAATGTCACATTAAATTAGTTCCCCCTACTGACAACTCTCATAACCACTTATGCTACCTTTATATAAATAAATTAGTAATCAATTAAATTGTACCTCATCATTTTCTGTCTTTCATAGCAATAAATAATAAATAATATCCATATAGGATCCATGGATTTTATCATAAATACAAGATAAGTTACCTAATTGCAAGATCTTTGTCTGTAAAATAGTCCCATCCAATCTCATTCTCAATATCTCTGGCTTCTGGAACTTCTCTATGATCTGGTGTCTGGCTCTACTATACAAATGGTAACAAACCCCCGGTTTCACTCGTCCTGCCCTCCCTTTCCGCTGATCTGCATTTGCTTTACTCACCCACTGGATATCCAAAATTTCTGTATTCGTCTCTACGTTGAAGTCTTTCATTTTGATCTTCCCAGTATCAATAACAAATACTACGTCGTCTGAAAATAAATGAATGAATAAATGAAATGGAATGAAGTAGATTGACTTGGTCTTCCCCACACACTTTTTTGTGAACCGTCTGTGAAAAAAAAATCGTACAAATTTTACCTAGAGGGTATGCAATGTATTCTGCTATACTTGAAAAAAATCATAGTTGAGTTACCTATAGTAATGGATGTTTCTGCAATATTCGTGGAAATGATAATCTTCCTCACACCAGATGGCGCTGGGTTAAATATCTGTCTCTGATCTACAGTCGGCATCTGAGAGTGAAGAGGTATTATAATAAACCTGGAATGCGGAAATTTGCCCGAATGTTGCATCAGCTTATTGAGATCAGATATTTGAGCGTATCCAGGCATGAATATTAGAATAGAACTAAACTCGTCGTCCTGTAATAAAAAAATACTTGTTAAAACTAACACTGCAGCTATTTTTAAGGCAGAATTGCATGTTATTACATTGTTTGTGGTCAAATCGAAATATGGTAGTTTATATATTTAGTTTCATAATTTATTATAAGTATATGTCATATGAACAGTGATATATTTCTCCACTAGTTCAATTTTATCGTCGATGAACTACAATGTGTACTGTTATTTTCATGCAAAAGCATTTAAAATGTGCATAAAAATATCATCAAACCAGCTTGATGAAACTCGCTCTTACATGTCTACAAATGTACTTGATCAGCTCCAAAATCAGTTCTAAATGTATAGATTCTGTTATCATATTGGTGAGCTGTTTACAAACGTGTATATCATACTTCCTCTCTTGCAGAAGTCGTCTTGCATACGGAACAATGTAATCTTGAAACTCCTTTTCTTTGTCTCTGTTCTCAGATCTTCCGCGATCTTTCATTTGGATCCATTTTTGCATACCTACAAATCAAAATATCACCTAATAGTTTCATGCATAGTTCTCCTTCTCCACTACATTCTTTGGACATTACTATAGCTCCAGAAGAATTCAAAAATATTACATTAACCCATTAAGGCCCAAATTATTTTTTATTTTCATTTTTTCCAAGATATGGACATGTTGCATAAAATACAGAGGCTTCAAAAAATAAATTGACAAAAAAAAATTAAGGACCTAAAAAATGCTATCCTCATTTGAGGACGCTGGGATATTTCTCCTTTGATTATCACAAGAAAAGTAGGTAAACTTTCATAATTGAAAGCAATTTATTTAAATCAAACTGTTACATTGCTATTATAGTACAGAATACTGTCAACACATAGTGCCCACAACTTGCACTCAAACCTTATAGGCTTGGATTTTATGAATTGCTTTATTGGATAGTGTCTGTAGTATCATATAATTATTGCATCAATTGCTAAGTGCTGGTTAAAAATGTTCTACCTGCTAAAATTCTTATTCAGTATTTCAATCAGTGGATTGATTTTGAAAGATCAATCATGCTTATTCTCTTCTGCTGAAAATAAATTAGACCTTCTAGATCCTGATAAGCATTTCTGCACATTGCATTTCTGACTATAGGAATCCCTAGATCTTGTTCCTCGCTTCAGTAATCACGCTTGCTTGGTAGGGTATTATATCCAAAAAAAATCAAAAAACTGATAGTCAATAACTTCTATTGTAAAATTATGCCTATTTTTCTGAATAGCTGCACACTGGTGTGTTTCCTTCATTATATGTGTATATATAACTCATCAATGAAGGACTGCTCAAACATTTGAAAAGGTGTTGGATGTCATAGTTCATTAGCCATTTTCTGAAAATGTTCTCTCATGATGGAGGCTTAGTTTCCTTTGCCCCCGATTTTTGTCTTACTGATGCATCTTCATTAAAATAGTCTGAATCAGATTCGTGTAAAATCTGAACCTCTCAACGCCTACTACATCATTTACTAAAGGTTAATTGATGAAATTGTCATTAATATCATCTTCCTCCATTATGTGGTGAACTTCTGGTGGAAGAACCAATATATCAAAGTCGCACTGTTCTTATAAGGCATATTCCATTGTCTTGAACCGAAAATTCTTACAAAAGACATATGAAATAAGCAAATGTCATAGCAGTTCCGCCAATTACCAGAAAATGCGGAAAATATGCACTGCCTCAAAAGAGTACACTGGCTGTTAATTCAGACAAGCATTGATATAAGGCAGTTTTAATTAGGAGCCTTACCTGGACGGTGAGCTTGCTGTTCAGGAAATGTAAACCTTGTCTCTTGCAATACATCTTCCAGGAAATACTCAACCACTGGAAAAGTGAATCCAGGTATATTTATATGAGGACAATTATCATAATATGCAGAAAATGCCTCTGAGTTTAATGTAGCACTCATTAAAATCACCTGAAAATTAAACAAAATGTTTGCAGGAAGTCAAATGTTTTTATAGCACAAGTTGAATAGGAAAATTGATATCTCAAAAAATATACCTTCAGATCCACCCTTTTCTTGATGACCTCTTTCAGCAGTGTGATGAGAAAATCTGAAGCAACATTTCTTTCATGTATTTCATCCAAAATGATATGGGAAACACCACTCAATGCAGGATCACTTTCCATTTGCTTAAGAACTACTCCTGTTGTACAGAAATTTATACAGCATCTTTCTCTTGGCAATTTTCTTCAAACAAATACTGTCATCAGTACAAATACTCTAAGAAATCAGGCAGGTTATAATTTGTAACATTATCATTGAAAGTTTTAGTGGGGCTTGTTTCAGCTGCCTTGTAAAGCAATTTACAACCTACATTAAATATCTTTTGAAGAACTAACTTCCTAGACACACTAGACTTAAAAAAAAATTCAATTACGAATTTTCCTAAAAAAATTGAAACTTACTTTTCTAATCTGATCTGGAATCCAACACTTTGACCTAACTTCTCGGCACGCTCATCTGCAACACGTTCAGCCACTGCAATAGCACTTATCCTTCTTGGCTGGGTGCAGATTACCTTGCACATAGAGCCTTTCTTTTTGTCAATATAATCATCAAGAATGAATTGTGCCACTTGTGTGGTTTTTCCACAGCCAGTTTCACCACTTATAAGGATCACCTAAGAAGTAGTCCAAATTCAATGTTCATTTCCCTTTACAAGTAATAGTAACAACAGATGTAAACTTAAGCTAAAGCTGCATTTAAAATTAAGGCTGCTGTCTGTATTTGGAAAGCCTTACAAACTACCACCATATAGGAATGTATAATAGCACAACATATTCACCTGATTTTCTTCAATCAGCCGCAATATCTCTTTCCTTTTTTTGTATGATGGCAACCTCTCTCGGTTTTCCAACATTTTTTTATACTTTGCACTCTCTTTTTTAGCAGAAAACTCATTGAAAAAGTGATTATCTCTACTCTCGTCTCTGATAGTTGTCATCACTGAGGAAGAACATTCAATCTTGTCTAGGATATTTCCGCGGATTGTGGACAGGAAAGTTCTCTTGAATGCAGAATCCTTTACATGATCATATGAGCTGTCACCAGTGGAAAGGTAGCCAAAACAAATATCTTCTGCCAACAGTTCTTTCAGTTGGTATTTTTTGGTTTCACTAAGTGTTACTGTTCCCAGCTGTAATTATTATGATACTGATCTAATTTCATTGATAAGATAATTTATTTCAAATGAAGTATGCAGTTGGGGGCAGTGGGTTAAAGTGGGTGACAAAATTTTCGACATCATTGGCAACAGGGTTAAAAAAAAGGTCACCCATTCTTATTTTGCTTAAGGATGGCAGTTAACATAAATCTTGTCTTGTATGCAGCAAAAATACTGAAGGTTTAGAATTTGAATAGTCTATTATTCCTGAAGGATTTTTTGTACCCATATGAGCTTGAAATTGACCGATGTTTTCTCATTATTATATTAAGTAAACTGTTGTAAAAACTAATAAACCTCACACACACAAAAAAATCTCTTCAGGGCCATGGTTTTGCATAATAAACCTAAAGATCAAAAAAAAAGCCCTTACACCTTTTCCTGCTCGATTTTGCGCCCACTCTGCCTCAGAGATGAGAGCCCTACCCTAGCTAAAACTCTGATCAGAAGCTTTTTTAGTTATCTTATCATTGACAGGTCGAGTGAATTATTGTATATTTTGATAACTGAATAAGAAAATCGCTGAAAAATTTCCATAATCATTGAGAAGTAAACTTACAGGAGCCTCTTCCCTAATCCTATGTTCCTTATTCCTTCGAGCTAAGTTTCTATAGAACATGCCAATCTCTTTACCTCTAAGGCCTGGTGGTCTAGATATTTTTTCTTCTCCAGTTTTATAGCGTGATTTGCTTGGTGGTCTTCCTTGACTGGACTCTCCTCTATCATTATGTCTACCACCTCGACCTCTGCCATGTGAGCCTCTCCGCCGTCTGCCAGACATTTCCCCGAGATCTACAATTGAGAATAAAAGATAAAGTAGTTAGGTAAGCGAGTGATTCTAACAACTGCTGAATTGTAGAAATTATAACATCGCTTTTAAATTTCGCGCTTTTGAAAGTTATCCAAGAACTACAACAAATGAAAAATTAGTCTTATTTTGTGGGAACATGAACAAATCAACCTTTACCTAACGTTTATTCAGCTATACTTTCCATACCAAACACAACCTACATTTATTTAAGCCTGAATCAAACCCAAGTTACAAGCTAAGCCTGCTGCAATGCTGCATACATAACCAATAATTGCCTATAATTTTTATATTTGCCAGGGCTGTCACCCTTATATATTCTGTCATTCTGTGGCTGCCACTGGTTCAGGTTGTCAAATGTCTTGTTGATCGATGGTTCCACCATAATCAATTTCAAGCGATCAACCGGTTTGTACCGCGATGTGTGCCTTTGATTATTCTTGCAATAGCCCTGTTTGCAGGCGCGCTTAACGCTTGGAAATTTCAGGTCAAATACTGGTTAAATTGATCATTTATCACTATCTATGCCTCTCGCGGTGTCTCCTGTTTTTTAAATGTATATAGGATTCTGATACACTTTGACTGTGACGTCGAATATTCAAATTTAATTTTCAAAGGACTATATCTAAATTCGTTTGGAGAGAACTAAAAATCAGGAAACCTATGAACAAGTAAATATTGGTTTTTGATAAACAATCTTTAACGGTATGGATCCTTTCAGGTATGTTCTTTTTTTGCAAATAATGATATTACATCATACTGAAACTTAAAAATTTCAAAAAATATTCAAACTGGGTTGGATAAAATAACCACACCAGCTTATGGCTTCTACTTTAATTGTGCTCACACTAGATCGTAATATCTATTATACCGAATCCTCTGCACCCAGAGATCTGGATGACAAAATACAATAAGATGCAGTTTTTCCAAATTTTTTGTACACAATCTCTATGAACCTATCCTCCTTAATTTTTGCCCTAGAGCCTATGCCCAAAATCCCTGAAATAATAAATTCAAATTCCCAGAAAGGAAAAATAAGAAAATTGACAGATATTAAGTTTTTAAAACAGCTTCTACTCATGGTAAATACCGATTTTGCAGATGTTAAAATGATGACATATGAAGCAATATCTCCTGACGTCATCTATTTTTTAACAGGAATAACTGCAATGGCAGAGATGATACTCATTTTAAAACCAATTCCGTTGGTTGTCAAATGTCATCATGCCCAGGGCGACTGGTCACCAGTCATAAATAGTCGGTTCCTGATTTTAATTTGAACTATATCTAGTCACGGAATACTACTTTTTCATTGGATTTTATATATTATTTAATATCTCTAATTTTGGATAATTTTGTACAAATGAAGGCTAATCGTATGAGCACCCAATAATCCATATCGAACATTACATTATAATTTTCTCATTCCGCTGAGTGTTTTCGTCATTGCATAAATAATCTCTGTAATGTCTCAAGAATTGCACAAATAAATGGGTTTATATGTCTCAAGCCCGAGTTATATTTCAGATTGTAGGAGATTGGTTATATGAAGTAAATTAGCTCAGTTATTTGCGGTAGCCTACAGTCTACCTGTTTAGTGGTAATGCGAGTTATAACTTATCTCTCGCTAGTTTATTCCGAGACCATTCCATCGAGAGAAAATCTGGACCTGGAGAAAATCTGAAATCTGTGCCCCACTGAAAGCCAGAAGAAGAACAAAAGCAATAAATAGCCAAATTTTATATAGTCATTTATAGGTGAATATGGTCTACAAAATTACTGAAATTACACAGCTTCAAATTTTATTTTTTCCTCAAAGTAGTGAATCTGTATAGTTAACTTGTTAAGTAATACTCATGCATACAGACAATCAATATTGGAAACGTATTACATACAAAATATATTATTCCGAGCATAAATTTGAATTGTATGATGCATAGGCAGAATAAAATAAACTTCTAATTTGTGCAAACAACCATAGACATTCTAACCTAGTATGGACATGCCCTAGATAGAGAGAGCGCGCAATTCGTAGCAGTGGACAGATACTGACCGACAAAAAGTGAAAGAAGCGCGCGTAAACTACAGAGATTGCATGTTGCATGTAGTTTATCTCGGAAAATCTGTAAAATATTGGTTTTCAATACAACATAAAGACGCTATACTCATCTCAACCTTGTATGAATGAATTTTCATGCTAGTCTGCACTTCTCCTTAGACCACAGAAAGATCATTATGGTACATTTTGTTGTCAAATCCAGAATATACTGAGTTTTCACCCCGCTGTATGAATTAAATTCTGAGGAAACACTTAAAGCATTATTTTTTTATCCTAATGGCCGGAGTATATAAGATTCAAAATATAACGAACAATAAATCAACATTTCATTAAGTCAGTGCGCGGTGTTGTCATATTTTCTTTGTGACGTCACCACTAAACGGGTTCATTCATTCACCATTTCTCTTTGAAGTTTAATACCGGTATAGATCGCTTGAAAGCGCCTTATATATTGGTACTATGAAACTCCCTAGCGGAATTGTCACTTGTCATTTTGGCAGGATACGTCATTTTACAATTTTAGATTCCTCGTAGGCCATCTTTCTTTCCTTTTTGTGTTTGTGACGCTTGATGCTGGGAAAGTGCAAAGTGAATTTTTGCGAACACCCAAAATAATTCACAGTTTATTTGAGTGACCAACACCAATCCCTTTTCTTTAACATGTAAGTGTTTTAATTGAAAAATTGAAGATTCAATATCCGTTAATATTTTGACAATATAGTTTGCATTTCTGATGTATTTGTGATCCTAAAATGGCGTCTTCTATACAAACACTTTTAGGCCTTTTGAAAAGGATGGAGGCGGTGGGGGCCCCATGAGAGTTAGGGGTAGCTACAGCGGCGGTAATAGGAGCAGTTTTGGTGGCGGTGGTAGTGGTGGTAGAGGAGGCGGCCGTGGGGGTAGCAGAGGCGGCGGAAGAGACAGTGGTGGTGCTGGTAGAGGAGGTATGTGGTTCTAAATCTATTTGGCGTTTGTACACAATAGTGCCCCAGGAATACAGGGGTTTTCAATTTTTTTCGTGGACAAGATTGTCTATGTAATTTTAAAGCAAAACTAGTGCAGAAAATTGATGTTTTTCACCAAACAAAATATATATACATTTTTATTTTTACTATATTTTTGACGCCACACGACAACAATTGATGTTTTTTATAGTTTAGTCATGTCATAGGCAAACAGAATACTTAGTCAATGATATCAAACTGAGCACTTACCAGATGTAACATGTAACCAACCACCTGTCTGTCGGACAATCAGCAATATAAGAAGTATTATAATGAAAAGCATCAACATGCATGAAATTCACTTGTCGAGGATACTATTGAAAGGAATACTTGACAGCAAACCAGCATAACCAAAAATAAGCAAACCTAATTGAACAGTATTTATCAAAAAAGCCTAATCAAGACATACTTAAACTGTTAATGGAAATCAATCAACCTAATTCATTATTGTAAACTCAAAAGGTGTTTTTTTTTTTTTTGTGTTTAGTTTATATCAATTTAAATTGATATTCCCTAATCAGGTTGTTTGTGTATGGCACATGAGAGACTTATACAGATTGCAGTCAAAATTTCGAATTTTCATATATTATCTTTGGTCAAAAACATGGATTTTGTGCACTGGATTTATTGTAAAATTATATATTAGACCATCCTCTATTTGACTAGAATCAAAAACCCTGTGAGACACTACACTTCTTCAAATGACAATTTACTAATTTTATTACAAATAGTACCAATTGAGTGCATGAAAATAACATGTCAAGTCTTGGTTTTTTTGGACCCTTTACTCATGTCTATATTTCTTTCTCAGGTTTTCGTGATGGAAAAGGAGCTGGTGGTGGTGGAAGATTTGGAGGAGGAGGCGGCAGTGGTGGTGGTGGACGATTTGGGGGTGCTGGAGGAAGTGGAGGTAGAGACGGAGGTCGATTTGGTGGCAAAGGTGGAGGCCGACAAGGAGACCGACTCTACAAACCACAATGGAGCACAAAGACTCTCCAACCATTCAAAAAGGTATGTTTATGTTTCCCTATAAATCACATATGAAACTAATTAACAATGGTTCAATTATGGATAAAATATTACCTAAATGGTACTTAAACCTTGACTTATTAAATTAATAGTTACATTATTTCTATAGTAGCTGTGAATGTCTTGTAGTTATTTTTTCTAGTAAATAGAATCATTTTTCTTAACATGGGCTGACTTTTATTGTAGGACTTCTATGTTCCACACCCTGCTGTTGCAAACCGATCTACTTATGAAGTTGACCAGTATCGTAGGGCAAAAGAAATCACTGTAGATGGACCTGCACCAAACCCTATACAAAACTTTGATGAAGCATGCTTTCCTGATCATGTGATGGCTGAGATAAAAAGGCAAGGTTATGATCAGCCTACAGCTATTCAGGCACAAGGATGGCCAATTGGTAAGAAAGGCCCATATATTTTTGTTTTCAGAGTAGTTAATCATAATATTAACCTTATATTTACTTTTCAGCTTTGAGTGGTCATGACCTAGTAGGAATTGCCCAAACTGGTTCTGGCAAAACTCTAGCCTACATCTTGCCAGCAATAGTGCATATAAACAACCAGCCACCAATAAGCAGGGGAGAGGGTCCAATTGCACTTGTATTGGCCCCAACAAGAGAGTTAGCTCAACAGATTCAGCAAGTAGCAAATGATTTTGGTCACTCCACCTATGTTAGGAATACATGTGTCTTTGGAGGAGCACCAAAAGGTCCACAAGCAAGAGATTTGGAGCGAGGTGTTGAAATTTGCATTGCCACACCTGGAAGACTCATTGATTTCTTAGAAAAGGTATAAAATTTGTGTTGTGAGTTCAATTAGCAATTATATATAAAAATATTAGATATTTTCTATTAGTTTATACTTTATTCCAGGGAACAACAAATTTAGAACGTTGCACCTATCTGGTGCTGGATGAAGCTGACAGAATGCTGGACATGGGTTTTGAACCTCAAATTAGAAAAATCATTGAACAAATTAGACCAGATAGACAAACATTGATGTGGTCTGCTACATGGCCCAAGGAAGTGCGGAAGTTGGCATCAGATTTCCTCAAGGACTACATTACCATCAACATTGGATCATTGCAATTGTCTGCCAATCATAACATTTTGCAGATTGTTGACGTGTGCCAGGAGCATGAAAAAGAGTACAAGTAGGTTTCCAGTTGTTTTAGATACCAGGTCCTCACCATATACTGATATTCATGATTTCATAATTTTATTTCAAAATAACGTAGAATAGATTTGACTGTTCAATATGGAATGTCAGAAAACAACGAATCAGTGGTTGAAAACAACTTGTTAAAAATATGGTTCTTCAATCAGTTTTGCAGTGGCTGATTTACAAATTTACTGCCAGTAGGCTATTCAATTTTTGCTACCCCTATTGGCCTCTGAAATTCGATACCCTACTTCACATGCATAATAATTACATTACAATGACATTAACATGTAATGGGGTATAATAAATGTTTTTTTATTTCTGTAAGACCAAAAAAAAATTGATCAAAATTTGCCACTCTCTGAAAGCTGCCGCCCTAAGCTCCAGCATACTTGATTTGTTGGTAAATCATCCACTGCAGTTTTGTCAAATATTTTTCAAGAAGTTGTCTTTTAAGCAGAACCTGAGTATATGTTGTGTATATTTGTGGCAATCATACATGTTGTTACTGCTCCCCGAACTAAGAAATAGGGTAAAGGTGCTTTAAAATAAAGGTCTTGATTGAACATCAATAGAATTTTCAGGGACAATGTTGATGTGGTTATGAAGCTTCATTTTGCAGATAAACTGGCCTTTTGTGGAAAAGTTTTGCATTTGGTATATAAGTTGTCATTTAGGAACTAAAGTGTTAACTGGTATACCTAATTAGCTCAGACTATGGTGATTAAAAATTATGTCTAGGGCGTTCTGACTCCTGCAATAATTATATCTACTTTTATTTCCACAGCATTATTATATTCTTCTTATTGCAGACTTAATCAATTGCTGAACGAAATTGGAAACAGTGCAGAAGCTGGCTCCAAAGTGATAATATTTGTAGAGACTAAAAAGAAGGTGGAAGCTATTACCAGAGCTATTAGGCGATTTGGTTGGCCAGCAGTTTGCATGCATGGTGATAAGAGCCAACAGGAAAGAGATTATGTCTTGAGTGAATTTAGGACAGGCAATTCATCGATTCTAGTGGCTACAGATGTGGCTGCTAGAGGATTAGGTAAATAGTCGATAATCTCAAAAATTTAAGAAAGGATATTGACTACAAATTTCTTAGAATCATACCATGTCGGGATATAAATGTGTTCTGTTTAAATTTTGATACATGCTGAATATAGGAAGGATATTAAATATTCAGTAGTCAAAGTAGTATACACAAATGAACTCACATTTTCCACTTGAAAATATTAGATTTAAAAAAATTATTTCAAGAAGTCTAACATATTTTTCAATCATTGACTGCATGTGCCCAACAAAATATGCATGGAAGTCCAGTGAAGACAATTCAAAAAAGTTAATCTCCTTAAAATGGATAAAAACTTTGTAACAGATTATTTCTTGATTCTTTGTTGAACAATCTTTAGGTAAGATGTATCCAGAAACCTTTGGTGGTGAACCTAAAATCATGTTTGATTCAATGTTCCTCCTATATTCTGTCATGTTTATATCTCAGTGGGAACTATAGTAGCATTTTCCCGGGATTAACCAGACTGGTTGCTCATTATATGTAGTTTATTTTGAGGATGAGCTCTAGACTTTAAGATAACAGAATCAGTTCTTTTTCGTTTTAGGGCTGTTTTATTGTTTCAAAATCTCAAATCATATTATAGAATGTAGACTGCAATAGTTCAAGTTCACTACACTAATTTTGAATCTGGTACATGGAACAATCCATTGAAATATTTTGTTTTGTGTATAGTTTTTCAAATATTTTATAACATTAGTAACAGTGTAGGTGACTTCAAAATTGCAAACACTTGAATGTTCTCCTTTGCAGCCTTTTAACTTTTTTTCAGTGCTTGATAATATAATTATGGATGTAATATGGAGGATTTTGCTACTGTCACAAGCTTATTACATGAATTTTATTTCCATCATTATACTGAACTTATTCAAATAATTTACATTGCCATAAATAAAATTACCTCGTAAGTAATGATATATTTAGATGCTTCAGTTATAACGCAAAAATTTATATTATGAATTGTTTCAAACTGCAGTTGTTTGTTGAACATTATTATATGAATCAAAAGATTATATCATTACATATGTAAAAGGCCTTTACCAAATACATGCAATGAGTTTATTGCTTTATGTATATCAATATTTACTTGATACAGAGGCTAACACAAAGAAGTATTTAATTTTTTATCAACTTCGCAATACAGTGGCAAGCATCATAGTTCATATTGTGCATGTAGACTCCATATTACTCTTGGATGGTTTATATATTGACATATCCTTATTAAGAGAAAACCTTTTTAATCAGTCTGGGTATCCTTTTCTGTTTCAGAGGCACATGCAGGATGAGCGTACGTAGTATAAACACGATTGCGAGTTTGCTACTGATACGCCTTAGTTGTGTTCTTAAAAAAAACACTTGTTAAATACAATGGGAATGCAATTCTGTGTCTTGCGGTGCCTCTCTCAGTGGAAGACCGATGATGGAAGATTATAACTTGGCACTCCTAAACAACTGCAGATGTTGTTAACAAGTCACACCTCCCTCATTCCATCTTTCTCTTCAACTGTCCCTCATACCAAATAGAATGAATCATTGCTATTTCTTCTACTTGTATGATGTCCCTTAGCTTTTGTCCAGAACAAACAAATTTTGTTCAGAGTTAGGAAGAATGATCATTTCAAGCGATTCAAATCCAGATATGAAAAAAAAGTCAAATATTGTTATTTTTAATGGATTAAATTTAAATATTGATATTTTAATTTTTTTTTAGTGGACAAAAGAAATCAATATAAATGCAAAATACTTGATAAAAATTAGTTGTTTTTTAATTAAATGTTGGCTCAATTCGAATTTGACAAAAAAATACAGAATTCTTCAAAGATATTGAATTGCATTTGTATGGCTTACAGAGTATTTACAAAATTTTCATGAAAATATATAACAAAACAAAAAACTACAGCTCTGTCTCAATTTATAGGTACATGGAAAAAGATACCAAGATAGAGGTGATATATTTCAGTCACAGTTAATGTGCTTATTTTTGTTCATTCCTATATGCCCTTGTTCCAGTACCAGTTTTTTGTCCAGTTATTTTATTTGTATCTTCAGCATTGAACATTTTTCCCTCCTTTCCCAACCAAAAAGACTGCAAAAAATGTGGCTCGGCCTTGTGTGTGTTGTACATGCATACAGTAGCATCATCGTGGGATGATTTGATCAAAACTCGCATAACATAACCTAAAATAACTGTGCCGAGCTGCAGAGAAAGGTGGTGCCATTGAAAGTGAAAGGTCTTCCTGTCGGTCCAGTCTGCAGTGTGTTCAAATGCAATAAAATGCCGTATGCCGAAATTATGCATATCGAGAAACGCTGCAGAAGCCACACATACATACCTTGCTATCACATTGCTACTATAGCCATAAAAATATTCCTATACAGACAGCTATCGACGAGACCTGGATGTCTTAAGAGAAAAATAACCCTAAACATGGTTAGTATTCTGCTCCATTTTTATTTATTTTATAAATATATGTGGTTTATTTGCATTTTCAGCAGTTCTGAAAGTTCCGTAGAATGTGTTTCACTCCTTTTGAATAAAAGTATACTATTTTCTCAAAATCAGATCTTACAAGTTCGCGACTTTTTCTTATCTGTATGTTTCCTATTGTATTCATACATTTTTATTTCAAATCCTGTAGAATTCAATAAAAAATGTACAGTATCAAAAATCGCACTCGGGTACGAGGTTTTCCTTATCACTTTATTGAAGCATATATCTGCATTATTAGACATTTAATTTTTGCAGTCAAAAACTATTATTGCGATTGGTGTCTCCTTTTGTTTGATCTGTTCTACAAAAAAAAATGTATGAGACACTTTATATACTTATTTTCCTAATATGAAATTTTGTTTCTATTTTTGGTGATGTTCAGACGTGGAAGGTATTAAATATGTAATCAACTATGATTATCCGAATTCGTCTGAGGATTACATACACAGAATAGGTAGAACTGCAAGATCGGAGTCTACTGGTACCTCTTATGCATTCTTCACGCCTTCCAACTCTAGGCAAGCTAGAGATTTGATTGCTGTTCTAAGCGAGGCGAATCAGGTAAGGAACATTAATGCCTGCCATTCATGTATTAAAAACATTTTACAGGTACGTTTGGGTCAATTTTTCCATCGGGAGATAGTGATAGTGACATCACACAAAAATGCGCCAAATTTAGTCTCAAGAGATACGAGTTTGTTAATTTCAAAGTTGGAAGTGTCTTTAAGGATAAGGTAGCTGGGTTGCTACCTTAAGCGATAGACAGATTGTTAGTCTTCTGTCATATGTTGCCAGATTTCTTCATTCCCTATAACCACTCAATAAAGATCACTTAAATAACGTGCAAATGTAGAAAGGATCACTCCCAGTGTCACAACAGATAATGACAATGTGAGTCTGAAACAGTGTTAACTGAAACATTAAATTGTTCACAAATTTCAAACATGAATGTACATATATATAGTTATTGAACTAATGTATCTTATTGTGTTTTGTCTACAGGTGGTGAATCCAAAATTAGCCGAGATCGCAAACCGGTCGCATTCGTTTGGTAAAGGAGGCGGTCGAGGTTTCGGGGGCGGCGGCGGAGGCGGTAGATTTGGAGGCGGAGGTGGTGGTGGCGGAGGCCGCAGTGGTGACAGGAGAAGCGGAGGCGGAATGGGCGGAGGCAGAGGAGGCGGCGGTGGAGGACGTGGAGGCGGGGGCGGTAGAGGTCAGTTATATTCCAAATGACAATATACAAGGCTTTCGATGAGTTTGGAAATGGACGACTATGGAATGAAATACATAGTATCGAGCTTGTAACAGATGTTATAATAAAATAATATTTTTATAATTTTTTTCTTATAGGTGGTGGAGGTGCGGGTGGTGGATTCCGATCCCGCGATCAAAGTTCCTCGAGGCCCAACTCTCGGTTCGGTCCTCCTGTGGGAGGCAGTGCAGGCAGCCTGGCCATCGGAAGCGGCGGCGGTTTCCGACAAGCGAATGGATATGGTGGCGGAGCTGGGGGCGCTAGAGGAGGAGGTAAATAGCTCGTTCGTCAACAGAAATAAAGCAGGCGAGATGAAGTACAACAACAATAGGTTAGCTGTGTGGCATCAGTACAGTACAGTATATTCATACAATGGAGCCTGTAACCAAAGTTCACGGGATGAATCCGAGTTGCGTCAATCCAATAAATTACCGCCGATTCACTGACAGCAGTAAATCGGCGTCAGCCATATTAATGGTACAGCTGGCGGCATCAGATTTGTTATCCCTGTACATGAAAGGCCCGAGAAGGACTGGCGCTACTTATATTTAGGTGAACTTTGCTGTAATTGGGTAGTATCAGACCTGCTGGACATCCTGTGGCATTTTGACATATACGTCTGGCATAGTCAGGTGTTACGGTAGAGCTGATACTCGGCAAACTCCATGCATACTCTAATACAAGGTCATGCCTTTAAATTGCCGATATTAGTTTTTTAGAAGTAGTTGATCCTAACACATTTTAAAATGCAAACATTATATCTGATATTAGTTTTTTAGAAGTAGTTGATCCTAACACATTTTAAAATGCAAACATTATATCTGATCAAGGGTCTTCATTAGAATCACAATAAATCTATAAATTGAAGTTAGCCTGGATCAGAAAAAATATCAGTCATAAAAGGTACATTGGTCAGATATAAAGTTCATGTAGCAGTTTGGTTCTTATTGAGTAGCTGTTGTTGGCATGCCTATGTAGTATAATGAATAAGTACTGGTTTTAGTAATTTATGAACCTCAATCATGTAGTAGACAAAGAGCTAGCAACAACTGGAGACACACAATTTTGTGACGAATCCAACTTCATCTCAGCATTGCATTCCTGTGTAACTTCACAACAGATAGCATTAAGGAAAGGGGTTGAATTTCTCCCTTCCTTTTGTAAATCGAAGGTGAAGCAATGTTTCTTTGGATTCTAGCACATTGTTCGATTGACTTCATAACCTTTCTTGGAATTTTTTTTTGCTCCTGTACTGTGTACCTTCTGTGCCATTATCATAATCAATGGTCTTATGTAATCATCATAAAGCTAGCACACATTAGAGCCAGAATTATGAAAGTATTATTTTTCTGGTGTCGGAATTGTGCAAAATGATCAGAAGCCTTTAATTTTATCATGGTGAAAATTCCTTTCACTTTGAATATGCGAGGTTTCAACACTAAATCCAGTTTCGAATTTCCTAGCTTCAAAGCAAACTGCATTACATAAGAATTTACCTCTGAAGTGGAAAAGGTTTTATAAAACAAACAAGATTTTACATACACTGTCTTCAGTTAAAACTCTGAGCATATTGATATTGAAGTTTTTATGCAATAGATAGTCTCACATTAACTCCAAATCTCTTCAAATTCTAAATCAAGCCACTCGGACATTTGTTTTGTGACTGCTGAACAGTTATAACTAGCTGGTTTAAGAACAAGAAAAAAACCATGCTGACTAGCCATCAATTTCTATTTATTTGGTAAACTTTGATTATGCAATGTTTATCAAATAGCAAACGTTCAAATTTAAAGTTGTTAAATGATATAAAGTAATAGTTCCGATTACCTTTGATGATTAGGAAGTCCCTGAACATTTTGTGTAACCTTGTATGTACAGATCTCATTTTTTTTATCTTAATATGATTTAAGTGTATGCATCAGACCCTGCTAACATACATGTTTTGTCTTTAGCCTAGACCCGTCAGTATAGCCTGGCGGTCTAACTGTAGAGAGCAATTGGGTGGTATATACAATATATAACTCAGTCAGGGGTGTAATAGCAACATCAACTCATCTAAGTGCCGCCCTTTACGGGGACGCACATTAACTACATTGTCACTATTGTCATGTATATATCACCCAATAGCGCTCTCTCCAGGCTATATACAAGTCTATATCAGGTCTGATGCATGATTGGAGAGCATACGAGTACACTTATCAGTTGTCAGCTTCTGATGTGGATGAGTCGAGATAATGGTACATCTTAAGTATTTTCGAAGAACAATCAGTTCAACCTTGTTGACAAGGACAATGATTTTACTCAAATTATTAGTAAAACTGCTATCGCGTTTCCAAAAATCTATGATCATCTTCATCTTGATGTTTTCTATTTCAGACTTTTGAAGAGCCAAGGATCACGAATCTTGATTTTCAGTATTTATGTAATATTCTTCAGAGGCATTCCTGCTGAATAAAGTGGAAAAAGTGTTTGATGTGCAAATTTAAACGTTCTTTTTTCTTAGTGTAATATGTACAATGTACACATAGTTGTCATCTATTGTAAATGGGTTTTAATTTATGAGATTTCTGTGATTAGAGCATTATAACTTTGACAATGTAATAACATAAGAATAAATTTCTCATTAATGTACAGTTTTATTAATTTTTAGTATTTCAACTGTATTAAGTAGTTTAGAAAAATGTTCATAATTTGAGGACTTTTAATTTGGATCAATTCCTCCAACAATTAAACGAAAAGGTTTGATGAAAAATATAAACAAAAATGATTATGTCACCATTAGGTTTATTGTGTCATTTAGCAATAAATAATATAAAACAAAGTGCACTTGAAAGCTGTAACATGGATCAAGGGCTTGTATTTCAGGCTTGATTTAACCACCAAAACAAATAATTTCTCAAATATATGACTACTGGAGGAAATCAATTGGGCTTATCAACTAATTGACATACTTTCTGTTTAAAGGCAAAGTAGTGAAGAGTGAGGCATACTGATAATTAAACACTTTGGAGTAAACTAAAACACTGAAAATACAGAAAGACCCAGACTAAGAAACAAGAATTAATGTTTTTACTTAAAATATTTTTCTTATTATTTATGGAATAAACCCTAGTTCTGTTTGATGAGTTCATTGTAGTATGCAGTGATTGATATCAACTTCTTACTCAGGAAATCTTGTTCTATTTCAACTTTCTCATGTGGCCCTGCAGCACATATTAGCTGGAAAAAAAGATAGATATTTGATATCTGAATCCAAATTTCTGGACGTTTCCATATTATTTACGTCTCTACCAAAATTAAATTCTATATTTTCTATTTCTTTCTACTTTTTCTGCCGAATTCTAGTTCCTAGATTTCCAGGTCTTAACAGATTAGACTAACCCTTGACTTAAGAGCAAAGGACCAAAGAGCAAGCAAAATATGATTAATTAATTCTCAGATTCGATGGTAGATAGATTGTTTTGGGTGTATGCTCAATTTCATTTAGAACTACAGCTGTTCGAGAAATATACAGACCAGAAATTTTTGGTAATATCTAAATATTAAATGGAAAAATCAATCAAAACATCTGACTTCACGTTTTCTGTCACTGTAAATTATTATTTTACTCCTGTCATAGAACATCTCCTGAGGAAATTACAGCGAAGGTTGATAAGTAGTGGTTTAATAATACTTACGCTACATATATTGCTATTTCTTGGTAAAAATATTGCAACATTTTTTGTGATTCTTCTGGCAGCTTCCAACAGTTTAGAGAGAGGAAATGGCTGAAGCATCGTTTCCAAATCGTAGATTGGCTGGTTCAGATATGATGGACCACCCCAAGGTGGACTTAGAAACACAACATCTGCTTTTAAAAATGGGGACAGTTGGAAGAAATCACCTACTATAAATTCTATATTTTCTTCCACTCCATAGACCTTGGCATTATTATGAGCCAATTCAATTTTTTTAGGATCAATGTCTATTGCTATTACTGTAAGAGGAATAATATTATTGTCATGATATGAATTGCTTACATCAGCAAACTGAAGTTCAAAGCATTTTACAAAAGCAAGTCGTAAATCCTTTTTCTACATATAACATGCTACAGATGTGTTTCTTTTTTAACCTGGACACTATAACTGCAATTTTGTAGACAAAAATCAAATACAGCATTCTCATGTATACATTGATCAAAATAAACACAGAATTATCTATCTGAAAATAAAGTTTTCCTTCAAATTCCTGAAATATGCGAAACAGCAATGTCACACTTCTCTGCAGAGTAGCTGGTGCGAGTCCAACTAGGGCTACATGGAGAAGTATATCACACTAACTTTTTCACATCTGAAATTTAATTTTTCCTGAGTTCCACATTTTTAAGCACACATTCAACAAATTTGTGAGACGAGAATTTTATTTTCAGAAAGTGAAAAATTTTGTTTAATAATTTATCAATCAGTGTGAGGCCTAGTCTAGGAATTTTTTTTTGTACTAAATATGAAGTCTAAAGTACTTTAGACCTGATTTTATTCTCAACATCTGCCAATTAAGGATACATCAAAAAGTGTGAAGCCCCCCTAGGGTAAAGAAGGATAAATACCTTTCTTGCAAGTCAATGCAAATTGTATAGCATTTCCACCAGCTCCACAGAAGGCATCTATTATTACATCACATTGACATCTCTCAGCAGCATGCTTTGCTACTAGCTCAGGGGTAACAGAATACCAACTTTCTGAAATAAAAGTGTAGTTAGTTTCTTGAGCTTTTCTCAATCAATTTTAATGTCATTCTGTGAATTTTTCAGTTTGAACTTATAGATAATTAAAAAAGTCCCATAATAACGTAATGGTGATTTCATGATAAAAACGAAAACCAAGAGTTTTTACCTTCATCTAACTTGATACCTTGATCAAATTTGCTAAACAAGGAGAACCGCCTGTGCCAATATTTTCTCAGCTTTGCATTTTCTTTAATTTCTGGTGGAAAGAACGGTTTCCTTTTCCTTTTTTTTCTTTTGCTCGCTGGAGTATCATCGGTTTTTTCATCGTTTTTAGACGATGTAGCATCAATAAGAACAGTCTCTTCGTCACAGGAACTCAATCTATCGTCAGAGTCGTCCGATAAAATCCCATGTAATATCTAAAAATGTATTTCACATAAATCGGTGACAATCAGAATATATGTTGAAATGCAAATAATACATGTATTGATGATATATGAACAATAAAACGTCTATTGATTAAATGGAGGTCACTGAAAAAAGTGAAAATATAGATTTTTATGTACATGATTGGTTTCAGTGGCAACAAAGACATCCTACAACCTAAAACTTCTCTTCCTAATTATTCAAATACATTATCAAAGTATCTTGAGGCATCAAATAATATAAATGCAGTCACAATAAACTATACTCCCTCTGAACACATGTACACATAGTCAGGTAACCATTGTTAATTAATCAGATAATCTGATGATGTCTTTAAACATGCCAAAACGGCAAAACGCATTTTGTCACAATTTCAACTGGATCGATTTTTATGCAAATCAGTCCTATAAACCATTGCTAATTTTTTATAACTCAATGTATATATGAAATAAGTATAGTTATAAAAATGGCTAACCTCTTCTGAGTCGTCCTTATTGGATGACATATTCCCATCTTCATCGAAATACAAATGCTTAGGCCTCTTGTTGGCTCTCATTTTGAGCTGTCTATTTTGATGCCTAATATGCTTCACTTTATACTCCACCCGTCCCGTCATGCGTTCTTCTGGATCCTCTTGAAATTCAATGCCCAATATGTTAAAGGCAGCCCTCACTCGATTTCTTCCAGCATTAAAACTATCTGAATTATCACTGTAAAAGGAAACCAAACATAATGATCAACCAAATCTATTTATAGACAGGTGGGGATTCCCCTGATCATATACATAATTTGGCGTTGATATTACCTAGAGTGACTTTTGTTAGGCCGGGTACCCACCCGACCTGGGACACGTTTACCAATGCAATGTTTGTGTGTTGTGACTCAACCGCAAAAGTTTGTAAACTTTTGCGACTGTTTTCCAGCATAACAAGACTACAATAAACCGGAACTATTTTGAAATTCCAAGTACTGATATGACAGTAAATTTTTTAAAATAACTTGTTTGTAAACTTATGAAATCCCTTCATAGATATTTCAGATTCATTTTTTAACTGGTACATAATAATAAATGATGATGTATACCTGGCAAATGATTCACAATTTTTGTATACGGTTTTTCAACTATTCAAATTCTTCTCGAATTTCATCGATTTTTACAACACTGTATGCAAATGTTCTTTTGGTGTGGACCCCGCTTACACATCTGGTTGTTAAAAAAACAAATGGCGTCTGGAGCACAACCTGTACACAACCTTCTCCGTGTCATGCTGTGTTGTAGTTTGACGTGGCAGACTCCTCACTAGTACAGTAGACTCGGCCACGAGTTTGACAGTAGTAAAATTAGATTGACAGTTTCCCGAATGTTTGATGCCAAAACATAAAATATTTGTTCTCAAAGATCTTTTTAGAAGGTTAACCTATGCGCATTGCGCATCCTTATAGACGTTGCGACTCAGTCGTTTGCAGTAGAGTCAAATACAATGCTTTATAGCGACAAATCGCTTTTGTGTTATGAATATATGCCAATTTTACGTGATATTAAAGCCTTGTATATTAAACAAGTATTAACATGTGATATAATTCTAAGCTATTTTTGCGGATACTCCCGTCAACCAAACTGCTTTGAAATATCTGATTCCATTCATCAGAAATACTTACCTATTCTTGCTACACACGCTGCTTTTTTCAACATAAGTTGGTTTAGTGGTCTTACAGAATGAGGTGGGTAAGCCCAAAGCTTCCATCTGAGCTGCTTCAGAATTCATTTCCCCATTTTCCTCTTCTGACACTTCAGAATTTTCCTCACTTAACATGTTTAGATTGTCAAAGATTTCTGATAGGGTACTCACAACTTCTGGATCTGATTTGATCTTGGTTTGTTTTGAATCCCCTTTGATTGATTCTTTTGTGACTATATCTGGACACTTCTTATTGCTCAATTCACTTTTGATAGTCGTCAGTATTTTCTCGGTAATTTCACTATTAGTTGATGAATCTAAAAAAAAGACCGAACTCCAGGACTGTAGCACATCCCAAGCAGGATTTATCTCAGGACGACGAGGCTTTGCCACCAATCACAAGCAAATTGGGCCGCATAAACTTGCTTGTCATTGGTGGCATGGATATATTCGTATAGTACCAGTATGGAGTATGGACAACAAAACTGAAGCACATATGAAAATTGAAAATATAGTCTAATTCAAGTGATTAATTACCTGTACACTTGATAAACTTATTGTATTGCCGTAAATACTCCTCTTCATAATGTTTCTTCCAGAGAAGGTTCCACTGACATTGGTAGTCCTCCTCAGGTTCGTCAGATGCTACAGAACTACTTACAGAGCTGACAGATGAGAAACTATCAGAGCTAGATGTGCTGTTGCTGAGATCGATGGAAGAAACTGTCATTCGGGTTACATTTGTCATAGAATCTACGGTTCTGACAGAACCACTCGCGTGGGAACCACATCTAGAACTGAATAATGATACCTATCAACAATCAAAAAGCTAGATCAAGCTGCATATATCTCATCAATAAAGCGGGATGATACTTCCTCTTTTTTTCTGTTATGTATCCTCAAAACAGAAACTTTTTGGAATATAATAATTGTGGAATTTGTTATAACATACTTTTTGGTTTAGCCAGGAAAAATTTCCTAGAACTCAAGCTCCTCTCTTACCTTAGCAACCTCTCGACTTCAGTTTCTCCTTCAACGCTGAGAGGCGATAAAGGATTCCAACCATCTGATATTTCAGTAAATAGTTTTTCATCACTCACTGACAAATTCCTCAGTAAAGCCAAATTCTTATGACTGTTTTCCTTTTTGTAGCTGTTTTCCGGTTTGAGAAGAACGTCGACGTCTTTCTCATCAAACGAGAATTTGTCTGAATCAAACAAATATATCAGTAAATGTAATGCAATTTAATCAACAAAAGAGTTTTAAAGTTTGCAGCTTAAAAATGGTGAAATTGATGAAAATGCGTTCAAGGTTTTCCAAATGAAAAACTGAGAATACAATGGCAAGACCAAAAATATTGAAAAAAATGGTCGGATCAGTATGAAATTCACACAAAACATTGTGGCTATCTCTCTCTCTTTCGGGAGATACAACAGTTGAAGACCAGTAGATTAAATGAGGTTCTACCTATTTTCTGTAGATTTGCATCGAATTATTATCATGATAATAAACTTGTAGTGGAAAAGTGTGCGAAAGCTCAAATCTATCTAAAACATAGTTTAAAAATAAGTTAAAGTCCAAGTTGCACCGCTGATCACAGAAAAACGATTTCAGTAATCCATTTTTTATGTTTTTGCCTTGATACCTAGTGAACTGCATCAAAAACGAATATTATATAAAAGAACACCAGAGTAAACTTTTCGCGTTTGTGCGAAGTCTATTTATGGCACCGTTTTACTTCTATCCAAAGACAAGCTAGACAACTTTTAATGGTCACTACGAAATTTGGCAACGCTGCCCCCCTCTGTAGGACCGGCCGTGAGCGATATGAAATTCTGATTGATAATGGAATACTATCTAGAACCATTCTCTTTCCACAAACTTTCTCTTAGAAAACCGATCCTTGATCCGCACAATCGCCGAAATTGTGTAATATTCTTTTCAACAAACAGCAGCTGATAAATCGTAGAGCAGTGGGTAAACAATAAAACGTTAGGAAGGGAAAGCAGTGCTGGCGCTCAGTGCGTCGCTGTGCTATTTATCAAGATAACTGCGGTTTACTAACGTGGCCAGCGGAAGACCTATAAATGTAATGTTGTTAAATTTACCTTGCAATTCACCTGTCCCATCCCTAAAAGCCTCATTCGGAAACTGCAAGTAGTCTGGGTTGATATATGCACTGTACCTCTCGATCCAAGACTCCCATATCAGTTTTTCTCCATTCAAAGCCCAGAAATTGTGCCAGTCAGCCTCGATGTCGTATTTCAAGTTTTCTGTTAAGTCTGTACCGCTATCACTCTGCTGTATGCCGCGGAATGTCGAGGAGGGATCATAGCCTTCTCTCAAGCTGTCATGCTCGTCGGTAGAGAAGTTGTCAGTGTGGGAGGCACTACAGTAACAGCTCGTTTCTTGTTCGTTCTTAATAATGATAATAATAATAATACCGTCTTTATTAGTAATAAGCAGATTAACATCTGAGTAGCTGCCTGGCGAAGTTTAGCTAACAAGCTATTCTTACACTCAACCAAGAGTTACTTAAAATATTATGGTATATGAGATACATGAACAGAATAAATACAAATTCACAACACAAAGGATAGGAAAAAAATACAAATCTATAATCTAACAGCATCGGTGGTAAGGAACGTTAAGATGATAACAACTAATCAATCTAAAGATCATTGTGAACGAATAAGTTTGTTTCTAATACATTTCTTAAATATATGCAACGTCATATTAATTGAATTACAGGCAACAGATTTGTAAGTAAAACATCTAGTAAATAAGGTATTAATTAATTTCTCTCAAAGTTATACAAGAATTCCAGTGAGTAGCAGCTTATGAACAAAAATTAAATTATAAAACGGGTACGGGTAACTTCAACCAACCAATTGTTTGTAAAATAATCCCAAACATGTTCGTATTTTCGAAGACTAAATATAAATCTTATACAATTATTTTGTACCAAACTGAGTCTCCTGCTTGATCCAAGCAGGGATAATATACGATGAAGCGATACATAAAAACAGAGAGGACTTATGCCCCACATAATGTTTTCCTCATCTTGAAAGTTAACAAAGACCTATTAGCATATATCATTCTGAAACTTACATACGATTTTTGTAGGAGTTTAGTTGTGTATCTGTGAAACCGCAGTTTTCTGTCTATGAACAAACCTAGGCATTTCACATGGTCCAAAAATTTTAATATATCATTATTTACCCTCACTATGAGATTTGATTGTTTGTCAAATCTATTACTATCAGAACAAAAAATTACAACAGATGACAGAAATCGATCTATGAACAATAAAAACGTTAGTGATCAAGCTAAAAACTATGTTTAATTACAATAGGAACTCACCTCATTTTTCAAGGAAATGCATCTTGTTCGTTGAGGAACATCTTCTTTCACCTCATCCACCCTATTAGGATTTTCTTCGTTTTGAGTATCGTCTTCTGAAATACTATCATCCAGAGGAGTCGTCTGTACAGAATCCTTGTTACTGAAATAAATCATCAGTGAGAACTTCATCCTGCTTAAAAATCAGTTTAATTATGTTCGTATCTGGTTGCCAGATACCCTCTACCTTCGAATCAAGAACTATGACCCCCCTAAAAAAAATTGTAAAGTCATCAGGCGCGTCGGAAACGCCCAAAAACGAAAATTGAGCATATTTTGTTTTTTTGAATATAACTCCGCCGCCACTGGCCCATTTGATTTTCTTGCGGCTACAATACTTTTAACGACGTCACAAAGAACATATGACAACACCTCGCATTATCCTAAAGAAATCGTGGATTTTTTTTCATTCTATTTCGATCTTATGTACTCTGGCCATTAGGATAAAAGAATATTGGTTTGAAAGTTCCCTCAGAATTTAGTTTTATTTGACGTATTTAACAATAAAAAATTATTGAATCATATAAATAAGACATGTCAAAATATTTCTGTGTATAAAATATCGGTTGATGGCCAAACATTTTTAAATAGTAGTAGCTTGTGGACAAATATTCAAAATTGAAATGGCCCCTGTTGCCAGCTCTTACGTGTGACGTGACACTAAACGGGTCCATTGGCGTGAGAAGTAAAACACGGACCCAATATAGTTTGATTTTTTGGTGTTTTATGCAATCAATTTACAGTTTGCTACAAAAGTAAAAGACGGCGAGCGAAGTTGCCAGAAACTCGTTTTAAAGGTTTTTCAGCATGTCTAATTTAGCATACATATATTTTTTGAGCAATTAATGTTCAGCGGAAGCGTTTATGGCAAAAATATTCTTGATTCCCTATCTTATATACATATTCAAGTAAATTAATTAAACGAATATATTATATACGATGTCGTTTATTTTGATTTTATATATCTACATATTTATCCACACTGCTCTTCAATGCGACGTAGAATTTTATAGCTAACAAGATATTCAAAATATCTTTGTCTTTTAATAGGTTTCTTGATATCCGTATTCTCTTCGTAGTTCTTCTTGTTCTTTGAAACTGGATGCCAAACAACAACCAGCGACAACGGAAAACGTCATCAGTGCCCCAATGAAAAAGTAAAAAATGCCAAGAATGCCAGCGATCTTCCTCAATAATTCATGAAAAAGGTACAAACATCCCTCCAAATAAACCATATGCCTTTTGTCTTTACATGAAACAGGAATCGACTGATTTAGATTGCCCCAATCGTCTGGCCCGTCCACCCCACAACATTTGTTGTCTTTCTGCAACTGATCCACAAAGTCAATATGTCTGATATCTTCAGAATATTGCTCACATGCCTTCAATAGTACTTTTCTTGTATCATTGACGTCTCCATGTTGTTTTATAATCACGACTGCGGCAGAAAGTTCTGCTGCCGCCATCACAATCAGTATAATGGCGTAAATACGTAACAAATTTGGCTTCTTAAACAGGCATCCAATACCACCTATTATTGCTAAAATTATTATTATAAGGCCACTGATGATTAGAATTGTATTATCAGCAGCACTATAATCGTAGTATGAGTTTTCGGTGATGGATTTAGCTGCTAAAACAATACTTGTTATTCCAACGCAGATGAGGACAATGTTCATCACTACAAGTAACCATCTCGTCACGCCTTGTTCACACATTTTAGTTAAGATCTCTGTTCTCTTGGACATACTTTTAGGATTGCTTCTAATACTACCAGCTCTATAACCACATATACTCGTTGATGCTTCTTTCAGAATTGAAGTTTTCAAATATTTGAAACGTCATTCAGAAAACTATACAGTTCAGTCATGGATAGTTTAGTGCAACCTCTAAAGTTGACAGCGGCCTACTGGATTCTATTTAGAGCGCAATACTTCAGTTCTTCGGTAAGCAATGATCACTTTTAACCACTGTTAAAAAAGGAGGAGGTTTTTAATTCGATTGTAATTTTTTCATGTTTGTTACCACAGGGTTCCGTCATTTATAAACCGATCTAGATTTTTTCTAATCTGACGTATTTAAATGAATAACAGTCCCGTTTTAATCAGAAAACAGTCCTTAAGATGCGAACCATGAAGAATTGAGGGAACTCCTCAAATTTTATAGGCATACATAAGCGGCGATTTTCATGTTTTCAGAAAGATGTCAAGCATTTGCATTCAGAATATATAATTCGGTGATGAAGATGAACAGATGGCCACCATTCTATGAAAAGTACCTATTTCACGAATGGATATAACCTATCTCGATCAGGAAAGCTGAGCGACTACGACGAAGCAAATTCAAATAAATGCTTCAGATGAGGATCGTACCAATCAACTGCCTACCTTCCAACTTCATCATTGTGACGACATCGTAATTTAGGCACCGGAGCTCTGTAATATGAAAAATGTTCACAATCAAAATCCACCCAAAAAAAAACTGAAAAAAAGAGACCTGTCCTGCAATTTAATTTCATGTGTAGAAATTTTAAAAAGTAATTTAATGTTCTTAAATAACTTCCAGCAGGATTTGCTCATATTGTTTCCATCTTCATGGTACAGATCTGTCAGTGATGGTATATATAGGAGGGAAACTTCACTTTGGAAGTAAGAATCAAAGAACATCGTCTCAACACCCAGCAAGCAGAGACAGGAAAATCTGGAATAGCTGACCACGCATGGAAGGAGCACCATAAAATTGCTTGGGACGACGCTAAGGTTATTGCCAAAGAACCGCACTGGTATCGAAGAAAATTCAAGGAGGTGGCATTAATCACCGACAACGGCAACGTGTACAGCAAGCCCAGCGTAGACATTAAACCAATATGGCAGCCACTCATAAATAAGATCAATAGACTACGACTGGATCAGACAATAAACAATGACCGACGAACAGCCACGTCAGCAGATCGGAACACCACTCATCGGGAACTAATCAGAACAGACCACACACAACGACACGTCACCGGACGGAGTATAAATAGCGGCAAGCATGATCTTTGGCATATATATATTTTGAGAAGTAAAGAAAGCCCTTGAACGGTTATTCTAGTAGAGCGAACTGGAAAAATACTCAACATATTCATGTTCCGGTCTTGGTTTTGAGATGGCCAGTTTTGCTGCCGCACATTGTACGGATTCGATGGTTGAAATAGTGCGGATCAACTGGTCAAATCAGTGAAGAAACGGTTTACATATTTACCTCGCTATTATATGCACGATTTTCTCATTCCAATGCCATCACAACGAGCACACCATTGGATTCAGCGGATTTTCTATCGGATAGAGTCCAGCAATGAGTGAGGAACCTGCTCGAGACATGTATTGGGATGCTGATAGTAAAGTCTGTCATAGATATATTCAAAAAGTTTTTCAAATATTCCTCCTTAACGTGATGCATTCGTCAGATGCATATGTTCAGCATGATCTAATCAATTATTGATGGAAAAAACAAATACATCAATTTCATATACATTACAATGAGCAAACTGATGAATTGAACTAATATTTTATTGGAAAATTCATTAATTCCATTTTTATATGTACACTGATGAGACACAGAACTTTCCAGCTGATGAGCTCGGCTCACAAAATATCTTCATGTTTGTATAGGTTTTTACTATCCATATTTTGTTCGTAATTGTTGATGTTCATTGAAACTGGATTGCAAACACAATGCTGCGACAGCCGCTACTGTCATTACTGATCCTATTGAGGAGTAAAAGATGGCGAAAATCACAGCACCATTTTTTAATGATTCATGAAACGGATACAAGCAACCTTCTGCATAAATCACACCCTTTTCGTCTTTACATGAGACCGGAACTGACTGATTCAGACTTGTCCAATACTCTGGCCAATCCGCTCCACAACATTTGTTGTTTTCCTGCAGTCGATCGACGAAATCCTTATTTCGGCTATCTTCAGTATATTTACCAAATATCTCCAAGAGCACATCTATTGTATCAAGAACATCGTAATCTTGTTTCATAGTCCGGAATGCCAAAGAGTATGCTGTTGCCGCCATCGCAATTAGTATAATAGCGTAAACACGTAACAAGATAGACTTCTCAAACAGACACCCGAAACTACCAATTGCTGCTAAAGTCATTATTATACTGCCGCTAACAATCAATATAGCATGATTAGAAGTACCGTAGTAGTAATATGAGATCTCATTGAGACATTCAGTTCTTAAAATAACAAATGTTATTCCAATGCAGATGAAAATAATGTTCATAAATACGAGTGTCCGGCTAGCCACGGCTTGTTCACACATTTTGGTTGGGATCTTTATTCTCTTCAACATGCTTCAGGATTACCTTACAGTGCTGCCAGCTCTTGATTCAGATACGTAAGTTATTGATTGTTTCAACTTTCACAATTGAAGTTTGTGGCGTTTTCAAATATTACAAACGTCATACAAAAAGTATACAGTAGGTTCGGGTACCATCTACCCTCAATAGGTTTAGGCTACATACAGGATACCCAGGATAATCAAAGTTTGTTCTAACACAACTTCAGAATGGTTCCGAACTTCACTCGAATTGTTGGCCCGTTAAAATTAATCCAAGTAGGTATCCCTCAAAACTCTGTTTTGGCACCAACATAATGTTGGTCATTTACACTGCGGACATCCATCGTTAACTCCATACAGAAATAACATTGAATGCTGACGGCACAGCTTTGGTGGCTAGATTTGCAACTTGCTCCAAGAAGATGTGGACCAGTTCAAAGACTAGTGTGGAAAATTCAATTCAATTCTGAGGAAACACAGGTTATTTTAATTACTAAAAAGAAACAACAATTACCTGCCTAGATGATTGCTTGTGAAAGAAGCATTCCGCGGGCATATCAAGCAACGTATTCAGGATTAAAGATCGACATGACACATTTACCCGAATTTATATATAATGCGAGATGTTCCCTGCCGTGGTCATTCTTTCGTTCCAGTCTAAGGCTGGCTCACTGGATTATTAATATTCAGAAAACAAAATCCAGTGTAAGCATAACTAATACTGCATTATTTGTAATACAGAAGTTGTTTCGTTTTTAGCAGTAACGTGATAACTCATCTAGAGGGGGGAGGGCAGACTTTTCAATGGGACCAGTGTGTTTGATAGGGGTCCAGAAATAGAAGCCTTTACAAATTTTACTCGTCATTTCCTTTTTATTTCAGATGGCATAAACTATTTTTTATATTTTTCTCTTCAGATCTTCAAATCTTGTAATGATGCATATTTTTGGGTATAGCACCTAATGAATAAAATATGTTCTAGCTAGTCAGACCACTTAGTCACTCTGCTCTCACAGCAGAGTGAATTATCCCATGAAAATCCTTGTGTTAGCATTTTTCAAATATACTTCCAGTGTATATACATTTTTTCAAATACAAAGGCCTTTTCAACACATTTTTTGTGGGAGGCACAAATTAGCATATGATTCTTGCAAACTCGAATTTCTAAATGATGAACAGGTAGCGGAAGTGGGTTGCAGCTAGACACTGCTATCTCAAAAAAGGTAATAATTTAGAGCAACACTTTTGGAAGGCTGTACATCAACTCTTAGCAAAAATGCATCGATATCAGGTAAAACAAAATTGATTCAGGCGAATTTGGAATGGTCTTTTTCTGCTTACAAAAAGTTGAAGTGATAAGGAATTATGTCACCTTGATATTAAAACATCAAAATGTTAAATAAATCATTCTTAAAATAGAACTTTTTTTACGTTCACTTGAGTGAAAATCACTGGTTATTATTAAATGTTGCATGTTTTGACAATATCCATGCACATGTTAAGTATTTTTCAATCATATTTCACGATTAGTTATTATTGCATCCCTATTGACAAGATATGTATGTGTATAATAGAACTTAAAGGCAAGTAAGTTAGTTATAATTGTTTATTAAAAACACTACAAACTAATACATATATGAAAAATCACTTTTTAGGTATTCTTGCCTTTCTTTTCTCTTCCATTTCACAAGCTTTCTTCCAACAGTCTTCATCCAAGCTTTCTTTGCCTTGTGTCAGACAAATCAATCTTGCAAGGACCAACAAGGTATGTAGATCATCTACTGTTGTATGTTCATTATTCTGTCTCATTTTGATGAACTCCTCTTGAGCCAAGGTCTCTACTCCACTTCCAATTTCATATTTACCCAATCTTGCTAGAGTGAGATACTTCCTTAAGCTGTTCAGCAGGTCATTATTCAAAAAATGCTTTGCAGCTACCAAAATCTCGGCAAATGTTTCAATACATCCTGAATCTGGTTTCAAAACCACATGAACATCACAACTAATCATGGATTTTCCTTCAGAAAATATTAGAAAGGGTATATCACAATCAAAATCCAAAGGGTAGTAATTGAAGTCATATGTGACTTTTTGATATCTAATAACATTGCCAAAAGCTTTCACATTTTGAACCCCAGCTGAGTTTAACCTTCCTGGAGTCAATTTTGTTTCATCAAGCACAATATGTGTGTTTTTACTAAGCTGGAGTATTCCAGATGATAGCCTATCAGTCTCGTAATCTTTTTTAGGAATTATTGGCAAAGTATTCATGTTTTCCAAAGTCATAGGAAGATAGTAACTCTTTGGAACTAACATTTCAATAAACTTATAGATTTCACCAACATAGTTTATGTTTTCCACTATAGGGGTGTTAGATATGTTCAAAGAAAACTTTCCAAGTGAAAGAAAGTCCTGTCGAGAATACACCTGGGAAATTAGATGCAAAATCAAATATTCTGCTGCCAATTCATCTCCTAAAAGCAGCTGTGTTACAACAATTCTTAGTTCTTTATAAAAATATTCCCATCTATCATTTTGAGTTGCTTGATCATCTATCACAAGGGGATTATTGTGTTCCAATGGTTTGTACTTGACACAGTGAATAAGGGGCACATTTTTTTCACTATCTGCTTCAGGCAATGATAAGAACCCTATAAACTCCCACATCTCATTAAGTTTGAGCTCTTCTGTGTTATAAACTATTACATGACAAGTTTTCCCTACTTTATCTGGAATAGGGTAGTTTGAACTCAACACCTCATTATTTGAAGCACCTCTATTATCTTCAGTACAAAGCTTCTTATTAGGATTTTGAGTGGTGTTTGATCCATCGACATCCATGTTACAGAATTCTTTGTTCATTTCATTGTACAAATTCAGCTTCTGAAGTTCAGTTTCAATATCTTCCACCCATTGGTTGACTGCAGGAACAGAGATTACAATGTATGTTTGCCTTTCAGAGGTTACTGTGTTTGGAGAATTTTCATTAATATATTCATCTTCCTGTGTTACTATAGAATCACAATATTTAGAGCAGCCAATAGACTTTTTGCCAGTGGTTCGATTTACAACCTCATACTTCTCTAAATAGTATTCAGGACTGAGCATGTCTTGAATCATACCTTTAAAGCGAACCAGGAAAGGTTTTTTCAATTGTTTTGGCTGGCAAATGTTCAGCAAGGGTATTTTGTTCAAGTTTGGCGAATTATCTAGGTGCTCCAGAAAATTTTTCTCGTTCTCTGCCCATTCTTTGGGAGTGCACGAAAATAAATCCATTGCGAAAGGTGCAAAATTTGAATTTTAGTTTGAGAAAATTGTGGTTATGAAGGTTAGTTTCATTCGCGCGCGCCTATAATGACAAATGACAAGTTAACAGTTAAACGTCACCTGTCAGAATACTGCTCGGCTTATCAATTCATGGATCAAAAAAATAATAGGTTGAGAGAAATCAATTTAATAGCTCGCCATAATGCAGGTATCTATACAGGGGTAGATCTTTAATTTCAAAATTGACTGCAAGAGATCTGTCAGGACTGTAAAACTCATGCTAAACACCGCAAAACAATATTGTTTTTTTTAAATACATTTAAATGATGCATAATCAAGAATTAGCTGAACTATTAAAATATTGCTTTTCTAATATGAAATGGTCTGTTCATAACTCATGAAATAGGTAGCACAATAATGAGCAGAATTCTAAATAAATTTGATCCATAACAGAATTTTCAAACAATATTGATTAAAATTATAACCAAATATGACAACTATGTAAACTGTACAAAAAATGATAGGGATTTAATAATGTTTTTGAATTTAATTTTTCTTTAAATTTTAAAAAGACTGGGCGAAAGTATGATGAATATGAGAGCCAACCAGATCAGTTTTGGAAGTCACTAAATAGATATATACCTTAAATTCTCAATCTTCATGAAGCTAGTTCAAAAAATATAATCACACTGTTTAATCTTGTTTATTTACAATAGTAATCTAGTACAGTTTGTCAACTTCAAAGCAAATAACAATAAATCTAAAAGTTGCAAATTAAATAATATAACTACAATATGGCACTATTTTTTGTCAGATATAAATTACATTGCTTAGAACATACTTTCAAGTCTTCCACAACATCAAATTGATGAAGATGAAATTTAGTGGTAAAAAATTCAAGTGCTTTTGATGGAAAATTAGATTCATGGAAAATTAAATATTAGGTACAGCATAAAATTTATCTAAGAGAAATTTATAATTCAAATTTTGATATATTAAAATTAAGTAATTCATTCCTAGCTTGAAAGTACCCAGTATCAGTAAGATCATATGGATCAGGTACAAATGGGGGTGTAACAGACAACAAATTATCCCACTGGATGTCTTTGAATGCTCTCATCTGTTTGATCTCTTTAGCACTAGCTCGCAGCTCTGGATCATGTACTAGTAATGCTTCAATTGCCTCTACCACCTCCAAAGACAATGCTTCATTACCTGTAGGCCACTCAATGTTATTTTCCAGGATATTCTTAAACACCAGCTGTGGTGTTGCATCATTAAATGGAGGAATTCCAGTCACAAACTCATAGAAGCAAACTCCAAGAGCCCACCAGTCTACAGAATGATTATGGCCATTCTTCAGAAGCAGTTCTGGAGCTAAGTAATCTGGTGTGCCTAAGATCCTTTGCTCTGAACTCCAATGATGTCTGCGCACAGATTTTGGGGTTCTGTATGGTGTTCTTGGTGTTTTTGGGGTAGTTGGCTCACTGATAATAGGACTGACAACCTCAGCAGCTTTGTTGCTGGTCACATTCCCTGGCAAGTCAAATATGGTAGGTTTCAATTTACTTTTTTTCTGAGCAGAAACAGGAGTAGAGAATGTAACTCCTTTTGGGGGGCTCTCATTATCTACTCTGATCATTTCCATTTCTCCTGTCAATCCAGTTCTTATATATGCTTTCCTCACTGGTCTGGGTGAAGGTGACCTATATTTCCTCTTCCTGTCTCTGTAACTGTAATTCAGCAGTCTACTGGGAATTTTTCTGCTCACTGGTGATGAAATACTTGTTTGTTGACTTTTACAAGTCTGATAGGAAGAACAGTCACTCATTAATTGTATCTCTTCTGCTGATAGGAATGTTATACCAGATAATTCTGAACAATTTTTTGTTTTGCTTGAATCTGATCCGAAAGATGTGACCATATTACGCTCTGTTAGTACGCTAGAGTCATTTCTACTAATAAAATTAGGATCAGAGGTATAATCACTGTGACTCTTGGAGCATCCAGAACCAAAGCTAAGATGTGAAGTAAGACTCATTAGCTGGCCAGGTGTTCTGTGGCGAACATTGGGAGTGGCATTTTCAAAATCTGCAATCTCTAAATCTCTATGGATGTGGACTTTTGACAACCCAAAATCGGTCAGCTTGACATGACCTTCTTTAGAAAGCAGCATATTATCAGGCTTGATGTCACGATGTACGATGCTGTGTTGATGAAGATATTCTAGAGCCAGGCAAACTTCAGCAATGTAAAAAACAGCCATAGCTTCATCGAAGAACCCATAGACACTAAGCAATGACTTCAAATCGCCTCCCACCATATAGTCCATCACCAGATATATGGAAGATGCAGTTTGCAGAGAATAGTACAGATGTACACAAAATGGACTTTTGGTGAGAGCTAATGCATTACGTTCATTCAATACTTGGAATACCATATTCTTGTTTATCATTTCAGTCTTCTTCATTACTTTTATCGCGTACATTACATCCATATTGTTCTTTTTGCATCCCAAAAACACTTTTCCAAAGGCCCCTCGACTTATGGGCTTTATTATCACAAAATCGTGAATCTCAGGTATTTTGGTTTCGTTTTTTTCATTTTTTTCAGTGTTGCGAGACGTATTTACGTCCATTGTGCGACTTATAGTAGAAATCACCATAAAAAAGTCTCTCGTCACTATCAAGGCAAGTTTTTACTTGTTGAAAAAACCGTTTTCATTTGAAAGTTAACCTCAATGATTGCATCGTTGACGTAAACCTGACGTTTGACACATGACATAGCATATATTGGTTGTACTTACCGTAAAAAAACTCTGCTACACAAACAAGCAATTTCCTGACTATGCTGTTGCTTTCTCAAGTGAATTTCAGCTAGTACGTCCCACTGATGCTCACACATTTCAAGACAAATCACTTTTGATACATTGTTTTGTGATGTTTCATTGGTGAAGAGGAGTGCAAAAAACCTATTTACTGTATTGCCGTCCGTCTCTCACTGACATGGAGCAAAATTAAGAGAAGAGGATACCCTAAAACATAGGTATACTGAAGGAAAGCTTAGCACAGAATAAAGGTGCCATAGGAAATGTAACCTTACATGTTACATGAATAGAAGAAAATTACTTCTAGGCCATCGTCTCCTTGATATTATATTGATTATTAGGCATCCCCTTTATGGGTCCTCCATTCCAAGATAAAGGAACCTGTATTGCGATACAATCTTACTTTCTGAATAGACTCCTCAGACTGAGTAGCATTGGGCGGCAGCTTTCAGAGGGCGGCAAATTTGGCTCAATTTTTTTTGTCTTGCATTAATAAACAAACATTCATTATATGTCTTTATAAATCAATATCATTGACAGAATGAATGTAATCGTTATGCATGTGAAGTAGGGCATGGAATTTCAAAGGTCAATATAGAGGCGGCAAAAACTGAATAGCCTACTGGCGGCAAATTTGTAAATCCGCCACTATCCAAACGTGAGGATTGCAAAATGTTTGTCTGAGATTATAAATTGAATTTTTGTATTTAGCACAATTATAAATATGCCTGTGTGTTCCTGCATAATATAGAGACTCAACTATCCTGGATTAAGAGCTATCTCAGGCCGAACGCAATGTGTCAGGTATGCAGGCTTGATATCTCATCATTCCAATGTTCTATCGGGGTACCTCAAGGGTCTCATATTGGTCCAGTTCTATTCAATTCATTTATTAATGATGTCGCAGAGTACGTATCAAATGGCAGTTATTTAATATTCGCAAACGATCTAAAGTTATTTAGAACAGTTAAAGACATACATGATGCGGAAATATTACAAGATGATATCTCAAATCGCATTTGGTAGTGTAATATTAATATGATCCAAATAAATCTGAAAAAATGTTATCACATTACTTTTACAAGGGGCTCAAATCCACTTATATTCGAAGATAAAGTGGCAAACCAAACGATAATGATAATTGATAGTGCAAAGGATTTAGGCGTAACATTTGACACTGAATAATTATCACTTAAACCACACATACATGAAATCACTTTCAAGGCACTCAAAATGTTGTGATTTATATCTAGATCAACTAAACATCTATCTGCATATGTGTCGCGTATTTTATACTACTCATTGGTTAGGACCATCCTAGAATACAACTCAGTCATATGGTCTCCTCATCTAATTGGTGATATACATTCTATCGAAAAAGTTCAAAACAAATTTCTAAAACACGCAGCATATAAAATGGGTACTCGAAACGAATATCACAACTCTTCAGATATACTGAATATACTGAACCTGGATACTTTGGTACATCGCAGGACCATTCTTGATTTATGTTTTCTTTACAAATTATTGAATAATTCCATAGATTGCCCAGAAGTACTTGCACAAGTAAAGCTTAATGTTAATCAGAATAGAACTCGAAATATGGAAATGTTTGCAATCCCATATCACTCTACAAATTATGTTATGAATGAACCCATCACTAGGATGCTAAGATCCGGAAACATGTTGACATATTTGGTGAAGGCGTTGAATCTATCAAAAAAACGTATGAAGAAGAGAGAACTGATGTTAGTACTAATTTTTTGGTGATATTTTTTTGTATGCAATGGGAAACCGTTAATAAATAAATAAATAAATAAATAAATAAATAAATAAATAAATAAATAAATAAATAAATAAATAAATAAATAAATAAATAAATAAATAAATAAATAAATAAATAAATAAATAAATAAATAAATAAATAAATAAATAAATAAATAAATAAATAAATAAATAAATAAATAAATAAATAAATAAATAAATAAATAAATAAATAAATAAATAAATAAATTAATAAATAATTAATTGTTTGGGTCTGCAGTACGTCGGACTATGCCGACAAAGGCTTGGCCAAACAATGCGAGTTAGTTGGCAGCCACTGCAGCTGCCCAGGGGCGTATTATCGCAGAAGCTTAGGAGACCTGTGCTTCGGGCGCATAGTTTTAGGGGGTGCAACATTTTGAAGACAAAACAACAACGAAGAAATTAAGTATTAGGGGCGAGTAAGGAGGTTTTTTTTTGTTGAAGGTGATTGTCTAAAAGGGTTGGAAATGGTATCAGTACAGGGGTTTTCTTGCCCTTCAGGGTTTCTGGTGGAGCGGGTTATGTTTACAAATAATTTGCACAGTCCCCAGCTACGGCAGTGAGGACCGCAACATTCTAAAGAGCTTCAGGTGGTAATCTGGATTAATACGCTATTGTAGTTGTTGGAACAAACGATGGTATAGGCATACGAAAACACGAGGGAAAACACATTTCATCCGGCGAGTGCCTTACCTTTATTATTATTTTGTAAGATTTGCTTATTTACAAGTTTTTAATGAAAATCGATGACCGGCCACTGAAGCTGCCTGAGCAGTCGAGGGGGGTGGCGTAATGGATGTAGAATGACGATTTGCTGAATCTGGTCAGTTACCGCAATGAGTAGTGAACAAAAAAAACGCATCTCTACTATAAATCGATATACAAAATCGCCATCACGGTGGTATCCTTAGGTCACCTATCATAATCGTAATTGACCTGAGGATTCTGAGGAACTAGTATAGTACCATAACCATATTAACAAAGCCCTTCAAATACCAAAAGTGAAATGAGGTCCAAAGGAATTATTGTTGAGATGGTTTTTTCGGCCACTATACAGACTTGTTCCTGGTCAAATTCAGCTGACACCATTGTAAATGCATGATGGAGGATGATGAACTTATCGAGAAGTGGATACAAGAAGGAACGTATGCTCATTCAGGGATATTCGGACAATAAATGGAGTACTTCGATGATGACTATTTATATTTATTGCAAATACTTATATGAAAGAATTATAATCGGTTATTCTTAGCATTGTGATCTCGGTACACAAACGCCATTTCTCCTCAAATATCCGCTTCTGCAGTAACATTGGGTAGTGGGAGTACATTGGGCAGTGCAGAACTTGCCCCGGTCTGCGCATGTCACTTCGCATGGTCTGCATTGAGGAACGTGTTCATTGGGGCCGCATCCTGAAAAAGCAACTCTTCATAGATCTCCTTGATTGTCTTTAAGTCTACGTAAAATGCAGCTATTTGCGTATTTTCGCGCACCAGGTTTGACAACACTTGATTCGAAGGTCAATCTTGCTCTTTTGTCTTACATAGCATAAAAAACTTGCTTCAAAATGAGAATTTTAGATGTAAAGTGAAAAGGTTGAAGGCATTCAGGTATAAATGACATCAATGCATTATTAAGAAAAGAAAAAAATGCATTTCTACAGTTGATAATGATTATAAGAAAATTGCTGAATATGGTAATTGGAATGTTCCAAAACTCCACTCCACTCCACTCTATTACTGATACTATATTTTTCTTGTTCTCTCAATTTTTGAATGTTCCTGTATTTAAGTACAGAAAATCGGAAACATTTTTCGCCTGATACCTAAATATTGCAAATCAAGAACAATTTCCAGAATATATAGTCGATATTTACGGCGTACGAGTATATAATAATAGTAATAAAATACAAAATGTAAATTTAGATTAAATTAACTCGAAATTGTCACTGGCTAATCAGCTGTTCACGTCAGATACGATGGAAGTATCTGTGAAATTAGTATAATCCATAGAAAAGAATTACTTAATAAAATGATTTTTAACACGCTGTGTTTTGCTAAGCAGATAGTTTTCGAAATAATTATGTACTGCTGAACATTTTTCCAAACAAAGCAACCACTTTTGCTAATATTTTATATTATCTAGAGAATACTATGAATGCGATATAGAGTAAAATAATAGGAGAGAACTGAACATATAGGTACTTACTAGCAGATACCGTTTCACGTACTGCAGCTAAAACCGAAAACGCGAAAATCAAAACAATAAACGATTTCATGTCGATTATGCTTTGAGCGAGAGATAGTTACAATTAAATGCATCGTTGCAGATGCGATATTTATAGCAATTATCACATTTTTCCTAGTATGTGCATACAACACGTCAAAACCACTGATTACCCCCTCTTTGCGAAACCTTGGATGTGACAATCGGGATCTCCAACAAAACATATTGTTGAGAGTTGAGAAGCATATCGTCTATTGACACACGTAGTGGCGTATCAATTATGACGTCAAAGAAGGTATCTCGCTACCATAAATTTCACAGTTGAACGGAAAGGTAAAACAGTCACCTTTATCGTTGAAAAATAGCACTGGATAAGAGCAACATTGTTTCGCGACCAAAATAGCAAAATCTTACAACTTATTGTATTATACTAATTAACAATCCAATTTGCAATCCTTCGCCAGTTGGCGTGAGAAGTAAAAGTGGAAGACGTGTATTAACACGTTATTATTAAATTGATTAGAGGAATCACTTATTTTGCGATATCCGAAGCCATATAAATTTCTATATGTCATCCTCAACTTGTACCATCGAAATGTCCTTTTCTATTCTCCAAATGGTTAAGGCCTGAATTAAATTTATTATTGATGAAGTATGGCATGAGAAGTGTGCACCAACGTGCAACAAAAATCCCCCCTCATTCCTCTCTTGATACAAACTCTGTGTGCGATCATAGTGAACGATTTTCATCATATATGTCATCTGAATACGATTACGTAGTTGTAACAGGCTTAATTTTCGAACAAAAAACATGTTTCCTTTTATCTGAAAACGGGATATCTGGATAGAAATGTAGACAGGAAAATTTAGGAAATGAGCAAAATGGTAAAGATAAATAGATGAGCTCAGATAAATTTATACATCTTAAAGCTTACTTTCCGAGATACAGAGTCTTGTAAAAATGCTTACAAATTACTGCAGCGGCAGCCACAATGTTGGGAGCACTTTTTAATCAAAACTCCAGAATAAGTCTCAGTGAATACAACAATTGATGATTTGATTCGCGAACCTACAGAGAAACGTCCAAACACGAAGTTAGAGCATTTCTTTCTATCTGGGGGCAGCTGGACCAATGCCTCCTAACCTTCTGTTTCTTTTTCTTGAAAAAAAAATCGACTATGCAAATAATAACTGAGAATTATGCCTTTGGTGCATTGGCATTATGAATCTGTTTGCTTGGTCACGACGCCTTCTCAAACCCTTGATCCGGCCCTGTTCTAATTAATTATACGTCACTATTGTAATAACCGCATGAAAAGTGAAGCAAAGAAACTCATTACCAACATTATAGTAATGTTTTTGTAGATATCAGAATAATACACGTCCAGTTTTGAGACCTTGCGCTGTTGCCCTGTTGGACATAAATAAATAATAATCAATACGGTCAGATGAAAGATGATTTTACTTACGTTGAGCAGATACACTTCCACATAATGCGATAATGGCGTATAATGCTAACATCAAAAGATTGGAAGATCTTATCCTAATGTCGTATTCAGGATATTACTTTGGGCGAAGTAGATAATATTATGATTCAAGAAATTGTATCATGCAATACTTATATCAACTATCAAATTTCTAAGTCAATCACAGCAACGTTTATCATTTGGTTTTTATATCCTATGCATACAGAAGCCTTGGTGTTACCATGGGTATTTCTATATAAAGCATATCATGCACATTTAAGCTCCATACCTTATAAGGCACTCATCTGTAGAAGTATAAAATACATTATATTATCAACTTCATCAATTCTGCTGCTTTGAGTGGTAGGCGACACATTGAGGAGCGATACTTTTTTTAATACTATGCACACAAAAAGAAATAATCAATTCAAGAATTTCGCAATTTTTGTAAAGATATATTCACAAGAATATCTGGTCTTACTCTAAGACTACCTACTTGATAAGAAAATTATGATTAATTTGAACCTAGAAAAGTATATTTTCGAATTCAATACTCGTTGTCCTCTCCGCAACAAAGATTTCAATACTTTTCTAACAAGTACTCCATATTTTTTTTAAAGATTATCATAATTTTTCCAACAGGGTTCTATTTACTTCAATCAAGCATAGGAGCATCTTGCCATTCGCTCCAAGTAATTCATTAAGTTGTTTGGCATCGCTATATTCGTCAACGGACATCCAGCAGTACCCGTGTCTGTTTCCGCGCCCGTTAATTTCTATTGGATTTAATTTTTAGTAACTATCTCTCAGGATGAATGTGCTGTTAAAAAGCTGTGACTGTTGTGAGGATCTCATACATGTGTGCAGGTGTTGATGTGATATGAGTGATATGCGAATTGTAAATAAGTTCTATTGCAAATGGTGGACGTATATCTTTTGGCTTAATTACAAGTACATATTTTTATATTGTTTATCTGTACAACACCTTTCAAACTTGAATTAGGAAAAATACCATACAATGCAGACGAATGTAAGAAAGAAGTCACATTGGTACAGTTTTAAAACTTTCTGGTTCATCTTTTGAAGGTTAAGGTGCCAAGAGTAGCTTTGATTACAGCTCATCAAAATTACAGAATGTTTATACCAATAATAAATTATACAGGGTGTCCCAGAAATAACACGGCAAAGTGACATGGGAGGTAGATTGGCTTTGGATCAATCAGATAACATCGACATGACCTTAGTAAAAGTTTCCTAGTTTTCGAGATATTGCCACTTTTAAGGTTTTTCAAAAAATTCCTACTTTTGCTCCTTTTGTTGCCTGTTATGGCTATAAAGGTCTTAGGACTTATTATCATTTTTTTCTTGGGACGCCCGTCGAGCGTTAGTTTTAAGGTGATAATACCGCCAAGGCCAATACTTAGACAATAAGCGAGTTGCTTAATCAGGTATGTTTATTATGCATAGGTATATGAGTGAGTTACTATTAATATTCACCACATTTTGATTCTGGGACACAAACTCCGTCTTTCCTTAAATATCCAGGGATGCACTGACATTTGGTATTCACAAGACAAATCCTTGGGCATATTTTGCCTCGATCTGCGCATGTGAGAGGACATGGGACGCAATCGGGAACATTTTGATTAGGTCCACATCCTGGAAAAGATGAAACATTGTCAAAAAAATCAAGATGATCAATGATTTTAATAAATTATGTGATTCATTCAAATATCAGTCCACAGTATACATTGTAGCTTTTTCGAAAACATATTTTAACTAGTTAATTATTATAATTATCTAAAAATGATTCTTCATGTGGCATAGAATGTTTTTTTTTCACGAAGGGAGAAGCGTAATGAATGTAAAAATACGCTTTGCTGAATCTGATCAGTTATAATCTGTAGCAAATAAAAAAAATCCCATCTCTACTATAACTCACTATACAAAATATTCGATGGTATCCTTGGGACAAATATCATAGTAGATAAAAAGTTGTGTAGTTTTCACACAGTTTCACACAACTTTTTATCTACATGATGGAAGAGTTTCACCAAGTAAGAGCGTCCATAATCTACATAAATATCATAGTCATAGTAATTGACCTGAGGATGCTCAGGTGCTAGTATGGCGCTATAATCTTTAACTTTTCAAATTGAAATGTTGTAAACCAAAGTAACTCTTATAGAAATGTTCTCTGTCGCTACAGTTAAGTACCTGGTCGGATTCAACAGGTCGCGATTATCAAAGTTGCACCAAGAACGAACTAGTGCTTATTCAAGTTATTCGGACAATAAATGGAGTACTTTGAGCATTACGATATACCTATATTTGTTGCAGGCATATTAAAGAATTATAATCGTTTTTTAGCATTATGATCTCGGTACCCAAATGCCTCTTTTCTTCAAATATCCATTTCTGCAGTAACATTGGATGGTGGGAATACATTCGGCGGTACAGATCCTGCCCACGTCTGCGCATCTCACTTTGCGTGGTTGACATTCAACAGAAACGTGTTGGTGAAGAATTTGGAACGTTCTTAAGATATTTTGATTAATCTTTCTTTAAAGTAAAAGACCCAGTGCTCAGAAATTAATTATTGGCACGCATAAGTTTACTGATATGATCTGTTATTCTCTCTTTTTTTAATATATTTATTATCTTATAAATTATTTACATGCGATTGGAAACATTTTTTGTCTGAGTTGCAAAAACCGCAAGAGTCATAAAATGTCAAAGTTTATCATAATTTTTACTTTGAATATAAACATGTTGTCGAGAGTTGAGAAGCAAACGTAGTGCACCTTTATGGTGCAAAAATAATAATTATTAACAATAATCTGAAATGATATACTACTCGTTTCTGTTTGTCAATACTTCTCAAGTATCTTAAATGGGATACTTCAATTTGGATCTATATAGCCCCTAGATATGCCGTGATTTGTGAAGCGGTGCCTGAAGCTTCTGACGGATACTCCCAGAACAAGTTTAGACATTCCCCATATTAGCCAGCTTTTCTTAAAGAGCTACCCAAATTAAGGTTCATGAAAATATATTATGAAATATCTTGAAGTTATGACCTGAAGAACAAAAAAAAACACTAGCAGCAGCTAGATGACAAAACAGCGAGTTCGGTGAAATTGAGGAATCGCAAGGATAAGTTAAAAAAAAAGTTGCATACTTGCTTCCCTTTTAAGACATTTGGCGTTCATTTTAAGACAAGCCGAGTTTTTTGCTGTAGGCTTGGCCATTACAAATCCCCGCTGTTTGTGTTTTTATATAGAAAGTATTCTCAAAATGCTTTAACATACTCAAAGAGGGCGTGTTCCTCGCTGACTGCAGAAAAATCTGGTATACCCATTCATGTCAAAAAATATCCTTTGCTTGAAGTTCATTTAACTAAAAATTGTGAATAAATTACTCAGGCAGCGAGAGGTTTTTTTGAACAAAACTAAAGCATAAGTCATGAAGTTATGAATTCACGGTTTGATCCTCCAGAAACGAAGTTGCAGTTGACGATAACCCCGCTTCCTCATAGAAGATTTCCAAAAAGTCCTAAGTTATTTCAGCTTTGTCAAGCTGGCATTGAATTTGATCATGATTTATTGGTAATTTTCGAGTGAAGACGGTGTCAAGGATAACTGGACAAACGACTGAAGACAGACAGACTCACACAGACCGCCAGAAGGATGGAATTAAGTGAGATGGTTTTTCATGCTGTATAGTTTCTGTATTCAGTATTGAAGGATAGGTAACCTGCTATGATCACAACACTCAGACCCCCTTGAACCTATTTGTACCTCCTACCCATGGGTTGATCAAAGCTGGGTGTCCAATCATCCTAAAAAAGGGCCACAAGCGGCCTACTTGCCAGGCTTCGCCTCTCCATTCTATATTCTAAACTGTGGAAGGAGGTGATGGCAAGATACAGTGAACCATACTTCACACTGTCCATAGATGGCCAGCGCTCCTACAGAATGGCGTCACGGATTGATAAGACAGATCAGTAGATGCTTAACTGTTTCATCTTCCTGTCCACAACCCTCGCATGGGGCTGTTCCACTCAATATTGTTGAGGTGCTTCCATAGCTGACCTATTCCTGTTGCAATGCCCATAGTAAGGCGCAGTTTTTGTCTGGACATGGACAGACAACATTTCGCTACTTTTTCACTATGATCTACGAGGAATTCTTTAGCAAATAGGCAGCCAAAGGTGTCATCCTACATATTCTTAAGAACTGGGTGGGTGTTTTTTCAGTGGTTCTCACAGCACTGATTAACAGAACACAGTGTGGCTCAAGACCAAATCGGTTAGCTGCAATTATTGCTTTTGGAAAGTGAGCGCCCTTTTAACCAACCTACTGCTATGTTGTTGTTGCAGCTATGGTTATGTCAGTTATTTCTAGCTGTATTACGCTCATCTATGTGGATAGACAGGTATGTCATAAGCCATAAAACAGACATGATATCCCGAATTACACATTTTTCGCTATCACAATATATCCCCCACCTTTTTGGCGATATTTTCCAGACTTGTATAGAAAATTCAACAAAAAAATATTGTATTTCCTATACACTATAACTACACACGACCAGAGCTAGCTCTATCTAGGAGGTTTCCTTTCGCGGATCCCTGGACAAGGAGAAAATATAATTTGCTTGGTGACGACGCCTTCTCGGCCCCTAGTTCCAGCCCCATACAATTTACTCCTAGGTCTGTATTAGATGATTAATATATCGACAACAAGCTCATGGATGGAGAGGCGAAGAGCTTCATTACAGTCATGGTTTTTGAGATCTTGCATTGCTGCACATGGATAGCAATAAGGGCGGTCAAATAGAAAAAACATTCTACTTACGTAGAGCAGATGCACTTCCACATAATGCCATAATGGCGTATAATGCAAATATGAAAAGACTGAAAGATCTCATCTTAATGCCGTATTAAAAATTTCACTTGGCGTGAAGGAGACTATAATGATCCGGAAAATTGTATCATGCAATATTTATATCAATTATCAAATCTCTAAGTCAATGAGAGCTACGTTTTTCATTTGTTTTTAATATCCTATGCATACAAAACCTTGGATGCTACAATCTCTGTCAATATTATGCAATTGTAATATATATATCTACATATATCAATAAATTAAAGGAGATTTATTATATTACAAATTGTGTACTTGGGCGAAAACCGGTACAATTAGCAGAATACGACAAAGACATTAATTTGATACAGTGAGATTCCATAGTAAGTCTTGACTTTGCAGAAGAATTTATTGAATATGTCAACAAAATTTGCTTTGAACTTCTTGAATGTCTGCTGCTTTAAATGATAGGTGACACATTGTTCTCTGATGGCTCCAATGTTTGGTTCACAGAACATTAGAAAGTACCATTATACATTTGCCCCTCTACAGCCATCTAGTTCCGGCCCCAACTTACACTCTCGTCAGGGAAACGCCGCGTGTAATTTTTAAATAACTGAAACGTCTTATTGTAATGACCAAAACAGCTAGTGAACCATGACATTTTCAAGTTGAGTGATTTTTAAACTAATTAGAAATCAAGTAATTACAAATATCTTTTTAAGTTAGGATCATTTGGACAATTTCAAACGATTATTAGTATCAGTGAGCTTTTGCACACTTTAACTATTCAAGAAGAATGATAGGTTGTTTATAAAAAAATCTGGATATATCTAACGCCAATCTAATCTACAAATAGAGACCATATCGAAAATGGACACTATCGATTTTTGGGCTTCACACACATAGAGAAGGATGTCTATGAATCTTGGGCAATAAATGCAATGCCTGAATAATGCGTTTTATTATGCCTATGTGATTGAGTTACATTAAAGAATACTCAGCATTCCGATCTTGGTACGCAAACACCGTTTTTCCTCAAATATCCAGGATTGCATTGACATTCCGAATTGTGAATACAAATTCGTGTGCAAATCCTGTTACGTTCTTCGCATGTAAGAGGACATGGACGGCACGCAGGAATATGTTGGTTGTGTCCACATCCTGAAACAGGTATCATAAGTATACATCATCCAAAATAAACAGTGAAGGATGTAGGCCATTATATTGCGCATGGTTACGTATTATTCTGTTGTCACTGGATCGATATTTCAAATATGTTGTATCGAACAAGAGAGCCGGAGTAACAATAATAAATTAGGAAAATTTGAAAAAAACTTTGTATTCAGTGGGAACCGAACCTACAACCTCCTGCATTCTTGGCAGACGCTTTACCGTTGGGCCATGACGAAGTGGTCAGGCAGAACGGCAAATACGCTCGAACTTTGATTAGACATCTAGTGCCAGATGCGGGTACTATCTTCGGCAGTAACTAACATGATTCTATCAAGTTGAGCCGCCTCCAGAAAATACTATTAGTTTTATAGTTTTATCGGATTACACTAAAATCCGCAAGTGGACAATTAATAACAAATAATTAGAAAAAAAATTCGTCAGAAAATATAAAATGAAGTTTCTGGCGTTGTTTATTCACCAATTCTAGAAACCGTTACGCATTTACAGACTCTGAAAATTGACAGTCTGACAAAGAAGACAAGAAACAAGTGTTGCTTATGAAACCTTGTGTGTAGCTTATATAATTAATATTCAAAGTCGACATCTCCAAATTTAATACCCTTCAAAGGTGTACTAAAACGCCAAAAAAGTAATTGGATATTTAATAATCTTTTTTTGAATTTCTTTCATCTTGACCATTAATCCAGGAGTTTTTTCGGCCCCGAACCAGTAGTATCTTGTAAATATTTTATTAAAATGAGATCAGAGCTTTTCGATTAATAGAGCAGCCAAAGTAAGCCAGAAAAATAGAGTGAGTGGGTGACAGGCTTTTCGTAATGGACTAACCAAATAAAATTTTTTTCTCCTCCTAATTGTGTGAGGAGAAAAATGGTATGGTAAAGAGATATCAATGATTTTCAGAGGATCATGATAAAAGTTAGCATACTTACTAGCAAATGCAATTCCACATAATGCAGCAATAACAGCTAAAGCGAACATCGATAGTACGGAACACTTCATTTCAATGATGTAATTTAGATTCTCCTTTGGCTGAAAACGACTATTAGGGTTTGACGAATTGTTGTGGATAGGATGTTTACATCAATCACATACCTATTTATAATAGCGATTTTTGTTTGCTTTTTGCAACTTGCGCATACAAAACCTTGGATGTCACAATTGGAAATTACACACACTGAAGTTGAGATCCAAATCGACGTTCTACACACGTAGTGACTTATCAGAAAGCTATAAGACGTCAATGGGGATATCTTGCAATTAACCAATTTCATAGTAGAGCTTAAAAGCTATTTGTTTTTTAACATTAATCTTACACTTTCATATATATATATATCACATTGAGATTTTGATGGAATTTTGATACTAGGTGGCGAGGACATAAAAGCTTGGTAGTTTTTGAAAACTGAACATAGGTAAAGGAGTTATTGTGAAACACAACCATAAAATTCAAAATGTTTTCTTTGATACCACCAATCACTTATGAAAACAAATTTTGAGGAAAATCGGTAGTGGGGCGGGGTCGAAAAGGGTGGGATGTATTTTTTAACAATGGTAAATTACGTATCATCTATCCGCTTTTGGACTCCGCTAATTAACCATTGGACATGAATCAATTGTTCATACATTTGCCTTCAAAATACAAAATACAAAGATATCAGATTTGGACCATTTATTTTATTTCGCATTGCATCTTAGTGAGTAGTATTTTTTCTGAAGGGTTCTTATTCATTACGCTTCTGTTCAAGTGACAACTACAACTCTCTCCCATCGACAGTGGTAGAGGGAAAAAGTTGTGAAGTCTTCAATTTCTGGGTCTGCTACGAACGCCTAGACCTCTTTTTCAACAATATTCTACCCCCCCCCCGTTTCTTACTAATGAATGAGTTTCATAAGCCATTATAAAAGTTTATACTCTCCACTATACATGTGACTGATTCGACCTGCTATAGACATGTTTCGTCTTTAGCATATTAAGCTCATCAGTAGAGCTTTCTCACTAAAAGAAAGAGTGTTATTTGTGAAACTGTGTGATAACTACACAACTTTTATCTACATGATCGAAGAGTTTCACCAAGTAAGAGCATCTACAATCTACATGTTTATTTTAATTACTATAAACATATCCTTTTTTCTGCTGCCTCAACCACCTCGACGAATGTATTCGTATTGCAAGAAATGGTGGAAGCATATGTTAAGCAAACTCCATGCTCTCTCGTAATAAACCAACACAATAACATCGAATTATTCCTCTCCAATTTTTGTGAGGAGTAATACTTCAAAAATATATCCGTGATTCATGATAAGGCTTAGCATACTGCAAATGCAGCAATAACAGCTTAAATGAATATTGGAAGGATGTAATACTTCATTTCAATGTTCAAAATGCATTTTAGATTCTTCTTTGGCTGAAAGTGACAATAAGGATTTAGTGGTTTGTTATAGATAATAGAATATTTATACTCGTAGTAATCTTAAATCGATACTAATCGTACCTATATCTATTTATAATAGCGAATTTTTTTTAAAATAGCGTCCAACACCCGTGGAGCGTTGTTTTTAAGTTCATAGAAATTGCAAGACAAATATTTAGACCATAAACGAGCTGCTTGATCATGTATGTTTATTATACATAGTTATATGAATAAGTTACAATTAGTATCCACCGCATTTAGATTTTGGGACACAAACTCCGTGTTTCCTTAAATATCCAGGGATGCACTGACATCTGGTATTCCTAATACAAATTTTTGTACATATCTTGCCACGATCTGCGCATGTGAGAGGACATGGGACGCATGCAGGAACATGTTGATTAGCTCCACATCCTGGAAAAGATGAAACATTGTCAGAAAAATTCAAGATGTCTGCGAAAACATGTCAGAGGGAAGTGAGATATATCAGTTCATTCTATTTCAATGAGTTTCATAAATTATGTGATTCATTCAAATAACAGTCAGCATTTTATATTATAGTTTTCGCGATAAACATATTTCAACCAGTTAGTTATTATAATTTCCTAAAAACGATCCTTTATGCGGCATAGAGTTGACTGTTTTCACGAGCATCGGACTCTACCGACAAAGACTTGCTTAAGCTGGCTTAAGTTGCCCGAGCAGACCAGGGGAACGGCGTTTTGAATGAATCTTATCAGTTATAATCTGTAGCGAACAAAAAATAAATCTCATCTGTACTATAACTCATTATACAAAATCTCCGATTATATCACTGTGGTGTCCTTGGGCCAAGAATCATAGTGATAATGATAGAGCTGAAGATCCTAAGGTGCTAATACGGCGCCATAATCATATAATCAAATTTCAAATTGAAATACTGAAGACTAAAGCAACTCTTGTAAAGGAGGGCTTTCCTGTTGCTACAGTTTTGTACCTGTTCAAATTCAACAGGTCACAATTACCGAGAAGCTGAAACAAGAACGAATTAGAGCTTATTCAAGTTATTGGGACAATAAATAGTACTTTGAGCATGACGATATAAATTTATTGCAGACATATGAAAGAATTATAATCGGTTATTTTTAGCATTGTGATCTCGGTACACAAACGCCTCCAATCTTCAAATATCCATTTCTGCAGTAACATTTGGTTGTGGGAATACATTGGGCGGTACAGATCTTGCCCAGGTCTGCGCATCTCACTTCGCATGGTCGACATTCAGGAACGTGTTGGTAAGGACCACATCCTGAAAGAGCAACTCCTCATAGATCTCGTCGATAGTACTAAGGTTTAACGAAATTGCAGCTATTTATTTATAGTCACGAACTGATATCTAATCAGTAGCTTTGTGGTAAATCGGTAAATCTAGCTCTTTGACTTAGTTGATATGGAAAAGATGCTTTAAAACGAGACCTTCAGTTGTATATGAACTGCAACAAGTGCAAAGTATGATGCTATTTATGATGATGATATACCTATACTTATTGCAAACATATGAAAGAATATTGTAATAGGTTATTTTGAGCATAGCGATTTTGGTACACAAACACCATTCCTCCACAAATATCAATTTCTGCAGTAACATTGGGTAGTGAGAATACACTGTGTTGTGCAGATCTTGCTTCGGTCTGCGCATATCACTTAGCAAAGTCGGCACTCAGGTACCTCTTCGTCTAGACCACATACTGGCAAGCAGCTCCTCAGAGATCTCTTTGTTTTTCCTGAAGTCTACGGAAATTGCAGGTATTTGTTTATTGTCGCTGACCAATATCTCTGACAACATTAGCTTTGAGGGTAAACCTCGCCCTTTGTCTTTGTTGCAATGATGAACATTATTTGAAGCGAGAACTTCAGGTGTAACTGCAGTGCAAAGTTTGGAGGCATTTATAATGATATAATTGCAGACATATAAAAGAACCATAATTGGTAATTTTTAGCATTGAGATCTTCGTACACAAACGCCATTTTTCTTTAAATATCCGGGGATGCAGTAACATTTGGAATTGGGAATACTGGAACTCTTGTAGAGGTGGGCTTTTCTGTCAGATCCAACAGGTCACGATTATCGAGTAAGTTGTAACAAGATCGAACTAGTGCTTATTCAACTTATTCGGACAATAAATGGAGTACTTCGAGCAGGTCGATATATATTTATTCATACATATGAAATAATTATAATGGTCGACATTCAGGAACGGGTTGGTTAGGACCACATTCTGAAAGAGCAACTCCTCATAGATCTCATCGCTAATCCCAATGTATACGGGAATTGCAGCTATTCATTGTCACAAACTAATATCTGACAACAGTAGCTTTGGGGTAAATCTTGCTCTTAGTTGATATGAAAAAGATGCTCCGAGAACTTCAGTTGTAAATTACGCTATTTATGATGATATACATATATTTATTGCAAATATATAAAAGAATTGTAATCGGTTATTTTCAGCATTGAGATCTTGGTACACAAACGTCATTTTTTTTCAAATATCCCGAAATGCAGTAACATTCGTTATTGAAAATACATTGGGTGGTGCAGCTCTTGTCCCGGTCTGCGCAGGTCACTTGGCAAGGTAGACATTCAGGTACCTCTTCATCTTGACCACATACTGAAAAAGCAACTCTTCAGAGGTCTCCGTGATTGTTCAAAAGTCTATGGAAAATGCAACTATTTTTGCATTGTCCCGCATCGAGATCTCACATAAGTTGCTTTGAGCGGAATAATATTGCTCGTTTTCATACTTGGCATGAATAACATGTATTTTGAAATTTGTAGACAACGTGGATGTTTCAAAAGTTTTGTTTCGGACTTCCATTGTCTATACAATTTTTGTGTTTTTGAGAATTTTGTCTATGTACAGGAAGATGGACTACCAATGGAATCACCTTTGTCTCGAGTCGTGGCTAACCTGTACATGGAATGGTTCGAGTCAATGGCCATGGAAAGCGCAGAAACAAAACCAAAGTTATGGCTACGATATGTGGACGACACCTTCATTATCTGGAACCATGATGACGACCAGCTGCGAAATTTCTTCGAACACCTCAACAACCTAAGACCATCGATTAAGTTTACAATAGAAGAAGAAGTTGACAACAGCCTTCCATTCCTGGATGTCAGGGTTAAGAAGAACAACGGCCAGATAGAAACCTCTGTATACAGGAAACCAACACACACAGGGCAATACCTACATTATTCGTCAAGCCATCCTGGGACCAGGAAGAAAGGGATAATTCGAACTCTCGTTGGTAGAGCTAAGGACATCTGCAGCACACAGGCAAGCTTAGAAGAAGAGATCCGCAAGATTAGGGAAGATATGGCGAACAACGGGTACCCAAGAAGAATAGTAGAAGAAGTTTTGCAAGAAGGCACTAGAAATAGGAGAAGCACGCGGGATGAACAGCAACACACCCTCATAATACCGTACGTGGAAGGCATTTCTAGTGTAATAAGAAGAATCGGGAAGCAATATCATATCGAAACCAGATTCTCAAGGAACAGAACACTACGAAGCATTCTCACAAAAACCAAACCAAGGAATGAAAACCAGGACACAAAAGGCTGCATATACCATGTTCCATGCGAATGTGGAGAAATTTACATCGTGGAGACCAAGAGACCACGGGCTGAAACAGAAAAAACAGGGATAACCGAACACGCATGGAGAGAACACCATCAAATAAACTGGGAGGACACTAAGATCATACACAAAGAAGCACATTGGTATCGCCGAAAATTCAAGGAGACAGCTTACATATGCAGCAATAGCAACGTATTCAGTAATGCCAGCGTAGAAATCAAGCCAGTATGGAACCGTATTATCAGCAGCATCAAGGCACAAACAAGGACAGACCTCCCAAGGAACACGTCATGACCAACTGCCCACCACGTCACCCGGGACACGTCATCACATGGGACACGTCAGCGATAACAGCATAAATGGCCGTCGAAGGAACATGTCTGCCAGTTCACCTGAAGACGATTGAAGATAAATGATCAATCGAAACGTTGTGATCTCAAAAATTGTATAGACAATGAAAGTCCGAAACAAAACTTATGATTAACATGCTTCAAAGCGAGAAGGTGTACAGTAACAGAAGTGCAGAGTTTGAACGCATTTATGATAGTATAGATACATTTATTGTAGACATATGAAATACTTATAATTGGTTATTTTTAGCATTGAGATATTGGTACACAAACGCCATGTTTCTTTAAATATCCGGAAATGCAATAACATTGGCTATTGAAAATACATTGGGCGGTGCAGATCCTGCCCTGGTCTGCGCATGTCACTTCGCATGGTCGACATTCAGGAACGTGTTCGTGAGGACCACATCCTGAAAAAACATTGCATAGATATCCTTGATTGTCCTAAAGTCTACGTAAATTGTGGATCAAGATCTGATAACTTGTTTTGAGGGATGAAAGGTATGCCCTAAAATGAGAATTTCAGGAGTACCTATAGTAATTGAGGTGCAAAGTTTGAAGGCATTTAGGTATAGTTGAGATCTATGCATACTTAGTAAAAGAAAAAAATGCATTTCTACAATTAATGACAAGGAGAAGATTATATTATTACTCGAAACGCATAAGTTCATTGATATGATCTTACTATTCATTTTCCGTTGCTCTCTTCAATAAATAAATATAAAAAAATAAATAAATAAATACATATATAAGAAAAATAAATTATTCAATAAATATTTTTTTTTCTGAAACGCAAAAACTGCAAAAGTCATGAAATATCAATGTTATTCTAATTTCATAATTAAGGTTTTTCAAATTTTCACTTTGAAAGTGGCTACTAAGATATTTATAATAATTTTAACATTTTTCCTAATATTCCCATACAGCCATTGTAACCACATATAACGCCCTCTTTGCAAAACCTTGGATGTGACAAAGAGGATTTCCAACAATATAAACAAATTGTTGAGAGTTGAGAAGCATATCGTCTATTTAAACACGTAGTGGCGTATCAACTATGACGTCAAGGAGATTATCTCGCAGCCATTAATTTTACAGTTGAATGGAAAGTTAAAACACCTTGATGGTTCAAAAATAATTATTAACAATAATTGAAATAATATACTGCTCGTTTCTGTTTGACAACACTTTTTTAGGTATCTTAAGTGGGATACTTTAATTTTGATCCACGGACCCCCCTCATATACCGTGATATGATAAACAGATTCCCGCGGAACAAGCTTAGAAATCCCTCAGATTAGACAGTCTTTTTTTAAAGAATGACCCAGATTAAGCTTTATGAAGATATCTTGCACTCTTGATGGCACATGGTGCGATAATGGTCACCGATTTTTTAATATATTTGACTTCGATTCAATTACAGGAGCAGAGTGATATTACGTATTTTTTGTACATTCCAAAATTATTTCATTACTATAGTTCTCACAGAAAAAAGAAGCTGCATTGCTAACTCAACAACATCTCGGAAAAACAGGAATATATAAGGTTTGGCATTTTACTCACTTTGAGACAAGCTGAGCTTTTTGCTGTAAGCTTGGCCGTTACAAACGAAAATGTTCTTTGCTCAAGTTCATTACTTTATAAATATCTTAAAAAGTACTCTGCTAATTTGTATAAAACTCAGCGATCTACCAGCACATATATTTGCAAATTTAATTTCCGGTCACTAGATCTGATTTAGTACATTTCTTAATATTTTTAGCACATCATTGAGGCGATCCATAAATCACGTGATAAAAATTTTCTATTTTTTTTTTACCTCCTCTACTCGAGTTTTTCTCGCATCCACCCTTGTTCGTCAAGTGACAAATCGCCATTTGATCTCCTCATTTTTGCAAAAAAGACTGAGATATAGAATAGCAATGACACAACATTGTAACTATATTTATTATTATTTTACAATTGAAACGCATACATTTAGTTTTCTCTCAGCAACAATAGCAGTAATTTATCACTTAAATGTAGACAAAACTCTAAATCAGATTTGGTTATATTGCCATGCAAATTTCAAATATTTACCAATGGTAACTGGCAGCTATTCTAAAAAACGGACTCCCGGAATTGTAAGGCTGGAATTGCAAATCACTTGATAGCCTGTTAATTTCGGAAGAGATTTCTTTCCGGAAAAAAACTAGTGCGTTACGTAAATAGCCACCAATTTCTACTGTGACAAATCATCACGCTTTGATGATCAAAAGGTTTCGAACAGCCACCCTACTCCCTATCCTTCTGTATGATATTTTATTGACCAATAACTCAAAACACCTATAATATGCATGGAGGTGCTTCAGTCAATATTAAAGAGGTGTTCCCTTAGCTGATCTAGTCCTGTTGCAATGCCCATAGTGAGGCGCAGTTTTTGTCTGGACATGGACAGACAACATTTCGCTACTTCTTCACTATGATCTCCGAGGAAATAGGCAGCCAAAGGTGTCCCACATATTCTTAAAAACTGGTCAGGTGTTTCAGCACTGACTGACAGAATACAGTTAACTTAAGACCACGGATTTTGGTCTCAGCAGAACTCTTTTCCAATTGGTTAGCTGTAGTTATTGCCTTTGGAAAGTGAGCGTCCTTTTATCCAACCTACTGCTATATTGTTGTTGCAGCTATGGTTATGTCAGTTATTTCTATCTGTATTACGCTCATCCATGTAGGCAACCAGAGATAGGTATGTCATAAAACATAGAATAGTCGATATCCCGAATTACAAATTTTTCGCTATCACAATACATACCCTACCTATTTGGCGATACTTTCCAGACTTGTTAAGTAATATAGATAATATAATAGTATATAAAATTCCACAAAAAAATGTTTTATTTCCCATACACTATAAGCACACAAGACCAGAGCTAGATCTATCTAGGCAATACTCCGAGGTTCCTATTCGCGGATCGCCTGAGCAAGGAGAATTGATTACTTGCTTGGTGACGACACCTTCTCGGCAGCTCGCTCCGGCCATATTTCATTTAGTCCTAGGTCCTTATTAGACCATTATTATATACACAACAAGCTCATGGAAGGTGAGGCAAAGAGACTCATTACAGTAAGGGTTGTTGAGATCTTACATTGTAGCACACAGATAGCGATAAAGACAGTCAGAGAAAAAAAACAGTTTACTTACGTTGAGCAGATACACTTCCACATAATGCCATAAGGGCGTATAATGCAAACATCAATATGATAAAAGATCTCATCTCAATGTCTTATTAAAGATTCTACTTTGCTTAGAGGAGACTACAATGATCCGGAAAATTGTATCATGCAATATTTATATCAATTATTAAATCTTTAAGTCAATCAAATCGATGTTTTTCATTTGTTTTTAATATCACATGCATACAAAACCTTGGATGTTACAATCTGTATGTCGACATATTATGCATATTTAAGATCCATATCTTTATAAGGCAATAGTAATATATATAACTAAATTGAAGAAGTATAAAATATACCATATTAGCACAAATTATGTACCTGGTTGAATATCGTTACGATTAGCAAAATACGACAAAGACATTACTTTTATACTGTGAAATTTCATAGTGAGTCGAGACTTTCCAGAAGAATTTATAAAGTATGTCATCAAAATTTGCTGAAAGTAATTTTTAACTTCTTGAATTTCTGCTGCTTTGAATCGTAGGTGACACATCGATCTCTTACGGCTTGGTGGTAATGCTTGGTTCACAGAACATTAGAAAGTACGTGTATGTACTCTCCATTATACATTTGCCCTTCTACAGCCATGTCGTTTCAACCCTAACTTATATTCTCATGATAGTAATGACCGAAAACCAGTAAACAATGAAACTTTTAAATTGAGTGATTTTCAACTTAATAGAAAGAAGTATCTATAAATATTTTTTCACGATACGATCATTAGTATCAGTGAGCTTTTGCATACTCTAACTATTCAAGAAGAATGATAGGTTGTTCATAAAAATATCTGGATATATCTAACGCCAATCTAATTACAAGAAGAGGCCATCTCGAAAATGGACACTATCGATTTTTGGGCTTCACACACAGAGAATGATGTCTATGAATCTTGGGCAATAAATGTAATGCCTACATACTGCGTGTTATTATACCTATGTGATTAAATTACATTGAATGATACTCAGCATTCTGATCTTGGTACGCAAACACCGTTTTTCCTCAAATATTCAGGATTGCATTGACATTCGGAATTGTGAATACGAATTCGTGTCACATTCTTCGCATGTAAGAGGCCATGGACGGCACTCAGGAATATGTTCGTTATGTCCACATCTTAGAGAAGACAGGTATCAGAAGCATGCATCATCCAAAATAGACGGTGAAGGATCTGGCCAATATATATTGCGCATTGTTGTATGGTTACGTATTACTCTGCTGTCACTGAATCGATATCTCAAATATGTTGTGTCGAACAAGAGAGTCGGAGTAATAATGATGAATTAGGAAAATTAGGAAGAAAACTTTGTCGCCAGTGGGAATCGAATTTACAACCTTCTGCATTGTAGGCAGGCGCCTTACCGTTGGGCCATGACGGACTGGCCAGACAGAACTGCAAATACGCTATGGAAGGTACATTCTCCCGAGCAGACTTTCTCCCGATTTTTTTGTGAATATTTCATGAGAATGAGCTTTTCTATTAATAGAATAGCCAAGGATCGACCTAAAAACAGAGTGAGTGGTGGGTTAGCCGACGACGTTGAAAAAATATATATTACTCAACTCATTTATAGGTAAGTACCGCGATATTGAATAATGGTAAATTCGAGCCCTACCAAGAGATGTGGTTGTAAATCACTTCACTCTAGTTGACAGATGTCGTAAGCGACATCTGTTGCCGCTTCAAAGCAGTACAGGTGGTACCTTCGACTTCGTAAGTCGCTGATGGGCGTGCCTATAGAGGGCAACACATAGAGATGATTTTTGGCGATAGCTCCTTGTCATAGTAGTAATCCAACCCAGTCACCTACCTATTTATAATAACGATTTTTGTTTGCGTTTCGCAACATACAAAACCCTGGATGTCACAATTCGTAATTACACACACCGATGTTGTGATCCAAATCGACGGTCTTCAAACGTAATGGCTTATCAGAAAGCAATAAGATGTCAATGGGGATATCTTGCAATTAACCAATTTCACAGTAGAGCTAGAAAGCTATTTGTTTTTGTACATTTGATCTTACTCTTTGACTTGCCACGCCAATATTGAAATCGTGTCAAACTCGAGATATTACGTAGGTTTGTAGAGCGTGACGAGCACTTTCAAACATATTTATTTTCACTTTTCTTCTAACTCATTATAATCATTATTAGCCTATCCCCTTTTCTATGGCTCGACTTAGGTATTACAAAAAATGGTGAAATCATAAGCAAACTCCATGCTCTCCCCCCCCCCCCCCCTCCTGACTGAGGTATAGATATGCCTTTGGTAATATATCAGATGTTCTAGTCATGCGTATATCTTTACAAGAATATCGAACTTCTTGAATTGAGAATTTCGTTTTATGTGTGTAGAGACGTTTCTCGGGAAAGGGATGGGGGTTATGTCCACATGGGGGGCGCAAATTGCGAAATTTGCCCTTGGTTCCTCCTTTTGGCTGGGAGTGATTATTAGGATTTGGTGGTTTGTTAAAGATATATTTATACTAATCATCAAATGACGGAACTAATAGTTCATATACCTATTTATAATAGCGATTTTTCTTGAGAATAGTGTTCAACGCCCGTGGAGCGTTATTTTTAAGTTCATGAAACCGCCAACAACGTGGAAGGTAATCTTGATCATGTTTTCTTTGGATGCCTCAAACATTTGGTCTACTGCAATAACTTATATTCAAATTTACTAAAGTGTGGACTCGCTGCTCCATTTAATATACTCTCTCTACTTTCACTACAACGCTCTGATGTAATCTCCTGCTTTATAATTTTTTTGAAAAATTCAGGAGTTAGAATTTAGTTCATTTAGGATTGATTGGTAGGAGTAGATTTTCCTTTGTTTCAATCCTTATATGTTTATCTATCCTCCTTACCGTGACCCTCTTGTGTGTGAAAAACTATAATGCCTTGATAGGCCCCTAAGCGAGAAGACTTTGTGACCTTGTTCAGATCCTAAATATCTCACTAATCTTCCTTATTTTAGCTTAGATTGTCTAGAATCAGTCTTCTGATAGTATTCCATATATTCCATATTCCATAGTTGAATTCTTATATACTTAGAAATTTTGTTTTTGGCTTATGGGAAAACGTTCTAGTGCCAAAAAAAAAACACATCAAGATGAATAGGTACTTAGATAATAAACGAGTTGATTAATCAGGTCTGTTTATTATTATTATGCATAGGTACATGAATAAGTTACAATTAATATTTGCCGCATTTAGATTCTGGGACACAAACTCCCTTTTTCTTTAAATATCCAGGGATGCACTGACATCTGGTATTCACAATACAAATTTTTGTGCATATCTTGTCACGATCTGCGCATGTGAGAGGACATGGGACGCATCCGGGAACATTTTGATTAGGTCCACATCCTGGAAAAGATGAAACATCGTCATAAAAATTCAAGATGGATACGGAAATGGGATATAGCAGGCCATCCTATTTATATGAGTTTCAAAAATTATGTAATTCATTCAAATATCAGTCAACGCATATCTTATAGCTGTCTCGAAAAACATATTTTCACTATCAAAAGTTTGATTTCGGACTTCCATTGTCTATAAAATTTTGAGTATCACGACGTTTCGATTGATATGCTATCTTCAATCGTCTTCAGGTAAAGAAGGTGACGATTGAGGATAGCATATCAATCGAAAGGTCGTGATACTCAAAATTTTATAGACAATGGAAGTCCGAATTCAAACTTTTGATAAATCCACCTTGTCTACAAGTTTCAAACATATTTTCACTAGTTAATTATTATAATTTATTCTAAAAATTATTCGTTATGTGCAATATACCGACAAAAATTTGCTCAAGCTATAGGAGCGTGTTACTGGCCACTGGTTTAGCTCAAGCAGACGAGGTGAGACGCATAATAAATGTAGAATGAAGCTTTGCTGAATCTGATCAGTTATAAATCTGTAGCGAAGAAAAAAATGTCCCATCTCTACTATAACTCACTATACAAACTCTACGATTATATCATGGTGCTATCCTTGAGACAAATATCATAGTCAAACCTGAGGATCCTGAGGTGCTAGTATGGCGCCATAACCATAATGACCGAACTTTTCAAATTGAAAGACTGAAAACCAAAGCAACTCTTGTAGAGGTGGGATTTTCTGTCAGATTCAACAGGTCACGATTATCGAGAAGCTGTAACAAGATCGAACTAGTGCTTATTCAAGTTATTCGGACAATAAATGGAGTAATTCGAGCAGGTCGATATATATTTATGTAGACATATGGAATAATTATAATGGTCGACATTCAGGAACGTGTTGGTTAGGACCACATCCTGAAAGAGCAACTCCTCATAGATCTCGTCGATAGTCCCAATGTATACGGGAATTGCAGCTATTCATTGTTTCGAACTAATATCTGACAACAGTAGCTTTGGGGAAATCTTGCTCTTAGTTGATATGAAAAAGATGCTTCGAGAACTTCAGTTATATATTACGCTATTTATGATGATGTACATATATTTATTGCAAATATATAATAGAATTGTAATCGGTTATTTTTAGCATTGAGATCTTGGTACACAAACGTCATGTTTCTTCAAATATCCCGAAATGCAGTAACATTCGTTATTGAAAATACATTCGGTGGTGCAGCTCTTGTCCCGGTCTGCGCAGGTCACTTGGCAAGGTCGACATTCAGGTACCTCTTCATCTTGACCACATACTGAAAAAGCAACTCTTCAGAGGTCTCTTTGATTGTCCTAAAGTCTATATAAATTGCAGTTATTTTCACATTGTCGCGCAGTGAGTTGCTGTGAGGGTAATAATATTGCTCTTTATCTTAGCTTGGCCTTTACAAACCCCGCTGTTTGTGTTTTTATATAGAAAATGAAATACTTTAAAATACTCAAAGAGGGTGAGTTCCTAGCTAATTTTACAGAAAAATGTGGTATACCTATTCATGTCAAGACATGTCTTTTGCTGAAGTTCATTAATTTCTTCATAAATATCTCAGAAAGTAACCCGCTTAATTTCTATAAAACGCAACGAGCTACCACCACGTATACGAGTAGCAAATTTAATTTCTGTTCATTAGATCTGATTTATTTCGGTAGTTTACAGCCAGGGCTGGCATTGTTGAATTTTAACTAGGCATTCCGTGATTTTTTATGCACATCCATGAACCTCGTGACCTTAGTTTTATGTTATGTTTGACCCCCTCCACTCGCGACTTTCTCGCATCCCCCCTTGTTCGTCAAGTGACAAATCGCTAGTAGACCCCCTCATTTTTTGCAAAAACGACAGAGATGTATAATAGCGATGACACAAAACTGTACTGGAAATAGAAGTAATATATCACTTAAACATAAATATAATTTCAAATTAGGTTTGGATATACTGCCATGGAGATTTTAAAAATTCACCAGTGGTAACTAAATCGGCATATCTGTCATTTGAATGATTAATGTTATATTTTTAGATCATTTATTCACATAGACCGATAGACGAACGGAATTAAGTGAGATGGCTTTTCGTGCTGTATAGTTATTCTGTATTCAGTATTGCCATGATCACAACACTCAGACCCTATTGAACCCCTCGTACGTCCTCCCCAGGGGTTGCTCTGAACTGGGTGTCCAACCATCCCAAGCTGTGTAAGAAGCTGGCGACAAGACATCCCTTACACTGCCCACAGTAGGCCAGTGCTTCCCCAAAATGGTGTCTCGGATTAATAGCACAGCTGAAAAATCACGCAGCAGAAGCTATCTATCTCATTTTCCTGTTTGCAACCCCCTGCATGGCGGTACTTCACTCAATATTGGAGAGCTCACCTCTAATGCCAATAGAAAAGCGCAGTTTTTGTCTGGACATGGACGGATTACATTTCGCTACTTCTTCACTCTAACTCCGAGGAATTATCGAGCAAATAGGCAGTCAAAGGTGTCATCCCACATATCCTTAAAAATTGGTTGGGTATTTTCTTTTTAAGTAGTTTTCACACCACTAACTGCCAGAATACAGTGTGGCTCAAGACCATGGATTTTGGTTTCTGCAGCGCTCTTTGAGAGTAGGTTAGCTGCAATTATTGTCTTTGGAAAGTGATCGTCCTTTTATCCAACCAACTGCTATGTTGTTGTTGCAGCTATGGTTATGTCAGCTATCTCTAGCTATATTACGCTGGCATGTTCATCTATGTGGACAACCACGGATATAACATGAAATAGTCATGATATCCCGAATTATACATTTTTCGCTATTACAATACATCTCCCATCTATTTGACGATACCTTTCAGACTTGTTACGTAATATAGGTACTATAAGATTGTAGGAAATTCCACAAAAAAATATTGTATTTCCTGTACAGTATAACCACGCCACCAAAGCTAGGTCTATCTAGGAGCAACACTCCGAGGTTTCCTTTTGCGGATCCCCTGGACAATGAGAAATGATGATTTGCTTGGTGACGACGCCTTCTCGGCCCTCAGCTCCGGCCCGATTCAATCATTCAATTTTATCCTAGGTCTTTATAGGACAATTAGTATATCCATAACAACCTCATGGAAAGTGGGACAAAGAGATTCAATACACTAATGGTTTCGTAGCTAGTTTTGAAACCTTGCATTGTTGCACATAGACAGACGGTTAAACAAAAAAAAAATTACTTACGTTGAGCAGATACACTTCCACACAATGCGATAGTGGCGTATAATGCAAATATCAAAAGAATAAAAGATCTCATCTTAATGTCGCATGAAAGAGACTATAATGATCCGGAAAATTATGTCATGCAATATTTATATCAATTATTAAATCCTAAGTCAATCAGAAAAATGTTTTTCATTTGTTTTTAATATCCTATGCATACAAAACCTTGGATGATACAATCTGTATTCCAACATAAAAAATATTATGCACATTTAAGATCCATATCTTTATAAGGCAATTGTAATATGTATCACTGAATTGAAGAAGTATAAAATATAACATATTAGCACAAATTCTGCACCTGGGCGAATACCGTTACGATTAAAAAAATACTACAAAGAAATTGCTTTTATACATAGTGTGTCGTGATTTTACGGAAGAATTTATAAAATATGTCATCAAAATTTGCTGAAAGTAATTTTGAACTTTTTGAATGTCTACTCCTTTGAATTGATCTCTTATGGCCTCAATGCTTTTTGACAGAACAATAGAAAGTACATGCCTACACTTTCCATTATACATTTGCCCTTCTAAAGCCATGTCGTTACAACCCTAACTTAGATTCCCGTAGGAGCAACTCCGCGCATAATTTTTGACTAACCGAAATTTTTTACTCTAATGACCAAAAAAACAGTGAATCATGACATTTTCAATTTGAGCGATTTTTTAACTTATTATAAATCAAGTACTAATAAAAACATGTTTTTATTGTAAGATCATTCGGACAATTTTGAACTATTATTAGTATCAGTGAGCTTTTGCATACTTTAACTATTCAAGTAGAATGATAGGTTGTTTATAAAAAAATTAGGATATATGTGACGCGAATCTAATTAGAAATAGAGGCCATATTGAAAATGATTTGAGAAATTAAAACACTATTGATTTTCGGGCTTCACACACGTAGAGACGGACTAATCTTGGGCAATAAATGAATTGTCTGAATAATGCGGTTTATTATGTTATTGAATTTCATCAAATGATACACATCATTCTGACCTGGGTACGAAAACACCGTTGGAGGATGTAGGCCAATATATATATATATATATATATATATATTGTGCTTCGATATCTCAACTATGTTGTGTCGAAAAAGAGTCGGAGTAATAATAATTAAAAAAATTAGAAAGAAAACATTGTCGCCAGTGGAAATCGAACCCACAACCTCCGGCATTCTAGGCAGACGCCTTACCTTTGGGCCATGACGAACTGGTCAGACACAACGGCGAATACGCTATGAAGGCTTTATCCCCCGCGCATCTTTCTACTGATTTTCTAGCCTGTACAGTTCGAACTTTGATTATACATCTAGTATCAGATGCCGGTACTATCTTCGGCAGTTACCAGCATGATTCCATCAAGTTGAGCCTAGTGCTGAAATCTGCCGCCTTCAGAAAATACTATTACAGAGTTTTATTGGATTACCTACACTGCAATCTGTAAGTGGACACTAATAATAATTAGAATAAATAGAAAAAAAATTGCGTGGAATACAGGAAGTTGTTAGTTCGATCACCACTGGTGACAAATGCGAGAAATGAGAAAGATAACTAAAAGTTTACAGACCTTTCGCCTGACAATAAAAATGAAGTGTCTGTTTTTCACTGTAAAGATAAGAAACAACTTTTATTTATGAAACTTTGTGTGGAGCTTATATAATTTTATATAAAAAATCGACATATATTGGGCTATGTTTGAAAAGTATAAGAAATTATCAGGATCTTATTCTGATAGGCAGATGGCATGTGCACACAAACCACTTCTCCAAATTTTTAACCCTCCAAAAAATGAGGGCGCAATAAAATGTCAATGAAGTAATTGAATATTTAATCATTTTTCTTCAATTTTGTTTTTTCTCGATCAATTATCCAGGAGTCGCCTTTCAAAATCAAACAACATTGTAAGTGTTTGAACAACTGCAGCAGTATTTTTATCCAATAAGACTTACTAAATAAAAATGTTGATTAAGCAATGGGACTTTAGAGTACTTATTTTATAATACTCTTTTTAACATAACAAGTTTACAAAATTAAGAGAAAGCATTTAATCTTGTCATATTTGCTATTGTAAAACATCAAGCGACAATGCATTGCTAGTTAACAACTCCATCGCCTTGCCCCCTTGGTGGTGTACACCTAGGTTACACACAAGATAATTAGGTTCGATAACAATTTAAATGGCATAATAAGTCAGTGTACTTATAATGCACTGCCACAGTATAAGGAGAGATACTATATGGTTTTCCTTCAGCATCCAGTATAATTGTGAAAAATGCCACTCAGAGTAATAAAAAATTAGGCTCTGCGATTATCTGAAATCAAATAATTTTGTCAATGTGTGTAACACGCTACAACGACACTTTTGTACCGTTTGTGCTGTGCACGCACAGAATAATATAATATAAGGCAAAATACGACAATGATGATTCCAATATATTGATTTCCTTGCCATCTATCGGTAGAATAAAGGACGCACCTAGGCTACTGCTAAGCCAACTAGCAGAATGATTTGCTTAGTTACATTAAATTTCGCTAGATGTCTGGTAATGTAGCACTAAGTGACAGTTGACCATGTGGGCAACTTCGGCGAGTGACAGACAAAATTGTGAAGTGTGGTTTGCCATTGTGTAATTATTTACATCTGATCATCCTGAATAAAATCTAAAGAAAGGTGAAGCAAAATGTCTGACTGGGATACAGTTACAGTTTTAAAAAAAAGGGCTCCAAAGGCTTCAGCGATGAAAAGCGAACAGGCCGTTAACGCTGCAAGAAGACAGGGTCTTGCCGTGGAGACGCAAGCAAAGTGTAGGTTGCCCATTTCTAAATTATTGACTACTTAAACAGGGTAAAAAGGCTCACCTAAGACTTATTTGGATACCTCTAACAGATAGAGAGGTTACTCCCCGAATTTCATGATCAAGCTGTACTTTATCAGTCAAAAGTATTAACATTTTACACACTATTCCATGCAGTTAACAAATGAGGTAATTGTGTAGTTTTTATTCAACATAAGGTAATCCACAAAACTGATGTCAATGCACAATGTACTACAATATGTACTGGCACCTCACCACATTTACATTACATGTACTAGAAAAGAAGTCTTTTTTTGGGTTTTATATCTAGGTTGAGATTTTGATTATCACCTAGCTTAGCTACAAATTTAATTCAAATCAGGGCATATATTTTCCCAGGAAATGATTACTGTATAAGTAATGTGAGTATACTTTAGGAAATCAAGATGTGATTTGTTGGATTTGTATAACTGGTAAGTATGCAATCACCTAAGAAATATTTTTTGTCCATCATTGCTAACATCTTATTATGTGAAAATCACAACCAGAAAAGCATATTGGTTTGAAATGCTTCAGAACTATCTTACATACTGATTAGGTTCAACATTCAACCCAAAATATACCTAAATCCTTGTAGGTATTGGCTACATCTTGCTTGAGTGGGAAAGTATTGAAAACGTACATTAAGAATAACAACAAACTGTTGATATTATTTATTTGAAATGATGAAAATTACTGATTCAGTATCAAGGGGATAGGCTAGATAGCGGAATTTGATCCAAAAATAATGTTGAGATCTGCTATTGTAATACGATAATAATAACCATATTTTCACATTATGTCATGTCTCTGAATAATGGCTGCAGGATTGCTAGTACATATCAAATAGTAGTATTTGGCACTTCACCTTCTACTTTGTAGACCTCATCTGTTAACCAGTATCAGTTGTCTAGTGATAGTGATATTGCTTTTAGAGACTATAAAGTCAATTACCACTAGAAAAAACAAGTTCACTATCTGAGATATATATGTCACAATATCCTTTTTTTAAAGTTGAACTGCTACATAAAATTCATTACACTAAAAATATTATTTGTAAACTCTATATTGAATTTCCATCTCAACATATACCTGATTTTATTGCTTAGAAACAGCAAAATTCACCAGTGATTGGGACAGGTGGAATTGATAAATTTCTTATACAGGGTAGCTTCAGGGTTTTTTGAACAAATATCAATACTAAGCCTCTTAAATGTGTATTTTCTAAGTTGATTCTTTAAAGGCATGAGTAAATAACCTTGATAATTGATTTCAGCTATTGAAAAGGCAATATTATAGTCTTTCCCAGTTTAGCAAATAACTATGAAATCATGAATTACCAATACTTTTTTCTGCTCCTTCTACTAGCTGTAAAGTTTCAAATGCTGTGGCACACTGAATTGGTGATGACAGTTTCTTGAATGATATAGTCAGTTCTGAATGGTAACATCCACCATATGTCTAACAGGGGGTGCTGGCAGTAACAAACAACATGTTACCACAAAGAATACTGCAAAGCTTGATCGTGAAACTGAAGAACTGAAGCATGATACTATTCCTTTGGATGTTGGCAAGTTGATTCAGCAAGGACGTCAAGCCAAGGGTCTCAGCCAGAAAGATCTTGCAACAAAAATTAATGAAAAACCACAGGTATGTATGTAGTGTATACAGAGCTAGGTGCAAACCAGCTACATAGATTTTGTACAATTACTTGCTATTGAGGAAACACTTTCCTTCTATTTCCACTTTATTAGTATTTCTCTATATATATATGTATTCTGGAATCCTTGAATATTATAGCAAATTTTTTGAATATATTTACTCATGTCTGTTGTAATAATTTTTAATGTGTCAACATTCTGGAAAATAAAAAATTTAACACGATAAACAAACTTAAAAATATGATTTCCAAAATGATATCATTTCACTAAACTTGGGACTTAAATACAGAGAGAAATATTTTATAAGTGTGTGTTCATTCAATTGATTCAGACCTGACTGATTCATATTTTTTACTGATATTTATCACATCTTCACTTCTTAACTTGTCACTAACTTCTATCAGTCTTGTCTGCCTGCCCCTGCATGTCTGTAGTCCTTGCCCCCTTCATAGATTGGAAAGTACATTCAGCATTTTGAGGACATTGTGAAGATAAATTGCTCTATGGCAAGGACAGAAAAGCATTGTAGTCTTTGAAATTCGAATCAGTGGCGGCGTATCACGTAATTTTTTTAGTCTTGATATAACACATTCTATCATTTATAAACTGTAGACTACAGTAATTCTCCATACATATTATATATATATTTTCGGTGCATTCAAAATATTTCTCAGATTTTCAATCTATTCAATTTGTGCAATTTTGAACGTCTATACCACTACACCTCATAGCACGGTATAGGATAAACTGCAGCTGTGCCTGTCATGCCAGGTCGAAAGTTGCCAAATAACTACAAGGGGTTAATTTGTTTAACTTGTTTTAGGAACTATAATAATAATAATAACTATAACGGCTCTTTTTTCACATCATTACTGCATTTTACTGGAATTAGGATCACAAAATATATAACGAAATTGCATTTTATGCCCATAAACGTTTTGGTCGAATTTCAAATTTGATTCCAAATGATAAAAACAATAAGATATCATTGCATGGGAAGTAAATTATTAATCAGCTGTACAACCATTTTTTGTAGGTAATTACAGACTACGAGGCTGGCAGAGGAGTGCCCAACAACATAATAATCGGAAAGATCGAGAGAGTGATTGGACTGAAGTTGAGGGGCAAAGATCGTGGCAAACCACTTCTCCCCCCAGGGGCCAAGAAATGAGCTGGGTGCATCCTGGGGGCGTCCAAAACAATTTTGCTGTTCTAGGATTAGGCACGTTTTTTTTTTGTTGTTTATGTTAGTTAAACTATCGGGTAGAAATTGAAGCTGCAATATTGGATGGAAATTTCAACAATGTTATCTGTATCACAATTATTAAAAAATAAAAAATGATAGCAAAAACTAAAAGATCTTTACTTAGATCTCATTAAGTTTCTCCCAAAGCTACAGGTCAGAGTAAATTATGATTTCAAGAGTACTGTTTATTTGTAAAATGTTTTTTATTTAGTAGCTTCTATCTGGAACATTTATCTCCATATCACACCTAATGTATAGATATATTGAGATCTTGAAACAAAAACCTTTTATTGGAAGTAGCAAATTTAGAAACAGTACCACTTCTTAATCTATAAGTTTTCAATTATGGTATTTGCCTGTATAATGTAAATATTCAAAAGATTCTACTTTTGAGTTTCAATTTTCAACTGACGTTTTGTATTCTAGCTGTACCATAATGGCTATTCAAACCCAATAATCCTGTTTTGTAACGACATCAGTCATGGATAGGAACTTGTAGGGTATTACTTACACTTGATTTTGAAAAACGCTGAGATTGTATAGATCTTTAGTCTCTAATCCAAAAAAGGAGTTTTACTGTTCCACGTTCTGAACATGCAATTCCTTATTATGATAATCATCCACTATGAGATTTATATTTTACTGGGACTGATGTTAACTTTGCACAACATCTGTGTATCTCATTTTGAAATTTATCTTTATTTTGCCCTGAATGCAGCTCTGATTTGCTACTTGAAGTAATATAGTATATGCAAGATTTCACTGTAATCACGTATATTTGTAGTACTTCTACATTCTTGTGGTAACTCTCAGAATATTTGTTACGACCCCTTCTTTTGTAAATCTCTTTTATATCACAATCAACGTTTATTACTTTTGAATGAATTTTGCAAATAATTGTTGTAGATATCTTGTACTATGAAATAGAAAATGATTTTATTATCTATTATAGGTAAAGTATTCTCGTTTTTCGTTATGGATCTAAATATATGGTATAAATGTAAGTGATAAAAATGATGGGTGTTCTAATCTGGGGTATTTTGTAAAATTTATTGTCGATGTGTTTATAATATAATTTTTAACTTTTTGAAGTAATACAAGAGTAAATCCATTTAGGTTCGTTTTTTAATCTATGGTTATTAAAATTTTAGTATACATGAAATTGTTTTTCTATGTATTTTGATAAGCAAGCACATGGAACATCAATTTCATTTATTCTTCTCTATATAATTTATTTGGTTTGAATCCTCTGAGTAACTCGGAAATCGCTATTCTAATTGTAATTAGGGTTAGGATGATTATACCCAGTTTTTAACATACATTCATGCGTCAAACCTGCTATAGACATGAATGTTTCATCTTTAGCCTAGACTTGTCAGTATAGCCTCGCGGTCTAACTGTAGAGAACGATTGTGTGATATAAACGTATCCCAGTTCAATGAGTGATAGCAACATCAACACTTATCTTCAAGCGTCGCGCACGGTGGCGCTGCCCATTGACAACTGTGAGTGAGCCGAGATAACGGTACCTCGTAAGTATTGTTTACGGAGAATAAGGGATGTCGCTGTAAATCAGTTCACCCTTGTTGGCAGATGTCTTAAGACATCTGTTGCCGCTTCAAGTGTTCAAGTGTTAGGACCTTGACTTCGTAAGTTCTCAATGGGAAGCGCCACCGTGCGCTACGCTTGGATATGAGTCTTTATAATTCATCCGTTATACTCGTATATGTAAATTCAATTGATAATTATTATTAAATAAGTTATTCCATGGCAAATCTACTCAATGCATCCTAATCATGAAAATCTTCAAGAACTACAAACAGCTGCTAACAATGAACATAATTAACTGATATCAACCCTGTCAATTCTTTTACAGATACAGGCTTATTTAATCCATTTCTGTTTTGGCAATTGCAGATACTTCTTTTTAACTAGATATAAGATAAATGTGCACAAAGTGAAAAACTGGCGGCTAGATTGATTCCGTTTCACCTGTCAGTGGTATCATAAGTAAATAATAATAATTAAAAAAAATATTTGTACGAATTTTGCAACAATTAACCAACATAAGTATGTTTTGGAAATGATGAGAATTTTTAAAAATTCTAAATTTACACTACCACTACTACCAATATCCATAGGACAAACTATGTATAACTGTACGTACAGGCAGCAATTTTGCACAAAGCAGAGTTGTTTTCTTTCTGCTTCAATCTATATCTTTCAATCCCACTGCTTCGTAATTATGAAACGTCTGTAGAATTTGTTTCAGAATGTTTTGATTCCTTGGAGCACCTTCAGACAGATTTTTGAATCACATTGGTTGACCGAATTATTTCTTGGTTAGATTATTGCGTGAGTTGTAAAATTATTCATCATTATCATCAGGCAGTTATAAATAAATAATCTTATATGTATAAGTATCAGCAATCAGAATAAGACAAAATTTTTCATTTACGTGGGTGTGATTATTTGTTCATCGTCTTTTTCTTGGTAGAAGCTTATTGAAAATTTGGTAGTGGATTGGTCGAGTGATGACTCATTTTATATATTAAAGACTGAAATGCTTTTATTTTTTTTGCATCTACAAGATAGAACAAAGCTCAGAAATGGCTATGTAATATACATGTTAGTCTGTATATAAATTTATGTTATAGTGTGAAGCCTTGAAGCTTACTTGTTCCAATCTGTTCTATAGTAACAGGCTCTTTGATCCTCAACTGAAGATTATGCCCATATATTATATTGTTCACAAAACAGCTTCCCAATGGTACATATGACAATAAGACAAACATGACAAGACCAGTGTATTCCAAATACGAAATCTCAAAGTAGCGGACGGAAAAAATTAATGTGACCTACTGGGCTTGTCCGCATGTACCAGTGCAAAGTAAAAAACTACTAACAAGAGACTTGGTCCGTTCAACATACTTAAACGAAAGTCAAAACAGCAATTGATAATTCGTATCTTGATATAGATATATGAGTTTGTGATAAGTTAGCAGGACTAATAAAAAACTAAAAGATCATCCTTACTGAATATATCATTATTATCATCGTGTAAAACATTAAACCGTTCTGAAATTACAGGCATGGCGCATAAAATATTTGTAGTTTGAAAATAAATGACTGATATATATTTTTTTCAAGAACAACATGCCGAAACCATTTCACAGCTTGAAAGTAGTAATAGAAGCATCTTAACTGAGAACAGCAGACATAAAAACGACAAAGCCAAATCCTGGTTCAATGACGAAACCTCAAAAAAAAAGAAATACTAATCTTCGGCAGGTAGAAAAAAGTTATTAGAGAAAGCTGAATGTGCCATAGATCGAACAAACAACATTAAGGTGTTGAAACTGAGAGTGAACCCGAGACTGGCTGCCAGATAGGTTTAATGTCTACGCTGGGTTTGCTGTACACTTGCTGTTGTTGGTGATGAATGCCGCCTCCTTGAATTTCCTCCGATACCAATGCGGTTCCTTGGCAATAACCTTAGCGTCGTCCCAAGCTATTTTATGGTGCTCCGTCCAATGCGTGGTCAGCTATTCCAGATTTTCCTGTCTCTGCTCGCTGGGTGTTGAAGGAAATTCAAGGAGGCGGCATTCATCACCAACAACAGCAAAGTGTACAGCAAACCCAGCGTAGACATTAAACCAATCTGGCAGCCACTCATAAAGAAGATCAGTAGACTACGACTGGACCAGACAACAAACAATGACCGACAAACAGCCACGTCAGCAGACCGGAATACCGCGCATCGGGAACCAATCAGAACAGACCGCGCACATCGACACGTCATCGGACGGGGTATAAATAGGCATGAAAGGAACGTGTTCGCCAGTTCACCCGAAGACGATTGAAGATAGCATATCAATCGAAACGTCGTGATACTCAAAATTTTATAGACAATGGAAGTCCGAAATCAAACTTTTGATAAATCCACCTTGTCTACAAGTTTCAAACAACATATCTATTAATGTTCCCCCACAAATATGGCTTCAATAATATAGACGGTATAAGAGAGGGAAACTGTACAAACAGGGTTTAAGACTATTAGAAAAGGTGCTGTAGGTAACAGGCTTAAAAACATTGCGTCGGAAGGCTCCTAGAAAAGAAAAAAAGGGGTGAAAGAAACCTCAAGAATTAAGTTTGATGTGTACCTGTCAAACAAATGCTTTCACATCTCCACAAACAAAAATTAATTCAAAAGGAAAGTGAGAGCATTTGATCCCCAACCAGAATTATGTAAAGTATTTCACCGCACAGATCCAAGGTATCCGCACGAACAAATTCAGACATAGAATTAAAATAAAAGAGAGCACATTTCCATGAGAATGGAGAAGGTAACTGCATTACTCGCCGACATTTATTCAAAAATATTTCGATGACGCGCGACGGACGTAGTCTTTGCCATTGGTGTAGATAAAAATCGAGACGTTTGGAGGTAAGTTACGACGGAAGAAAAGCCTCGATGGTATGTACGGTTAGAACCTGGAGGATGGAGTATCGCCGCCAATTAAGCAGCTCGTTCATGTGATTACAGGTATTAACTATTTCTACGTTCCGTTATTTTCTTGTTCAGTTAGCTCCTACTCCAACTGATTCATTTCCACATTGTTTTTTTACAATTTGTTACGAAATATATTGCTATTTCGAACACACAATTTTTTATTGCACTTGGCGTTCTTCGCAAATGGCAGGGGTATAGAAATAGAAAGTGTCACGCAATGAGTGATGGGGATCTGAGTTGTCATTGCTAAAACATTTGGAAGTTAATAGTTCTTAATTGGCTGTGATCACTCACAGCTTCCAGGTTAGAGTCAAACATACACTCTATGCTTCTGGAATATCTGACAGTATTATAGAAAAAAAATTACCCTAAACAATTTCAAGCATCCACGCTTACGGCTTTGACGAGAACTCTTTTGCATTTCAACAAACTCCTCTCCGTTTATTATTCCAGACGTCACCTTTGCCTGACCCGAACGTTCCACTTGTTCTCTTCTCCAAATAATAGCTTGATCTAAATAATAGATACGATTTTTATTCGCAGAATAAATTCATGTATTTTAAGCGCGGACATTTCCATTTTTCGCTCATGTCCCGAGAGACGGTCGCACTTACCCCCATGAAAAATACTCTTATGTCAGGACGGGGTGCAAATGTCGTGTATTTATGTCGGACGGTGGCGTTGGACTCATTTTTTTCTATTTTAATCTTGGTGTACTAAACTATTCATATGTTTTTTAGGAGGGGGAAAGGTTTTATAGCAAAAGTGTGGGAGTCTCCAACGGCTACCACTACCGTCATTATTACACAGTAGAAGTTGGTACATCCGATGGCATATCCACTAAAACCCAAACCTCCGAACGCCAACCGCCACCGCGGAACTGTTTAACACATTACTTCTCAGGGATACAGCCTTGTAGCTAGCGCCTACAATCAGGTTTTCACAACCCATAAGAACCAGACTGCTGTAGGCGGGCACTATTGCCAGCGCCTACAATCAGGCTCGCATGTTTTGGGCCACCTGCTGTAGGGCCCTTCCCTCTGATTTTTTCTCCCGTAGAACGTCTCTACGAATCCCGCCACAGCATTCCAATTCTGAGGGGATCGAACCATGCAGTTCACTATGATATCTGGCGTAACAACTTCGCCCAGGGTCATCATCATTGATGCCCTCCACAGGTTCCACCTTTCGCAGGTAAAGAACGTGTGTTCTGGTCCATCCACTGCACCTGGACAATAAGTGCAGTTAGGCGAGTCGAGCAGAGTCCTTTTGTGCAGGTCGCTGTTGAAGTGACCGTGTCTCGACAGAAACTGGGTCAGATAAAAGTTGATCTCACCCCTCTTCCTGTCATGCCACGGTGCCACTTGTCTGATTAGGATGTGAGTCCATTTGTGTATCTTGCTCCCACCGTGGTTGCCAACTGTCCATCGTCTTTCGATGTTCTTCACTTCGGACTGCAGCGGCTGGTGTTGTCTCCTCTTTTCTCCGATACTTATTCTGGCGCTCTTTTGCCAGGAAGTCTATCGGTGGCGTTCCCATAATCACAAGAAATGCACTTGTAGACACAGTTCTGTATGCATTTCCGACGCGTAAAGCTGCCGTTCTCTGAACAGACGCCATCCGTTAGTTGTGGACTTATTTATGGTTCATTCAAGTCAGATCTAGACTGATCGATGCTGCTAATGAAAATAACAAGAAAATTATGCTATATCAAAAACAATTTTACAAACATTTTTATTTCTAATATTTTGCTTGGTGTGCATCTTTTGAGTTTGGATACTCTGGTCTTTCAGGAATGAATCCTTGACTGGATAGCAATATCATCTGTTATCCTCGTTTATGTGGCTCTTCTATTAAATGATTTAATATTGCTGTAATTTTTGTTCCTGTCATAGCAGAGTGAAAAAAAATCACTCCGGAATATCTCACAGAAAAAAATTAGATTAAAATGACTACTGAATATGGCTATAAACGAAAAGAATCTTATTAAATCCGCGTAAGATAGAAACATAAATCTGAAATTGAAATTGATTTTCTTCGAAGCTCTTATCGGGTCAGCGAAATTAAAAATTCTATCCCCGCTTTCAAATCATCTCCTACCAGTCCTGTGAAAATATATTGCGGATTAGTAGGACCACACCAAGGGAGATATAACATAATCACCTTCATATTTCTAATGAAAAAATGAATTATTTTCCATCCTTCGGTCGTTAAAGGGCACCCAGGAAGAGATGATATTATATGAAATTCCTTCGGAATCATTTTATCTGAAATTATACTGCAGAAACTAGAGAATTATTTCTTTCCTACACCAACTGCGGAACGGGAGAAATCGTTTTTATTTTTTGGAACCTTACAATAGCACAGCTGATAGGAAAATATCTAAGAATAGCAAAAATAGTTTCCAAGGGTTGCAGAAAGAGGGTTATCTAAAACACTGAAAAAAAGTCCATTGTTCATATTAAGTTTATTTCAATTTTTATCCAATTTTCTGTTCGAAGTGCCATCTTTACTAACCTTAGAGATTCGTTTGAGTTGTCATAAACATTATTTGCAAAAAAATATCAAACCATGTACCACATATTCATTTAGGTGTTGATTTAATCCCTTGCGTCAATTCTGTCGTGACAGAAGTCAATATAGAATAACACAAGTTGATTGATCTATAATATACTAGTGGAATGAATTACGACTTACAGGGTTCACTATCTGGAATAATAATTTCTGGCTTTGTAATCTTCTATATCATTCAACATATCAAAATGCTAAATTAAATATGGTTGTTATGTACAGAAGCAGAAAGGGATGCAAATAAATTACCATTAGACGGAATATATTATGTTTTGCCTAAATTAATAGTAATATACTATATGTATATATCACCTGAAACTTTTAGATGAAAAATGTTCTCCTACAGGATCATGTAAAAAAAGTATCAAAGTGACTGAATGCAAGTTCATTAATAATGGGGCACCCTGTAGAAATCATATCTAAATCCGCCGTATTCCGATGACGCGATTTCAAAACTGAAATAATATAGTCTTGAGTTTTTATTTAAATCAGGATTTTTTGATAATTTTATCTCAGTACGATTTGAACCTTTCTGGTTTCGAATTCCGATAAATATGTGAATCTGAATCCTTTGACGCAGTAACGACAGAAATTACACAGCTTTACTACTCGAAAAATACTTTTTTCTTCAACACCTGACACCTAATCACTACGATGAAGAATAAAACACTTTTATAAGCGAAACACGTGTATTTGGATTTCGGATGATAAATAGAGGTATGACATAACTCTATACAGACTTTTACATTTAGGAGCAATCGTAAGTTAGATGAGCTTAATATTGCTTTATTGCAGCTTGCAATGATATCTCTTTCATGTCGGTAAACAAGCCATCTACCACAAACATGAAAAACTGCTCACAAAAATACTGAATGACTGACAGTAAAATATAAGAATATAACTGAAAAGGACTAGAGGGCGGAGTTCTTGAACTTTAATAAGCTCTTCTTATTTAAGATGGGATGGAATTTTTTATCTTTATCCTTATCTCAATTGCGGAAGTGTGCGGAAAAATGAAATTGCCTGGAAAAGCAATTCCAAACAAGTGCTAAGTGAGAGAGGAATTCTGTAATCTAGGGTAGCATTATGATGCTCATTCATACTGGCAATGGAATGCAAAGCTTTTTGACTGCTCTCTGTCCTATCCTCATTAACAGAAATCTTATGTCGGACTATAAGCCACGCCGTGAATACAGTTCATTTTATATAATGGCGTTGTTAAATATCAACTGCAGTGATGTTTAAAAGAATGAATTTGTTTTAGCTACATAGAAATGCTTGTAAAGTACCTAAGTGCCATCATGAGACTAACATGACTAGCTGTTTATTTTATATTTCCTGTGTATTAGAGTAAATTTGTAGAAAACTTTAACCATGGTCATCAAAAAATGGCGTCAAGTTGACTCTGTAATTTTCCCGAAATGGAAATAAATATTTAAATCGGTTTAATTTTTTTAGATTTTAATGAGAGATAACTATTGAAAAACTTTAAATATTTAATCATTATAAAAGATCCGAAAACAACCTAATGCACGTGAAATACAGTCATCCGACATTATTTTCAAAGGCTAAATATTATCTTGTAACTATTTATTAACCTTATACAGGTAGAACCCAATAAGGTGTAGTTTTAGTAGTTGTTGAAAAGAACTCAGGGTGCACTGAAGTGTAATGATATTTATCCTTAATTCTATTCAGTAATTGTCATCTATCGTTCTGTCTGATGATATACAGATCTGCAGTAAACGAGTCTACATGGCAAACTCCGGCGAAGCTTTTGTTTGGTCGAGAAATCAGGCTGCCCTGTAACCTAGTAGTTGGCTGTAGACCTGAGGAAGATGTAGCTGGAGAAGATTACATCAGTAACCTGAGGCAGAAGATGGACGACATCCACGAATTGGCTCGAAGCGATATCCAATTAGCTAGCGACAAAGGAACGGTACGACATCAACGCCAGCTCAGCATGCCCTGGATAAATTCGATATTGTTTGTGTAAATGATGGCTCCTTCTCACGAATTTGTCTTCCTGGAGAAAAAAATCTGGTCTAGACCTAACAATGGTATCACCTTTTTGTGGATAAACTGAGCTGGAAGGTTTCTGATGATAGTTTTGGCTCAGACCATTAACACACTCGTTTGAGTATCAATGCTGATTTTGGACTTAAAAAAATTCAATCAACGAAATCGAAAAATTTTGACTGGTGTAGTTTTCAGCATTGCATTCAAACACTCACAAGCACAAACCCGGTAGGTATACCATCTCCAGTTAGAGCTAACTTATTATTTCATACATAGCTGAAGTAGTTGATACAATGATAGTCAAAAAACCTTTCAAACCAGCTGCAGCAAAACCTATCTGGTTTGATAATGAGTCTCTGGACCTTATTAAAAAACGAAAAAAACACTTACATGACTATAAAACTCTGTCAATCTGGGATAATTATATAAAATATCAGGATGTATGTAAGAAGGAAACAGTAAACTTAGTAAAAGTACATCCGTATCGGAAATTTGGAAAGTTGTAAAGTCAATTAGTGGTAAAAACATGTTTCAGAACAGACCTAATATACTTAATATTAGACAGTTATGCGCCTCCAACTGCTATAGGAAAACCGATGGATACCAGCGATTTATCGGTCCTTCACGGAGATACGTCAGCAAACCCTTTTTCCATTGACGAACTAAGTTTGGCAATTAAAAAGTCTAAGAATACGTCACCTGGCATAGATGGCTCTACGAGTATTTATAAGATTTTTTATTACTTACCTGTCACTGCGAAGTTTCTATTATTAGAAATATTTCATAGGTGGTGGATAAATCAGGATGTTATTGAAGACCTAAAGGAAGTAGTCTCTGTTGATTCACAAACAGGGAGTCGAAAAAAGTTTTACCCAGAAAATAATATGGTTTTAGAAGGGAAATGGCTACATAGATGCTTCAGCCCAACTAGTCATGGATATACAAGTCAATTGATCCAAAAACGTCTGTTCATTTTTAGATGTCAAAGGGGCATATGATTCAGTGGACCTGTTAATTTTATACGATCAGATGCTTAAGGTTGGCATAAGCAGCCGAGATGCTTACAAAATTCTAGAAATATTTGACGAAACAGAAATTTATGTGAAAAATCATCGCAATGAATTGTACGGTCCTTAAATCACATCTAAAGATCTTCCATAAGCCCCATCCTACTTATTATATACACCCTGAACTTGTATGGCATGCCCGAGACACAAACAAAAGTAGCACAATGTGCGGACGATATATGGATATATGTTTCCAATGAAATATGTAGGAAATGTTTGAGTGACTAAGAACGGTCAGTATTGGTATAAAGAGGTGCTAGATAGATAATATAATGTGTTTCATACGCCGCAAGCTACGATTACTAGAACATGAGCATTTTGCTGGAACATCATTTCCCGTAGTTACCAAATACAGATACTTCGGCGTCATATTGGACCCAAAGCTGCTCTAGACTCCTGATATAGAAGGATTAAAAGGACAGTGTGGAAGAGGGGTCAATATCCTTGAAGGTGTTTTCCGAAAAGCCTGAGGATCAGACCCAGCTACTGCACTAACCTTCTATAGATCATTCATCAGATCCATCATTGGATATGGTTGCATATTTTACGGTCCGCCATCAAATACAAATTTTAAAAAAGTCCACCGTATACAGTACAAAAATGTCAAAAGATGTCTAGTTGTCTTCGTCTCATCACCAAGCCCTGCAATTCTAGCAGAAGCCAAGGAACCGCCACTTTAACTAAGAAGAAAATTATTGGTTAACCACTTTATGACAAAAGTAAGGGCATAGAACCCATTGCTTTTATCTCAAATCAATAAGCTAAAAATTTAACTAACAGATATTGGGTTAAATACATTCATACTTGTCAGTACAGTGACTTCATCATTGAAAGTAACTTATTTCCATTGCTCACGTACAGATCTTAGTGTTTTATCACTAGATCTACTGTTATCTTCCCAACATGTTAATTTATCAATTTTGTTAGAGTAGTTTTAAATTGTTATTTCTAAAAGAATACCATTGGATATAACATCTACTTACCGGAATGTAACATTGACTTAAACGGGTGAATGAAACACAATAAGGCACTTACGATACTTAAAATTTATTTTAATGCTATATCGTACATCCAGTGAAGAAACATAATACTACATAATTCGTTTTCACTTACTCAGTAGTTCTCATATCAGCTATAAATATAAAACTTCCAAGGTAACAGTGGTGTACCTTCACCACAATCTATGACACGAACTACTACAGAAAATAAGCAATGGATTATAAGAAAGTATATGGAATAATTTCTATCGATGTCAGATATCTTTCTACTAGTTAGAGTGCGATTTGAACATAATCTCTACAACCAGCTTGATACTTCGTTCAATCTACGAGGGGCTACTGGAGGCCATAACCTAACTTTGCATAGATAAATAGAAAATTTAATTTTTATTTCCACCATTCATAGCGCCATGAATAGATAATGTGAAACCTCAAACCTTTCATAAAGCTGTTAATAACTCAGTTGGCCTTAATCTCTTAAATAAGAGAGAAAACATTCAAAATTTATTATATTACTATGAGAATAGTGATGAAAACGGAATAATTCAAACAAATAGGTTGAAAAATATATTTGTTTAGGAAAAAGTGTTAAAAACAGCTTTTTCTGTGAACCGTCTATTCGAGTTTTGTCCCGCCAATGTGGTTTTTCTTAATCGATTCTGTGGTATTGTTCATTATCACTTTTAGAATTTGTCCCTGATTGGCTTCAACAAATAGAATTTCAGCATAACGAAGCTCTCTCCTCTAACCACAATAACCGTAAACGAATATTTTAAAAGCAAATTCGCCTATGGGATTATAGCGTCGCGGCCATTGTAGGTTAATGGTAGTCCTTTAAGTATTGAATGTCAATATGTATGTTTGAGACATACCTTGGAGTACTGCAGTTGGTTCGCAAAGTTCTGCTGCTGCAGGACCTGCAGACCTCGCATATGGGCTTAGCTAGAAAGCACCAAGCTGCACATGCGGAAGTGATGGCGGGTCTGATAACGATTTTGAAAACCAAGCTTTGTTAGTCAAACTTGGTTTCGAGCACCCATATAACAAGGAATGAAGATGCCTCCATGCTTTCGCAAATTTGTTGTCAGAGCTTTAGTATGCTCTTGGTAGGTCATGCTATTGTCAAGGTACCTGGCCCATGGTTTTTGGCTCCAGTTTTTTTAATGTTTTTAATGGTTAATTTTGATAAACCACCGAACCGCCCATACTAGTACCATCGCATTCTGTAGCCAAAGTTCTCTTCCATCGAGGCCGGTTTTCAAAAGTATTAGAAGCAAAAAAGGAGAGCCCTTTTTAGTTAACTTATAGCGGAGGTTCTTGTAACATACAGTACTTTCGCCAACATTGACTTTCTTGGTTACGCGTTCCACTAGCACAACTGCCAGTAATTCGGTACTAAGTTCAGATTAAAAGTAAAATTGCACATCAGGAATTATATGGTAAGGTGACGGAAAATTCTCAAGGTGATGAAGGATAGTCTTTTCGGTTAGCTTAGAGGAAGCAGGCAGGAGACTTATGTGATGATAGTCCTAAGGACATATCTAGCCCATCTTTGGTGCGGTATCTCAGAAGATTCTACTGATGTACAGTGTGAAGTTTTTGTCAAAGACACCTTTAAAGAAGAATCTTCTTGAGACGACTCATCAACGGTACTTATGGGATACGTTGCAAAACAGAATATACGGGGAAAACAATATAATTCTTTGTAACCTTTCACAGATTGAAGAGCTGCGAAAGGATGAATGTCTATATACATCCACCTTGAATTTAGGTTCAATCAATTCAGTTCTATCAAACTACCTGCTACTATTTAGCAAATAAATACCAAATCATATCTTAATCAAATTTCAACCATACATCCACTGTTACCTTTTACACCTTGTTAAAGAATTTAAAACCTAGCGCCGCCAGCAATATTTATGTTTCGTATTTGTAGGTAAACTCTCTCAACTATCTAGGAAACATAATCCAGTGACAATAGGAAACATTTTTTTAATATATTCAATACTCTGCATTCAAGTGTAGAGCTAGTGTGGTGATTCAATATGACAGTGGATCGGATGTTCTAATAATAACTTCAGTATTTTTCGATGTAGACATCTGTTTATTTATGAATATAATTGGCAGACTCGAGTATGGCCAATATTATTACAATAATGTTACTATGACTTGGAGAATGATCAATGTATATATCTACGTTTGCTTGTTTGCGTGTTTGTTATTATCGATATTTTTCGGAGCTTCCTTTGTTTTTCGTCATTTGTTTTGTTGTTTCGATATCGTCTGGGTTTTGTCACTATCCACTTATTTGATGGTAATGTCGAACTATAACCGCAATCAAACTTTTATTACAACAAAAAGGATTTTGGTCCGTTCTTAAATAATTCTTAGGGTACCTAGGGCTGTGAGATACTTCACAATATAGGCTATCCAGTGAGTAATTAGGAATGGAAAGGAATGATCCTTCTCCATGTAATCTTTCACTTTTTCTAACGTCTATTTTCCGCGCATTTGATATCTCTTGAACTACTGGTACTGGGCCGATTGAAAAAAAAAACAGGGAAATTAAACGCAGTTGTAAGCAATATCACTTTTAGTGAATTGTTTCAGCTTTGAAATTTATCGTGAAGCATATTCCCTATCGTCGATGTTTCCAACTCTAGTACTGTATTATTCACCATCTACAAACAAAGCTCTCCAATCCAAATAGCTTTCTATCATATTGATTAGATATATCAGAGGGCTTGGTGTCCAAATACCCCGTTAATATTCAATTTATCTCCATAAGAAATAAATGTCCTGTACTGATAACAAACACAACAAATTTAAATTCTAGGGAGGCACCTCACGTCTGTTTAGGTAAAATAGAAACCCTCCATATGTAGAATAAATTCAGTATGAGGGTTCGTCAATATTGTATCTATTCGAAAATATACGATGTAGATATATTTAGAAATAGCATCACTGATCCTCTAATATTCTATAATTCTAAATACTGTTATTTGCAGTCATATATTTAGATTTAGTTCTGACACTCTCATTTGTGTCATTTGTAGTATTAAAATCGTATTTTCCAAGAAATATGTTATTTTTATGCAGACCTTAGTGTTTGAAAAATAGTGTTTCTTTTTTAATATTAGCAATAAATATTTCTCTGGCATGATGAGTGCATAAGACATGACAAAAAACGCGCAACTATATGGTGGACCTGTGAGAAAATTTTGCTATTGTTTGCAAGACATCTTATTAAGCATATATCCCGGTTTAATGTCCATACCTTATACATGAATTACTAAAAATAATAATTATTTTGTGAGGAACTGGTGAAGAATAGTTCCTTTGACACTAGCTCTGAAAAAAAAATAATAGAAAACATTTTCAGTCGTTTGTTTCCTTGTGCTAATTCTATAGTAATATTTTATAATTAATTTTTCATGAAGAGTTAATTCTACACGGTAACTTGTAAAAACTATTTCATGGTAATAACACGTAATTGCTGTACAGTGATGAAATAACCACAACTCACTTGTAATATCCGAACACAAATTGTTAACAATAGGGTAGCTAGTAGCATATATCGATTTCCATATTGCGCATATTGAATACGTAGAAATATAATTGTTTGTACTGTAAACTGGACCAATATATTCGCTATTTAGTCCAATCAATTTATGTTAACAGAGATGAAAGTTTAGATTATTTATTCGAAGATTTTCAACAGGGTAAAAGGAAATGATCTAAGGACGATAGAGTTTAAGTTTTAAGAATTCTTATGGCGAATTGCAACTGAACGGATTTACGAAAATAAAAAAACAATATCGAATCGTAAAAAATAATCATAATGCTGTTGATCTAAATCTATTTCTTCAATGAGAAACCTAGAAACCGGTTTATAATCACCTTTCTAAATTCGTTGGTTATTTTATTTAATGCCACACAGAGTGTGTTTTGGCAAAATTATAACTCTTTTTTTCTTGATAATTGAATATATTTATGTTAAAAAGTGATTTCCTAAAAATGATGCTGGTAGTATGAGAGCTACCGTGGAACACTCAGAACTTCATTCATAGCTTGTGATAGACCTCCAGATAAATAAACGTCTTTTGTCCGGCACAAAAGAGTCCGATTTTTGAGTAGCCCATTGACAATAACACTCGCCATTTTTTTTCCGTCTGGAGCTGAGCTAATTTTTTTGCACATTAAAACATGACCATAATTTTTGAGTCAGTTAAGTAATTTTGCAACGACTTGTGTAGATTTATTGGATTAACTAGTTGACCTGGAAAACCTACGTATTTGGAACTTGGTTTTACATAAAAAAATCTGGAAATACGATTTTGAATTATAATCGTGATACGTGTTTGGCTTCTAAAGATGTATCATAGGTTATAAGATCAGCAATTTTATGTTACCTTATATTGCCTTTATACCTACCGGATACCTCCCACACAGTCTTTCCGGAATAAATTTAGTAGCTGGAATTGTGAGAAATTTTCAGGTGAGGTAATGGACGAGTATACCTCTGGTAATTCTTCCAACTCTATTTATGTTACTGACTAGAGGTACTTAAATTCTTTAAATGCTAGTTTCAATTTATCAAGCGTTTTTACAGCGCTGTTTAAATATAAAACGGAGTTACCTTTTACGTTACAAAAAGATTTATATCACAGTTGTGGTTTGACCTGCATGTGAGCAGTACAACAGCTTTTTTCTATGTAACGTTCTAAAGATGTTTTTACGGAAATATTCGCCAATGTATACTGCCTACTAAATTTAGTAAGTACAACAATTGCGCAGAACCATGTATATGTGATACCATGTTTAGCAATCTAGCAAATCCCATACGCAAAAACATGAAGTGTGCTCTAGATTTTATGAGAAATATAAAACAAACAAAGGATGAGATATTGCAAAGCACAGTAATACGACTGCACTATCTTTGATATAAATACAATTGCATAAATGATTTGCTAATAACATTGACAAAGCTAACTTTTGTTAGATATAAACAAATGGTAAATTTATTTTAACATAGCTCAAATGCTCATCTTCATTGTAAAACGTATTCTATTCGTATTGTTGTGAGAAAATTCTGAGGTGTTTTGTTGGAATATTGCTTTGAGTAACATATTTTTTCTCTCATCTACTATTGGTTCCTTGTATTAAATGATAAATTGATAGAGTTACTCGAATTACTGGAGACCTCATAGAAAAAAGCTGTACTACTGATTGCAGACAGGGTTATTAGATAGAAGCTTTATTAAAACAATAATTCACACGCATACAGATATTATTAAGTACAAGCACATATAATATATAGCTGGGAATGTAAATCTTGCTTGCAAAATCGATTCAAATTATATTCAACGATATGCTTTGTAGCTAGGTCTTGGTAGCAAAAAATATGTACTACTTAGAATGCCTGTAGTTCGCAAATATTTGGCTTCTATTTCAAGCATATAATCAGAATAATATTTTAACGAATTATTGGATTCAAAATTGTGAATGAGTTTCTCTAGGAAGTCAATGACATACTATATACGATCAAAATTTATTGCTGTTTAAGTGTGATCATCTGAGTCCTGTAGCATTCCAAACGCTGTGAGAGTAGGTTGGAAAAATCGAGCTTGTATGAAAAACAGCATATAGATAAGTTATAAATATAAAGCGAACAGCATCAAAAAAATAAAGAGAATCAAGTCGATATCTTCAAAAGCTCTGCCAAACAATTATCGGAAACTACAGCTGACATACTCATATTTTTGTTTGCACCTACTCCAGCAATGACGATATGTATTGATTGTAAGCTGGCCGGGAGGACCATCTGATATCAAAGATGTTTGTTTTTAAATTTCAGCTCATTTAGTGTCGCTGATAACTTAGAGGATGTTATGAATATCAGTCCATCCATTCATACTATTTTCTAGATAAAAGTGATCATCTTTTCATTATCATTGCCACCAAAATACCCATCCATATTTGGCCACACTTGCTGTTTGCTTGATTCTGACAAAATAGGCAGACTGAGCTATCTAACTAATTTTAATCATACAAGTTTTAGATACCGGGATAAGATTTGTTATTATAGGAATTCATGTGTGGAAACATTTGGAAAAAAGTTTGTAGCACTGGCTTCGTCATTCATGAAAGACGCAAATCGTTAGCGGTAACTAACAAAAAAATAGTAAAAGCTGGGCAAGAAAGCAACTGGGTAATGTATCTTGCATTATGCATCATACCGACTGCTATGAATCCTCAAAGCTAAGAGACTGTCATTGATGACATCGCTTAAATCATGGCTAGTACCAAACCTGCTAATAAACAATAATTTTTATCAACATAAGCAGCCGAATTTCACTCCCAGATAGTTATTAATGTACATTTATGTATGTGTTTATTTCATGCAGAGAAATTATATGGGAAGTGTGTACAAATACGGAACCCTGTATGCAACACATGGACTCATTTGCAGGCACTGGTTGATTGGGGTTAAACCTATAGAATAGTTGAAGTGCGTAGCCTTCAAAGACCATTACTCGTTCAAAAATAAAATTACGATAGCAGCTACCATGAGGAGAGAGTAGATACCCAAGTGATCTGTTTTCGACGTTGAGCCTCGAACTGAAAAGAAAAGAAAATATGGTGATAATTATGTTAAACTGTTTCCAATAGATCGTGAGGCTTGATAGTGGCGCAGTGTTTTTTGATTTGATTATCAAGTGATAACACGACCTCACAAAAAAGTTACTTGGTCACTAAACACTGAACACGGTGATGCCTTCTGTTTCCTCTCAACACGTCAGCATTTTCAGATTTTTGGAAAGGCGTATCTTCTGGCCTTAAAGCTTTCAATAACTCAATATATCCTTCGGAACTATATATGTGATAGTTGCTTCAGTTTAGTGTTCCTTCTGAATCTTGGTGGTTCTATCTGGTTCATTTATTATTTTTTTACTGGACGCTTACTAAAACCATAAACCAGCTTTGGTATCGTTCAACTGATCTCAAGTGTAAATAACGAATAATGAAATGTCATTACAGTTTATTATTTTCTATGATAAAGTCAGCATATTTAAGTAATTTTCTTGTACCAGGCTTATCGGATTCTACTCACAAAATAAATTTTCATAATTTTTTTCAATTATCCGGATTTGAATGCCTAACGACAAAAATTAGTCCGGTTTGTAGCAGTGGCAAAATCCTGCATGTACAGATTGTTACAGTATGATTTTAATAAGTATATATTATATTAAGTATAACAGCTCACAGGAATGAAATAAAATAAAAAATATGAAATTTGAGCTATTTACGATCTGTAAATGAGTGAGTTTTCAGGGAAAAATGATAAATACTGACGAGTAGGTAGTAAACTGAAGCCACTACAACATATCAAATGAAATTTGAGCTATTTACGATCTGTAAATGAGTGAGTTTTCAGGGAAAAATGATAAATACTGACGAGTAGGTAGTAAACTGAAGCCACTATTATATCTTCCAGCCTGAAAAAATATGGGAAGAATATATTCTTCTTTCGATTTACACAATTCCTTTTCGTATGTGTGTAATTAATTACTTTCCAGGATTTCATTCATGAGGGTGCTGCAAAATCCTATTCAATTTATGGCGTAGTCAGAAATAGGAGGTTCAGAAAATTTCGATACTATTTCTGTATATTTTTCAAGTTTTGTATTCCTTATATGTATCAAAATTGATCTTTTGGTGGCCAGTTGTCCAGGACCTACTTTTATAATTGCTTAATTTGCTTAATTTCATCATCTATCATCAAAATCCATTATACTCAGAAATTCAAGTCATAACACTTTCCACAGTTCTCTAAAGGATTATATATTTATACGAATCAAGTATCGAGTTAATCTACTTGGCGTCATCATCGTTGTATGCGCATCAGTATCCCAAAGCAATCATCCTGCGAATTTATAAGCAGATACGTTCTGATAAATCTGAATTGCACTCTTTTCCAAACTTTTCTGGACTATCACATATAAATAATTCAGTAATTCAGCAGGTAGATAGAAACCCATTTATCTAGAGCACTTGAGGTTTATGCAACTATGCAGTCGAGTCGGTAAAATCGAGATCCAGTTGAAAACGTCAGGAAGAACGACACCATCGGAAATTCGGAACGGTGTCTACCCTTTACTTCAAATCTGTCCGTATAATATATTTTTTGGAGGTGCTAAGACTTTGTACAAAACATGGGAGCTTTTTTGGGGAATGTTCTCAAACTGCTTAAAAGATTTTGTCGACATAAGTAAGAGCAAATGTAGTACGTATTTTGTTATTTTCAGAGGACGTACTTTTGTGGGCTTTGCTTGAAGTTCCTGTTGTAATACATTTCAATGCTAGGTAGGTATTCTGGATTAATATTTTGTCACTGGATCGAAATGTGTAACTTCTAAAACTAAACTTTCCTCCTAAGGAAGCTACGAATAAAAATTGAACGTAACGAAGTTTAGAAGCTAAATGCACTGGGTACGAGTTAAAAAGCTATTAATATTTATACAAGATTTATACAATTATGACTATTTTATTCATTTCGCTAGATAGTTTTTATATCTACATACGGTTGAATATTATAAATGTGGCTAATTCCACTTCTATTTTTAGCGGCAATAATATTAATTTGATCCCAATTAATAGGCTACCCTTTCTTAAATTTGTTACAGTTTGAGACAATTCTTGCTCAAAGTCAATATACGAACATGAACTCATATCGTTGTGTGACTGTCATTCTCAAAATAAAACTACGGTTACTTCGGAATTTTGTAGATATTTGTTCATAGAATACTCGAGTTACGAGTTACGAGTTACGAGTTACGAGTTACGAGTTACGAGTTACGAGTTACGAGTTACGAGTTACGAGTTACGAGTTACGAGTTACGAGTTACGAGTTACGAGTTACGAGTTACGAGTTACGAGTTACGAGTTACGAGTTACGAGTTACGAGTTACGAGTTACGAGTTACGAGTTACGAGTTACGAGTTACGAGTTACGCGTTACGAGTTACGCGTTACGAGTTACGCGTTACGAGTTACGCGTTACGAGTTACGAGTTACGAGTTACGAGTTACGAGTTACGAGTTACGAGTTACGAGTTACGAGTTACGAGTTACGAGTTACGAGTTACGAGTTACGAGTTACGAGTTACGAGTTACGAGTTACGAGTTACGAGTTACGAGTTACGAGTTACGAGTTACGAGTTACGAGTTACGAGTTACGAGTTACGAGTTACGAGTTACGAGTTACGAGTTACGAGTTACGAGTTACGAGTTACGAGTTACGAGTTACGAGTTACGAGTTACGAGTTACGAGTTACGAGTTACGAGTTACGAGTTACGAGTTACGAGTTACGAGTTACGAGTTACGAGTTACGAGTTACGAGTTACGAGTTACGAGTTACGAGTTACGAGTTACGAGTTACGAGTTACGAGTTACGAGTTACGAGTTACGAGTTACGAGTTACGAGTTACGAGTTACGAGTTACGAGTTACGAGTTACGAGTTACGAGTTACGAGTTACGAGTTACGAGTTACGAGTTACGAGTTACGAGTTACGAGTTACGAGTTACGAGTTACGAGTTACGAGTTACGAGTTACGAGTTACGAGTTACGAGTTACGAGTTACGAGTTACGAGTTACGAGTTACGAGTTACGAGTTACGAGTTACGAGTTACGAGTTACGAGTTACGAGTTACGAGTTACGAGTTACGAGTTACGAGTTACGAGTTACGAGTTACGAGTTACGAGTTACGAGTTACGAGTTACGAGTTACGAGTTACGAGTTACGAGTTACGAGTTACGAGTTACGAGTTACGAGTTACGAGTTACGAGTTACGAGTTACGAGTTACGAGTTACGAGTTACGAGTTACGAGTTACGAGTTACGAGTTACGAGTTACGAGTTACGAGTTACGAGTTACGAGTTACGAGTTACGAGTTACGAGTTACGAGTTACGAGTTACGAGTTACGAGTTACGAGTTACGAGTTACGAGTTACGAGTTACGAGTTACGAGTTACGAGTTACGAGTTACGAGTTACGAGTTACGAGTTACGAGTTACGAGTTACGAGTTACGAGTTACGAGTTACGAGTTACGAGTTACGAGTTACGAGTTACGAGTTACGAGTTACGAGTTACGAGTTACGAGTTACGAGTTACGAGTTACGAGTTACGAGTTACGAGTTACGAGTTACGAGTTACGAGTTACGAGTTACGAGTTACGAGTTACGAGTTACGAGTTACGAGTTACGAGTTACGAGTTACGAGTTACGAGTTACGAGTTACGAGTTACGAGTTACGAGTTACGAGTTACGAGTTACGAGTTACGAGTTACGAGTTACGAGTTACGAGTTACGAGTTACGAGTTACGAGTTACGAGTTACGAGTTACGAGTTACGAGTTACGAGTTACGAGTTACGAGTTACGAGTTACGAGTTACGAGTTACGAGTTACGAGTTACGAGTTACGAGTTACGAGTTACGAGTTACGAGTTACGAGTTACGAGTTACGAGTTACGAGTTACGAGTTACGAGTTACGAGTTACGAGTTACGAGTTACGAGTTACGAGTTACGAGTTACGAGTTACGAGTTACGAGTTACGAGTTACGAGTTACGAGTTACGAGTTACGAGTTACGAGTTACGAGTTACGAGTTACGAGTTACGAGTTACGAGTTACGAGTTACGAGTTACGAGTTACGAGTTACGAGTTACGAGTTACGAGTTACGAGTTACGAGTTACGAGTTACGAGTTACGAGTTACGAGTTACGAGTTACGAGTTACGAGTTACGAGTTACGAGTTACGAGTTACGAGTTACGAGTTACGAGTTACGAGTTACGAGTTACGAGTTACGAGTTACGAGTTACGAGTTACGAGTTACGAGTTACGAGTTACGAGTTACGAGTTACGAGTTACGAGTTACGAGTTACGAGTTACGAGTTACGAGTTACGAGTTACGAGTTACGAGTTACGAGTTACGAGTTACGAGTTACGAGTTACGAGTTACGAGTTACGAGTTACGAGTTACGAGTTACGAGTTACGAGTTACGAGTTACGAGTTACGAGTTACGAGTTACGAGTTACGAGTTACGAGTTACGAGTTACGAGTTACGAGTTACGAGTTACGAGTTACGAGTTACGAGTTACGAGTTACGAGTTACGAGTTACGAGTTACGAGTTACGAGTTACGAGTTACGAGTTACGAGTTACGAGTTACGAGTTACGAGTTACGAGTTACGAGTTACGAGTTACGAGTTACGAGTTACGAGTTACGAGTTACGAGTTACGAGTTACGAGTTACGAGTTACGAGTTACGAGTTACGAGTTACGAGTTACGAGTTACGAGTTACGAGTTACGAGTTACGAGTTACTAGTTACGAGTTACGAGTTATGATGAGTTACTATTTACGAGTTATGAGTTACGAGTTACGAGTTACGAGTTACGAGTTACGAGTTACGAGTTACGAGTTACGAGTTACGAGTTACGAGTTACGAGTTACGAGTTACGAGTTACGAGTTACGAGTTACGAGTTACGAGTTACGAGTTACGAGTTACGAGTTACGAGTTACGAGTTACGAGTTACGAGTTACGAGTTACGAGTTACGAGTTACGAGTCACGAGTTACGAGTTACGAGTTACGAGTTACGAGTTACGAGTTACGAGTTACGAGTTACGAGTTACGAGTTACGAGTTACGAGTTACGAGTTACGAGTTACGAGTTACGAGTTACGAGTTACGAGTTACGAGTTACGAGTTACGAGTTACGAGTTACGAGTTACGAGTTACGAGTTACGAGTTACGAGTTACGAGTTACGAGTTACGAGTTACGAGTTACGAGTTACGAGTTACGAGTTACGAGTTACGAGTTACGAGTTACGAGTTACGAGTTACGAGTTACGAGTTACGAGTTACGAGTTACGAGTTACGAGTTACGAGTTACGAGTTACGAGTTACGAGTTACGAGTTACGAGTTACGAGTTACGAGTTACGAGTTACGAGTTACGAGTTACGAGTTACGAGTTACGAGTTACGAGTTACGAGTTACGAGTTACGAGTTACGAGTTACGAGTTACGAGTTACGAGTTACGAGTTACGAGTTACGAGTTACGAGTTACGAGTTACGAGTTACGAGTTACGAGTTACGAGTTACGAGTTTCGAGTTACGAGTTACGAGTTACGAGTTACGAGTTACGAGTTACGAGTTACGAGTTACGAGTTACGAGTTACGAGTTACGAGTTACGAGTTACGAGTTACGAGTTACGAGTTACGAGTTACGAGTTACGAGTTACGAGTTACGAGTTACGAGTTACGAGTTACGAGTTACGAGTTACGAGTTACGAGTTACGAGTTACGAGTTACGAGTTACGAGTTACGAGTTACGAGTTACGAGTTACGAGTTACGAGTTACGAGTTACGAGTTACGAGTTACGAGTTACGAGTTACGAGTTACGAGTTACGAGTTACGAGTTACGAGTTACGAGTTACTAGTTACGAGTTACGAGTTACGAGTTACGAGTTACGAGTTACGAGTTACGAGTTACGAGTTACGAGTTACGAGTTACGAGTTACGAGTTACGAGTTACGAGTTACGAGTTACGAGTTACGAGTTACGAGTCACGAGTTACGAGTTACGAGTTACGAGTTACTAGTTACGAGTTACGAGTTACGAGTTACGAGTTACGAGTTACGAGTTACGAGTTACGAGTTACGAGTTACGAGTCACGAGTTACGAGTTACGAGTTACGAGTTACTAGTTACGAGTTACGAGTTATGATGAGTTACTATTTACGAGTTATGAGTTACGAGTTACGAGTTACGAGTTACGAGTTACGAGTTACGAGTTACGAGTTACGAGTTACGAGTTACGAGTTACGAGTTACGAGTTACGAGTTACGAGTTACGAGTTACGAGTTACGAGTTACGAGTTACGAGTTACGAGTTACGAGTTACGAGTTACGAGTTACGAGTTACGAGTTACGAGTTACGAGTTACGAGTTACGAGTTACGAGTTACGAGTTACGAGTTACGAGTTACGAGTTACGAGTTACGAGTTACGAGTTACGAGTTACGAGTTACGAGTTACGAGTTACGAGTTACGAGTTACGAGTTACGAGTTACGAGTTACGAGTTACGAGTTACGAGTTACGAGTTACGAATTACGAGTTACGAGTTACGAGTTACGAGTTACGAGTTACGAGTTACGAGTTACGAGTTACGAGTTACGAGTTACGAGTTACGAGTTACGAGTTACGAGTTACGAGTTACGAGTTACGAGTTACGAGTTACGAGTTACGAGTTACGAGTTACGAGTTACGAGTTACGAGTTACGAGTTACGAGTTACGAGTTACGAGTTACTAGTTACGAGTTACGAGTTACGAGTTACGAGTTACGAGTTACGAGTTACGAGTTACGAGTTACGAGTTACGAGTTACGAGTTACTAGTTACGAGTTACGAGTTATGATGAGTTACTATTTACGAGTTATGAGTTACGAGTTACGAGTTACGAGTTACGAGTTACGAGTTACGAGTTACGAGTTACGAGTTACGAGTTACGAGTTACGAGTTACGAGTTACGAGTTACGAGTTACGAGTTACGAGTTACGAGTTACGAGTTACGAGTTACGAGTTACGAGTTACGAGTTACGAGTTACGAGTTACGATTTACGAGTTACGAGTTACGAGTTACGAGTTACGAGTTACGAGTTACGAGTTACGAGTTACGAGTTACGAGTTACGAGTTACGAGTTACGAGTTACGAGTTACGAGTTACGAGTTACGAGTTACGAGTTACGAGTTACGAATTACGAGTTACGAGTTACGAGTTACGAGTTACGAGTTACGAGTTACGAGTTACGAGTTACGAGTTACGAGTTACGAGTTACGAGTTACGAGTTACGAGTTACGAGTTACGAGTTACGAGTTACGAGTTACGAGTTACGAGTTACGAGTTACGAGTTACGAGTTACGAGTTACGAGTTACGAGTTACGAGTTACGAGTTACGAGTTACGAGTTACGAGTTACGAGTTACGAGTTACGAGTTACGAGTTACGAGTTACGAGTTACGAGTTACGAGTTACGAGTTACGAGTTACGAGTTACGAGTTACGAGTTACGAGTTACGAGTTACGAGTTACGAGTTACGAGTTACGAGTTACGAGTTACGAGTTACGAGTTACGAGTTACGAGTTACGAGTTACGAGTTACGAGTTACGAGTTACGAGTTACGAGTTACGAGTTACGAGTTACGAGTTACGAGTTACGAGTTACGAGTTACGAGTTACGAGTTACGAGTTACGAGTTACGAGTTACGAGTTACGAGTTACGAGTTACGAGTTACGAGTTACGAGTTACGAGTTACGAGTTACGAGTTACGAGTTACGAGTTACGAGTTACGAGTTACGAGTTACGAGTTACGAGTTACGAGTTACGAGTTACGAGTTACGAGTTACGAGTTACGAGTTACGAGTTACGAGTTTCGAGTTTACGAGTTACGAGCTACGAGGTACGAGTTACGAGATACAAGATACGAGCTCCGAGTTATCGGTAACGCGTTAAGAGTTTCCAGTTCTGAGTTACGCGTCACGAGATACAAGATGCGAGTTCCCACTTATCGGTAACGAGTTACGAGCTACGAGATACAAGATACACGAGTTCCAGGTTATCGGTAATGGGTTACAAGTTATGATATACAAGATACGAGTTCCGAGTTATGGGTAATGAGTTATGAGCTGCGAGTTACGAGTTACGAGTTAAATTTTGTTCGGTGTGGGAAATACAGCATCAACCTACTGGACAATATTTTTGGTTGCCCTTGCTGTGAATTACCGTTGCTATGAGTTTAATATAATAAAATAAATCTTTTGGAGCATTGGGAAATTTTATCAGAAAGGTACAAGGTATATCAGTTCAAACTATTTTTACTATTTTTGGGGTTCTTTTGTATTGGGAGCCTTGTAAGCCAAGACAAATATATCAAATGAGACCTGATACATTGAATTCATCTTTTTTCTCAATAATTTTTCTCCAAATAACGTAAAATATCTAAAAGCTTGTGTTTCATCCGCTGTTCCAAGATGGAGTTCACATACAGTCATAATCCTACAAGTTATGTCTCCGGAAACAGAAAAAGATTTGTCAGTGCAAAAGTTATATTGAATACTTCACCTAGTAGCAGTGCCTCCCTCATATCTTTAATAGGCATACTGTGTGTCTGCAACACGCTCTCCTTATCACCCCGGTATAGGGTGGGTGCAATAGACGCAACACACTTGACCCTCATTGAGCCTCCCCTGAAGTGATGACTGTTCAGCACGAAACGCAGCCCCAACGTGGAGGAAGTTAGTCCGTGGTGATGGTGGTCTGGGAGATAGTGGATAAGGGCGTCCTGGGACTGAATCTGAGAAAAAAATGAGAAAACGCTTTAAGAAATGCTAACTTACGTTAAAAGACACCTAAATCGAATTCCGATCCGAAATGTCAGTGACAAGCAATTATATGAACACTAAATAGGTTGCTTAAACAGAGATGTATGGAAGTTTAGATCCTCAGCCTCAATAGATATCATACTGATTAATAAGTTTAGCGATTGTCCAAATGATAACGGAATACGAGTATCTGCTTCTTAATAATAAAAATATATATTCACTATATTTTTTTGCTGGCCGTTAATTGAAACCACATAAGCACGAATGCATGTTTACTGACGTTTCGGCTGCCTCGGCAGCATTTATCAAAGTACAAAATAGACCGAAGAAAATGGATTCCTAAAATATATTGACATTAATATTTATATTTATATTTATATTTATATTTACGATGAATGATATATATGAACTACTATGGAGGACTAGAATACAGATGATGCATCCGCATTGTTGATAATAAAAAAAAGAAATAATGCAACACTACATGAGAACCCTTAAGCTTCCTGTTCTTTAATGTAAAATAAACATACAGCAGTGCAACTCCAAGGTAGCATCGTAATACCCCGCATTTGGAATCGAAGAGCAAACCATAAGGAAACCTGAAAAACTAATGGTGTATCTGTAGCTTTCGAGAACATTGACTAGATATTTCCACGAAGTATACGTAACCAAACTGTACTTTCCTGTACTTGTACTTTAATGAAGACTGCCGAAGAAGTCGAACCGTCAGTAAACATTCATTCGTACTTAGAAAATCACAAGATAAGTTTCAAATGTTATGTTCACAAAAATATATATTTCAAATGGAATTGCTCTGGTGGATTAGGCAGGAAGCAACAACCTTCTTCTCGTCTTTCACGCCAAGGATATCGGAACATGCAGATCAGCTACATGAAAGTCTGACTATAATCCTGTTCATTGCTTCGTCAGCTGAGTCCCCACCATCAGGAAAGTGATATCAAACTTCCATGACATCCAACACAGGCATACGTTAATGAATATTGGCATCGGCCTCATAAGATCCACTCCATTCCATCGCTGGAATTTTAGAAAAGCAAATTGGCCACAAATTATCTCAGATCTTGATAGTCGGATCTTACGAATTCCACCGCTGACGCCAAAACTATGACAGACCTAGAGACGCTATAATAGCTACTGCGAAGGATCATATCCCAAGGGGCTATCGTAGGAAGTATATTTCAGGACGGGATTCGGAGAGTGATGACTTTTTCATTAACACCACTCCTGAAATCGCGGAAGAACTGCTTAATAGACTAGATGATGGCCGTTGGATTGAGACTGTTGAAAATATAGATTTTGAACACTCTGGTCGCAAGACATGGAGTTTGCTAAAAATTATTGAAAATCGTCGCATCCACCTGTTTCTGAAAAATATAATGGATTTGCAACTCTCTAAATTATGCTATATTCAAACAGTTTTCCAAAAACGTATACTGTAAACTGTCAGGCCCAAGCAAAATGAATACACATGCGCATAATATTTGTGCAGTAGAAAGTAAATTTCGCATTAAATACAATCCAAAACAACAATAACAACCTCATCGGTAAAAAGTTCCACGGAGTGAATTTAGGTTATTATGTGAATTGGTCGGGCAAGTTATCATTTTTAGTGTCGATCATCCTACTCCATCAAAAAAATATTCACATTGTCAATTAATATAAATACACGTTATTGCAAAGTGCTTTGAGCCGATAGACTCCTCATGCAATCCGGCCTGTTTCATGGAAATTACTATTCCGTGATTCACGCGACAGATAAAACCAACACAAATTCCCAAATTCCCCTTTCAGCGCTGTTCTCCAGAATCAGGACGTTACTAAGAATAGTCCAGTCGGTGGCTATTTTTTACAAGCAAATCACACATACCACATTTACTCATAACTGGTCCACAGTCAATTGTTCACAAATATCTCTGCATAAATTTCCATAATTCAGTGAATCACGAATGTTTTTTGTCCTGCAAATGGTGTATTTAGTTCATAGTATGACAACATGAGTTGAGAAATTCAATATTAGAGATTTATTTATAGGATTGGTTTGATATTTTGTGGCCCGTTTTGACAGGTTGATAATTAAATGGATATTGCATATTTATACAATATCTATTTTTGACGAGCAGGAATTCGTCGAATAACTTCATAAGCATGAATGAAGAAAGCATTGGAATTGAAAAAAAAATCATTGATGTGTCGTTGCTAACTTTACTCAACCTCGGCAAGTATCACTTGAATTTCTGCTTGATTTTGGTGACCAAGATTATGATTTTTGAAAATCGTTTTCAGTTTTAAGGTATCTACTGACTGTTATTCGTCATCTCTTGTTAAGGCGGTCCGTAGGACTATTGCCCTTGAATCGATAGGTCAGTTTATGTAATCTCTCGAGTCTGGACAATCACGACCCATATATTGTCAGTGGAACGAAGAGAAAGAATAAATAAAGGAAGGAAGTAAAATTGTAGTTTGATGTTTCGATGATTTTGTTCCTCCAAAGTTAACTTTGATGTTAGTAGGAATATGATTTTTGGTGTTCCAAATTCGCGATTCAATTTTTGATGACAGTGCAAGCCGTGGCGTGCAATATTTTCGAAGGTACTTGCTTATAAGGTAGTTCCGCCAGTTGCTTAAAGTGCTCCCTCATGTAAGGGATGTCCAGGTTTTTGTGAATAGTCGCATTTGAAAATTTAAAATATCATCAGACTGTCAAATTGACTATTTACATTTTGACTGTCGGATGGTAGTAGTTCAATGAGCTGCTACAAAAACAGAAAAGTGTATGACTGAACTATAAAATGCACTCTTATAGAAAATACGGGACCATAAATAGTTACGTGTTTATACATTTATAGCGTCGTAAGTTGAGCTGTTTGGCTGTGGGTAGATAGCGAAGCACGACTCGTTGTTTCATTGAATTTTTGATCGTCCAATTGAATGGTTTTCGTTTATGTTGCTATGCCTGGAGATATTTTTATTGAAGGAAAGCTGATTGATTAATTGCGAAACTAGTTATTCCTAATTATGACTTCAAAGGTAAAAATAATCATTAATCTTGAATAGTTCACATGAACTTCAATTGCAGATGCTCATATAGGTTATAAAATACTTTGAAATTGTCAATTATTTGGTGCATCTCTGAATGCAGTCATTTGAATCGAAAAAATTCAGGGATTAACCCTATGTGTGAAAACTCGCTTCTATTATGTTTAATAGATAAATGGAATTATATCATAGGAAAATAGCTTACCAGTATATGGTACCTGATCCCCAAGAACAAGCCTGAGATCAGATCACCAGTAACGATTTATAATTCCTATATACTAATTGGATTCATTCATATCCAACACAAACTATTCTGGTCGAAAGAAATGAAAAAGTCGCAACAATATTAAGGGTACGTTTATATATAAAACCCAGGTCAACATCACTGGAATAAAAATATGGGTGGTTTGTAATTCAAGTACACTGTAACTCGATCAAAAAATAAATCTACAGCACACGTAATGGTATTTTGTGAAAAACTGATCACAGAGAAAACAATTCAAGTCATTACTGCATCTCATGCATCTCATTCTAGACAAAGTTTGCGGTTGCCAGTAAGTTTTTCGCCATTTACTTCTACTCCAGCACTACTGAAACCGTTCATTCGTAAATGCGGAAGTAGCGACATCAGATTTCTCTAATTCAATTAAGGAGTAGCAAGAAAATGTCAGGCATAAATTCTCGATAAGCGTTGAAAATATTATTTCCAAAAGCTTCCGTAATAGCCACATTTATACTATAAATATAGCTGGAGATAATTTTCCTCCATTTTTTATTTTGTCAGATAGAATCGTACCTGTCAGTTATCGCTTACTGCAAGGAATATTGGAATATTACTGATCATATCAGTATTTTGATTCCATCTGTAATAAAAGATGCAATTCAATATATTATAAAAACCAGAATAACGCATATTCTTAACACACATTTTTACTATTTGTAAGTAAGCGTGTCTACAATCTACATGATAGTCAAATAGCGTGAAGTAAATCGACTTTAGTACTTCAGAAGTGATAGCTACTTCAACATTTGATGAGATCAGATGCGCTCTCTCGGAAACCAGAGTTGATAGATAGATCAAAAATACATAGGAAAAAAGTTTTTCTGTATGCCAGATAACTAGTCCATAACAAAAATCTCTAGTAGCATTTAGTTTCTCACCTGCTGTTCGTTAATATACCAGTAGAGCATCGGTGCAGGATGGCTCTTTCCCGATGTACAATTCAAATTTATCTCGTCTCCAATCTGATACTGCATCTCCACTCCTGTAATAACTGGATCTTCTTGTGGCAACGCTGGAACAAACGAAATTGAGTCAGTCACGTATAACGCATTGTTAATAGCTTAAAAGTTGGTTTATATATTTTTTTACTCAAGAACGTTTTTCTCTTCAGGTTTTTAGGAGCTGGTAAATGTGCAAAATAGTTTCAGTTGAGAGGGTTCTTTGCCCTTAGATCTTTTGGGGGGTAGGATGGGGTGGTGTAGAGCGGGTATTACGTGGAAGGTACAATGTCAACCCACTTGAAACCATTCTTTTGCACTGTTTTATATTAACTAGATCACAGGCTTATTTTGGAGTATTTTAGTATAAACTATTTCCTATTTTCGTTAAAATACGGAATCTGTAAAATTCAATGTATCCCCGACTCGTAAGCAGCAAATTTATTTGTGAAGCCTTGTATATGAATTACAAACTTGTATTGTGAGGTTAACTCGTCTCTCGTCAACTACCTCTTCTCCTTGCCAGAAGTCATTTCTCGTCTTTACTTTGCAGGAAGGAGACTATAATGGTTTGGAAAATTGTATCGTGCGATATTTATATCAATTTTCAAATCAGAACAACTTTCACTGAATACTGATACTGAACCGCAGGTCTGAATCATAAAAGTGAAACGAAAATGAGTTCACGTCGACTACCAGCATCCATTTCCTAAACAGCTTTGGATAAAGGCGGCTAAAAGCAATAGGTAAAGTTTAATAGAATTGTAAACTAGGAGAATTTATGAAGTGGAAGAACTGTCAGCGTCAAATACCGAACGACGAATATTTACGGGCGAAGTTTAAAAACCTCCAGGTGGGATAGAAAAACTTCTGGAGGAACTGGCCGCGAACGAAAAAGTCGTGAAGGATAATTTGCAAGCACAAATCGGAAGGCGTATACAGAGGGGCCGTTTGTCATCGACCGGTGAAGAAGTTGAATAAAAACTGTGTGCACAAGAAAATTCTTTTTGTAGTCGTCTTCCTATCCAGGTGGGAGCACTTGGAAGATTTTGAGATAAGGGTGACGTTCTCATTCTGAAATTGTACAGTGATAATTATAAGTAGTTGATGTAAGGTGGTGCATATACTGGAAGCTGCAATTAACGCAGAAATACAAGAAGAGAACAATTCAATTGCTTCAAAGCCACAGCTGATAGCGAAGGCTCCAGCTTTGCATCCCTCTTCGTCTTGTTTTGTTGGAATGTTTCAGCCAGTACGTATTGTGAACGATGAAATCACCCAAAAAGACTATTTTTGAGTTAGGGTGGTCTATTTGTAAGATATCTACAGTGGCTGAAATATTCTTGAAAAGCTCTCTGTAAATTTTGCTACTCGGTGGTCTGTAAATTCAGTGAATGGATTTTGAAAAACTATTGAAAGATCCTTCGCGACAGATAATGTCAAATCCTTCAGGTTCGAGACCTGGTAAGAGAATCCTGATTTGAAATATTCGCCTATAAAAAATATTAGTCTGAATCGGCTGTTTAGGTTGCATCCAGGATATCTAGAACAATTGTCCATTATTGACTGGCCGACCTGTGTCTATGACATTTCCAGAGTGTGTGGCCCTTCAGTGTGCAGATATTTATGGATAGAGTTTATTTTTGAGGCGGGACCTCGAACATTCGTGAATTCGACTCTGAATGTGCCTTGTGGTCTACCATCCGAGCGAAGTTACTGCTGTTGGGTGCCTGTTAAGGAGCTGCAGCACATTTCTGTAAAAGGAGTTTCACTCAAAGTACTCCTAGGACCACCTGACACCCGGAGATCCGAACGGCCAGGTATTTTACCTCCAGGATTCTTTGATCTTGGAAGCGAAGGTGGGGAAATTGCACTCCTCTGAAAAATATGTCCACAAGAGCGTAAACAACGGCACTTTGGTCTATACAAAATCACAAGTGAAACTTTTTTTGGGGTACTAAATATGCCCAGAATTTTCTAGGCCGCAATGAGTTGAGGTTCATAACATTACACCATTCATACCAAAAATAACAGTATTGCATCCTTCTTAGAATTACTCTCAATATTTATGTTTTTATACTTAAAAATCAGATGTCTAAAGGATGACATATTTTGAAAAAGCAGTTTTCGCCTACTCAATGAACGGATTCAAAGTTTAGATAAATTCCAGATAAAATATCAAAATATCAAATATGTATTATATATTTAGTCCCCAGACCTTATAATTTACTAAAATCTGAAACAAAAATAATTAACAGTATTAGTAAAATTCAAAATTACTGAAAAAAAATGATTGAAAAGTTTCACCAAGTAAGAGCATCTACAATCTACATAGGTAAGAAAATGGATATCTCAACAGATATCTAGAATTCATGACGGAATCAACATAAAAAATACAATAAAGAATTATGCTGAGATCTAACCTGATTATGTTACTTACCTATTTTAGAGAATTACAACATACGGTGAATGAAAGTACATATATATCGAGCAATCAATATCTCAATTTTGTTTGTTCTAATATTAATGTTAAAATTCATGTAGACTCCACTTTATATTATTATTTCATTATATTAATTAATTAATTTAGTTCTGACACAACTAACGCATAAAGAATATGTGCTAGTCACTGTAGGTATTTCATTTATTCGAATACTGGTTTATATTTACCTTTGTTGAAAAAAATTCGTATAGAATTATTATTATTATAATCATTATTATATGATAAATTAGTTCCCATCTATAATAACAGTTTTTCTGTCAGTTTCTCATATAAGTGGGAACAGTGCAGAATTTATTATCTGGATAATAATTTTTTCTGTTGTAGAACCTAATAATACATGTTTTATCACTCGTTTATTCAAATGTCAAAATCAATATAACATAATATAAATCAAAAACAAATGCAATACGAGACTAAAATTTGAGGTACGTGTCACGACAAGTCTTGTAAACTACGTTATCTATTTCAACGTTTACTTGATGGGCGCTGACAAAAATTAAAGACGCCAGCTTACACTGACATTGCCTTTGGTTAACTGGTATATAAAACCCTTCTAACAGTTCAATATGGGCGACGTTGCTAGATACAAAGTTTAGGAAACAAAACCATTAAATAAGTGTCAGAAGATACATATGTCTATATCTGCTTCCTTTGCCTTTCTTTATTTCTAATTAGAACTAAATTTATTCAAGTGTCTCCAAAATCAAACAAAATTTGCATTATTAGAAAATATCTAAGTTATAGGCAACCACTGTGATAACGTAAGTACATACATGAAACATATGTAAATAAAACTCATCTATGGATTTGCATAGGTATGAAGGCAAGTGGAAATAGACAACCATATATTGTTTTTAAGATGCACCACACGTTGCTACAGTTCCTTCGAACCAAAAAGCTGACATGATGTTAGGGTTAGACGAAAAATTCGTTGTAGACTTCCAAGTGATTGTTATATAGTTCAGTACATAATATGAATCACATGCATCTGTTACAAATGGTGCAGATAACTAATTATATAAGCCACATTTCTCGATAAGCCTAATGTTGATAGCATTGTTAATACTTGTTCATCTGTTGTCTGTCATGGAATGCTATATATATATATATATATATATATATATATATTCCAATCCAATGTAACATACTATAAATAAGAGCTCAGTCCCCTTTTGATTACATGTAAATATTCCCAACTGTTGAACTCTTGAAAAAACCTGTAATCGACTAAAGATGTCATATCAATTAAATATTTTCGAAACATAAGTTCTGTGGGCAATGGAGATATTCCAATAACATATCCTAAAGAAATGTATGTTGTATCATTTTATTGTACCTATATCATTTGGAGATGAGGATGTAAGGAGAACACGTATTAGATACTTACTTGGAGCATAATAAATGGATTACAGTATAAGGAGTTGGAAAGACAGTGACTTAAATATGGAATCTTTTAGTTTCTATTAGCTTATAATGTTCAATTTGATCATCATGTATTCCTGATTATAAAAGGCATCTATGCCTTAAAGTTGAATGGCAAGACAAGAAATATTGCCCAGAGTCAGAAACTTAACCTGGCCTATTCCAGCATACATGCTTAATTTTAATTAAAATTAAACGGAATATTTCAAGTGAATAGCATATTGCAAATATGCCAATCATCTCTTTCGGCAGAATAAATAATCCTACTTAACACCGAACCCTCTTCACCTCAGAAGTCCAGCAATTACTTACGCATGTGCGCCTTGCTGTTCTTTTGTCAAAAGCAAAACTTGTAGTTACTGCAAATCATGACTATCACAATTATCAACGCACCATGGTTCGTATAAAATGAGTCACTCCATATACACCTCGACTTCCCGTAATTAAAGGACTTGTACAGGTCAGTGAGCCATATGGTCAAGCTAGTTCGTAAGCAGATCAACAAATATCCAGCCATTGTCTATAATGAAACGTTAATCAAAATTAAGTTCTTCAGACCAAAATGAAATTAATCGAATCACTTCGACAAAGCCCAACTGTCTGGTGTCCTGAAATATACTCTTCTGCTCTTTGTCTTTCTTCTTTATTTATTCCTTCCTTGCCTTCTCTAACTTGATGTTGTTTGTATCTGGGTATCTGGATCTAACAGAGGTTCTACTACATTTCATCAGATTCCAGATCAAATGTAAGGAGTATTTTTTGCATCAGTATCACGTAAAGACATGCTACCTATACAGAAAATATCAAATTTTTACAGCAGCCATTTTATGAAATCATGTTAGGTTTCCGACTAATTCTGCCCTGATATCACGCAGTATAATCCAACGCTAAAAAATAATAGGTTCTTTTCAACATTGAACACTTGTTTATCATTGATCCGAGCTTAGACAACGCTGGCAGCTTGAAGATCTGTTCTGCTACAGCGAAGTTGTTCCCCTATACTTCTTTTCACCGTATCAGCAAAGAACACAACTGTGCCGGACTATAATCCAAATATTTCGAACACGTCTGGACATCCTCCTGTGACGTGAACAGGCAATGTTTTATGAAAGAGTGTGGGCGAGCAAAGGGGAAGTGCCGTTAAAAATGTAGATAACATATGTTAAATTTTTAAAATACAAGAATGTTAGCTGTCTAGAGACGTACTGGGGTTTCCTCAGTTCATATACTAGTAAAAATATTTCCAGTCAAGTGCTGGTACATTTTGGATCAATTCAGTCAAAGTTAATCAATATTTGCTTATTCACTGATTGGTCAAATTATGGAAGTTATATTCGAACTTACCTTTTTTAAAAGGTCTTGAAGGTTCGACACTAAGAAATTACTATGTCTGCTCTAGTTTCAGTAACTCCGCAAAACCATTATATAAAGGCACAAAGAGCACTTCGCAGAGCTATAACAGCTAGCAAAGCTTACTGCTGGAAAAAGCTCTGTGAAGATATAAATTGAGACACATGGGGCCTCGGTTACATAATAGTCATGAAACGACTAGGTAAACAGGCCCCACTTGAATCTCACGACCCCTCAATGAAAATCATAGTTAGAGGACTTTCACGCTACATCCTCATCGTGAGGAGATCATCAGGTAAGTATTGAGGGAGACATCCCACTTTCCACAATCAACGAACTATCGGAGGCTTTTAAAGGTGTGCTTAATCTAAAAGTCCCAGGACTAGATGGAATACCTGTAGAAGTGGTAAAAATTATTGCACGCGAGAGACCATATACACTGTTAAATATATACAATCAGTGCCTCTGTACTAGTAGCTATCCTAGAATCTGGAAACTGCAGAGATTGGTACTTATCGATAAGGGAAAAGGTTCACCAATCTCTCCCTCATCCTATAGATCACTTTGCATGCTGAATCATGCTGGCAAGGGTCTAGAACGACTTCCAAAAAGACGTTTGAGAGCAGTGGTTGAGATAGTTGGAGGACTACCTGACAGTTAACACGGCTTCAGACATGGACGATCTACAATATAGTAGCGCAAGGATTTGTAATAGGACCCGATTTGTGGAATATAATGTATGATGGAGCACTGAGGTTACAACTTCCAGAATGGGCAAAACTTGTTGGATATGCTGACGATCGAGTAGCTATAATAATGGTTAGAGCAGGCCAACTGGAGGATAGGTGCAGTTCTGAGCTAGATCCACAACTGGCGAGTTTACCCCCCACCCGTTATCGATCATATACGGAGTACTATTGAGGCCAGAGGGGCGGTCAGGTATCTAGGCGAGTTACTTGACTCAACGTTAACTCATTGGCAGCACATTACCTTGGCAGCAAACAAAGCTGCTGAATCTGTAATTTCTCTATCAAGGCTTATGCCAAACGTTAGTGGACCACGATCCAGCGAAAGAAGGATGCTGATGAATGTGGTACACTCTATTTTATTGTATGGAATATAAGTGTGGGCAGAGGCACTTCAATTCTCCAAATACAACAAACAGATGGCGTCTGTTCAGAGAACGGCAGCTCTATGCTTCGGCAGTGTATACAGAACTGTGTCTATAATGCAATTCTTCTAATAGTGGGAACGCCCCCGATAGACTTGCTGGCAAAAGAGCGCCAGAATAAGTATTGGGCTAAAGAGGAGACAAAACCAGCCGCTACAGTGCGAAATGAGGAACATCAAAAGTTGGCAACAACGGTGGGAGCAATGGCATAATAAACGTTTCGGACACCTCGCTAACATTTATCAAAATGAGAAGAATAACAAAATAATGCCTTTTACTTTATTTAATGGCATTGGCATTGATTACTCCTTGGAAGCTTTTATACAATTACTTATTCACATAGGGTACTTTTGCTGCCAATCAGTCTTTTGTTTAATATGTTGCTCAAGAAATTCAATCAAATCTTGTGCAAGTAATTTGAAACCTCATTCTTTTTTGGTGATTAAAATTATCCAGAGCCCGTCCATACTAGTATTTGATAAATAAAGTCTTCCATTATAACCTTTGACTTATGCAAATCTGACATAAAGTTTGATGATGCTTTTCAATGAAGCGAAACACGTCACAGACTTAACATTGTTTTCTTTTTTGTTTGTGAAACAGTATGAGTATCATTTCCAGAAGTCAATTGTAACAAGGAAATACTGATACATGGAATTAGATGTTTTGTAATTTTAGAAGTAAAACAAAGCAAAATCGGCCTTTCACGACTGATGAAAAACTCCTTTCCGTGTTGATTGCTGAGCTCTCAAGCGCTTTACGTATTTTAGATAACGGTCAAGTCGCACTGGGGCTATTTGTACGTGCGATAATGAACGCAAACACGCAACGTTGTCATTGTAGGATTGTAGCATAAGTGTCCGCATAATGTCAGGCTGCCCAGCCGGGAGCACTTTTTTACATATTCTTATTTTCCCATGATACGGGAAATGAGAAAGATATAACTGATAAACTAAAATACAAAACAGCAGTGTCCTGTTAAAAATAAGACCTTAGTATATCGCCCATCTGCTATAGACATGCATGTTTCGTCTTTAGCCTAGACTCGTCAGTATGCCGCTTCAAGGCAGTCCAGGTGTTAGGCCTTTGCCTTCGTAAGATCTCAATGGGCATTCCCATAGAGGGCGACACTTAGATGAGTTGAAGTAGTATAATGTTTCAAGTATTTTAAACTGCCCTATAAAAATATAAGTCTGACCACATTTTTTACGTTCGTAGACTATTTTCACACACGGATCCCGATGGATGATGTGTAATATATCTCTGGAGCTTTCGTTGAGTGTTTGGTTATATGAAAGAAATGATTATCAAGCTTTATGTCTAATTTAAAGACTAAAACTCTCAGGTCCTTTGAACTCATTTTCACGATTTAATATAGCATCAAAAATTTTGTAATTGATTAGGATTGGGATGTTAAAGAAAATTTTGTCGACTGAGAACCTTTCTCCAACTTCATGGATGTAAGCTGGAGCAAATCACTGTACTTGGGTATTTTAACAACTCCGCAAAGTTTCATATCGTCTGCGAAAAGTAGGTCCGTGGAGCCTGACAGCGAATCTGAAAGTGTGTTGAATAAACATAAAATAAATCCTGAATTGCTCCCCTTTGGGACTTCTAAAGTTACTATGAGTTTTATATGTGCACAGAGAACTTCTTTGGAGAAAAAATGATATTCAAAATTTGCCAAATATTATTGTTATATGTCAAAGATCATAAACATTTGGGACCGCAGTAAGAGAAGTTTGATTCCGAAATCAAACTTTTGGAAAATCCATCTTGTCTACAAGTTTCAAGCAACAGTAAGAAAAATGTCATGTGAGACCTCAATGTTTCATGGATTCATGTGCCTCTCTGCCTTTGTCGTGAAATATGGATAGGATCTTGAAAACTCATTCTTATTGTATATTCCAGAAACTAGCCAATTTTGATATAGTTGGTAGTTTATATCATCCTACAAACAAAGGGTGGCTTAACTTGTCTTTATTTGATTTGGGTGTCTCATTTCACTGGCACTGCAAAGATATTACTTACAAGTATTTATATACAATTGATCTAAAATTTGACCATGTTACGTAGCATCTTTGGGCAGTTAAACTGAATTAATGTATAGGTATCCAGGTCGAACGAAATCGTAATGGGAATACCAAAGAATAACGGAAAAAGGAGATATTAGCATGATAGGTGTCTAGTACCGGAAGTAGTAACAATAATAATGGCGAAGAAGGATGGACGTTCTGCCAGTAATCCGAAAAAGGCTTATTATAGGGCCCAGACTCCTAACGAGCGCATTCTTAGACTGAACTCTCTTGTGTATTGCTTTTTAGCTGAACAAGCAGATTCGAATCGAGTCTCTGTAATTTTGCTATTCATTATTTTGTTGAAAATACCACGGCGTTCCGAGCAACTTTTCCACTATAATTAATCATCAAATAATTATTCCAGAACGAATACTGATCTGCAGGACCGTATTGGAATATCCTGTTCTTATTATCCTGGCCGCTAATTGGGACCACATATGATAAGTAGGAGTAGTACTAACAGTAGTGGTAATGGGGGAGTAGGCCCTTTTTGACCCTTTTTGCCGACCCCAAGGACCATCACTAAGATTCGGGTAGACATGATAATTCCTTAGTGACGAACCTTCCATACCTTTCAATAAAAATCATGATGTGCGACCATTTCGCTGACTAGCTCGTTTCCCTGACGATCTCTGCTGTGCCAAATACCTCAATCTTGTATACGACATAGTCTCCTAGTGGTCCTCCTCCCAGCACTTCCGACAAATTAGGTCTTTGACCACTCCTATGAGTGACAGGTGCTTGTTTAATCTGTAGTGATATGTGTAATAATTCCTACGTTTGTCGGGGCCTGCTATGAACCTCTTGCATGTCTGCGATCATCTCTCTCCCACCATGCTGACACCAAACTTTTGTGCAATATTGAACACAAATAATCGATGAAATTCATAGGAACGTCGAAAGCAACATTTCGCACGTCGCGTCGGTTGACATAATCCGTTTTAGTGATCGTAGTCATCATATGTGTCAATGATTTCAGTAGCACAAATCACGTCATGTATGCAGATGATACGTCACTTCTCATAAATACCGAAAGCATTATATCTTTGCCTCAAAAAGCTACTGAAGAGTTACAGGTTGTGCAGCAATGGTTTCTGCTTAACACAAGTAAAATACAGTTTATCAGGTTTAGCTTCTCAAATCATGGCTTTGATTTTAGCTTGCTGTTGAAATCACTGGATAGTTCCATAGAACAAGTAAATGTACCGAAATTTTTAGACGTACATATCAACAGCTGCCTTAAGTGGAAAGTTCACATCGATTCCATCTGAAAGAAATTAGCTCCATTGTCATATTGTATCAGTCAGTTGCGTTTTGTGGTTGATAGACCTTTGCTGTTGACATACTATTTTTGTTACTTCTACTCAATTATATCCTATGCCATAATTGAATGGGGATGTTTCCCTGATGCTTCTAGCGTGTTCATAATGCAAAAAAGAGTGGTCAGACTAATTATGTGTATCAGCAGGAGGACGAGTTGTAGGGATAGTTTTCGAAAGCTGGTAATAATGACATTGCCATCTATTTACATATTTGAGATATTGCAATATGTAAATAAAAATGTCTCGGAATTTCCTAAGCTTAATGGTCACCATAGCTATTCAACCAGAAACTCCCTTGTGCTACAGATTCCCACACATAAATTATCAGCCACCAAGAGTTGTTCAATGAGCTACCTCAAAACCTTGCCACCAAATTTGTTCAGAAACAAAGTGAAATCAATATTGAAGCAGATAGCATACTATTCTCTGAACGAATATCTCACGGATCCCCAATTTGCTTAAATATTGCTCCTATAACTAATGTACTCAATGTGTCCAAACTACATTTATGCATTATTTCATATGTTTTAAATATATTTTTATTATCAATCAATGTTCTGTTAACGGATAACAATATTTGATGGTGTGTATATAACTGTTTTATACCTAATGTTTCTAATCTGTTGTGTATGACTTGTAAGTGCCTTTATGAGTTTAAATGTTATTCATTTAATTCTTTTTCTATTCTAAATAGTTTTTGACATGTTCAATGTCATTACTCGATGACCTTCTGAACCAATAAAGATATTATTATTATTATTATTCCTAAAAACTATGTTAACTTTTCACCCGCCTAGATACCATTTAATGAAGTTTTAAAGTATAAAAACTAACATGTGAATAATTTCAAATTTAATGTGATTTTAATCACTTTGATAAAAACTACCTTCACTTTTGCGAACTCAATATGTCCATACTGAGAAGAACTTTCAAGTGCTTGCGGCATTGTAGTTAGACAAATAAATAACAATTATGTTCATTTGTCCAGTGAAGTGTTTCAAACATCAGATATGAAGAGAACATAACTTCCACTCATTCAGCATGTAATTGGAAACTTAGAATTTTCCACATTACTTCTCATGCATCAGCAGAATCTGTAGTAAAGTTTTGCGACTCATTTCCGTGGTATTGTGTCACTCTTAGTAGTACAGAAAACACTAGAGGGGCTGAACGGGCAGATCTTCACTAGATCGAACTTTCAATGCCTCGAACGAGTTTGATCCAAAAGTCGTTCTTTTGGACAACCTCGCTGTTGTAGCCTGAGCTGCCAGTGAGTTCGTTTTCCGATAGTTGAAATCTACAGTACTTTGAAGACAATGTGATTAGACACGTATCATCTCACAGCGCTTTTGGAGTGCAATAGTCTTCCTGTCCTTCCGAGAAGTTATCTATAAAAAATTTGGACCTGTACACTTTAAATTTGAATAATAATAGCGGAAGGCTCAACCAAAATTTCAAATTTTGATCTCATAAGGCCTAATAATAAATGTTGATTGGTCAGAAATTTCATCTATGGAAAGTTCGGTTCTGTACTTCCAAACCGATCGCGTGGTGCGTTGAGAAATTTTCCGACGGTTTACGTCAATTTTGAAGTTGGCTCCCAGGCAACATCAGCAGAATACTAAATGGGTTAACTATTTTCTACCGGAACCGCTTTATTAATTATAAAGCACATCTCCATCGCCTCCAGCCAATAGAGGATGCTGCGCAAATTGTTCAGAGATGGTCATTAAAAATAATAATATTTCTGGGAAAGAGAGAATAAATAACTTAATGGAGCAGGATGCTTTATAGGAGCTACATTTATGGCATATTTCAATCAAATGAAATAGTGATTGATTATACGCGTTCCAGTGCTAGTGTAGCATACAGTAGAGTTGAAACTGAATGTTAATTACACAATCTTTTTATCTGCATGATGGAAGGGTTTTACCGAGTCAGAGCATCTACAATCTGCATGAAAAGTAATTTCTAGCAATTTTTTTCAGTTGCTCCGAATGAAAATATGTGTAACTATGATTCCTTATCAAAAGTTTGATTTCGGACTTCCATTGTCTATAAAATTTTGAGTATCACGACGTTTCGATTGATGTGCTATCTACCAACAGTAGAAGAATTAAACACGAAGAATCTCAGCACTTACTCATTCTGCCTTACGTCAAAGGAATATCAGATGGAATCAAAAGAATAGGTCAATGATACAAGATCCAAACGAGATTCTCTAGGACTGCCACCCTCAGAAGTATCCTAACAAAAACTAAGCCCAGGAATGAATCTCAAGAGACAAAGGACTGCATCTACCAGATACCATGTCAATGTGGTAAAATCTATGTTGGAGAAACAAAAAGGCCACTGGAAGTAAGAATCAAAGAACATCGTCTCAACACCCAGCGAGCAGAGACAGGAAAATCTCGAATAGCTGACCACGCATGGACGGAGCACCATAAAATAGCTTGGGACGACGCTAAGGTTATTGCCAAGGAACCGCATTGGTATCGAAGGAAATTCAAGGAGGCGGCATTCAAAACCAACAACAGCAAAGTGTACAGCAAACCCAGCGTAGACATTAAACCAATCTGGCAGCCACTCATAAAGAAGATTAATAGACTACGACTGGACCAGACAACAAACAATGACCAACAAACAGCCACGTCAGCAGACCGGAAAACTGCGCATCGAGAACCAATCAGAACAGACCGTGCACGACACGTCACCGGACGGGGTATAAATAGGCATGAAAGGAACGTGTTCGCCAGTTCACCTGAAGACGATTGAAGATAGCACATCAATCGAAACGTCGTGATACTTAAAAAATTTTATAGACAATGGAAGTCCGAAATCAAACTTTTGATAAATCCACCTTGTCTACAAGTTTCAAACAACAGTATGATTCCTTAGTTGATGGATAAGAAATATATCCATGTATATTTACATTTACACATAAATATACACACACTTACACATATAGGCAGAAATTCACATTTATATGCACACACGCACATCTGTTTACCCAACAGTCATACGTAGGTAGGGGAGGGGTCTAGGGGGTCCAGACTCCCCCGCAGTTGCAAGAATTTTATGAGCAAAACTATGGACATATTTTTATAAAGCTAATCAGGTATTCCCATTTCACAGTGGTACTCACATAAAATACTAAATAATACCAAACAAAACCGTTTTTCAGCCGAATCAATTTGCTGGCTACGTGCTTGGTCATACGCACATAAAGGAAAATCAATGATTCACTTTTTAACCACTTTAGACATTATACATATCAAGGATGCGAATTAAGAATTTTGAGCTCGTGAATATTTTCGATCATAAATAAAACATAGCATCTTTATAGAAAACTTGCCACAAGCATCGTTTGCTATGTGAAACTTGCAAGCCCTTTCTTTGGCATCAAAACGTTACGAAACATAAGAGAAATGGAGAACACACCGTGTAAAATTGGACACTACATTCTACGCCCTAATCCACTTCACGCTTAAAACATACTCCATGCCTGCAAAACAAGCAAGTGACTACAAAATATACCGTTGTGCATAAGTGAATTAGCCATAGTCGGGAGTTCGGATGTTATATAATTTGCCTTCTGTAATCTGTATTCAATTTGCCGTTTGAAGTAGAACTGCAGAGATGGGATAAGTTTATAGCAAGTTTGTTGAACTAACTTTGTTAAGCAATATTCGCATGTGGCTCTAATGTATACATGTCAGCTTATATCACCTATGATAATAAATTGTGCAAACACGTAGTAATAACCATTCATCATTTTTGTTTGTTAGGGTGTCAGTCAAATTCGTTGTTCATGGTTGTCCAGAAAACAAAATTTGTCAAAGAAAAAGAAGAAGAAGAGTGAGAATACGAATACTTAAAATAATGTGGTTTTGTGTTAGGTCAGGTTTAACAGAGCTTTGTGATTCAATTTTGTTTGCAGTTTAAGTTGTGGCCTGGACAGCTTCCTTGTGTGTTCTGCTGACAAAATTTAATTAAAACCGAAAAGTACTTTGTAGGTAACCAAGGGGCAAAGGTTTATAGGACAAATCAACGAGAATGAAAGACATGTATTTTCATGTTGATAACCTCATAAAACATCTAGAAAACGTAATACTCCAAACTGCAACACTTTCTGGACGTCTCGCAAACGTAATACTTCTAAATGCAACACCTTCTTTTCTACTGGCATATCAAGAACAGCTTTTGCAATCTCACATATTCAGATAACAACTCAGTTCTACATTTAAGCGAACACATAAAACGTATTTATCACACAGCAGCTTTTCTGACGCCCTTGAAATATGACGATCATTGTCGTCGCTTGTAAAACCCTGCAATAACTTTGGGCTTCCCTCTAGGAAACCCCAACAAAAACGCAATATACGAACTGGTGGTGTGCTTTAAATAACGTCCATGTACTTTTTGCCCCTCTTCCTAGTAATTATTGTTGCTTCAGCGCGTGGAAACGCTTATGTTTTTGTAAGCTGCTAAATGGAGTGAGATCGGCCTCCACATTTCTGACCCACGATATCGCTTCGTCGGGAGTAGCATGCATACAGAACAAGATTAATTAGTAAGTAGCTGATTACAGTATTCATATTTTCGGATATAGTTAGGAGACAGAGGAAGTGTAAGATATATAAATATGAAACTTCTCGACACATGATGAAATTTAAGCATCTACCTTGAAATGAAATTACTGAACAAATGAATAGCGTTTTGTAAATTTTTGATATCATTTCAAGTGTTCATTGGAATCTACAAACCGCCTCTATCCAGATTATGTCTATACAAGGGCACGCGTGGGTGCCTGTCAGTGTCAGTATTGTTGGGACGAAGGAATGAGGTTTATACACATGTTGTTACATCAAGATTTAGTATTGCTATCATAGGATTGAAAATCTCGGAATGTAAGAAGTACTTTTGGAGATTTTAAACTAAAGAATGTCATCTACCAACACAGTACAGAAATATAGACCGATATAATGGTAGAACCCCAACCATTTCTCACAGATAATGTTATGTAGCGCAGGCTAGTCATCAGTGGCATACCATGAGAAAATGGGGGTGGTTATAGGTGTTGGTTATGAATTGGGAAGAAGGCACCCCTAAGAGAAATATATTCAATCGAAAATTTATTGGAAAGAAGATTTGGAAACTAAGTATTGCTGAGTCATATTTCATGTTGTGCATAAAAAAACTTAAATTGCCATAAAAAACGTATCTCCTATTGGAGATGGTCTTTATCTATAGATGTAAAGATACTCTAAAGCAGTGGATTACTGGTGCTGTAAGGCAGACGTGTTTCCAGGCGATCGTCATGTCAAATTAATTTAAAGAAAGTATGTTCCTATTGATTCACACAATTTATAAATTAATTGTTGAATAAAACATTTTTATATGGTACTTGTAGCGAAGTCGGGTTGAATTGTTTGATATAGCTTGTATGAGTGATGTATCAAGCTCACTGAGTTTTCCATTACGGCGGTTATTTGAATTAACCAAAAACGTGAAATTTGGTACTGATGCATAGTCACTAAATATTTTATTTATGATAATTTTAAAAAATTCTAAACTAACTCGTTTAAAAATCATTCAAAAGAAAAGTTACCTACATAATTTCGAACGTTATTGTGTCCGTGAAAAAAGCTGTTTGAAAAAAGCAGTTTGAAAAAAAAGAGCTTGAGGTCTCCGAAATCCCCTCCTTAAAAATTATCAGGAACATACAAAGTCTCATTGACAAACAGACAGATGGAAAGACCGACCATTGTGTTGAAGTAGACCTCGTACCACTTTCCTCTCATATGTGCGGGGAGTGAGAGGAGCCATACATAGTAATAAACGACAATATACTTCTACCCAAATATCATTGAAATCGAAGCAATGGTGACTAAAATCCAAACAATTCATGAGTTGATTGTGGACTGAATGCGTCGGGAAAAGTAGCAGCCGCCAGTTACAATATAACGCGACATTGCGTGCTCCATTTGAGCTGTGATAATGAAAACGATAAAGCGACTGAAGCGATTAGATCAACCGACTAGGAGACCAACCCTAGTATAGAGCAGTGTAGAGCTGGGAAAATGAGTTATTCGTATTTTTTTAGCCGTTGTGACTGTGCTTTGAAAAAAACTACTAAGGTAATCGAAACGAGATGATTTTCGTGCTGTGGTATATAGTTTTAATTAATGGATTTGAAATCTAAAGGAAACTGGAACTCTTTTACTAAAAGCTATATGGATGGATTAGCTATAAAGACTCATCATCGATGCAGTTTACCGTGATACAATGCCAGAAAGAATAGTTAGTCTATTAGTTTCTCCAAAATTATAGAATCCTTGTCATAAGTATTTAGGTATTGATGGCTAATTTTCGAAAATCACAAGTTAGTAAAAATTTAGCGTTGCGTATTTTTACATGTGTGGTCGGGTTTATGAAGAGACAAGCACAACATGTCATTCTAAATTTAATATTATATATATCCTATTTCCAATTTATAATAATGAATAATATATTATATATATTATTTATTATGATAAATTGGAAATAGCATATTGATGGGCTAATGAGTGAATACGTTCTCAGATTTGTAATCAGCGATCCAAAAACAGAACAAAAATATAGTATAATCCCTATATAAAAAATGTAGTTTTGTGCTTTTGTATGAATTTTCTTAGATTTTTTCATCCACGGTCATTAAGTTCGACCTTCAGATAATCTTAAAACTGAAGTGATAGCGCCTAACCTCAGCATAGGAATCAGCGACTCGAAAATCTCCTGAGTACCTAGATCGAGTTAGGTATTTTTTTAAATTAAATGTTAACCTGTGATAGAAGCGATAAAAGGCCTTAATTGTTGAGTTTTTTGAGTAATGAAAAAATCCTGACTTGATAGGGTTAAACGAATTCGAATTCCACCCACCCAAAAAGCGTATTTTATGGTCTGAACTCCAGCCCAGAAAATTAATTTGTGTTTGTGTGTAGCTGTGTTATGATTCCATTCCTTGCTAGTGTGTCAGAGCTATTTATTGAAAAAAGTTACCGGTTCTTAATATACCACGCCCCATCCCTTACACTCAATCCAAGGGGATGATGGAGTAGCAGGAAGTCGAGGTAAACTGATAATCGGTCTGACAGGCTCGTTACTGTTTGCATTGCCTGTATATGCGTGAGGTCGTCCATCTTCTTTAAGCGGTACAAGTGAGGGTTGGACGGATCATGTTTACCAAAGAAATCAAGATAAGAGATCGAAAAATCAGCCATATTTAGAATAAATCGTGTGAATAAACGAGTATAAAACTGCCCATGGATATAGATTATTTTAACAATGATTTGCGCACAAAGGATGTGAACATCAATCAGTCGTATGGATGACAGGTTATTTCTCGTCGTTCATATATTATATTACCACAAAGGGTAGGTAGGTTAAAATGTATATTAATTTAATCTTAAATTTTACGTTACCATTTTTGTAACAACATGCAATTATATTTGCATGCAAATAGAATCTAAATTAAAATTTTACCTGTATAATTCCGAGATTTCAATGTCAAACTTCTTTTTTGGTGGCAGATAAGTGATTTTCAGACTTGATTTCAAGGGAACCATCTACTTAAGTCCTTGAATGTATGTATTTATGAAAGTATTGGTAAATGTGGGAGAAGTACATGATCTTATTACATAAAATATTATAGGCATTTAAAAAAATATCATAATTCCAACGTGATATAAGAATTAAACGATTCCCAGGGAATAGTAGATATATTTCAATAGCTGAATGCCATTTATCCGTGAATCAAGATACCTAAAATTAAGGCGATTTTATCATAGTGTCAAGCTCTGAGGAAGGATTATATATTTAGCACACTCAATTTTTTTAAGTTTGAATTTCATTCATTGTACCTCCTGCTTATAAGATTTTTATTCTAAAAGTTTGGCGGAAAGTCGTTCAGGGTATTCATAAGATTCCTGAAATATACTTCTGATGGGAGCGTACTCAAAACTGCCATATATGGTATACTGCAGAGAATAAATGAGAATATGTACAACAAAAAGCTGCCTGTTATAATAAAAGGTGGGTCCAATTTTTTTCCGGAGCAGGTGAAAATTGCAGATGTTGACTAAATTTTGACGTACCGGACGACAAGGAATTCAAGCACTTTGTGCAATATCTCTTGATATATCGTTTCGAAACGTTATTCAAATAGTGTATTAAAAATGTGTGCGCAGAAAAAGCCTACACAAATTAATTTATTGTATGAGAAAGTTCACAACATTCTGCCAACTCTCGTTACCGTAACACCAAAAAAACAGCGGATACACCTCACTATGGAATTCATTCCATTTAACTTAGGCAATTTTCTTTCGCAAGAAACTGGATCAAAGCAACCTACGTAGTTAATAGAAAAAATTATTCAACCCAAGTTAAGTCAGTTATGTGGAATATACTATATCAGCAAAATGAACAACCACGTTGATTATTGTCTATATTCAAAAACAAATAAATGACCCATCCTGTACAAAAAGTTAATGATTCAGTTTAAATTGAAACTATTCGGCTAAAACTCAAATGTTATCAATAGTTGAACTATCAGTGTATACACTTGTTTTTCACGGATATTGCGTAATGGATGTTTCGGTGCTTCCGGCGCGTATTACTAAAAATCCCAAAGCGTTAAAGGACACGGAAGCTTAAAGATTAAACTGCGCTTGGGGAGGATCCTCATTCAATTGGATTGCTTGTTTTTTACTCTACACTATTACCGCTTCGTTAAATAGATCCTCACATATACATTTCGTATATAGTGCAGTTGACTTGGCTTCGAACGAATACTGTTGACAGTGAGTTTAACGATACTCCTACTAGGCTGACATAGAGTTTATGCCTCTGTTTGATCCTTATTTATGATGTGGTTACCATCAGCACCGCTCTTCTTGGTGTACATCAACCACCTGTTGGAAATGGATACACCTTCGCAGGTGATAGCACTGTATGCAACCAAACAATCTTCTTGCATCTTGAGAGATCTTACTTCGACAGCGGAAGTAGTATCTTAACCAGACCACCAAAACAGCGGGAGAAAGCTGTCGAATGTAGGTTTAAAATAAAGTTTAATCCAACGTACAAAAGACATAACTACACTGACAGGAGAATCACATACTGTTCTGCCAGTGCTCGAGATAAAGGGATTTACAATACATCATTTATGTCCTGGAATGTTCTCTTTCTCCTCGGAAAAATGTATTAATTGGAGCCATGTTTTATTTCTCTAAAAGGCTTAGATCATCTCATCTCTGGACTACTACTCGCTTCTTCGAATATAAGCTTCGAAGCACTCAATAAAGCTTCTGGCATCAAACCAGAAAGTTGAATATCAGAGAAAGGTAGCTTATTTGTCCCCATTTTACAGACTCTACGACAGTAAGTGTCTGAGACCGCGTAATATTACCTTATATTCTTCAAAAGGACGATTTTTGGAAAGGCTTATTGGAGACGCTGTCGGAAGCTCGATCTGTTAAGGATGTGCCCATTTGGCCTCCATAGCTTTTGTTGTACTGATTTAAGTATTCACGTATATGTTTCCACTCTTGTAATGTAGAATGCTTTTGGTCTGTTGTTATATCTTAATTACTATTTATTTTTTTATACCAGCAGAGTTTTGGACAGTGACAAGCATCATGAACTAATGAAAAATGTATTATTTATTATTTAATTAATTCAGAAATGGCTTCTTATAACCTCAATTATTACTTACAATGTCCTTGGAGTTTGAAGGATTATTTTATATAACTATAAAGAAAAGTTTTCCTAGATTTTCTGTATACTGTTCGTCTAGCATATATACGTGTAAACTTGGCAAAAATTAAGTAATTCATAACCGAACAATAACTTTGATAATATGTGCTTTGTAGTCATTTCCATTGTCAAGGTATTTTCAGAAGCGAAAGAGTAGTATTTTATTACTACATTTCTACAAAGCATTGAGAAATCCAGATTAATTGGTTAACTGGACTATGGAAGACTAGATACAGATTGTTGATAGATGTATGATGAGATATTTTGTTAACCACATGTTATCTTAAGAACCGCCCAGTACAAGTATAAAACTAATTATAAAGACAATCCACAAGATTAGTTTCAGAAGATACATAAGATACAGTTTCAGTTACAACAATGAGCAAATTGGTGCAGATGAGAAATCTGCAATCCGACTTCTCTCATTTTATTGCCATCAAATCGTCTTATTTGTATGTATATACTCCTGAATTTTCCATTCCATTTTAATCGGAGCAAGATGATAACCTAAAGATAGTTTCAGTACAAAGTTCCTCGCATTTTAGCTTTCATCTCTCATACATGTTAAAACGTTCCAGCAGCTGTCAATTTCTCCGAGTTTTCCTGAACCACAAGCTAAAAAGCGTCATACTCGTGTACACACACACATACGCGTTTAGTGAAGCTGTTCGAAAAACCCTCTTACGTTTAACTGCAGAGCAGTTTTCAGCAGCTGTTTCACGGTTCGATGAATTTACGATGCATGCAACACCAAAATAGCCGTTAAAGTTATCTTGCACTAAAAATGAGGCGAGAGGACGATACGCCCGACACCAGACCCAGGAAGGTGAAAACAGACGCCGAAATAATTCCTGCGACGTTTCCTGTTTATTATTTCCCTACCGTTTTATAGGATCAAATTAATTTTGGAGATTCCTCTGCTGTTCATCTACCCATTAAATGAACTGCTTAATGAACATCTAGAGAATAGCTTATCAAAGCACCTTCTCATTATACACGAGACACAATATGTACCGCAAAATCCTCCTTATTTTATATTATGATGAGAATAATTCATATCCATCCTATTGTGTTATTCATTTTCTTCCTTCTATTCTGCCCTTCATTTACTACGCATATTCTAGAGAAGTATTTCAACCGCCAAGAATACAATTTGAGATAACAGCAGGAAATTTATTTATCAAAAGTTTATCAGCATATAACGTTAAAATCAATCATTTTCTGAAATGCATATTTAACTACTGTCTGGAGGAAATGAATCTGATATCCTTAGGTAAATTTATAAGAATATTTCTAACGTTTCATAAAAGCTTTCGATGTTCTTAAATTAATATATACTTTTTTTTGCCTCCGATCTGCCTGCATACCCATACAAATACAATTATTCAAATCGCATGATATCTTTCGAGTCATTTAATCAACTTATGGAGCAGTGTTGCCAGGACTTTTGTTTTTCGAGGTTCTAAGGAACAAAGGGATTGATGGGTAGTATTATCATTACCATTTGCTCAATTCTACTACACGTTTAAAAGACTTTCTAGAAGAACGATATTCTCCTCTATGGAGCGGAGCAAAATCACTTAGAAGTGGGAGTAACAATTCACCCTTTCACAAAGCTGAGAGCGTTATCTTCAAGACTGAGGATAAGGTTTTTGATGACATAAAAAATTAATCTCACCCCATTGGATTGCGACACTGATCCCGATGAGGAACAGAAGTTATGATATTTTTCAGTACATATATATTTTGAAAATTCTTTAACAATCAGTAGGATGTCTGTGTCACACTGGTAATCTCACGGTATGCTAGGCACCAGGAGGAGATACAATCATTGACAAGGCTATGAAATTACTTTTATATGAGGCTGATATTTGGTGACAATAATTTATACAATGCAGAGGGCATATATATATATATATATATATATATATATATATATATATATATATATATATATATATATATATACATGTCACAGCACACTGTGCGAATCCGTTATACTCGTATATGCTCTTGGCCAAAAACACTGCTTCATTTTAACATGATATTATATTTCTTATTGGCTATCTAGTTTCCAAATAATCTTATATTCGATTTTAAAATCCTTTCACACAAAGTCAACGTCAAATAACAAAAACATGTACAATTTTTTGCTGCTTCTACGGGGGAGCATATAAAACTCTACATAATCATATGGTATCCGATAAAAGCACTTCAGCTAGCAGAATATGGTATGACTACCTGCTATAAAGAAACATGAAGGCGTGGAAGGTAGAACATACAAAAATGGTTAAGAAATATACAGGAACTTCTACTACTATGAATACATCATCAACAGATTGATTTATATTGTGGTAAAAATTTGACGAAACTGCTCCTCTTATTTGAACATCATCAGCATTTTTTGAAGAAAACTTTTTTCTATGCTTTCGCTCCGAATTTATTTATTAATTCAATGAATACTCACATTATGCTAGCTTTGCTATGTGGTTTTGATTGGGAGCCAGTAGGAAATATATAAATCGACTGCCTCCAAAATCATCGATGAACACACCGGAATCATCAAAAAATAATCATCAATGTGATCATTGTCTCTATCTTAACAATAACTGGTGATTGTGTTAGTGAGAAGTATATTTTGGAGTGCACTTAGTTAGGGCGTTGCCATCAGTTGTTCTATGTATTATGTAGTTACTCTTCCGTTATCGAATTATAGATGATTGCAGTGTTTATATATTTCCTATGATTAGGTGTTACCACTTGGAAATAATTCTATCAATAAATAAATATATAAATGATTATATAATGGCCGTCCGTGTTGTTCTATTCCTCTTTGAAAACCAGATCAAATCGTTATTTATCACATAAGATACAGAAGCTCACTTAAGATTTGATGAATTTACTTGGCGTGGAACTTTAACAGATAACAAATTTGAGTTATCTTACATTTTAAAGCTAGCCGACCCGACGATACTGCCGCAGATCTGGTGATGCAAAACCTGCAGGAATAAGTTTATGTAAATTTCGCTTTTACGATTCATCTGTCGTAAATTCTAGATTCAAATGGTATTCTCATAAAACTTATCAAAGCGGAATGCTTCATAAGGTGAAAAAAATTAAAATCGTCGATCGTTAGGCTGAATCAGGTGTTTTAGGATTAGAATGATACTTCGCGAAGACCGAATATCAACTAAATATCAGAGGAAGCTCATCAATTATTTTGGAAAATGAATGCTTGGCTGATTGGTTCATCCATTAAGCCACAATATATTTACTCCTTGCTTGAATCTACTTCACAGAATACTGGTTTTTAAATATGTACAATACGTGGGAGGATTATCCGGAAGACTAAAAGATTTCGTCAAAAAAATTAATATCAAAACGGTTTTTCAGAGAACGAATTCAATAAAATCCCTCATTTGCCGCAAAAACGCGACATATAGTAAAACGGGAGAAAGTTTTTATATTTAACAAAGAAGATAACTAATTAAAGAGCAACGTCGAAGAATATGCCTGTATAAAGCTGAATAATGATTTTATTTCTAATTCGTCAGTAGACTATGTCCCATTTTGGTCGAGTATTCTACAGGGAGTCAATCTTCTCCAAACCTACAGATGAACCATAAGTTTTCCTCCAGGTTCTTGGATCAAAAATGGAGGGACATTTTATTTTTGCCTTGAGCTCATCCTGTTGTATGCTTTGTTTTCAGAAGGTATCCAGCGTTGTGTCTCTCGTCTGGCATTGGATCATGCGTTTTGATTTGGATTTACTAACAACAGAAATGTATCATCTTTAGCCTGGCCTGAGGCCTGGCCCGTTATTCGTATATTGTTTTGCTTTAGCCGGTAGTAGAAAATATAAAAGATCAGTATATTACAGATAACAATTTTTCGCACATGATTGTAGAAGGTTTGGGGTAATAATCTATTTGTTCCAGTTTTTCGGCACTACCAAATCAGCCTCACACATTTGTAAAAAGTATGGTCCTCTATCTGAACATATGAGACTTGTCAGTAGTCATCATCAAATAATCATATTGTAGCTCGTCGATTTATGTAAACACCCATGAATATTAATCTCTAAGGATAAAATTGGATGATTAATTTACTTTTCAGGGCTTATGTGGTCTGAACAGTAGCCAATAACGATGCGTGTTTTCGACCAAGACTCTCTATTTGTAAAAATTCAAACATCGCCTGAAAAATACAATTTTCCTAGTCCATTAATCTTCAACATCAGGGAAAATGCACTGTTGCGAATGAAAAACAGGTACATTTTCGCTTGGTACAAATGGATTTTGGATGAAGCGTGAGGATTTTTCTATTTACGTGAAATATGCAAATCATTTAGCGAAAATTACATTTTTCAGTGAACCGAGTAAATATACGGTAAACGGAAAAGGGTTTACCTTATTGCATGTCTGCGCCGTTTTGCTTCGATCTGCAAATGCGTATACTTACCTAGTTGGCTGGTGTGCACAATGCACGCAAAACCTGCCAATTCCACTAAAATGCTTTGTTGCTGCTTATGCAAAATTCGTTTACAACATATGCGGATTTACGACACGCAATAGACGTTATACCTGATGCTTGGAAGTTGACGAAAACTTTATTATTCTTCCGGGCACGGTGGATGAAACCGTTCAAATTTCTTTGCTCCTTTGACTGTATCTCCTACAAGCAATGAGTTTTGTCGCCAATCCCAGGGTATATGCAGAGAGAATGTATCACTGCTACTGTTATTTTAAATTTTATATGTTCCAATAATGAGGCTTTGGACTTCTGTTGCATCAAACATTTGCGTGATGATGTGAAATCTTTTGAATGACACGGTTTTGATCGTCTTCCGCTAAAGACAAAGAAAAAACTTTATCTAAAATTCATGGTAGCTGGTCGACCATTAAAACCCCAAATGTTGGAAAAAGCATGACTAATGTTCCAGCTATCAGGTTCTCATACGGGATAAATCATGGAGACAACCACAGAATGAGCTCCAGAAGTTCAAATCTAGATAGTCATGAAGTTACTTGCAATTTTCAGAACAGCGTGTAACTCAATTATAGGTTCATTATAGGTTCACGAAGGCTTTGGAACTAAAAAGAAGGACATGATTTCAAACTTTTAGAGAATTTATTATAATTACTAATTACAATATGACGATTGCCAGGTTTCTCGAAAATTTTCATGCCATGTGTAACTTTCAATGATTAACCTTTCCATTTTTTTACTATTTCCATGATCAGATAAAATTATGTAATAATAAACATGAGGATTCGCAAATAAAACTCGGCTTTCGTAGCGCTTTTCGGTTTAATATTTGATTTGATGAATTTTACCAAGTAAGAACATTTAAAATCTGCATTATCTAAATTTTATTTCATTTCTTTTAGTTGAAAATAACCATCGAGAATAGTTGCTTTATTAGAACAAACTCGTACAAAAATCGCTGGAGTGCCTGAAACAATATCATTTCACCCGAATATTCGAGAAGCATTTATCTTATTGTAACGGAAACATTTTCTCGATTGTCCTTCATTCCAACTTTTCTTTTGGGTTTTATTTCTCCGCAGAATTATTGAAACACGATTGGAAACTCGGGGAGTTTGCTTCGCTTGCTGTATTCAAGATCAATCACCTATATCGGGATTCTATAAATACCGAGAAATGCATACTTATTTCTTTTCCGAAGATTGAAAAATGTTTGCTTTCTTTGTATAACCAGCTTTCGTCTCTGCACCTGCATCTGAATTGCATAACGTTTGATGATGTGTTTGAGTCTAGCACATGCCACATATCTAATTTAAAAAAAAAGATTCCAAGTGGTCTTATTAAGTACCTTGTTTGAAGTGCTGGCCGCTTAACAATAAAGCCAATCAAATTGACCCCGTACTTCCAGAGTAGAAGCTACATATAGAACTCTTGAATATTGAGGATTTACAAGATTCTTCATCTCCTTCTAATATTGAATGGTGATACATCTTAATAGAGCATTTGGAGCGAAACAGAAAGTGTATCTCTCCACTATTTATCAGACCTGCTATAGACATGCATGTTTCGTCTTTAGCCTAGACTTGTCAGTATAGCCTGGCAGTCTAGCTGTAGATAGCAATCGCATGGTACTAGTATATACGTAACGCAGTCAAGGGTGTGATAGCAACATCAGCTCATCTCGAAGTGTCGCCCTCTATGGGGTCGCCCATTGGCAACTTACACAGGTGTTAGGACCTTTGACTTTGTCAAGTTGCCAATGGGCGTCCCCATAGAGGGCGAGACTTGGAGATGAGTTGATGTTGCTATCACACCCTTACTGGGTTACGTATATACCACCCGATTGCTCTCCACAGTTAGATCGCCAAGCTATACTAACGAGTCTAGGCTAAAGACGAAACATTCATGTCTATAGAAGGTCTGATGCATAGTGGAGAGCATACACTTAATATTATAATATGTTCACGTAATATTTTGAACGAATGAATATTTGCCGTGAAATCAGTAGCAAAGGTTATTGGCAGATTTCCCACCCATAGAGCTGGTATTAAGAATTGGATATTTTTCTACTCATGATTTCAATCATCAACAGTAATTGCTGCCACCCTAAAGAACATCTCGTCCTGATCCTTATCTCGATATTGCTCTTCACTAGACTATTGATATTTTTAACTTGCACACTTCCGAGTGGCGGAAGGAAAGCTCAGTTGTTTTAGGCAGGATATACGTTACCACTGATCTAGAATAAACACGTTCTCTAAACTATCGCGCCGACCCTGATGCTTTGAAGTTCCTCTTTGAGATGTTTTTCCTTCTATTTTCCCTCTTTGTATGTTATAGCGCTGTGTACGCGTTTGGTTGAGTGTCAGGTGTGTAGCCATGTGCTGTCCATTTTTTTTTATTCGGTCACGTCTGAATAGAGGTGTGTATGTGAAATTGCTTAGGAAATATTGTGAACCTCCTATTAGATATACATATCATGCTCTATTACCATCTTTGAACTTTTGATATCTAGAAAAGACTATATTTTACTTCTCACACATGCATTGAAATTGCGAAAAAATATCTGAGATGTTTTGTTGTTTCCATATTTCTTGACAGTTACATACGAAAAGCTATGCTACTGATTGCAGTCGGTATTTGCCTGTTTGTCCGATAATCCATGGCTCCTCGATAACCTGGAGTCTCCTATGTAGATTTTGGAGAGATGATAGACCTAGTAACTCCCTAGTGTCGAACCTTCCAGACCTTTCAATAAAGGTCATGATGTTCGACCATTCGGCTAAGTAGCACTCTTCCCTCACAAACTCTGCTGTGCCGAACACCTCAGCCTTAAGGCAGCTGTTTACGGCACACTCGTCCAGGAAGTGAAACGAGGTCTCGTCCTCCTCCCAGCACTACTGACAGAATGGTTCTTGAACCACGCCTATGAGTGTCATGTGCCTATTCAATCTGCAGTGTCATGTGAGGATCCCCACTAACAAGTGGAGTGAATCCCTCTACCGGTTCAGTAGCCATAGCTCCCTACGTTTGTTGGGGCCTGCTACGAACCTCTCTCCAACCATGCTTTCGCAAGTTCGTTATATGACCAGGCATCTAGGGCATTACGAAACCTGGCCTCTGCTAATGCCCATCAAGGGTTCAGAGCCAATGCATGCACCTCTTGCTCCTATCCTCACCAGGCAGTTTGCTTTCTCGTTACCTGGCACCCCGCTGTGACCAGGGACCCACATGAGGGTCACATTCTTGTCTAACCCTCAAGTGCATCAAAAGACATTTTGAAGGCATTATTAACAGTTGACATTTAGCCTTACATCAAAAATGACACATTCATGTTAAATCGTTAAGTCTAAGAGCCATGGCTTAAGCCAAACTGGGAGCTCATCTGATTTCGCGATAGTCACTGTACCGACGACGTCGCGTCACGTTAATGCTGTTTTTTGTTCAAAGTAAGATTTGAGTTTTGTTCATTGATCCATTAAAAGCATTTTCCTTTAAATTCCTTGAGTGATCCTCAGATAAAAAGTAAACTTAGATCTAATTAGGGATGTATTGTCGCAGAAGCCTAAGAAGTCCGGGATTTGTTAGACAAAGTTTTTGGAGAGCGTAATATTCTGAGTATAGAACGTGGGGAATACAATTGAAAAGGAACATATTAGGCAAGAGTATTAGAAGGGATTGAAGAGCTTTTTCCTGTCTATAGCTTTTTCGGAGTAGGCGAACGTCCAAAGCAGTGAGAAATACTTTCAGTAACAAGGTTTTCTCGGGCGCCACCGTTTATAGCTACGACACTTAAGATGCAACATTTCAAAGGGCGGTAATCTGGGTTAATACGCCACTGGATCTGGTAATTCTTCGTTTTCAAGGTACAGGGCGTCAAACTTATGAAAACATTGTTTCTCGTAAAAATCGTAATAGTACTTTAGCCAATTTTGTTGACACTCTGCATTGTCATTTATATTGGAGAATGCCTAGTTTAGTCCTAACTAATTTAAAATGATCAAATCCAATGGAGTCACGAGGTCATGTTAACTATTATTTTTCAAATAAATATGTACTCTACTGGCTTTTTTGAAACTTTTATAATTTTTTCAATTTAAGCTACTTAAAATAAAACTTTTTTTTCTCAGGAATGTTTTCCGAGTATAAAAAAATAAACTACTAATTGGTTCTACGTCTATGGTTGGCCATAAATAGTTGAACTGAACTGTTATTCTACAAGGTAAGGCGGATTGAAAGGGAGTAAAACGGTTCAAAATATAAAGTTGGTTAACAACGTTGAAATAAACCTACAACTGAGCTGGTGGGTAAACATAGTTTTTGCATTATGTAGATTGTAGCTGCTCTAACTTGGTAAGCTTTTGAAGTATTGTTTTAACAAGAGAAATTAGAGAGGAAATAGAAAATGTAATGCAGGCATCGAAAGAAACGCTCGAAATCAGATACATATTAAAAACAATAACAGCTATAATAAGATAGAAAATAAACTAGCGCAGGTAGAACAAACAGTGACGTCTCTAGAATCAGACTATGATTCCAAATGCAAATTGATGGAAAGTCGTATCAAGGAAATGTAACAGAAATGATAGAACGTGCCAAGTGGATCAAACGCAAAGATTAATGATGCCAAGAGTATTCAATCTGAGGGAATATAATAAAGATGATACAAGAGTCAGAACTATTGGAGTTTTTAATTCTAAAGCTGTGAATCTGATGGGACAGGATATAAGTGCATGCCATAGGCTTGGAAAAGGAAAAATCGGAAACATTTACCTAAAGCTAAAGATTTTGGAAATCAAACAGGACATTTACTCGAAGAAAAAGTCACTTGGAGGTTCAGGTATAGTGGCTAAAAAGGATTTAACGGAAGGAAGAAGATAGGCTTTCTTAGTTGTATAGAACGCAGTGCCCCGTATTGGAAGTGAGCCGAACGAATTGCGCTACACTTACCAATGATATCATAGAACCACGACACGTCCATACATAACACTCCACCTACAATATTTGAATCGTGTCTAATATTACTGCATATAAAAATCTGCACTGTGGTAGATTGTTAATTTTTCGTGTTCCGCTTAATACACCACGTAGTATTCGGCTGCAGCTGAGCCTCATTCGCCCGGCACCGCCCCGCATTCGAGAGCGACTAGGATTAGAAGATTGCGGGTGTATGTGTAGTATACTAGTGCGGTGTAGTTTCATGCTGGTTCGTATTAGCCGGGAATGTATTTCCCAAGTGGACTAGGATCCATCGTATGTGTTGCTGCTGAGATATAAAGGACGTCCTACTGTCAAGTGTTGAGCGTCAACACTACAGAGGAACTCCTCTAGGATTCAAAAGATCGGCGTCTGGCAATGGATCAAAAACACAGAAAGCGGAAACAAAATTAGAGATGTAGAGGTGTGTAATATGGCTGACGGTTGTAATGAAGCATACATATGTTACTGTGAAAGACCGAAATCCGGTGAATGTCGAGATATACCGGTGAATATGAACATTCACCAACTTACTTGGCGTATGTCCGATATATTAATCAAAAATAATTATTTCTAACTTACACCCGCGAATATCAACATTCATCATGCACTCATGGTGTATGTTCATAAGAAACATTTTTTTTTAAATGAAAACAAAATAAAACAATATAGGTTATCATTTATTTATAAAATACATTATGACCTCATAAGTAATATTTTTGTATTCAACTTGCAATTCTTTAAGCATTCGTGTTATTCCTCCAAGGTCTGTTCGTATGTGAGTTTCGGAAAGTATATTAAACAACACTTCATTTGCAAAATAATATTGAATATTCGTTTCTTCTGGTTCTAATGGCACAATCAACTTTTGTTCGTCACTAACTTTCAAAATGTCAAAACGTTTTAAACGCCTGTAGTCCAAAGGTGTACTGCACTTACTTTTAGCTGAAATTACTTCAGAGACGATTTTAGAATGCCTTTCTTGAGAAAAATAAAAACAATTGTCTTCTCGTTTACTTCTAATTAGGGTATGTAACTTTTCAAGAAACTGATCAGTATTTACTGTAATAGCTATTGAACACAAATTATAACACCTAACTCATATATATTAGAATTAAATTAGTAGGACTGCCCACACGGAAGGGAACCGAAGAAATCGCAAAAAGCCACTTCTAACCTGTCATTTCCGACATCGACCGAAGCCTTTGTGCGCTTGTCGATATACACCGGTGAAGGTCCGAATTTTTTAATAAAACTAATAAATGTTCGGTCTTTCACCAACACATTTGGTTTCTGTCGACATTAACCGGTGTATGTCGACATTCACTAATTTCGGTCTTTCACGGTAACATATACATAAAATTTTATAAGTAAAGAGGAACATGTTTTTCTTATGCAGATTGTAGATGCTCTACTTGGTGAAGCTCTTTCGAATAATCTATGTGATTATAACACAAGGTGTCACGAGAAAAGTTTCAAATCTATGACCTGCTCCGCTTTTAATTCCACGAAGGAAATGTGAATGCTAGGTTATTGGCCGTAGTAATCCTATATATTGGTAATACAGCACTAGTAAAGATGCACTGAGGAATTATAATTCTGGCTGACCTAAAGTATCCAAGATAATATCATAATTCATTTCGATTGTGTCCATATTGGGACAGGTTTTCTTTGTGAAGTCTACGATAAAGCAGATACCTCATCTACCACTATCGGCTTGAGCACGGGTATACGAGAAATCAGAGTGTAAATACATCAATGGTCTCCGAAAAAATATTGAATGATCTGAAATGAAAGATTATAATTTAAAATAGAATTTTTATGTACTCTAGATTATTAGACAAGGATTCAAGTAGGCTGAGAATGTGCTTCACACAAAAGGGTGCCAATTCATAAATAAAGATTTGAATCAGATTTTGGAATTGTTTTCTATCACGTTAATTTTACAGCCCGGTGTTGCACACATTATAAAATTTCTAGTTCTATATACGCTATTATTTTCTTACGAATGAAATTGCATATTAGTTATTGTACATGTAATGTTCGTGTAACCTTAGCAAACTCTTTATTTTCTCATTACTGAGCCTTCTTCAAGTGGCCGAGTAACTAGGCCTGCTTCTAAAGGTCGAAATGATATTGACGGATAATAACTAATTCACTATTTTGAACAATTACATCTCGGTTTGCTTATAAATATTTAAATTATGTCATATGTGCTATTGCAATATTGTTTGATTATGCTTTGGTTTCAAAGCAGGTGAGTGATTAAAAAAATCTGATGCTTAATCCAGGAAACCATCATTAATGATATATGAATGCATATTTAAATTCTAGAATAGTCGGCAAGAGTAACATTTGTTAAATAAAACTATCTGTATATTAAAATACAACCATGGGACGGTTTCATTATGCGAAGTGGATAAAGCTCGGTCTTTTGTTTCAGAGCTGTGCGCACAGTTCAGACGAATGAACAGAACCGGCTCCTTAATAAAGTATTGCTCTGAAGGACATATGACATATTATAGAACTTGCTTATTTATTCTTGCTAAGATATATACATAACAAAAGATCATATAGACAGCCCTGAGCAATTTGGATTTACATCTTCTATTATTCATTCTAAGTGAATCCACGTGTTGGTGATTTTCCTGATGATTCTGTTCTGATATTTCAGAAATAAATCCAGGCATTTCTTCTGTTAAGGTATATTTGTAATAGTAAATGAATGTCTGTTACCTGTTGTTTGAAACTGTTACCTATTTACACAGTTTCTTAAATTTTGTTTCACTTTCCTTTTGTTCCGCCGTAGATATATCCAGTTTTTCACATCCTATTTCCTATGAGTTGTCCTCCTACGCTGGACTTCACCGTATAATATTCTAATACTGTATCTTCAAGCTTCATCTGTATGACTTCCTATTATAAGCTCAATTTTGGTTTCTATTTATCTTGACATATTGAGTTTCTGAAATTAAATTTACATTGTACCTGCATCAAAAAGAAAATACCTTACTTGTTCAAGCTGCATCAAGTTGAATGGTTATGAGAAGTGAAACATCGGTTTTTCTAGTATTTTCCTGAGTAAGTGTGATATGTGAACTGTGAGTATACTTTGTTACCAATGGTGATCGTATATCTTCTAGCTTAAGTACAGGTACATGTCTTTAGTATCCTATGTTGATCTGTATAGTAGCTGTCAAACTTGAATTAGGAAATATACTATATAACGCAGATGAATGTAAGAAGTAAATCACATTGGTGAATTCTGGATACTTTTCAGTCTTTCTTTTCAAGGTTGAGTAACTAACTGTAGCTTCTAAAAAAACAAAATTTTATAATGCAATTGAAATATTCGCGCCAATATCAAGAAATACTTCAGTCAACATTTATAATTTTCTTATATGTGACATATTTTCAGTTTTGTACCAATATCATATAAATTTAGGATTTTGCTATTCTTTCTTCCGAGACTTTCCAGGTTAATAATTGAAAATATATACTTAAGTAAACTCTATGTGATCAAAAATATGAGATACTTACTTGAAGCGTTTCGCGCATATAGGAAGGTATGGTATACTAAAATGGATAGCTCATATTCTTTGTCTCAAAATTCATTTCTTCACGTTTTATTTGATGATATCCTCTTATTTCAAATATGAGAAAAAATAATGCAACATCTGAAACCTACATAAAATTTTATACTAACTGCCAATTGAAACCACAGATGAACGATTGAAGTAATGTAAATACCTAAATTTTCTATTCTCTCGTTTCTGTAACACGGTTACTTATATAAAGTTAGAGCAATAAAAACTAAGCCGTCTTATACAATTTGATGGAATGATATAAGATAAAGAGTCAATCTTACCCTCCTGACGATATAGCCGTGTGATCCATTGGCTTTAGACAACCTTAGGATCACCGGGGTCTACAAATCCAACCCTGCGGGTAGCGTTTATACTTTTTTATCTGGCTTACAATATCATAAAGCGAAAGATGGGAATAATAGTGGAAGCTCTGGAGGGCGAATATTATTTATTAACCAGAATAGCCGGAAATTGTACAGGCACCGGAGAAGGAATTCCCTTCTACCACTCGAGCAACGTCGCCATTTTATTTTGAATTTGATAATCACCACTTTTGCGAAAATTGTAAAAAATAGAATGATTATGTACTTTCCACAGAACAATGGTTTGGGTCTGATCTGGTGTGACTGGATTTCTTCCAGTTTTGCCATGGCTGAATCGAAATGGAAAGCTAGTGGAAGGAGTAGACTATTAAGTTCAGAGAGTCTGCATAGTAGATTGGTACTGGGTACAGCTTGAGAAGTTATAAGAGGCACTGATGGATACGAGAATATGGGTGAAGGAGCCTTTCTTCTCAGGGCAACAAGCAGAGCAACCTCTTAACTTAAACGGGAGAATCAGTAGTCCACTACAGAGCTGGCTCTCATTCAACTGAAAATGCACATGAAAACAGTTTTAGCAAATTTCCTTTTAAGGCTTGTCGAGGATGTAATTACCTACAAACACCTAGAAGAGCATGGACTTGTCTATGTTGTACGCCTTTTTCTTCCAAAAGTCTAGTAGGATAAAGTTAGATACTGAGAGCTTCATGATGGTTTGCCAGGATGGTATCCTCAACACCTTGGTATATCATATTAGGTTTATGGTATTTGAAGTACCTGCACGGCTTAGCATTATAATAAATGCTATATTATCATTTGAGGACATCTGTGCTCTTATATGCTCCCGGTGAGTACATTGTGGGGAAATAGAGATGCCGGATTAATTGCTCCGCGGTCAGGCAACCTCAAAGGGGTACGTTCTCTTGGAGGAGGAGGAGGAGGAGGAGGAGGAGGAGGAGGAGGAGGAGGAGGAGGAGGAGGAGGAGGAGGAGGAGGAGGAGGAGGAGGAGGAGGAGGAGGAGGAGGAGGAGGAGGAGGAGGAGGAGGAGGAGGAGGAGGAGGAGGAGGAGGAGGAGGAGGAGGAGGAGGAGGAGGAGGAGGAGGAGGAGGAGGAGGAGGAGGAGGAGGAGGAGGAGGAGGAGGAGGAGGAGGAGGAGGAGGAGGAGGAGGAGGAGGAGGAAAGTACAAGAAATTCTCAACTAGCATAACGTACATCGGCATACATCTTACCCAGAAGGATGTAGAGAGCAATTGGTACTCTCCATCCAATTGGGAAACACAATTTGCTGACCTTTTATTCTTAGAATAATTTGCGGAAGTGGTATGAGGATTTGGACACTTTATTATGAATAAGTTTTAGAAAACACTTTTGTAAGACAATCAAGCTTTTTGGCTGAATTTGCTGAAAAATGGTTTTAAAAATGTGAACTCTGGAAATAAATGGCTCAGTATAATTGGAAGTAATTCTGAATGTCCCATCTCAAGTGATAATCTATTCTTTTACTTAAATATTTGAAACAATACTCAATTTCGATAGAACCAAAATTTGAGTATAGTATTTATATGATATCTAAGAGATGAATAGCGAAATCTCAAAATTTATCGTCAGAAGACTTATATCGAAACAATTTTAACTATTTTCCAATATAATGTGTGTGTGCTTGGTCACCGCACTGCGACTGTGGCGTCAACACAGAATACTGGAAATAAGGGGTAAATCACATCAGACACTAATCTCTACATCTCTCTAATACAATCATCTTCATGACTGTCAACTCTAGAAAGCAGCCCAACTACACACAAAGGTAATTTCGTATTCGGCCACAGTTTCAGTCGAATTACTGCCGAAACTGAAATCAAAACCAAATCTCTATCCGAATATTGTTTATAACACACAAATGAGTGTTTTTTATTGTAAAAAATAATGCACAGCCTCGGGAAATAGTACTACTATAACTTCTGGACGGAAAAATTTGGAATTCCCAATAAATGAGATTTCTGTATCGTGTAGAAAATGGGATGCTCAGAGCTACTTATGTATAAAGACAGGCACGAATTTTCCTCAGAAAGCGTTGTCATTATAGACCATTTCTGAATCACAAGTCTCTACATACAAGGATCTAGATCCCATCAGTTTCTAGGAACTTCCAGCAAACCTCACCTTCACGGTCTGGCTAGAGATAACAATTTTACGAAGCTTCGAGATTTATTTACCGAAAACCTACAAGAAGAACTTCTACGGATGCAGGTAATCTTTCCTTTTTCGACGTATGTTCAGGGAAAATTCTGTCCGTAAATCCTGTATGGTAGCCGTTTAACAGTGAACGCGTTTTTCTTATTGAGATTCTTTGGCCGGAGATTTCATCTTTACTAGTTTCGAGTTTTTTGCATGACAATGGTCGTCTGATCTACGTATGTAATTCCTTATTTCTTATTATATATGCATGCCTTCACCGCCATCACATTTCATGATTTTGCATGACTATAAAAAGGGACTAAAACAAGCGGTAAGTCATGAAAGTTTAATTAGTTTCTTTGGGGACTCTGCCTCTTCTAGAACTTCATTTTTTAATTGGTTTGATGAGTTTAAAAGGGGCCAGGCCTCACTCGATGATGAACCTCGCACTTGTCGACCGTTACTCCAGAAACTGTAGAAGCCTGCAAAATATGGTAAAAAAGATCGACATTTAACCTACACCGAGATTGAGGCTTCTCTAGGGATTGGTTCGGCAGTGGTCAGAACAATCATTAATGATCACACAAACTTGTTCACCAAATAAAAACGAAAATCCAGTTGGCTTGCAAGGAAGCATCTCGTATCCAGTATGTGGCATATTACAGAGCAAGCGGAAGTTCTTTTACAACTGAATGAAGTCCCTAGCATCACAATTTGTGGTAAGCGCTCGTTGGTAGTGCGGTTATGAGGTTTGGAGGAAAATTTGTGGGTTTTTCAAAAACGTTGGCTTTTTCAGTAGCAACCACCAACCATTGTCTAACTGCCAACTATTTTTAACTCTCAGCTATATCAGGAGCAGCCAATTCCGAGTCGGTCGAGGGCAGAACCGTGCTTCTCCCAAAGACTAGATATTTGTATTGACTTCATTATTTTCACTTTGTTTTGTACTTTTATCCCACCTCGCATTTAACGCTTACCTAATAAACTTAATTTTTTTTGAAATTATTGTAAAAAATGAAGATGTTTCTTGTGACGTGGTTTTTTGTATCTTCGGCTTGATTATATATGAAATAGTTTGCTTAACCTCTCAATATCGGTATTGTTGCACATTTTTAGTCCAGATCTTTATCTGTTTGTAAAATGGATACTACCATATCATCAATGATTGCCAGTACATACGACCTTCGCAGTGATAGATCCACGGGAGGTCATCTGGTCCATGTCAACCATATGTGGAGCAGAGCAATGGAGCTTCATGAAGGATCTTCAGTCATCTCGCTGAACATATCAAAAGCATTTGATAGGGTGTAGCATGGGAGACATCTAAAAAACTCGGTGCCTATGGGTTATCTATCACTATTATAAGAAAATGGTGTGAAGTAGACTGATACTGCAGCCCCCACGTTCTGGTATCTTTGGATATAAATATTTAGTTTGGAACTGTTGATAAAAAATATTGATAATATTCAGCTTCACAAGACTTATATTATCAAAAATTACTCCAAGTCGATCAACAGTTCCAAAATCCGACTTCAATCGGTTTTTAATAAATCTTATCATTTTTTATTGTGGAATGTGTGATCAACTATTCATATCTAACAAGTAAGGAGGATAGCCAGTTTCAACAGATTATAGGTGGCAGAACCTCTTCCACCAAAACAAAAAAAATACATTTATCTTACTTCTCCACGTTCCCTACCATTTTGACTCTCCATTCATTTGGATAATGATTAAGGGACTGAGAAACGCTCAAAAAGAAAACTCTGCGGCGATTGCATCCATTTTCAAAAACTATAATGCATTTTGTTTCAAAGCTTGTGTGTAGTGACCAACCTTTTTTCAAAAGTGGTGTGGTAGCTTTCAATTCAAATCACTGGATTTCATTTTTGGTGAAAGCTACATCGTCACTAAACCAATTTCCAGTAACTACAAATATTTTTTTTTCGAGCAATGATAGTACCTAACCCGGTGTGAAATTGCATCAAAATCTGAATCCGAATCTCAGTTATAACCGGAAATACAGACGACAGACATATATACAGGACAACAGACCGACGGAAATGAGAAACATGGGTTTTCGTAAGGTGCTCGTATATGTGATGGAACATCAATTTCCCGCGATAACAATAAATCCCAAAACTGAAATTTATACGTGAAAATGTAACCTGCATATCCGTATAAAAATGGTGTCTTTATGATAAAGTGTTTCAGAAATATAAAAAAATTCAGTGAGGCATTTCGATTTATATTTACGTCAACATAAATGCGGCACTGAACTAATTAAAAGCATATGCGATCTGCATGACTCTGTATATATTTTGCGTGTGCCGAATTAATATTTGTCATGCAACCACACCGAGCGCGTCATTCATTTGTCAGATTTAGTTGCATTCAATCTGAATCCGTCGACTTTTCATTTTTATGTAAATTGCGGTCGATCCAATTCTGAGCTTAATTTGATGCAGTTTAGCGAGCTAATAATCCAGGATCTTTAGAAGAGGAACTCAGGCACAGGTATAGAAAAATAATCAAACCTAATATAATTTTTTCTATTTAAAATTGCTGCAGCAGTCAGTGAGCTATACTAGTAGCGATTTCGGTAACGCTTTAACTTAGCGCGGTAGGCAAAATTTGAAAAAAAGTTGACGAAATGGGTAGATTTCGACGATTTTCAAGTGGAATCGACAGGATCTTGTTAGGAAACGCTTTTTGTCGCGCGCTTCGTGTGCAGCTGCGGTTGCTTTGAGGAGGGAGGGGGGAGGGAATTGCCACTATCTTTTTCAATTTATTTCTTTGAATACAAACCACAGTACGTAGAACTTATCAAATCTGAGGAATTTGTAAAAAACCATAAATCCGACAACACGGCTCGACCTCTCGACCATTGACGTTTGCATTAGTGGCATTTCTTTTATATTTTGACAATCAAGATACCGGTTTTGATTGATTTCGTGGTTTATTTGAAAGTGAATATAGAAATATGTTATATGTCTATGTGGACATCAAAATATTAGAGAAAAACACATTGTAGCTCCAGAGCCTGAGAGTACGTTGAGGTATATATAGTAATCTATCTGTGTACAGTGCGTAAATAGTGAGAAAATAACTTATATGGCTGATTAGCAGGGGCTTCATAGTGCCGGTTCAAAAATATGTAAGTACAGTAAAAAATCCGAATGTATACATTTCCTAAGCAAAAAACCGATGTTATTGTTCGAATTACATGCAAATCTACCCATTTCAGTAAAAAATTCAATAATCGACGTACCGCGCTTTAGCTACTTAATTTATTAAGTTGTAGCCGCGATTTCTGTGCTCATATTAATTTATCAGTGCATTAAGTTGATTTTGTTTGAAAAGTTAATAAGTTGTATGATGTTGCATTCCTCTGCACTGTGTTTTAGGTGTTAAGTTTCACTATAGATTCCGGTCTTCGAGCACTTGGCCATTTTTATATGTTTGACACACACAGTTTCCCCACATAGCTCACACCAATTGAGCTGAAAAGTGACTGTGGGTGATTCTGACGTGTTCTTCGAAAATGCCTTTATGACAGTTTTCAATTAATTTCCTCTGTTCGACGCTTCATTTGTTGTTGATGCAGACGATAGGTTCTAGAGGTGCTAAGGATTCTTGTGTGAAGGTGCTGATTTTGTATGAGCGAAAGTAAAGTTAATTTTGTTGTCAGATTTACCTGCTAAGACTTCGAGAGTATTCAGATAAATAAAATAAAATATACTCAATTTTGGGCTATTGCTTTTTTATGAACGATACAAATAAAAGAACAAATTATACAATTTTTTTTTTTAAAAAGTGAAATGCAGACCCTTTTACGGGTATGAATGATTCAAACTGATTCCAATATATTGAGCTACTTTCATTTTGCAATGAGGCAAATGGGGAGTGCAAGATGTTTATACAAAAATCTTTATTTAGGGTTCTCCGATATTGTCCATTCTGATATCAGAAATATTTCAATGGAGTAGCATAATGCTACTATTATATTTAAACAACATATTTACTTGATTGAGGAAATTCTGGGCGAACACCGTTAGTTGAGGGAACATCTCCACAACCTGAAAGAAGACGATGCACCCCATATACGAGTACACGATATTAGAAGGTAGATGAGATACTAGGAATTTCTTTTGATAACTGACTATAAAACTTCTGTAACTTAAATTGCAAAGTACCGTCGCTGTCTAAAATCACAGTACTATAAATCCAACAGCACCCATTTTCCATTTTCAGCTGTAGTTTTGTGCTATGCTGTTGTTTCAGGATCTGCGTGTCTGTAATTACACACTCGGAGGCGTTCGGAAAAGTTTATGCTTGATGCTTTCAGGAAAACCTCTATGCCGTATATTCTACGTAGCGTCGGGAGAAATTCTGTTAACCAGCCGAAAATTACCAGATATATTGTGCCTATTAGTTCATTCGACGTACACACTATAATAGGCAATTTTACTCTGGTGAAAAAGTGAAAAACTGTTCGAAATAGGATGAAGTGATTTTAACATTTCAGAGATGGTTATAAGGCTGTTTTGCTAACAATGTAGGTTGTAACTATGGGAACAACTCTGCTAAAATGCGCTTCATTCTTGTACCCGTGATCACGTTTTGCTATCCTGGTATTTAAACAGCTTATGAGATGGCAGATAATCGGAAGGAATGTTGGATAAGTTTCACTTAAGGCGTCTACGGTCTACACATATAGATTTTATTTTTTTATGTGATTATATATTCAATATTAAGTTAATGTAATGTTCGAAAATCATTGCCTCCTCTATAACTCCGAATATTACTCGAATCTTGATGGAATTTTTCTACTAGATTAACGGATATGGCCAGTACGAAAGAGCTTCAACACTCATTTCCAAGCGCCTCGCATGGTGGCGCTGCCCATTGGCAACTTCCGAAGTCAAAGGTTCTAGAGTGTTGATGTTGCTATCACACCACTGATTGCGTTACATATATACGACCCAATTCTTCTCTACAGTTAGATAACCAGGCTATACTGAGGAGCTTAGGCTGAAGACGAAACGTGCATATTTATAGCAGGTCTGATGCTTAGTGGAGAGCATACACAAAAATGCTTTATTTCGTCATCTTCAGAAAGTAAAGATATAAAAAGCAAATCATCATTCAATATACTTTGGTGGGTCAAATATTGTAGTTATTAGTTAGATATAGGTAATTTAAATTAAAACATTAAATATAAATTTGTTAATAAATTTTGACTGACGTGGTGAGAGACCGTGTGAGAAAATCAACAATTATGCATTTTTTTGGTTGTATTGAAAAATTTATATACTCAAAAAAATTAAAATATAATCCTATCTATGTAATTTATTGACCTACCATTTTGCATAAATACAGACATACTAATGCGCCCCTATTCTCATAATCCAGCCTACAGCAGAATTCGAACCGCACATCCGTTTGTTGCACAGACGTTCGACCAACTGAGCTACAATTCACGTCTCTCGATGGATTCGGACGTCAAAATTAGGCACACTAGCCTGTGAATCGTTTTCCTTTTAAAAAGTGCTCGCCAAAATGAATAGCTTCGCGAACCCACCTCCTGAGGGTCTCGTACTGATCATGATTCAGGTTGTACCATCGCATCAATTAAACGCGTATATCATACTGCTACTACCTATGGAAAGTGCTATGACATTTGAAGCTCCAAGCCTTGGAACACGGCGTCAGGTAGGTGGCCATGCCCAAGTTTGATTGCAGTCGAACTAGCTTAAATTTAAGAATGGTCAGAAACGTGTTGGAGGTGTTTCTCAAGGACGCAGGCATAGAGATCTAAGTTCCGGTGAGGAGGACAGTCGCATGCTACTTCAACAAGGTGTCTTCTTGCCAGAATGGTGCTAGCTGCCGGTACAACCATGGTCAGCCAATTGCGTTCCAGGAGAAACACCACCAAGGAGGGGGCAGTGCAACGAGGTCAGCGGTAGCAGCTAAGAAAATATCACCCTGTATGGAACTCATCCAGAACATGTGTGCAGTGGTCAACAGACATCTCCAGATTGGTTATGGAACATTCGAGATGGGCATTTTTTTGTATATATTCATCGAACAGTGGCAGCAGTCAGTCAGTGGTGAGACGTCAAATAGTCAAGAACTAGAATTCGCGGTTATAAATTAGTTTATAAGGTGTTGTGGTACCAGTACGTGGAAAGTAAAACTCGTTTAGGCCTAGTGTTGTGCGGAACAAAAACAATTAATTGTATTTCATGTCAAAAATGTGAAATTACTACTGTTCCAATAACCGGTCAGCCATCTTGCTTCCAGGTTTGATATTTTTTTCCACAGAAAATCTGTTCGGTATTCTTGTAGCAACCCCACGATCCAGCGCAGCCATATATTTCCCAGCACAACCACGTAATAATAAAATAATATAAACGACTGTCATAAATTGCTCCTAATCGCCTATAACTTATTTACTGGAAGCATGTTCTAATATTTTCAGTAGTCTCATTACGACAGTGGAGTAGTAAATCGATTATTTAAACACTATTAAACTGCAGTTGACCCAGTTCGGTTTGATGTTCAAGTGCAGCAAAGTGCCCAGAAAGAGCTTCTATAACCTGGGTAGCATTAATCGCATTACCAAGAAAATGCGATACATTTAACTTCTACAACTTGCCTCATAGATGTCTCTCTTATTCACTTCTGATGGCTGTTCTATTCTGGCTCTGCATTGTTGAGTTAAATGCGCTCATTAACAAGATTTGTCTTTTCAAAACAACAGAACGTTTCGCTGGATTTACAAAATCCTTGTCGCTGTAAACAATTGACCTATTTATCTAGAGGTTATATTGCACGTCACTGTTCGCCGAACGGTCATGTCTGAACTTACAGCAACAGCGACAATGCTGATGAGAATTCTACTATGCCGATGATCGTTGTTTCAATTAGTAATATTAATAGTAGTACCAAAAGGGAAAAGGTTGTATGCAGCCTTCTCTGAACTTAGGAGTTAAGGAAACAATGTAAGATTATATATTGGTGAATAATGTGGTCAGCCTTAGCAGCTTGAACTTAAGTAGGTGGACTGACTGGTTTCTGTCACTTCAACAAATTCTTTTCTCAAAAATTTGTCTGCAGTTTCTTGGCGAAAAATATGATTTTTTGTAAATCTCTAGCTAATACATTCAAGTAGCATTCAAGGTATACAATAAAATGACAGAAAAATACGACAACACCCTCTCTACTTCATAAAAGTTGCCAAAGATAATTTTTAATAATTATTTTATTTTATTTCTTTGTTCCTTCAACTTTATACAGGCACAAGTGATCATATGAAACTTCCACAAAGTATTTTCCTTAACTGTATGGCTTGAACGAGATTTATATAATTTTTTTAGGGCTATATATGATTTTAACACAACTTGGTTCGCGTGTTCATTGAATTTTATGATTCATCGTTATATACACACCATAGTTTGAAAACCTCTATGTATGGCACAGAATAGTAAGGTGAATAATTATTATTTTAATTTCTGTTTCAATATGAGCATCTTTATTGCATAATTTCAGTAACTGCTGCACCGAAACCCATAACCCACAGAAACATCCTCAAAATATCTAACAGAGCTGACATGTGACAGAAATGGTAATGGATGGCATGGAATAGTGAGCAACATTGAGGGCAACCACGGCCATATATTATACGGAACATGCTTTAACATAGACAGGTGCTCATCAGCACACAGGGCGTAGAACTATCAACTATAACAATGCAATCTAAAAATACCGAATTGATTTCAGTAGACATGAGAAACTTGAATCGAATAATATACCCTTTGTGTGATATACACATAATATATTATAGTTCATGGTACTTATGGACACGAATTGTTGGAAAGCGGAATCGATAACGTTTTTAATTCCCCTGAATGAGCAAGACCTTTAGGAAACCTCTTATATCTTCCAACAATTGAATGAAATAAGGTACAAATATCTATGAGTAGAATCTATCACACTCGATATTATTCGGAATCGACAACCTTCACATGGTAAAGGTTACAAACGCTAGCTAAACATGCTTTCGCGTTACAAGAGTGATAGGTATAATGCATTGACTGCACCATTATCATGATAACATCGCGATGCAAAAATCAGTGACGTTCATACCATCTAAAACTTTCGTTCTTTAAAGGTCAAAGCTTGTACAATATTTTGAGCACTCCAAGATTGTATACAAATTACACAACGAATTTCAATTTAAAAAAATATATCCCACTAGCGACGTTTCCACCAGGTACCAAAATAGCTAATAACTTTCTACCATTTCCTTTGCATTAGTAGCAAAGTAGTGATTTTTTGAGAAACATGCTCACTTGGAAATACCATAGAGGGATACGATTAAAATCGTAAAAATTTTGGAATTGTCTCTGAGGTTTTTTGGAGTCACGGAAAAATTGTTCCTCTTTTCTGTCGGTCTAACTTCCAGTTTTTCCGTCGATCGTTATGTTGCCCTGTCTATCAGTCTGTCTGCCCGTCTGTTTGGATCGCTGTCGACCTTTTTACTTCAAATGCTAATAAGCTGGCCCAGCACTAATTCGATATTGTGTGTTTTTGATATTTCCTGAATATATACCACACGAAAAACCATGTCACTCATTTTCACATCGGCATGTCTGTCTATTAGTCTGTCTGTTCATTTGTCTGTCTGTCTGTCTGTAGGTCTGTCAGTCGATCTGTCTGACTGTCTGTCCGTCCGTCCGTCTGTCTGTCTGCCGGTCTGTATGTCGGTATGTCTGTCGAGCTGTCTATCGGTCTGTCTGTCCGCCTGTCTGTATTTCGGTCTGTTTGCCGGTCTGTCGATCTGTCTGTCGGTCTGTCTCTCGGTCTATTTGTCGGTCTGCCTGCCGGTCTGCCGCTATGACTGCCTGCCTGTCTGTCGGTATGTCTGGCGGTCTATCTGGCGGTCTGTCTGTCGATCCGTTTGTCGGCCTGTCTGGTGGTCTGTCTGTCTTTTGTTCTACCTGTCGTTCTGTCTGTCTTTTGTTCTACCTGTCGTTCTGTCTGTTGGTCGGTCTGAAAAACTGGACATATGGGAGAAAAGGTATCAACTTTTTTAAGAATCTACGAGAGGATTTAGTGAAATTCGTTGTAGTGGAAAACATTCCCAAGTGAAGACATCGTCCTAATAACGAGGGAAGTATCAAGTCTAGTCAAATCCATATTTTATCAAATAATATCTACGACACTTAATTTACTAAATAGCAATAATAGTTACTGCTCGATCTGAAATTCGTCATCATTCATTTTTCATTCTAGACTGATTTGAAGAATATTTGATTTAAATTAACTCTTTATATGTAGTAAGTCATCCAAGCCAGTTCTTCCGATAGAGACTCTCGATCCTTGAATCAAGTATTTATCGCTGCACCAGCTAACTGATATGTCGCGATCCAGGCAGGCGTAATGGAAGCGATATATCTGCCTAGTCCTAGTGAAATATGCAGGCCCACGTACGACAGGAAAGGTACAAGAGCGAACTTCATTCTGGGGATATCGCCTGAGATGGAGTTTGTTGTCTGTGGAGATCGCGATAAATTGTCTAACTTTTGATGAAGTGTCGTTACGGTATAATAAAATAGCCATTAAATTTCATTTATCGTCCATTGTAATCGATCATATAACAATAACGTACTGTTTGAGCGCTGTCCGCTACTCAATAGTGTGCAAAGCGTGGGTTTTTGGTGTATTTCAAGAAAGGTATTCATGTATTTGACATCCAAACTCACATAAAACAATTACACCAAGAAATTAAATAGAAGTTGCTCGATTTTTGACTTCCTGACTTTTTACTCCCTATGAACTCAAAAAAGTTGGGGTTGGTAGTTCTTCATACTTCGAGACAGCGAACCAGTGGTAGGAGAGCAATACTAGAGCTAGCTATGTCTCCATTTAATAATGCGCGTTTTATGGGGGTCTACCGTTTAAGCGAAACTGTAGAACGTTCGTATAAATATAAGATCCCGGCTTTTATCAGGTTGCCATTTTTCCCATAGCACTATAGTTTCTCGTGCTACTGTTTCAATAACTGCTAATACTACACATTACTGCATTCTACCTGAATAAGGGCAACAAACAATCTAACAATTGATATTTCGTTTTTAAAAAGATAATGTAAAGTAGATTGACTCATTATTATCGGATTTTGGGACTGTTCGTCTAGTTGAAGTAAGTGTTGGAAACTTTTAAAATTATCAAACGGGATTATTCTAAATCATAAGAGATTGAAGATATTCCAGTAGATCTAATATTTTTTCATTGCAATTCGAAAGATCGACAGCTGAAAATCCGGTTCAAATCTGTATTTCTAAAGTTATACCAATGAGCGGAAAGTATCGCGATTAACCTGCCTGACACCATTTTTTTGCTTAGAATTATATGACTTTTGACCCTACGAGAGAAATGTAGAGCACTATTTTATACTTCTTCATTTCAAATTCTGTTAAATAGAAATAGATTTGCATTTAGATCCTCATGAACAAACTAATAGGGAGCATTCTGCTCACCCAACATGTTGCAGACTTCATTTGTATATTTCGAATTAACACCAAATAATCGGTGCATTTTATTACATACTATAACTAACTAACCATAGAAATTTCCTAGAAAAATATCAAAATATATTACTTAAGAAATATCTAGCTATAGAGCAAATAATGTAATTTAAAATCTAGCTCTTTTTAGGTACTTTCAAGTGCTATTCCCTCAAAAATGTACCGGTAAGGTACGGTACTATTAATAAAGCACATTTTTTGGATAGTTCTCTTTGCAGTTGAATTACTTCTCCAATTCAAGTTCATATCAATTTTCTGGTGTGAAGTCTATGTGAAACAAGCGTCCAGCAACCAAATAAGCCCAGAAACGCAATGTACCAATTGTCAGAAGATACGCTGCGAGTTGATTTACAATGCTGTAAATATAAAATTGTTTTATTAACAGAATCTCGAATTTTCCCATATATTCTAGATATCATGATTGCACAGATGATTTCTCCTTTCTCTCCCACCAAAGTATTTCTTTGACGGGAGTTATTTCGTTTGATATATATTCAAAAAGAAAAATCGGCTATATTTTCTTTTTGTATAACCATGAACAACATACGTAAAGGATCCCGAGAGGAAAGACGCCTCCAACCTCCATAGTATTGAGGCCATATATACTTTTACGTCAATGCAACTGAATATTCTATGCAATTGCATAACATGAAACTAAATATTTCATATAACTCAAATATAAGAATATGCCAGAAAATCATGCTTAACTTGCCTAGACTTTGGAGATTGGGTGGTGCAGTTCATCCATAGTCAATGGTACATGACATTTTATGCCATAGTGGTTAATAAAATTTATAAATCGTTTGGGGTTGAATTATAGAAAACAATTTTATCATTTTTTTTTGCTAACGCCAGTGAAATTAGGTTTGGTCGGCCTGTTTGTGGATAATTATTCACGACTACTTGACGATTTTGAACAGCTCTTACTTTTACTGCCTACAAGGTTTAATCATTACCATTTTCCTGATTAATGCAGGATTAAGGAAGATTATTGCTGATTTGTGTACTAGTGCGACTAGTGCGCCCTTAACTATAATATCCTCCTAGCACTGAGCTACCTGCATATATAGTGCTCTACCATCTGATGGTGAAATGACTTATTTAATATAACTGAATACCTGGCTTGTGTTATAAAGGTACGCGTCGCAAGCGGTTGCCGCAAGGTGAAGTTGCCGGATGTGCTTTGGCATTGTAAATATTTAAACGTAAACTATACTTTGGTGAGTGTGTATGCTACCTCTGTGTATTCTATTCGCGCTGGGAGGGCTGAATTCTATAATTATATCTGTATGTGTCGTAAAGTGGACAACATGTTCCTTTGAGATTTGTACTGCTTCATCAAAAGCTTCATATGAAAACTCTTTAGATTGGAGACATATATTTTACTGGATATAATATACTATCAGATGTATTGCAGTAGTTATTTGTTAATGAAATTAATTTACTTGCATGAAAATCCGGATATTAACAATCATTTTTCAAAGTGATATTTTTATTACCTACTTGGTCTAAAACGAAAAACGTGTTAAGAAAAACACAGTAATATGTAAATCTCTGAGGCAGCCACTATCTTTTTCGAAAAATACATCTTCTAATATGATTTAACAATACCATTTTCATACTAAACTAGTACACGCTTGAAAATTGTCCAGGTCAAAACCTTGGTGCAGTTAAAATAGGCGATTGCTATACATTTTTCTACACCTATTTCCACCTATATTCGGGATTGGTAATATTTTTAATCGAGCGCGGTCAGATCACATTACGTTACTAATGCACCGCCACACACTGACAGGAAAACAAACTGTTCGGGGAATTCCGGCGTTCAAACACGTCGAAAGTCACCTGGCACCTGATGTGGTTCGGGATTATCTATTTCATATATTTTCGTTCGGGATAGCATAAACACTCTCGTATCTACTCAAATTTAATTACGTTCGGTTAAACCTGTTACCAATCACAAGTATAGGGGGCTAAAGGATTGAAAGGATTGGAGTACCTCTCTCTCTCTCTCTCTCTCTCTCTACTCTCTCCCTCTCTCTCTTCTCACTCCCTCTCTCTCTCTATATATATATAGGGATGCATGTTTTCTTTTTCAATATTAATGACATATGAATGAAGATACATTCAATCTATATTTATAGCTAAATATCATACAAAACAAATGAGCAAAAAACACTCATGGGATGGAGAGACTGAGACATTAAGATACATTTTTTAAATCAAAAACAGAATACTTAACATTCCTAGCTTTCAAAATTTTGATTGTGCATCAGTGCTAAAGACTCGCATTTCCGAAACTTTCGTAGATTTAGACTCAAGTATATAATACTTCGATAACAATTGAAACGCGGAAATGAAAGGACTTGCTCCAACTTTCATAATGAAGAAGCAATATCAGTCGTCTCTAATAAAGCGAGACTGTATCCGAAAATATTTCACAAATCCTGGGAAACTCCAAACACCATTCTTACGTAATTTTATGTGTATACTTCGGAAGTTGAGCATATTGCAACTTGCAACGCAACACAAGGAGTATGAAAATAACAATAATGGATTTATCGAATTCCAATTTTGCATGGCACAGTCTGCGATATTAGAAAAAGGGAAGGGAAGGAATTTAGGGAAATTTGCAAGGGATAAACGGAGCTTATAGGCATAATCCACTCAAATTGCGCTGGTTCGGAGAGATATTCCTTAGGGTCGTTAACGGTGATGCGAAAAGAGGTTAAGGTTTTATTTCGGGGAGTTGTAATCTTGCACAATTGCTGTCTCTGACTATACGACTTGCTTCGGTGTATGCTACCATAAATGATTGTATTTGCTGAAAGCTCATATAGCATAAAACAGTGATTCGCTCCTAAGCTCTGATCAGCTGAAAAATTGATGGAACACATTGTTGTAATTTTCATTAAAAATTGGCCCACCGGTCATGATTTGAGAGAAAAAAATAACAAGTTAATAATGTGCATTGAGGCTGTATTAGAGTGAATGAACTAACAAACAGAGACCAATACTTTAACTGAAAATGCAGCAGGTAAATATTTATCTTACCCGCGCATTTCACCAAGTACACAATGAAACAATTCTGTTTATTAGTTTCATGAAGGGATAATTCACCACCGCTGCTTTTCACAGTATAATCTATTCAACACAGATACAAATATACTCCAGTAATATTGAGATTGGATAACTTGAAATTCATTGTATCATCTCACCGTGATTAAGCATCATGTATTTTAGTGTTATAGCAAGTGGCCAAATATTTGCAAATATGAATGAAGACCTGAATAGGAATTAGCTAACAAAAAAAAGTTATTTGAACTGACTATTTCCTTTATTCATGTTCAAATTATCAAAAGTTTGATTTCGGACTTCCATTGTCTATAAAATTTTGAGTATCACGACGTTTCGATTGATGTGCTATCTTCAATCGTCTTCAGGTGAACTGGCGAACACGTTCCCTTCATGCCTATTTATACCCCGTCCGGTGACGTGTCGTTGTGCGCGGTCTGTTCTGATTGGTTCCCGATGCGCGGTATTCCGGTCTGCTGACGTGGCTGTTTGTCTGTCATTGTTTGTTGTCTGGTCCAGTCGTAGTCTATTGATCTTCTTTATGAGTGGCTGCCAGATTGGTTTAATGTCTACGCTGGGTTTGCTGTACACTTTGCTGTTGTTGGTGATGAATGCCGCCTCCTTGAATTTCATTCGATACAAATGCAGTTCCTTGGCAATAACCTTAGCGTCGTCCCAAGCTATTTTATGGTGCTTCGTCTATGCGTGGTCAGCTATTCCAGATTTTCCTGTCTCTGCTCGCTGAGTGTAGAGACGATGTTCTTTGATTCTTACTTCCAGTGGCCTTTTTGTTTCTCCAACATAGATTTTACCACATTGACATGGTATCTGGTAGATGCAGTCCTTTGTCTCTTGAGATTCATTCGTTGGCTTAGTTTTTGTTAGGATACTTCTGAGGGTTGCAGTCCTAGAGAATCTCGTTTGGATCTTGTATCGCTGACCTATTCTTTTGATTCCATCTGATATTCCTTTGACGTAAGGCAGAATGAGTAAGTGCTGAGATTCTTCGTGTTTAATTCTTCTACTGTTGGTATTTTCCTGTATTGTTGCTTCCACTAGCTTCTTTGGGTATCCGTTGTTTGATAGATCTTGTTTAATGATATTGAGCTCTCTTTGTAGTCCCTCTTGTGTGTTACAAATATTGCTAGCTCGGTCGACTAAAGTCCGGATGACGCCTTTCTTCGTGGCTGTTGGGTGGTTTGAAGTGTAATGTAAGTATTAACCTGTGTGAGTTGGTTTTCTGTGTATTGTTGTTTCTATTTTGGTGTTTCGTCTCGTTACTAAAACATCTAAAAATCGAAGGCAGTTGTTGCTCTCTTCTTCTTTCAACAACAGTTAGAGAACCGGTACGGACCCGGTATCAGCGACATGTTCCGAGGATACGAGAAAACCATGCGAAAGTTGAAAAAAGAGGAAAATCACATTGAATTCCTCCGCAGGGCTAGGGACAACAACATCGTTCCGCAAGGATTCCAGTTGAAGTCTCCAATACCTGGTGAACGCGCAATGTAGATCCTGAAAAGAGCGAGTGCTGCACTCATACGATCTCAAATTGAACACCAAAATTTTATAGACAATGGAAGTCCGAAATCAAACCTTTGATAAATCCACCTTGTCTACAAGTTTCAAACAACATGTTCAAATTATACCTTAGACAAGTTGATTCAAGTTCGGCTTTTACACATCCAGATTTTCCTTCAAAACTTGTTATATTATAATTCAAAAGTTAAAGATATATTTGACACTGGAACATATTCCAAATTGTCAGCTATTGATAAACGTAAAAAGTTTGATTGAATCTAATAAATTATCAGAGTATACGATTCTTGAATATTTAAAGTGGCAACGGTATCTTGCTTACTTACAGCACGTTTTGCACGTGAAAACCTGACATAAAATGCGATTGAGAGGTATTTTAATTTATACTCATTTTTGTTTGGTATAACTGTAAGTTATCTGTACATTTGCTTAGAGGAATGATCTTGAATTTACGGCCACAAGTCCTCAATAGCTAACCGTCATGTGGAAGTAAATGGCTTCATCAGTATACACATACACATCAGTACTAATTGTTCGTGGAAAGTACCTATCGGTATCTCAAATACATTTCAACAGTTTTGATAAATAATTGACCTGTCGCCAATATTATCTATATCAGATCAACAAAGAAGGTATTCTATCTGTACATGCTCTAAGTGTGATGTTTTGCCAAAAATGCTAATCGGAAGCATTGAATCTTTAAAGAATAATCTGAAAAATAACATTTCTGCAAAAGTATGAATCGATTGATTCTCCCCATCCTGTATCCGCGAGGTAAAGCCACTTTGCCCGCACTACTATATTTACGCATGATGATAGTAATTTCGGCCATGCGTCAACATTCGCGAAATAATTAAACGAATTGCGGTTTGCCACACTGCAATTTGAACATCAGCCTCGACAAGCAGTGACCTATGAATAGTTTTGATTACCAGCTAATGTTAGGAGTTATCATGCAGTTTTATACAAGAGAAAAAAAAGTTTAATAATTGTTTGCAATAAGCTTCAATTAGAGATTAGTTTCTATCGATTTGTGGCAGAAGTAATGTAAAAGGTATTCCGAAAGGCATACTGTTTTTGAGATTCTATACCAAGGCATCCGAAATAAAAAAAATACAAAAACATCAATGAATAAATGAATTTATTAAATTATGCTATAATGATATGATATTTCCATACCGTGAATGCCAACAGTAATCCCAATTTTCAAATGTTTTATATCAGCCATGATTATGATTTTATTTACAAAAGAGTTCTTTGTGAATATTATGACATTAGTAAACATAAAATGAAAAGTCAACTACGTTAAAACTTTCAAATTATATCAGCATTCACTATACGCAGGTCATTCCATATTTCTTGCAAAGCTAATCAATAATATTCTTGCAATAATTTTTCTGTGTAATTTCTAAATGACTTGAAATTGGATCGACATAGCAGAGTAATAACAATTGTCTAGATGTATTATAGTTAGGAACATATCTGGAAATAAACACTAATGCCAATATTTGAGCGGAACACCAATATTTGTTTATACAAAATTCATTTAATCAAAATTTATATGTAATTCCCGAATTTCCAGGTAAATAGCTGAAACAAAATATATACTCTGCTTCGATGTTCTAGAATTGCAAGGTATTGCTGCTCAGGGTGATCAAGTTAATCATCCCATATCATCCGACTATGCTCATGAGGTTCTCTGAGGGGCAAGTAAGTTTTACATATTTACATGTATTATCGATCTACAGAAAATTCTCCAATTATTTGAACATTCAGGACAAATCCATAAAGAAGCAAATCAAAATTACATCGTTTATAACTATATGTAGCATTCTCAAAAGTCACGTATCAGAAATATATATTTTCTGATGACCGGAGCATCAATATAGTCTTCTATAATTTTAATACATCTGCTTTGAAATAAAAAGATCAAACGGATTGCGATTGTGCTTAATATTGAGCTACGAGTCTAGGCTAAAGCCGAAACATGCGTGTCTTAAGCATAGTGGAGGGCATACACTTACAAAATTGATAAAAACAGCGTCAAGTAAGTTGACTCTGTATTTCACGTGCAATGAGATCAACTTACTAAATAATCTTCTTTCGCGTTTCAGGAATGTCAAATCGGCTGAGGTTTCTTCTGTGAATCTTGTATATTTTTTAAATTTTTGATTTTTGGGATTCTATCGAAACATAAAATATTTAAAGTCTTTTAGGGATTCAGTAGTTATAGTAAACAAAAAAATGACAGCTCCAGGATCCAATACTTCTGATATTCATTTCGGAAGTGATATTATGGTGTGTAAAGTACAGTTTGGATCTACTTGACGCCATCTTTTCCAGGATATCTCATAGACCCCACATTTTTTATTGAAATTAATTCTAAACACCTACTCTGTTTTATGCTTCATCGAATTGAAAATCATTCAAAGCTGAGCAAGTTTAGTTCAATTCAGTTCAACGAAACTGAAATTTAATTCGATAAGTTAATTACTGTGGACGTAATTCACTAAGTCTTCTGGTTTAGTATGCACCCCAGTATCGTAGTATTCTTTAGCAAGATGTATGGAACATCTCCCTATCCTTTGTACCTCTGCATTTTGCAGTTTAAATGCAAGTTCGACTGCTTTCGAAAATTTGCCACGGCAATCCACAACCTTCTGATCAATGAGATTTTCATTTAAATGTTATGGGAACACTAGATCTATTGCAAAAGCCTGGAAAGCCTAGTGTACCAACTGCCACCATGAAATCCGAGCACTTGTCGGTCCTGCGCTTTCTACTACTTAGTTAAAAACTTTTTTAGAATTATCGATTCTTCTTCGGGTAACTGTATTAAATTACAGTGGAAGTTCTGTTTGGCATTATGTTCTTTTACAGTTCATTACTGTACTGCTGTTCAGTTAATAACTTCTTTGTAATTTATTTCTTGCACCACGAAGTTCTTTCCCTGATATTTTCCTAACTTTTTAATAAAACCTTACATAGTGGAGTTATCTCTGAGGAATTGGATTTGCATTATTTACAGAATAAAATGAAATACTCTCCATTGACGCACTAGCATAAAAGCAACGCATGAGACTTTTCAACATCTACAAGGCTTCAGAAATTTTGGAAACGTTCGATTATTGGATAAAATATACAAGGTATTGAGAGCAGTTTAAAACAAAAATTTTAGTGCCTTTAGGTGTATACTAGGCAGTAGGCAATTTGAATTATAAGGGATTGGAAATAACGTTTCGCAACAGCTTTGCAGTTTTCAAATGGTTTTTGAATTTTCATTTCAATTCATCAGAACTTCAAGCAAAATTTTGAGTTACAATGCAGCTCAGTTGAATCGTCAACCAGTTACCGAGATTCAATGGTGATAGACAAATCTGTTGAAAATAGGATAAAACACTAGCATGAACAGAAAATCGATTCATCTAACCAAAACACTTGGTTTTGGAATGAGATGATTGATAGCACCACGTTTGCTCCTGCTTTTGTGGGATATTCATTTATATATTATATTATATTATATTGGTTCAATATACAGTTCAATATTGTTTCTCAAGAGAGAGCTCTAGTTTTGTATGCATGACATAATCTAGTTTGTTAGTTGGCAAGTAATCGGTGTGTTACTGTGTGTTAATTACACAATCTTTTTATCTGCATGATGGATGAGTTTCACCAAGTAAGAGCATCTACAATCTACATGATTGAAAAAATACTATGGCAACAGAAAAACGAAAAGCTGTAAAAAATGATTGATTCAATATCAGTTCACACAGGTCGGAAGAACAACTGAACAAGAATTGTCATTAGAAAATATTGGTAAACTCTTCAAGATTTTAGAAAAATTGTCTATCAATCGCGAATACAGTATAATTTTGAATAGCAAGTCATTATAATTTATCAGCAACTATGATTAGCATTTTGTATTACTGCACGTCAAATTGGAAGGAACTGTTTCCACATAATAAATTTTTTAGTCAATTGGTTAGTCGGTTATCAGTTTGGCTCTATTATCGTAAATTTCAGCAACTATTGCTTCAATTTTCTTTCCACTTACATACTTATATTTTAAATAATAATAGAGATAATAATAGTTTTTTTGATGTTTTGACACGCCTTTATAACGAATATTCATGTCACTTATTTGTTAGTTTGCCGGTGCATAGCTATTTTATCATTGCGTATTAGTAACCGCCACACCGGCGTCGATGGCATTTCAAAAGTGCTATAAGTATGTTGCACATTAAAAAATAATACAAGTCAAAATTAAAATCAAACAATGTTTTGTTTGTATTTTTTGTAGCGACTCATTTTAAGCATGCCTCTTGAAAATATTTTGAAACATTTATTTTTTCGAAGCTTTTCATGTCTGTAGATTTGGATGCGTTGTCACTTAGAACATAACCTCAGGAATCGCCCCTTCTATGATTGAATTTGAAAAGCTGTATGCCAATAAGAGTACTCTCCGCATAAAAAACAATAGATATTTGTTTTAAAGAACGATCCGTTTACGAGGGGACCTCATTAAATAATTGCATTGATATCTTTCAGTGAGTAAAAAGAATTTTCGTAATAAAATGCCCAGCTCAGTTTGTAAGTGAATGTAAATACTTGACGTACTCGTACATGAGATAAACATTTCAGACTGATTTTAAGTATACATGAAACAGGAATGTACGAAACGTGAAAATAGAAAATTGTATATTTGCTCGACGTATTTTCCAGGATATTTATTATTTAAAACCCTGGAGTTTCAGTTTGTTATACAGAGATTACAAATATGTGGATAAATAGAAACCAATAACATCAAGCAAAAGTCAACATTCGGTCACCATCCTTGGAGAATTGAAATAGAATGAAAACTATTTTGATCAATTTCTGTTTAAGGCAGCGCTGACTATATTACGTATTCATTATATTTTCCGCTGGCCGCTAATTGAATATTTAGATTCATTCGTAAGTATGTGGCTTTAATTAATGACCACGGAAAAATATAATGACCAGAGGATGAGTTCCAGAAGTTTTATTACGGATTGTTGAAAGTAAATATACTTCTAGAAATTCAGTTAGAATTACATTAATTATACTGAGAGAACCAGATATAATATCTTTCCATGAAATTAAAGTTACTGGAAATCCATCCAGAAATCTGCAAAATCCTTATTGCACTGTAAGTAGGAGATATGCTTCAAACTAATTGTCTATCGACACGCTCCTACCACTACTATATGAGTATGTTAGCAGTTAACCCGTTGAAAATAATATCTTCCATATTGTTTCGAAATAAACACCTTATGTTCTGATAGCAGGAGTTTATGTGGAACGATTTATTTGAAGCTAGACCGTACCTTTCATAGAACTGCAATTCTACCACTATGGTGTTTTATAATGAAACACTTTAATATGATAGGAAGCTATAAGTCACTATTAGCGCTATATCTCATTATGCCTGTATTGAATCAATCTGAATAAGCCCATCCAGGCAGAGCGAAGTGATAAACTTCTCGTTTATGACACAGCAGCTTAAGCGTGTTTCGGTATTCAGTCTTTAATGGAGGCAACCTTTTTTTTATTTCAGTAATGTTCATTTCGTTCAGGTTTATACATATACCCTTATTTTCTACCGTTTGAATTACAAATTACAGCCAATAATGGAGCAAGGGTTCACGGTTGTGCGGCTTCATTTGTCTTAGTCTGTCAACCTAGTGTTGGAGATGGTACTATCCCCATCGATCATACCGATTTAGAGCAGTTTTTCGTAATATCCTGCTTAAAAAGTCTACCGAGATGATGGAGACATTCTAGCTCAGTGATTCAACTTATATTTCCGTAAAATTTGCCTTAAGCTGGTTCAACATCATCGCACCAAATCTGAAAGCATTTTTCTCTAAAAGTTGTAGTTTAGCACAAATATTTTGTTTGTTGTTTTGATTTAAAATAGTAATTAAATTTACAGTTTGATCATTTTAAGTTTCACGCGCTCCATAGAGTGGGAAGTCTATGTTAGAGCTCTACAATAATCTGAACACTGCCCAACTTTGGTGTTCGTAGAGTCATTCTTTTAAGATAAATGAATGAATGAATGAATGAATGAATGAATGAATGAATGAATGAATGAATGAATGAATGAATGAATGAATGAATGAATGAATGAATGAATGAATGAATGAATGAATGAATGAATGAATGAATGAATGAATGAATGAATGAATGAATGAATGAATGAATGAATGAATGAATGAATGAATGAATGAATGAATGAATGAATGAATGAATGAATGAATGAATGAATGAATGAATGAATGAATGAATGAATGAATGAATGAATGAATGAATGAATGAATGAATGAATGAATGAATGAATGAATGAATGAATGAATGAATGAATGAATGAATGAATGAATGAATGAATGAATGAATGAATGAATGAATGAATGAATGAATGAATGAATGAATGAATGAATGAATGAATGAATGAATGAATGAATGAATGAATGAATGAATGAATGAATGAGTGAATGAATGAATGAATGAATGAATGAATGAATATAATTTTGGAAAAAAACGTGAGCAAGACTAAATCAGTTCCAATTTATACTTATTACATACCTCCACCATTTTTCTTGACTTGCTCACAGAAAAATCTTTCGAGTTCAGTAGATTGTTTATATGTAGCAACCTCAACTTTAAGCCTGAGTCCTACTGTGCTGACCCTAGATGCGTTCCTCGTATTTTAAGTATATCAAGGGAAGTGAACACTACTTACATACGACCTCCATCCTGGCCTCTCCCTGCGCCGAAGCAAATGAAGGCGCCTCTGCTGACACTTCACACCTGAACAGACCACTCGTCTTCCAACTGACTGAGTGCAACACCACCTTTTTGCTGTCCGACTTGGAAGTCTGCAATTAAAAAGGATGGATGACATTCCGTGTTGGAAAGGTAGGCTGCCAACAGTGACATACTTAACAACTGCATCGTCACCGAGGATGTCATGAAATGTATTTTGAAATAGTAAGACTGCGTTGGTGGGTTCCTTACTTTCCGCCTAATACAGTTGCACTCATTTCCTATGCAATATGTGCATGAGATTTTCCTTTTCGAAGAAACACGATTATGAGTTATAAGTTGATGTTCCTAGTTTGTTTATCAATGGCTTTATAGATTTTAATGAAAAACCTACACTTTATCAACATTCATAATGAAAGAATTTATATATATAGGAGAAAGGATGAGTGGTGGCTACATTTGATAGAAAATATATCTGGTCATCAAACTTTTCCATTTCCTATGCATAGCGATATCGGTGCAGTTTATGAATTTGAGGTAATAGGTATGTTTATGGATTTTTTGGGTGTTCTAGGATTCCTACATCATACAAATCTATATCACTCATATTTGTTATAGGTCTGTCTGTCCGTTGGTCTGTTTCTCTTGACGTCAGTGGCTGTGAAATCAGAAACAGCTTATTTATGATTCATTATAGCCGTATTAAAAAAATATTTAATTTCAATTTACAACAAAACTACCTTGAAGTTTCAGTATTACCCTATTCCTACTACTGTATACTTGTTCAGTTTCACGCGTTCTTGTTTGTTTATCTAACAAGTTAATACATTTTGTAAGTTCTCTGTAATTATACTATTGAAAGATAAGATGTAGGCAAAAAAAAACAAAACAGCTCCGTTTAACTCGAGCGGTACGCACAAAATGATCTCGACGACGATCGATCACCGGCGTGCCGACCGTGGGCGGTCGGGATTGTCTGTTTTACGTTTCAACTCGCACAATTCGGTGCGCGGGGTTTTTGATTGAATGAATGTTTGGGTTTTAATCATTATGATTCCAACACTATGATAAATTTAAACTAAGTAAGCTTCTTCTTCGTTGCGAAGGTTGTTCAAAAAGGTAAGAATGTTGCCAAGAGTTTTTTGGTGTTTGCAAATTTATAATGAATAGAACATTTCCTAAGGCGTACTAATATTTCCGTTAAAAATATATTTGAATCAATTAATGTAGCACTTTATTTTTATTGTCGTACTCAAGTTTACGATAAACTTTGAAATATAGTTTTTCTATTTACGCCGCTTATGCGATATAAGAAACATTAATACGAGTGCATTTAAACATGTCATTTCATAATAAGACAAAATTGATAAATCTATCTGTATTTAGAATCAGAGCAACATAAATTTATAGCACAGCCAATGTGAATAAGCTAAAAGATCATTCAAAATTATATTATCACAAGCCAAAATTATTACATCACCAAAACACTTACTTTGCCGTTTGCCTGAGTTTGTATCAGTCTATCCACAAATCCTTTTAACCCCTATAAGCCCCACCATAAGCTGTATAGCTCTGCTACGTGGTACAGCAGAATCGTTGAATAGCAAAAGGGTATAAGATATCCATCTAAAATTACTTCATAGAGGATAATTCCTATTCATAACAGCTTGTTGTTTGCTCTAGATTATTGAAGATGGGTCCTTCCGACACGGAGTTAACGTTAACGCACCTCATCAGTGATAAACTTTATAGTTGTGTCACGTCTTGTATATGAGGTCATTAAGTTTTAATGTTCTCCTGACGATGCTAACATAGCCAGCGAAACGCATGACGATGAAAAAAAAGGTTCGGTAAAATATGTAGCTATAACGTAGCTATTATAACTTTGACCTGCATAGTCCAAACATAAGAATACTCGTACATAGGGTGTTAATCACAGAGTCAGATGAAATAAGAGATGATGTGACTTCTGAAACTTGTCCTTTGGTCATCTTTCCGTTCATATAGTAATTGTACTGACCACGAAACAAAGCCATGACCGATTGACTAGGCAACATAATATCGAAAACATTATAAACAAAACTGGGTTCCGGGAAGTAGTCAAAAAAGTTATAATGATTTCATAAATTATTTTATTAATTTTTCATCAAGGCAGCTGACAGATTGACAAGGTTATTTTGTTAATCACATGTGGTTTTATCAAGCACTCCGTACAATTATGATGTAAATTAAATTAAAGCCTTGCGCAGAATTAATTTTTATTCAATTTGAAAATTTTACATCGCTAATCCGCTAATCAAAATATAGCTTGCTTTCAATTCTAGATCTGTTTATACAACGAACCCCCACTTGTGAAACCCCATGAATCAGGACGCTAATGCAGATCAGAGTGCGGTGAATAATGGAAACGTGCTTGAATCAAGTACAAGCGTCATACAACCTTGCATGCTGGATAAGAAATTCAAATACAATATAACCACAGCACAATTATTTCTGGGAGAAATTAAAAACGCTCTTGAGTGAGCCTGTATTTCAAAAAGCATTTAACAGAAATTTTGCTTTAGCTAAGTGCCTTCCATGCAAAAGAACGATATTAAAAAATGTGGAACACTTCTCTTGTGAACCGTCAAGAGCAATTCCAGACCGTCAGATTAAGTGCTTGATTTTTCTTTTCTTTCATTTTACTTTTACATGACACCATTCGCCCTCCAGGTTAGGTCTAGTCTGGTTGGTAATGAAATATATCACGGTGCATTCGATTAAGTAAATGCAAATTGTAAAAATCTATCAAAGATCCAGAAACCCTATTTCTAAAAAAAGCATATTGTTCGGACAGCTAAAACTACACAATATCATTCAGACATAAATTCCATTGAAAGTAATAAAATTGCTGGTTGTTTAGTAAACTAGTTATTCGACACTAATAAACAATAATTGCTTCAAATCAAAGTGACATTTTTGATGCTCAAATATTGATTTTAGTGATTATCAATCCACTCTTGTTAACTTTCAAGTCATACCGGTCATAAAATCCATAACCATCAAAATATTGAATATGAGCTAAATCAGAACTCCTGTGACTGTCTTACATATTGAGACACAGTGTTCCAAAATCAATTTTTGGTTATGCTTGAGGCTGAAAAAAACGTTTGAGTCTGTAAATGTTGTGTATAATGGACTTGACAGTATTTACACAAATATCGGAGGGTTTTAGCGGAGATGGTAAGGTTAATTAGATGTCTGTAACATTTGCGAGCTACGCTACATTATTACTGCCGAAAGATCAATTTTCCTATCCCTGACAAGGTTAAGGAAAAACTTGATGGTTTAGTCCGTAATCAACTCACAGGTATTGTTTCTGTTACTGAGCCAACTAGTTGGCAAGATTATGTTGTGATTGTACCAAAGAATATTGTTAGGGATATAAGAATTGGCATGAATCCACTATACACTACGTGTCACTATATAAATCAGTATCAAGATGATTATGAATGTCATGTACAGTATCATCACGTTCTAGACAAAATGTCATATGATGACTTCTGTGATGACAACGGCAACAACAAATTTTGTGAAGGGCGGGACACTTAATTCTAAGATATTTCAGTCCACACCACAAAAGGCAATGATTGAGGTTGTGATAACCTCTGAAGGAATCAGCTTTCTGATCATTTCTCATAAATGGATTCAGTATTTGCTGGTTAGTCGGATTTCTCAGTTGATAGGAATTTTTGTTGTGTGATAAAGCCTGCAGCCTTGTGTTTTGTGTTGTCACTATAATTCCCAGAGAAATGTTTTAACTATTCTCTTCCACAATTTCCTTCCAGTCATTTGGCAGTTAACGATTGAAGAATTTCAAATATTCTTATCCCAAATTCTTTAGAGACTTACAATACTCACTAACTAAAAACGTTCAGCGTGACCCTCGTATATTGTAATTTGCGTACTTTCGTATTACTCACAAGGATCGATTACAGTGCCACAAATGAACCCAAATTCCAAATTATAGTTTGTAGACGTGTTGACAGGACTCTCCTTACAATGGTAAGCCATTATTAGACGGCTAGACGTGCAGCAAGTGCTATAAGGTAGGTAACAAGTTAGATTGTAGAATTTCTTTAAATCTGATTCACCCATGAGCAGTCAAAGAGCCCTTAATTTTTTTTGCTTTGATTTAGTCGATAAATATAGACGGAGAGAAATGCGCTCTGCAAATTAATACTATCGTGCTTAGCCTTAAGAAAACAACGGATCTTTGTACTCTCTTTTCTTACTATGATTAACAAGCCATTTCGTGGAAAATACGGATTTTTTGAGTTTCGGAGGACTTTTTTGAATTTCTTCTCCATCAAGTTCCGAGAAAAATTCAGGTCAGCATCTGCAGTTTAATTAACGTATTGGTCTTTTTACTGTCTGATGCGTCTTGAGATAAATCACCATGAAAGCACCAACCTGAACTAATTTCCCCTAGGGTATTTTATAGCGATTTTCCGCCCGTAATTTATAGAAAAAATTAACAGCTTTCTCCAAATTCACCTTCATGCGTTCTTAATTAAGTATGGAGCAGTCCTTCCAATTAAGATATTTTTTGCTAAGGTATCATCATCCACTCTCTTCTTCGTCATTTCAGATTTTCATCCTCTGGTAGAAATTGGTGATATGCTCGATGTAATAATGAAGCCTTATGGCGCATATTATAAACATGTAAATGTAAAAGTTCCTCAAATTGGGCCAACGAGAATGAAATTTTCCTGCCTATACTGAATACCAACTGACGCATTGGCATTATCGTCATGATACTTATCCAACAAGTATAGAAGAAAGTAAAGACTATTCACTCAAAATGATGAATAATAGCATTCGAAAATAGATTGCATTTACACTTCACATTGTTGAGCTATAGGTATAACTTATATGATTTAAGTAAAATGATATAACCAAACTCACATGACAGTTTCGGTCGAGCATTGATACGGTATACATCGACAGAGTTTTTATCCGCATTCCGGATCTTTTGTAGTACGATCCTCTTGTACGGGTTTATTCCGTTTTAGTTATAATAATGATTATCAGGACTGTACTGTAAGTACATAGTTATGATATAACACCGGAGCTGGAAATATGCCAAGCTCCCAGTAATTTGGGGAAAGCAATAGCAGTCCCCCGGATACAGGACCGCCTAAGCAAAGAGAAGTAACATCCAAAATGTAGAGATGATATACTTAAGTGACGATGAAGCAAACACTATTTCATAGACCAATATTTAGGATAGCCAGACAGGTCAGATGAAAATTTCAGACAGAATTAGATATTTAAACTTAAACTATAAATATAATATAGATAGTCCGGGCCCATATGTTATGTTTGTAGAGCATAAATACTTAAATATTGGTAGGTTTCATCCTATGAGACTTGGGGAAAACTCTCAAACCCTTAGCAACAGAAGAAGGATAGAACTAGACTCGCCATCAGCTGCTAATAGGATAATGGGAAATCCAGTTTTTTGGCAGAAGCGCATGCATTGGACCCGAACCCTTGCTGGGCATTAGTAGAGGTCAGGTCAGTAATGCCCTAGATGCCTGGACATATAACGAACTTGCGAATGCGTGGTTGGAGAGAGACGACTGCAGGCAGTCCAAGAGGTTCATAGCAGGCCTCTACAAACGTAGGAAGCAATAGCTACTGAACCAGAAGAAGGATTCACTCCACTTGTTAGTGGGGATCCGCACAGGTCACTGCAGATTGAACAGGCACATGACACTCACAGGAGTGGTCGAAGACCCAATCTGTCAGAAGTGCTGGGAGGAAGACAAGACCTCGTTTCACTTTCTGGGCGAGTGTGTCGTATACAACGGCCTTAGGGCTAAGGTATTCGGCACAACAGAGTTTGACAGGGAAGAGTGTTACTTAGCGGAATGGTCGGACATCATGAGCCTTATCAAAAGGTCTGGAAGGTTCGACACTAGGGAGTTACCAGGTTTGCCATAGTCTTAGTGATGGTCTTCGGGGTCGGCAAAAAGGGCCAAAGGTTGCCTACATACCAGGCTTAGCCTTCTCATTAGATTTGTTAACCTGGTATAAGCCCATTCACAATATATCCCTTCCTAATTACAACATTATGCGTAAATATAGAGATGACGGTGTAATATTGCTAAGAAAAGAAATCTCATTCTCTCCGGCTTTGCTGGACCATCAAAGTAACCCAGGTCTGGAAATGCAGTCGTGCAGTCAAAATTTGCTTGTGCTCGAAAAATATATCAGTTGCTTCGCTGTATAGGCCTCTTATCGTAGCAGTGAATCCAAGTGATTATATTAATGTTTTTAACAAATTAATATTTGATAATTCGGCTGGATTGAGATGAGTAGTCAAATATAGGATTTATTCATGTTTCTGGATTTCATCAGTCAGTCCAAAAAACAAATTTAATAAATTAACAAAATCATAGTAAAGGTAGGCTGAGATTCGCTCATTGGAATGTCCTAATTATACCCTCCCCATACTCCCATGCCCACACCTATTGGTCCTCTTTGTGTGTCTCAGAGAAAAGTCACCTTGACATACCCCTAGGCGTGAAGCGTGTGTTTATGTGTGGTGGATGGTACTAGTATTCTCGTTAATATGCTAGATTAGGTGCTAATTAGGAATTCATCAAAGGTGTGCCTAAATCAGCTCGTACTCAAAGCCATCAATGTTAAAAAACTCAAATGAACAAAACCTTAACATCAACTTACCATAACTACTGATATCTAACTTCTTACTATAAACAATGATGGCTTGGGAAAAACAAGACTTACAAAATGAAGAAATATAATTTCACTTGTAATGACTAAGCCGTTGGCAATGGTAATGCTCCACTCAAGTGGGTATCCAAATACCTAATTTCCATTATATGCAGGTCAGTTTATCATGCTTTTATAACCTTTCAGTTTCCTTTCTTCCCATATATATTGAATTTCATATTTAAGATATTGTGTCTGCTTCATGGCAAAATGAACGCTACGAAATGAGATATTTCAGGTAAGTGACACTATCTATTCCTACCAAATCTCTAAGAACAAGAGTACGTGTGAAAATGAACGATGCATACACAATATACTCATTATTAAAACAAACATTCTGAAAAATATTAATCTTCATTTTTATGTGTTATCCAGTTCATATTAATTGCATTATGTGGTAAATCAGTGAAGATTTTATAAAAACGAAATCTCATTTTTGTTTGTTAAGACAATGACAACGTATTTGCTGACTCTTTGTGTTTTGCTATAACTGCTATCATTTCAGTATCACCAAAAAGTACAATTTCGATGAATGGTCTGTTTAATTACACTACAAGTCTAGCCCAAATTAGTCAGCTGAACATAAAGTGATGCATATATTTCAGCTCATGTCTGTTATACAAATTAGATTAACAAGAAGATAAAAAATACATTCATTTCTCAAATGAATAAATGTTTAACGGTGATTAACATACAAGTTGATATGCTGTTCATTTTGCTGTTATAAATCACCAATCGTTTTTAGAATAGCATAGTGTCCCACATTTCTGCTTGAATTGCAGCAATTTGCAGAGTCTTTCCATTCTTCCAGTGTCGTTGGTCGTGATCTAAAGACATTTGACACCTTTGTGAGCCCACATCGTTTTTAGATGATTGAAATTGAGAGTAAAATAAGAATAAAAACCTTTCAGGTATGTATTTATGAACGAATTATTCATAATATTTTATTCTGCGAATTTGAGTACCACTATTGAAGTAGAAAACACTTATCCTGTAATTTATACAACTTGACTGAAATCAACCAAAAAAATAAGTATCCGTGTCCGAGACTTTTATACTTTCTCCATTTATCAAACAAACTTAAGAAATTCATAGAAGTTGTGTACATAAATACGTATATCCCGTCATTTTTATTTCTTTTTTTTTTCCTACAAAACCTGTACCTTCGGCCTTTCGGCCTCAGAAAGTTGTGAAGATTGCAAATGTAAATGTTATATAAACACAATTTCTTGAAAAATTGATTTCAGCCCAACTAACACTCATGAACAGGTATAATATCCATAATGACCAGTACAAAGGCTAACCAGCATTTGAGACATTTGTAAGTACTACTACAAATTAACAGAAAGGAATTTCGTCGAAAATCTTGTATTTCTGCATTTCATAAAGGTTTTTGTGATATCCGAATCATTGTAATTTTTTTGTTATATATACGTGGTATGATAAGTCAAGGAAAAGCGCACAGGAAAAATCAAAGGGTAGGTACGAAAATATATTTAATAGATAACGCTGCTACAGTACCAATCTCACAAATGAAATCACAGTTTCTATCTTCTCCAGGAAATTTTAAATAACTTCCCAGCTGTAATGAAGTATTTTCTCTTCCAGACAGAATAGTAGCAGCGGGTAATTGAAGACATTTCTGTTAAATAAGACGTTAAATGTCGAACCGCATAACTATTTAGTTGAGTTTTCCTTTGGTAATGAGCTATTTTGCTCTACTCCTACAGTAGCAGACAACTTCAGAATATGTTGATGATTATGCTTTGTACCCCTTTGTGTGATGAGGGGTGCTTCTTTATCACATGGAACATAGAGGTTTCTGTCTTGGAAAAAATCATGGTTTTTCAGACTTTTACTGATTAGCAACTTGAGGTCAAGAAAAAATAATATGACTTTATAACAGCTGCCAAGAAACGAAAAAAAAAACGATAACGATTACCATATCCTTAGATTCTTGTTATCTATCGTCATCGTTGATTATACGGGTGGTCCTTAGGTTCTCACGCTTTTGATATATTATTAGTTTTTGCCTCTGCTAGATCTAATAAACCAGTAGTCTAACAACGGGAAGGAAAAGAGGGAAGAAAAAAGAAAGGAAAAAGAAAGGCAAAGGAAGAAGAGAATATTTAAGGGTAAGACACAATTAGGCATTTTTTGAATAATTCGATTTAGGTATAAGTTTAAAAGGCTTTAAGTTTTATTTGAATTTTGTTGGAAATGTTAGTCTTGGATGTTCTAATTTATCATTTTTTGTTTGCTGTTCACAGTGCAAGCAAAGTCCTTGTATGCTTGGAGCCTGTGACACAACAAATCCTGAAAATCGGAATCTCTCCAGCTACAAATCGCCGTTGTAATTCATCGACACTAGTTGACACTGCAATCCGCAGCCTGCATCCTTATTAATTATCAAACGTATTATATTGTGCAAAAACGTATTATATTGAGCAAAAATTACTAATAAAAAGCAATAACCGCAGCATGTTGCTACAAAATATGAAGCTGAGGCTTTTATTGATTGTTATCAACATCATAAAAGGCCTGAAAATATCTGACACGGAACGAAAAAACCATTTATCCCGATTATCCAATTATAGGTTTTGACTGTTATGCCGATCCGTTGAATCAATGACAGATGTGGTTAATTTAACACGACGTCGATAAGTTGTATACAACCCGGTGAATCGGATGATTCATGTCCGCGGATAAGAGAACAGTAAACAATGATTTAATCAGCGTATCCGTTCTACACACACGACTAATGCCCAATTGATAATTTAGGGGTATGTTCCGTGATACAGACGGAAACAAGGATGTAGGTGTACGGATTATGGCGGGATGATTAGTTAATTAACTACGGTTACATTCCAGATATAACAGAGCCGTACGAGGCAGGATAGTAGGTACTTCAGATCTTCAAATATTCGTATATCTACTATTGATCTTTGGTTGTACATAACTTCATAATATAGATTCACTGTACATATATAAAATTTGATTTGCTTCAACGTACTTATGTTTCATAAAACTTGTCAGAATCATCATGTGATCAGTTTTCAATTATATTTATTTATGCTGGTCTTAGAAACATGAGTCATATGAATAATAATGAGTAAGTATGAAAGAGCTGCTGAGATAATTGGAATAGTTGTCGACAGGGTCAGTTCCTTGAGTCAATGGTGTGGAGAAAGCCAAGAAAAGATGTCGGGCACGAGTCGGCAATGTTTTGTATACTGGTAAGTACTTTGCAGCTAACACTCCCTTAATATTCGAATCCCAACTATTCAAATCTGACTTTTCCCAACCGTACTGAACCATTCCATCAAGAAGCTTCCTATCAAAAAAATGGATATGATAGTTTGGTCCAGCTGTATGTAACATCTTACACAAACATTGCATTCAATAGTAATTGCATTTGTACAGGAATTGATAACGTCCGTGCACTTGTTTTGGAAGTTTGAAATATGTGATGAATTTTGATTCTGAGCATTACAAACATGTTCTGATTATGCCCCAAAATGATCATAAATTCATAAAGTAACAAATATTAAAAAAATATATACTTATTATTCCTTGGAATAACTTGGAACTCAGAGAAATGATTAGGTTCGCCATTTTTCAGAATATCGAGCACCTAAAAATAGATTAAGCTACCTCGGTATAGCGCGATAACAAAATTTGTCAGTATTCAGAAACTCGGATATCGTTCAAAGGTAATTTTGACTTAGCTCAATGCTGATCAAGAGTTCGGAAACCATTGAAATCCAGATTTTTTTTGGCCAATTACTCCACTGTCAATTATTTTTATTTCTATATCTACTCAAACGCCATTAAAAAGCATCGACTATAGAGAATAAGCAGACTTTCTTGGTTTAAACGAAAAAATGGATTGTTTTATATACGATTATGTGAGTAGCGTCATGAAATTTGATTAAGTATCTATCTTAGGTACAAACTACTAAATAAGTCTTTTTACTTTGGATGAACTATTATTTTATTCTCCCAGCCACTGTATTGGTTAAACATTGTTTCACCAATTCAACCTGTATCGTCGCAGAAAGCAGGTTAGATTTCGAGGTAACCAGACTCAGACGTTTTCGCTATCGATATCGCTTACAGTTACCCTGTTGCTTGAAGTTTAGACTCCATAACTACAGAATGTCGGCTTCGATCCACGAACTGGTTTTTCCATCAACTTATACGCCACTGCATTAGTATTAAGCGAGTACGGCATAAGTATTGGTAACAACTTCGACTACTATTGCTTCTCAAGCCAATTGGAGAGGAAGTATTGTCATCGCCAATTCGAAATATTGTGTTTACTTGATGTTTCATGACATATACATCACGAAAACCATGTGACTCACGTTCGTCGGACTATCTGTCTGGCTGTACTCGAAATACTTGGCCGCTCTATAACTCGCAAAGACTTCTCGGACTCTGTTAAAACTTCAGCATTAGGTTACTATTCTAGTAAAGATTGAAATGCAAAAGATTGGTTCCTCAAAAGAATTAATCATACAGCTATCTGAATAAGACTGGAACTATCGCATCATTCAAAACGTTATGAAACATGCATATATTCTGAAGTAATAATTTTGAGCTTTTTCTGTTATGCTCTTTCCGTGCTAATCCAGATTTAATTAACGTCTATACGCTGATGGTATATTTTCAGTGACCACTTCAATTCAGTACATGGTTAACAGTCAAGATTAGTAATTATGTTGCAATATTGAAGAGGAAAGCAAAATTCTGAAAATTCCAACATAATGTAATTAGCAATATTTGTTTGATCATTAATGGAGACGTGACCTAAACTCCATTCGCTAACTTCATTCAGTTACTCCCTTATCGCGCCCTAAACTTTTGGGAGCCGAAAATATCAAGATTAGTGTCAAATTTTCAACGTTGTCATCGGTTCTATGCTTTATTTTAGTAAAGAAGAATATTTTTGAAACAAAAAATACTTTGAAAGCTTCAATCGTTAATCAACGTACGTAGTTTTATGTTCTTAGTTAACATTTAGTTGGGTATGTTCTCCTTTCTCTATCTAGTTATAAATAATAACAAAAGTATAAGTAAATACAATATCATTTCAGATATTAGAATCAAGATATATGCTTTATATTTCTAAGCCTCAACATCCAAATTGAACATTTTGTAAAGTGAATGTGTTGATTGGCTGTGTTACGATGCAGACAGAACCAAAGCTTTCTGGCCATCATTCATTTATTTCCCACAAGAGATCACATTACTGCCTGCACAGTCATTTGCTCCGTCATAGATCCAATCTCGACTTTGGGTCTCAGAAGGCCCGTTCGTCTCTACCGGCGTATCTTCAGTGGCGGGGCAATGTTTCTAGCATTGCATAGTCGTTTGAACAAATTATCAGAGAATCTTATTAAGTAAAATTAAGCACTGACTTCAACCATATCGCAAACGATAGATCTGCGCATAATGCTATCATTTCTTCGGGTATATTCAAAATGTTATTTCAAAAGGTTTAAGATCTAAATAGGAAAAGGTAGCTTTTCTAGAGAAGTCGGCAGAAAGTCCCATTTTTATGCTCAGAGATCCATAATTATACTCAATTTTGATAAAATATGAACAGTCCATGAAAGCTTCAAATAAAATAAGGTTTATAAGGTATCTTTTAATCATTTGTTGTCAGAGAAACTCATTTTAAAGATATTCCTGAATGTTTAAAGTAACAAACTGCATAATTATATCCCCGGTAAAATCCTTATCAGTGTGTAAAAAAGCCTCGCCTTTCATTACGTGGATTTTCCGTTAAACGTAATTTAAAATAACTTCACATTCATGCAGAATAGTACCCGATGCTTTTGTTATTGACGGATATGTCAAAATAAAAGCTGGCCACCTTCGACGCCTCTGATCTCATACACTCGGACCTATGCTTTCGAATGAACCAGATAAGAATATTCTCTCTGGTCAAAGTAAAAAAGCCTGGGGAACGTCTGGACTGTTCGGAGACCCTTGGGCTGTTTAAAAAAATTGGAATTCCAAATGAACGGAATGCCGGACAAGCCGAGACAGCCGCTATCTTGGGAAGCTTGATCTATGTTAAGTAAATTAAAGTTTTCTTCGCGCAGAATCCCAAGAATGCTGGGGAGTGAGGTGTGGATGTGTATTTACTTCCTTCAGTCATTAAGGAAGCACTTTGTATACTTTTGTTCATTCATGTTACTGAATGCTCCCATTTGAAGCGTTGTTTTGGTTGAAGCAAATCAGATATTTTCCTAAAGAACGTACCTTGCCTTAGTTGTTATGATAAAAGCATGGTGGCTCTATAGTATGAAATCGTGTGTTAAGAACGAAATTGTGACAGATTTGTATGTGCAAGCGGGTGTTTCGCAATGCAGTGTCCATTGTTACCTGCCACTATTAGATTATCTCTCGCAAGCATGCCCAGAAGCATGACGGCCTAGGATGGCAGCTAATTATCCATGGCAATGGCATCAACAATACCATATTGTAATACATGCTTGGATACAACTGCATATTTACCTGGTTAAAATTAACTTGCATAGATTATTTTGAAGCCCTGCCTACATACCTTGAAACCGATCCTAGAGACAAAATACTAGTGAAACAAACAATGATCCTAGATGTCTATGTGGAATTCGTTACAATTCATCGATCAAATTACGTGTACGACGTTGGATACTTGGAATTCTGAGTCTTCTCTTTCAATTGTGGGACGACAGAAACATTTTTTCAATCATTAAATGACAATTTAAAATGGTAAAAAACAAAATTCAATGTCTTACCGTTATAGTCCTTAGATTCACGTTCAGAAAATGTTTTGTCGATCTAATTGTACAGGGTATATCTCTTCTTTACGTTCAGTGTGACTGATTTTCAGTAGCGATAATATCCTATAATGGAACGGTTTCCCTTCCCTTTGATGCTTTTGACACGAATCCTCCTGATTTATTGATCAAAGCTACTATTTTATTTTAAATATCTTTCTCAAGTGAATATGCAAGAATCAACTATTGGATAATACATACTTCATACTAAACGTGGCAAAATGTGGAGCGCGAAACAGAAATATTCAACATATTTGGGAGGGGGTAGATTTAGCTCTTCAAGGGCTGGCAGTCCTTCCTCCTAACTATATTGAAAACGCGTGGCAATGCCGTTCCAAATGAAAGCAAGGTCCATGAAGCCAAGTATGAGTTACGTAGTTTTTATTCATTAGACTTTTTTTTTCCATTCCTAAATAAAAAAAATAATCTATATAAGCTGTAATATATAGATATTTTTCCAGTGGATGTTAGAGTGATGCTCCAATTATTATATAGAGTGCTGTCATCAGCAAAGCTGTAGATAGGATTAGATTTATAACAATTCGTTGATGTACAGCAAGAAGAGAGCTGGAGAAAGGACAGATCCTTGAGGAACACCCGCATTGATGGTAAGTACATCGGCAGCATGTCCATCCACCATCCATTTTTGTGGCACTGATCTGTTTCACTACCATATTGGCTATCCGTAACCTGAAGCGCGAACGGCCTCAGGTAGAAGTTAAATGAGAGGAAATAATAATCAAGCACTTAATCTCTGAGATTGGAAACACCCATGACGCTTCACAATAAAAGTATTCTACATATTTTAATATCGTTCTTATCCAACTGAAGCTAAACTTTTGTTAATTGCTTTTTAAAATTCAGCCGTACTCAAGAGCCTTTTTCATTTTTCCCAGAAATAATTGTTCTCTCATTACTTTGTATTTGAATTTCTTCTTTAATACGCAAGAGTAGATGATAGTTGTACATATTCCAAGTGCGGTTATATTGAGTCGTGCTATTTTATGGCGTGTCGCCAGAGAATGCTCGAAGTTTGTGAAGATAGTTAGATCTAGAAGTGAATAAGCAGCAAAAGCTATATTTTACATCACACCGGAATTTTTGTTAAATTAAAATATTTACATAGGGTGTTCTATATATTTTTCTTCTCTTTTTCGGTTCTCCAGGAGTGCACTCAAATTGTCACATGTAATTTTCTCTATTTGTCATTATTTTCTTGTAGTAGTATTAACAACTACTTTTCTTCGAAAATACAGATCGTGAGGGTCCTTGATAAGGTCTTCGGAGGACATCCCCTTACATAGCAGTTGATTTTACTATTGTGTACGATGATTCAGCACGTGCTTTATTCGTAAGCTAATACCAGATTAGCAAGGTTTCATCTACAATTCCTTACACAATGAAGTTGGTTGTGATGCACAAGATATCAAAGTCTTATCCTTATGTAAAAGCATACCAAGGTTATCATGAAAAATATAACAAAAGTAGCACATTCCTAGGGAAAAATAAAGTTGATAAAGATTTCGAAAAAATTAAATGTCCCACATGTATCACAGATCCTACAGAACGTATTTGCACATTTCATTGAGTTTTTACGGTTTTAGTTTCTCCGAAATATTTGATAGAGTACTGAGGTTGAATTCAATTTTGCAATGGAATAACGTATGACTCACAAATACGCATATTTATATTTTCATATCTGAATAATTGACAGCACTCTGATACAAGTAGAACTCCTCAAAACCTAGGTTCTTTTATATATATTTTCGACCAAGATGCTGCATTAGTAAGTGGCACCAAAGTATTTTAATTATGCAATTGATAAACTACGGAATGCTATCAATTATTTAGATAAAGAAAATTAATAAATGAGCAAATGGAACGGTACAAAATGGATCTATGTTAAATTTAACTACAACAGAATAACTCACCCGGTTTGATGAACGGTAACTAATTTCAGACAGTAGATGCCAATCATGTTCGAAGGAGTAAATAAAAAGAACTAGACCCAATAAAGTACGGCTGTTTGGCGAAAGAATTTAGGCAACCCTCTGAAATCTCTGTATGAGTATGAAATATTCCAATTATCACCTGTCTGATAAAAGCAGAGAGACTAAATAATTGATAACTTGAGATAGCTGATGTGAATAGGAATTAGGATTATTCCATATTGTCTTTTTCAAATGACGATGCTCCTAAATCTCATCTTGCTACAAGTAGCAACTTCGTCTCCATCGACAATTCACCCTATCTGTATAAGATGAGCTAGTCTTGGATCGCAAGGTTGTTTAGTGGAAAAGAAATGAGCTTTTTTCTCCGAATATCGTCGGTGTGTCTGTAAATTGACGCAGAGTGTCGGAACTCGAAATTGATTTGGATTTTCTTGCCAACTTTCTTTTCAACTGAGACACGCATCGAAAAATAAGTTTGTCATTTTGATGGAAGTTTTGGTGAGATAATGTGGCGTGGGTCCTATTCTCCACTGGGATAATAAGACTAGAACATTTCTATTTGGTACAGCCAACATTGAGAGTTTTCTATCAATAAAGTACTAATGATATACAAATTTTCTCAGATTGGTGTAAAGACATTCTCAGCGCCGGTTTGGTAAGTAAGTAATGAAAATGGTTTATATGAACATACAAAATGTATTGATTTTCAATAAACGATGTTTTATTTTTGATACAATGCTATAGTACTGAAAAGTAGGATGACTCTCACCAATGACACCAAGGATACATTTCTTCTCAATATTAAATCGGTAGTTAATCACTTCAAATACATGATGTGACTACCCGATCCTCAAGTGAATAAATATCAGAAAACACATTTCTCTGTGGAGACTCATAAGACATGAACTCCTTTTCCTATTCCTGAGTCGTCGAGATAATACTATATAACTTTGTCATTCTTTTCATGTATAGAATAGGCTTTGAAATGATTTCCACATCAATACCAGGTACCTTGTATAAGATTGAAAATCTCAGGAAACAAGGTATGTGTAGTAGATTCCAATAAACATAAACTTTATTCTTAAAAAGTTGTCCCTAAAACAAAAAAATCTAGTCATCTGTTTTTTTCAATAATATTATAGTAATCCAATACACGGGACATGGTGTGAATAAACAAACTTTGAATGTATCTACGCATTTTAGTGGTGACAAAAATGGTGACATCCGAATTTTATTACCTTTATTCGAAGTAAATCGCAATCCTCCCGAAAATCACATAGAGGCATTTGCATTGTGCAAGTGATAACGAAGGGCAGATGAAGGACTACTACGAGTTCATATTGATTACACTGACAGCATCGATTCCTTCAAAATGTGCTTCAATAACTCCATGCTCATACTTCTCATACTGATTGTAACGTAGTCGAATGAGCGATGGCTGAACGATTTGCGAATTCGATTTCCTCCCGTTTGACTAATCCCTCTAATCACTTGCGTTAAAACTGTTTACACTGGGAGCCTTCATTGTTGGCAGCGCCTCGTAGTGCTGGAGCGGGTGTTTGTCGACACTGATTCATCCTTATTGGATTGTTTGAATAGCATCTACATCAGCAAAGCATATCCCGCAAATCCCAATATTTGCCTCGTCGACTCTCTCTCCAAGTTTGAATGATCCTCGGTCCATTAATAACACTAGATTTTTCATGCAGCCAATGTTATGAAATCGCCTGAATTTTTTATGCTAGTGCTAATTGTAGTATAGTAGTCGGTGTGTATGAAACCAACTAGACCCACAAGCAGGCTACACTGGCTAGCCAAATGCTTAGCCTGTATCAAAAAGGCAGATTAAAGACATAAAAAAATGGGTGTGGACAGGACTCGAACCCGTGCCTCTACCATTGCGTGTCGACGCCGTTACAGCTTGCCCACCAGACTAGGTGCTCATGAATGCTGATCCATCCTACTAGGCTTCCAACCTAGATCATCTTGAGAGCGCTATCAAACCAAAGTTTCATACTTGTTCGCCCTTAGACAAATATATATTTATAGATCTGAGACCCATAAGCACAGCTCGCAAGATAATTTACATGGAAGCTAGTAATTCACAGATATCATGAGACAGAATCATGGCTCCCTTACCGCTCCATCCTTATCAAGTTACCTGAGACCTCTGAAAGCGTTGAAAGGAATTTGTTTCAGATATATTCATAGGATTCCGTAGTATCAAGGGTACATAAGTAAAGAGCGTGTTATCCCCATAAATACAATTTTTCCGCCTTTGTTCCATTTTCTAGCTCGTTGTCATAAACAAAGCACAAGCACACTCAGGCAAAGCCAAATGGCGCGGAATATTCCTTTTGCTTGAAACTGGTAGCTTTGTAGCGACGCTCGAGGCATACCCCATTACTTCTTGGTCTTTATTTAGGCGCTACTTAAAAGTGGCATACTTACCAAGCCATGTCAATCTTTTCTCGAAACAGAATATAATTTCACTACATTTTTCGCTATCCCTTAAATGAAAGCACATACGTGCGAATGAATCTATTCACCCTTCGGCTGAATCGACAGCCCTTATCAAAGTATAAAACAATGAAAGAAAAGTGATTTTGGAAATATAAGGCCATTAATATTCATATTCATGACTATTTTCAGGATAACAGTTCTGTTTTCAACAAGATCTTATTATGAACTTTTATGAAAGGCCAGAAAAGATGATGCATTTGCATTGTTGATTAATCGAAAAAGGTATATAATGCATCATCAAGCTTCCTGCCCTATGAGATGAAATGAAACTACACCAGTGTTTATTCCGAAGTAGCAACGCCACGAATCCATAACGAAACCTGGAAAAAAATTATGGTGTATCTGTCAGTAAGGAGAACACTGAATAGATCTTTCCAATGAGGATACTCATACTGGGTCACAGTCAATTGAGGAATTAGGTGGAACCTAGGGCGGCAGTTTTGGCTCAATTTTTTATCTCACAAAAATAAAAATAGCGTTTATCATAATATTGCCGATCGTTGATGATATTATTTTTGTCCAGGTACTTCAGCAGCTGCCCCTTATTGACAAAACTATTACAAATGATATAACAGAAGATAATCTACTTATTATATTGGAACACAGTGATTTGGGATGACACTCGACCAGCCCATCACTTCAAATAATGATGAAGTCGTTGTCACCCGATAATGATGCCTTCGAGCGCCGGTAATTTATATTGATTCGGCATAAATGAAATTTTATTGGGGGAGGGGGGCATAGTTTGTAACGTTGGAATCGAAATTTTTATAGAAAAGTCTACATGAAAGAATGATACGCAGCAAAGTTAACACCGGTTACGAAAAGCGAAACCATCCATGATTAAGTTAGCTGCAAGTTAGTAAAAAAATGTTTTTTATTAACAAGCGAATCCGGATTCTTGATTATTCTCAGTGCCTTCAACTGCCTGACTGCGTGGTAAGACATCATTATTTTACCATGTTATTCTCTTTAACGTCCCCAAAATCGCAGTATTTAAAATAATGGTGGATGTGTTAACGATACCATAATATTGCATGCAAATTGAAAATGGTGAATGCACTGCTGATATCTTGTATCCAAAACCAATAATTCCTATTAGTAATATCTAAGTGTAATCACCATTGCACAGCAGGAAGCATAAACATACCTCTAATTTTGAACGGTCACTATTTTCATTGTCTAGATAACCAACATGGAATTCATATGGAATGTGGATTTCTCCTAAGGATTTGATGAAGTCCTTAAGTCTTGATACATAACTTGCTTTTCTCCGCAAGATGGAGTTTTTGATACATAAATTCGCATTTAGAAATCCGAAAAGAAAGACCCAGTGCAGGATTCGAACCCGCATCTCCTGATGTCATGTCAGGCGCTCTGACCAACTGAACCAACTGGGTAGCTGGTCAGTCGTTACAGAGCGCGGATGATATGTTAGGCAGAATCCCCCACAAAGCCATCCTTCCGAATTTCAAACTGCGCGCGTCGTTCGTATCTCGAGGTGCCGCAGCGCCAGTGTTTGGGTTGGTAACATCTCCTACCGCGATTACCGACAGCAGACCTCTTGTTTCGAACATCCATAGTTTCTCACTATGCAGAGGTTTCTTTTCGGATTTCTAAATGCGAATTTATGTATCAAAAACTCCATCTTGCGGAGAAAAGCAAGTTATGTATCACGATTACCTCTGCATAGTGAGAAACTATGGATGTTCGAAACAAGAGGTCTGCTGTCGGTAATCGCGGTAGGAGATGTTACCAACCCAAACACTGGCGCTGCGGCACCTCGAGATACGAACGACGCGCGCAGTTTGAAATTCGGAAGGATGGCTTTGTGGGGGATTCTGCCTAACATATCATCCGCGCTCTGTAACGACTGACCAGCTACCCAGTTGGTTCAGTTGGTCAGAGCGCCTGACATGACATCAGGAGATGCGGGTTCGAATCCTGCACTGGGTCTTTCTTTTCGGATTTCTAAATGCGAATTTATGTATCCTTAAGTCTTGATTAACATACTCCCACATTTTGACTTCGACACACCGTTAATTAATTAAAGGTACCTTAGAAAGTATATTGCATAAATATTGTATCTCCACAAAGCGAGAAAGCAGATTTATCTACAAAAACTACAAATTATACTCGAAAACGATTTTGAATGCGAAATTGCCGCGCGGAGCCAGGTCAATCTGTGTATTCATTTGCATCATACACTCGTTGTCTAGCACTCAATATATCATGCCTTCAATGGGGACAACTTTCAAGAGAAAAAAAAACTACTTTGGACAATGCCATATCTAATTACGTCCACCTCATCGCGACTAACGCTACTGAGTACGGTGTTAAATCGTGGTGTGGGGAACACGCTGCTCCCCGAAATCTTGTTGCAGCAATGGCAGCTGAACATACGCGATGCAACAACTAAAATTCCAGCGATATTCTTGGAGGCGAGGGTAATAGGCTTCTTCTTCCTCATAGACTCACGGCTGGCAATTTGTAGTCTAGTTAGATCCCACACCTGGAGGTCATTATGAATGTTTAATTAAGATTTATAACGCTGCAAGTTAAGTCTCCGAATAATGTGCAGGCAACGCAACATGTACAATACCGGTCTTTGTGGGATATTAATGCACTGTAATTAAATATCTTGGGTTTGCCTTCAGTGAATTATGGCTAACATACATGTAAAATGAAACACAAATTATTGCGTGAATATGATACCCAGTCATCTGGCAAAACAAAATACTCAAAATCATATTTTTTTGTGAGTATTTTCTAATCAAGAGTTCACTATATCTTAAGGACCGATGTAGAATCGCGTATGAAAATTTTCCATAGATTTTAGGCTGACCGCAGTTTCCTAATTGAAAAGACAGCATCAGTAACTGATTTAAAACTGAGATTCGATTAAAAGGTAATTGAAAAGCCATATAGTGGTTCCAAAACGTTCAATCAAAAATTTCTCAAAATTCAAATTGTTGAAGTTGAGGCATTGGAAACTTTTTGGCAATATGAGCATTCATATACTTGAGGGTAGACTTCCTTTCGTTGGGTTATATATCTGTTGCTTTGAATTATCATTTATATGCTTAGAAGCTGCGATATCAACAACTAATTTCAGTTGATTTAATTGCATCTAGTCTACTTCTCTCTCTCTCTCTCTATATATATATATATATATATATATATATATCGTTTGATCGATTGATATATTGAAAAGTTGATGCACAACATTGGTTCATCGCGTCCTGTACTATAAACTCATAAAGTTGCAGTACCATAAAAACTCCCAGCATCTCTCAAAGTACTCACCAACCACATCCATTCATACTTATCAACTGCACATAAAAACGTCTGGAAACTTCAAGAGTTGTGCAGTCACGAACTAGGCAGTTATCCTGCACACAGCTGTATTTAAATGCCAAAGTTATGCAACCACGCGATGCTCGACGGTTGGCCGATGTTCACATTCATTATATCTGAAATATGAGCAGACATCTTCATCTCTGATAAACACGAAAAAGAAACATTACACCACAAAGTGGGTCTTTTATAAGCGACCGTTCTACCGTAATACCGCCTGCTAAGAAAGGACGTTATTTATTATTCTAGGCTGGTCGGTCATGCAGCATTGTAATACTGTACCCCCATGTTTGAATAATTCCAAGAGGCGCAGCTGTTTTCATTACATTTCACTGATATTTGAAAAGGCTAGGCAACTCGCTACTATATAAAATGAGAATGAACTTTATAGCCTATCAACGTGTACCTGTCATTACCGTGCGGTCTATGAAGTACCTGGACAAAAATATCATCAATGATCACCAGTACAACATCTGTAAACATAAATCTTCGGGATGTCTTCTAGCCGACATCACCCTCATGTCGAGCAGGGCAAGAGAACATCGTCGTAAGTCTCGAATTATTGCACTCGATATGTCTAGACCTTTTATAAGTGTGTGGCGTAAGTATCGATTAAAACTTAATCGTGGTGGTGGATGAATTTGCTGCCTGGCATTCCCCAGGTATCTATCCTTTCTCCATCACTATTCCTGCTGAGCATCAACCAATTGTTATATTATCCTGCATGGAACCGATAAAGCAATATCGAGACGTATCCCCGGCGGTAACATGCTATTCAGAGCAATGAAGAAGTCGAAAACATTGTTGAACGGGGCTCTGTGAATGGAGTTCAATGCAAAATAGTCCCAAACAACTAATTCCGATAAGGAAAACACACTCTAAAGGGAATGCACACCTAATATTCGAGCCATCAAGCCTCTGAGGGTTAACATCAACGAAATGTGCTATATATGCAAGTATTCTTCGGATTTATGGACAAATGATAATTGTTAAGGATATTTCCTCACTGTGCCGACGTCTGCCGCTATTTAACGCCATCTTTAGGGCTACATTACCTTTACCTTTCAACCGCAAGCCACTTTTTTGGTTGTATTAAACTTCCATTTTCACACTTGTGAGATGGAATAAGGAGCCATTTATCGCCGGTAATCCAAAGTGTTTAACCATTGACTGCCTAAGATGTTGATGGATAGCAAAATTTGTCGAGACCATCGAAATATGTTGCTATTTCTACTACGTTGATTACCCAATATTGTGCCATTACTGATTCTAGATCTGATTATTATCTGATAAAGCGAAAGTGATATGAAGCATCAAACTTTGAATACCGCTGAAAAAGTTAAAAATTGAAATCAAGAACCACCGATGACCAAACGTAATTCTTATAAAAAAACATTAAAAAAAAACAGCATAAAACACATAAAAGTAACTATACTCGTACATTTTTAAGAGAATATATCACGTCCTCACTTTCCGGACATTAAGTACGCCGACTGACTGTTCCATCTTGTACGTGTTGCTGGTAATTACGATAATTATATTCGTGTATGTTTCCCATATTTTCCTGGACCTAAGGTAATTTTCGAAAAAAGTATTACGGAACCTGATGTTATCATAGCTCAGCTTCGTAGTCAGAGACTGATCCATATATTTAAAAAAAAAATTGAACATGTATGGAAGACAATCGATTTAGAGACGCTTTTGGGTTTGAATCCCGTCAGCATAAAAGTATTTCTGCATTTCACAGTCTGAATTTTGCCTCAGTTTGTCTCCGTCTTGCAAAATAGTGTGCCTTAGAATAGAATCTCTATACAATAGCACACTTAGTTGATTCAATCGGAGTATTTTACGAAGCATAAATGAATTATTATCCACAAACATTCACAAGCCCGAGAGAAATAACTTACGGCATCATCGTATCTATCAACCCAAAAAATAGGTATAATGTTATATTTTCGCCTAGACTGAAACAATTTTGCTATGTGGCTGTGCAACTTGTATTCATATATCCTCTAATCTCGCAGAAACACTACCACACTATTTTGTGGTTTCCAGCCAAAACTATTCACAACTGCCGGATATAGCGTCGAAAATCGGTTCAGTTAATCCCCTCCTCTTTATGATCGGTCCATGGAAATTAATTATTTGGCCGTAATTCGTGATAGCGCGTAGCAACGTGATACGGCGGCACAAATTGATTTATGTAAGCAATTCCGCCCTCATAATTGAAATCAACCCGAGGGTAATGAGTAACGTACATAATTAGTACGTCTTTTAATTGGACCGATTAGTTTCTCTGTTAGTCGCCTCCCAGAAAGTTTTTTGTGTTTTCACTTCCCACGCATAGAAGGAGGACAACGACACAACGAGCCTGTTGCTGCAAAATCTCGGATTTGGAATAAAATGTTATTTGATGATTGCACCAAAGGATCCTCTATAACTAATATTTTGAAACTGAACGGTGTGGGAGGAGTGGGAAACTTTGGTGGTCATCTAATTATTTGTGAGATAATCGTGCAGTATGAAATTGAATGAAGGCGTGGGAGGGGGAGATGGATCCAACCTCTCTCGCCAGTGGTGGTACAGACGAATAACAGAAGGTGTGATTCAGACGCCGCTACAGACCAGAATGACCTGGATGAGTCAGGATATGAGAGGAGATTATTTTTTTCTGATAGTGCTCCTATTTGCTATTTTATATGACTCGTTCACAGTGGTTTCTCGCTTACGTGCACTTCGTTCATTCGTATTCTATTCTATGTATCGTTGGTTTTTCATAACTACAGTTCCGATTAATCCATGAGTCGATTTTAGATTGGCATTTGTTAACGCGAAAAAATAGTATTCCATAGCTGATGTTAACGCCTGTGTTATTTTTTGGCCATAGGCCGACAGGCTATCAAACTAGAAACAAACATAATTCCATGGAAAAAACTGGAATCAGTTTCTAAGATTGTCTCATGCAGCTGATTTGTCATAGTTTACGCGTTGTTGATTGTAACCATCCTAGCTCATTCCAGAACGCCGAAGTTCTCCAAAAGAACGAGTTTTGGAACAGGCTTCTTCGAGGCGTTTGTCTATCCCCATTCCACAATTCTTCCAATGTCCTGATTGATTTGAACAGCATGCTGCCCTCGCTGAAATAAAGGTGCTCTCATCAGCGAAACTGTAGGTAGGATTAGACGTTATTTCCAATATGTCGTTTATGTACAGAAAGAATAGCGTTGGGGAAAGGACAGATCCTTGAGGAACATCCGCATTGATGGTAAGTATATCCACCACCACAAATAAGGAGCGATCTTTGAGAAAACTATCCAGCAAGTGACGCAGACCCGGTGGCAACCCATTGGCAGCAAGTGGAAGATCTCCCAGGGATCTGTGCTTGCGTAAACCATATTTATATATATTCTGGAGTTTTACTAGAATGCGCCTTATATCTCGATGTTGAAATCTAATTTCTGGCATTTTTGAATCCACACTGATAGTAGTTGAGGCAGTGCATCTTTGGAAGTTTATTGTTGAATTGGCGAGGATGCGATTGAACCATCCGCTCTCATTAGTGGTGATATGAACGAGTAGCAGAAGTTCTGGCTATATGTTCCTTGTGGAGCAGGTGCAATCCCTAAATAGATGTCGGTATTTTTTGCGAAACCAAAGAGCTACCAAATGTTCATCGTAGTCGGAAATACTTGTTGTTTTACTATGACTATTTGCTCCTAGCTATAGCTAATAGCAAATGCTTCTGCTTCGAGTACAATCTCGTCCGCATTATTGGAATTTTTTAACTATTACGTATTTTGAACGATGAAGTTATCCAAAAGAATTATTTCTGATTTGTAATAATTTGTACGAATTATTGAAATATGTGTTGATTCCACAGATCATGTCCTTCTAGTTCGGGGTCGTCCTCTTGATGACAAGAGAGTTCTGATTTAACATATACGCATATGCCAAGTCTTCGTCTATGTCGACTATATAATCATACTCGGGGTGTATGAAGCAATTGTTCACCGCTGACAAGCCGCTTTGGGTCTCAGATAGTGCCAGAATCTGTGGCCTTTCTGTCTGCAGAGATTGATGGACAGAGTTTATTTTTCAAGCGAGAGCTTGTACATTCGTAAAGTCCTCCATATATATACTTGTCTGTCGTCCCAGAACATCCTAGCTTCAGAAGATCTGAACGGCCATGTATTTTAACTCTGGAACTTTGTATCATTCTGTCCGAACGATATCAATGCTTCCAGTATTTCATACGTAAAAATATTATTGCTGCAGAATACTTTCTATACCCGTACTAGAAGAACCAAACCTCAACCTTCTAGATTAATAATATTAATCTTTCAGGGATTCTCGCAGTTACGTAGTCTATATTTTCTTCACTCCCTCTAAGTGTCCAAGTCATTGGCTAACACCAAGCAGACACAGCAGCTGAAATATTAATTAGGACGGCAAACGAGGGCGTCCAGGCAGCCATTATAGCAACTAATAGGATATTTAATGCACGACGTTATCTGATCTGGAGCCTCCAAGCACTCGGCCACCATCCGCCCAGGTGGCCATCATTTGAATTATCTCTCCTTGCAATCCCGTATTCATCCTGCCAACATCCACAACTCTACTCTTAAAGTTTAATGGACTAACGGCACGGATATGAGTTTTTGTAAGAGCATACAAGAAGTTGGATGACATGCTGATATCGTGATAAGCTCGTGGTGCTTGATGGGGATGCGTGCAATGTAAAAGCAAACACGCAAGTCCTCATATAGCCCTGCTGAATAATACAAGACCTTATTTGAAGATACGTTGTAGAGAAAAGCTGTCATTTGTGCATATGTATTTCTCAAGCATGGATCAATAACAATTTATTGTATTGATGGTACTCCAGTTCAGTGGAGTATTTGGAAGTACGTAGCTTAAGCATAAATATCCTATCTTCCTATTTGACAATGAGAGAGAATAAAAAAAATCTGGTCAAAATTTGTAGTACATGAAAAGCTTTGTTTGTGGAAGATACATCAGACTTCACCAACATCTGTAGCCGCTTTACCTAATGAAAAGTTTACATTGGATTGCTAATAATATGACAAGGTCAAAAAATATAAATTGTAGATGCTTTTAGCGAAACTTTTCGATCATGCAGATAAAAGGATTGTGTATTTAACACACAGTTTCATAAATATAACACCTTTACTTTCAGATTCAATAGTCCAACGATCATCATTTGAATATAAATCTAAACGCATCACTGAAAGAAAAAGAGTTATTTGTGAAACTATGTGTTAAATACGCAATAATTTTGTCTGTTTGTATGTATTTGTTTGTATGATAACTAAAAAAACAATTTCAAAATCTAATAGACATGTCACAATCGAGTTTATTATATTTGAAATATGAATCGTCAGATGTCAAATTGGTAAAATGTTTGTTAAAACCTATTCATATGTACAGCATGAATTTTTCATATCAATCATAACCATTCCTTTTTTACCAGTATTTGAAACTCCGACGCCTATGGAAATGATTTCTTTTATTATGTTCATAGAAGAAGCCTTCATGTCTTACAGCAATATAATTATCCATTTATACCACTCATATTTCTGAGGTATATTGTGAAAATTAGTGAAAAATGACCCGCTTTCGTATTCAGTTATAGATATAGCATGTAAAAAATGGAGGATGGTACACAGCCTGTCATTTACTAAATTATTCCATATCCATTAAATTGTTTTCCAACTGGTCTAAATGTAAATAAGCTTTCTCCGACTACACGCACGCCGATCTACTATTAATTCTCTACCTAAGTTCTACATTTATGCTCAAAGTCGTCCGTTTACAGATCGCTTTAAATTAAGGTCAGAAAATGCGAAGTTTCTTAGCAAAAACGAATCAGCAGAGATTCCCAGCACCGTCTGCACAATATTTATACAATAAACTGTACTTACATCGACGTGTACCCCATCTACCTTGTACCAGTTCTTCTGTGGCCTTGCCTTGGGTACGTATCTGTAGAACTCCTCATGGTCCTTGTACCACTTCACAGCGTACAGGGTATCGTTACCCAGATCATAGTCACACCGTAAAGTAGCGGACTCACCGGGCGCTCGGTATTGGGGCACCGATACACGCACCCACTTCAGTCCTTGTGCAGGGCTGCCTATGCTACTCGACACTGAAACAGAAGAGTATCATTCAACTGTTGTTTGAAACTTGTAGACAATGGATTTATCAAAAGTTTGATTGCGGACTTCCATTGTCTATGAAATTTTGAGTATCACGACGTTTCGATTGATGTGCTATCTTCAATCGTCTTCAGGTGTTCACCTCCTCAATCGTCTTCAGGTGAAGTTCACCTGAAGATAGCATATCAATCGAAGCGTCGTGATACTCAAAATTTTATAGACAATGGAAGTCCGAAATCCAACTTTTGATGTACATGTGTTCCTGGAAAACTGGTGATGTTTATGCTGCCCGGCTTCAGCTTTACAAGTGAGGAGTTCAACCTCAAAAATGAGAAATCGTAGTGCGTATTTTTCCTTAATAGTTTTAAACGTGGCATTATTGTAATTGATATTATGTCTATTTAAACTGAAAAATAAATAAAAGACAGATTCCACCAGGTGAGCTGTTGCGTATGGAGTAGAAGTGATATCTGGCACACTAGAGTGCTGCAACTATCATATTTTAGAAAGAGTAAGGATTTTTGTATCTGTTTTTCACGATTTCAAGCTAGCAAATACGCATATACTCTTAACTAGAAACACAATGCGTGAGCCGACCGTCGGCTTCGTGAACAAACGTTTGTGACGACAACTACCGTATGCTTCCACAGTCTTCTGTGGATCTTCTACCGATGGTTATTGTAGTATTACTCTCGACAGTGGGCATGCAAAAGAGAAAATCAGTTTTTCAACAATTAGTCGCAATTTCATTTATTGAAAATTATCAAACATATGTAACTAAAAAGATACATGATGTCAGATAAGATACATCCACTATTCCCCAGGAGGAATATAAATACTTTCTAATTTCAAGGCGATATTGTGATTAGTTCGAAAATGTCACCAAATGCCATGGAACTAATCAGTAACATATCATTATCCCTGCATCTGCTTGGCTTATTCATGGCAGTACGTCTTAGGGTGCGCTGTTCTGTCCGAGCGGAAAATCCCTATAATCCCTGCCGTAATTGGAGAATAACGGCAGCCAAAGCAGCCGTTTCAGCACCGGCTGATGAGAGAAACTCCATGGAGAATACGAGCGAGCGGCGTGTTGTAGAACATCATAATTAATGTCGTTATGACTGCATCAATATTTCAATTCTGCTTAGAGTTGCTATCACGGACTGCTTTCACATATTAAAAAACTTATATAATTTTTGATACACATTTTGTTACAATAACAATTTTAACAAAAAAAATCAAAAGCCATACTGGTACAACAGTAACTATGAACAAACTAGTCTTTGAGAATTAAAATCATTTTTTTAAACTTGATTTCCCTTAGTTCCAACACAATATGTCGGAGAATTGTTGTAATCCCAAAAATTTTCGAATTCGAGTCTGCTGACGTTTACGCTAAGGCACTCAATAGAAACACGCTGTAAACTATTTTTTATTCGAATAAAAGGAAAAATTAATACAGTCCACTTTGTATAGCCTAAGCGGAATTAATTTTATAATTTAAATCACATAGATAATAGTAAAATGATCATCCATAAATTTAATTATGAAAACTATAAATATGGTAATAATAGTACTGAAACAAATTTAGATACACAGAATTTCTTTTTGTAGATCACCTCACAAAAAGGCAGATAGCCTATCGCGTTTCATAAGCATCGCGCGAGGATGAACTGCTGTTCACATTGACCTAACGCTTGGTGTCATCAAGCGATGCTATTAGATCTCTTCAAAGTTGAGTTTATTGGACTAATGACTGATTTTATTTTTAACTATTGTCTTAATTCTTATTCTCACTGGTCATAGATTTCACAATCGTTATTATCTATTGAATGGTTGAGACGTCACCAGCTATATCAAAAAAGTACACTTACGTAAAAACTACAAGGAATTTTTAAAAAACTTTATTCTGTTTTTTCAACATATTCTCCCCCTATCTCAATACATTTACGAATTCGGTAAAACCACTTGTCAAATTCTTGTGACCAACGTTCTTCTGAAAGGTTGCTAATTTCCTCTTCAAATGCAGCGATTGCCTCTTCATCGGTGAAAAAATGGCAACCTCGTAACTTTTCTTTGATCTTAGGGAATAAGAAGTCGTACAGAGCTAGGTCTGGTGAATAAGGTGGGTGAGGCAATAGTTTGACACCCTGTTCAGCAAAAAAAATCGAGTGTTCTAGCGGCGCTGTGGGCGGGTGCGTTGTCATGGTGCCATTGAATACCCCGCAGACCAGTCTTTGGACGGCTCTTGCATAGTTCTTGGATGCCTACAGGAACACATTTGCTCACATACTATTCAAAAGTAACTGTCCTTTGATTTTCCATGGCTACCGTTGTGATGTATCCACTTTTAGAAAAAAAATATTCGACCATTTTCCTTCCAACACTCTTGGAACGACGAATGTTCGTTGGAGCACCAAACTAATGACTGCTGTTTAGTTTCTGGATCATAATGATATAACCATGTTTCGTCTTCGGTTACGATATTATAAGTGTTTCTATTGTACTCATTATCAAATTTTTCAAGCATAAACTTAGCCCATTCAACTCTTGTTGCTTTTTGCCTACTGGTCAACAAATGTGGCACCCATCCGGAACACCGCTTCCTTAGACGAAGGTGATCATGAATGATTGTTCAGATCGCTGCCTATCCAATCCCCAGAGGATCCTGAATCTCGGTGTAGGTTATATGTCTATCTTTTTTTACCATATTTTGCACAGCTTCTACACGTTCCGGAGTAACATCAGTGGGCGGTCGACCTGTGCGAGATTCATCTTCGAGTGAGACTCGACCTCTTTTAAACTCAGCAAACCAATTTAAAACTGTAGCCCTAGGAAGGGCAGAGTCCTCAAAGCAACTCACTAAACTTTCATGATCCGCTTGTTTCAGTCCCTTTTTATTGTCATACAAAATCATGGCTCAAAAATCGCGACTACCCGGTTCCATTTTTACGTTAAAATTTGACCAACACTTAGATACATTCGAGACCGTGGCAAGGCAACTACTGAACGATTCAAACGCTGCCTTTGCATGTGAGCACTAACAACATTAGACAGAAGAGCTGCGTGCTCAAACTTGTTCAAACTTGTATAGATTAGGAATATCTAAAGACTTTCTGTGTGACCCTCGTAATACATTGTGTTTGACCTGTGCGAGCGTGTTACTCTTCCTTATCGGAATAAAATTTAGCAGAATATATTCTGCTTTAACTGCATTATGTTACTAAATACTCGTGGCTGCTTGAGTCACTGTGGTGTAGGAACGAAGTTACCGGAGACCCTTAAGTTGATCAACAGAAGATCCCAGTTAGTTCACACTACATTCCAGGATCATCTGCATGAGCATGCCTGAGGCGTGTCGAATTGCGGAATGAAACAGCGAAATCGATCGTCTACATTATGTAGATGTATCAAGAACATTTCCATCCATAACATAGTGCCTTTGAGAGTCGTGAGTAACGCGTGAAATGATTCGTAAAGGGGAAACGACAATCGATTTTCATTTCCACTTCGTCGACATATACACGATACGTGACTGTAGAATTCGATATCAAAGGTAGGAAAATACCTGAAAGATGTTTTTGAGTTTTTATTCTATTGGGAAGATGTATACGAGTTTATGGCGTCCTAGTTTGTCTCAGAACTATTTTTAATGACAACATATGATTGTCAAAAATTGCAGCTGCTTGAAACCAGTCAAGCCACCTCGAGAAAGAATATTGGTATGCGTTTAGCCGTCGCGCATATTATAGTAAAAAACCTTCACAGTCTGGAATATCAGAGGAAGGGTATATTATATGTCACTATTCTATGGATTCTACCATGGTAAAAATGTTTGAACATGTTGCCTCTACTGAAAACACTATGAGTAGACACCCAGTTTGCATTGACATGCACAAAATTCATTACTTATAAAATTTTAAAGTCGCCAAGGATGACAGCGCGAATATTTTTTTCATAATTATTGAAAAACACCTTTTTTCCTAAGAGGGATTGGGAATCCTCTAAAGCAACTCTGTCCGTTGGCTGTAAGGCATCTAACAACCAGAGCGTGTCCAATTCAGTGCCTATGGACCTCCCCCCTCTATCCACCACTACGGGTGATAACATCTAACAGGACATCTTTCGCACTGCAAGGGGTCGCCAACATCTCACCCATCTAGACTTTTGTAGATTAACTTTCGTCCCCTATTCTGTACCTATCATTTTGCTATGATGGTGTCACTTGGACTGTCTCCAACTCCTCGCCTAATCGATGTCATCCTACAATTCCTAGTTATATGTGCCCTCCCTACTGGCATCAATTATCTCCTGTTCAGTCAAAGATTCCATCCCTATGACATGCAACACCTTCTTTAAACGTTTCTTGGTCATCTGCAGATTGTGCATCTGGCATATGGCAGATTTAAGATCTTTTACTTTGCATTTATTAACTTCAAGTAGTATATTCCCAATTGTTTGTGAATCATCAAATATTCAAAAATCAAGTTATATGACTCCATGTATCCCCATGGTCAATACTCTCTTGCAAATTGTGGTTTAGGGAGTTCTCAGATATTATTCAATAGGGATGTAACAATATATCGGCTTGGAAATTATTTAGGATCGTTAATTAAAGTCTAACTATCGTTTTCCAGGCAGTGATTTTTTATTTTGGGCTTGATCGTTTATAAATTCTGTTTTGAGGCCTACAAGGCTTATACCTTCAAGACAACCTTGTGACTTTCTTCCAGTATAAGGAGTAGGTAATGGCATTTGTTCACTCAACAGCCACCACCTGGACTTCCGCTTCCATAATCTGCCATCATCAGTTCCAATGTTCCCGCTCTAGGGTTCTGGTATTTTTCCGGCCATAGAGGTATTATACATCCTTAGTCTTATTGGGTGAAATTTAAAATTACTACTTTAAGTGATATCATTGCCAAACATCATACAATCAGCACGTTTTACCCGTAGGTTTCACCATTACATAACATGTAACTTATATCAAGCTATTATAGCGCACTTAATAATACAGCGATCTAAAAAATGCAGCAAACGCTACTTGAGAAATGTCATTTGAAGAAAACCAGTCCCATTGGAATAAGCAGTAAATCAGCTGGTGTTGTTTTATGGGACTAAATAAACATTGCTATGAATTAATTTTACTGTATTTTTATTTTCCTTTCATAATCACCCTACTCTTTCTAACAAAAATAAGTCAGCGTTAGATTTTTATACCAGAAGAATAGAAAATAACGTCAAAGTTCCCTTCTTTTATGTGTAATCTTTATTTGTCTTTTCATTTGAAAATAGTAATGAGGCAAATGTGACAAATTCAACCATTAATAATTCGGTTGAGGAAATAAATGCATTTGAGCAACAGCAATAAAACAAGGTTTTTCTGGGAACAGATAATTCGATTCGCAAACATATGGCGGGAGATAACTTTATATTCGAGCAAAATTGATTTTAAAATGAATTTAGCTCAGTGGTAGAAAAGTATGCCTAGTCGCTTCGTCAAAATATGAAAAGTGGTGGAATCAATTTGGAACAAGGTAAGATTGAAAATTACAATTTTATTCGTATTAATAAAATTGAGTTCATTTATATATTTTTATACACAGTGGCCTTAAGGCCTTAAGGCCTTAAGGCCTCGCATGAGTCTCCTCAAGTGATGAAGAGAAAATATGCGGTTGGTATTAACATGTCCTTGTTTAAACATGGATTACTGGGCACTGGTTGACTGCATTGCAAAGTTTGATACGCCAAATTAGATCTAATTTAGTGCATCATTTAAAGATATCTCGGGCTCTTGTCATTCTGTTCAAACTTAGCGAAACATTCAACAAACCTGTAACTTTAATTGTCAAAATGGTAATGCATTCATGCAATTACAATTTGTGTACCAATTCTGCAATGCTAAATATTTTTTTAACTAATAGGTTGAATGAAGAGTTATATCATGTCAATTTCTCATTTTATTAACCTACAATTACTTGAAACCATTTTTTTTTTTTGGCGTATTCGACATTGTCACTTTTTCATTACAGCAGATAGGTATAAATAAAAGTTTTATTTCAAAACTGCGTCGTCGGTGAACTCCCTTATATATATATATATATATATATATATATATATATATATATATATATATATATATATTCTTCTCCTATCCTAAGCATCTTAAGCTTCGATGTGAATAAAATATGGTAACATTAACATAAACTTCAAGCAACCATTCACAGATTTCCAACCTGACTCACCTTTAAGGTAAACCCCATCTCACATGTACATATAATTAATTAGAATTCATAACTTCCGAATATACATCTCTATAACTGGAAGTTTTTCCGAGACAACGTAATCTCGGACTTGGCAACTTCATAATTCATAACGAGCTTTACGAGGAACCAGTGCGGGGGTGGTTATTGGAAGTTTGACGCCGTGCCAACTTCATCAATTTTAGCAAACCCGACCGTCTAGTGGCTGGTTGTGACTGACAGCTAGAAGCTATTACCAACGGAAAAGTAGCACGTTTCGAGTCAAATGAAAAAGGAAATGTTGTGTAAGAGCAGCAAAATATGCAAGCAGAAACATGTACACCAGAATGCCATACCACAAAAATAATATTAATTTGAAAAGCTCTTTCAAAATAAATGTGTAGTTTAATATAAATGAGCCACCATAAAAGCAGATCTCAAAATATCAAGATGACTTACCTATGTAGAAATTATTATTAATAAAAAATCATGGCGAGAAAGTATTTAATATATGTATCTCTGAATGAGGCGCAGAGTGGCACTCTTCATTGGCATCTTCACGAAGTCAAAGTCCTACCAACTTGGATTCTGTCTAATAGCGCTGACAGGTTTGGAATGTTTATTAAACTATATCACTCACGACATCTCTTAAAGGCTGATCTTCTGTAATTATTTATTATCCTTAGTCAGTAATCTGGAGTATCAGTTGTGGAAACAGAAGCTGAATAGCCTAGGGTGTTAGATCAAGCATCGCAACTTGACAAGAACCTACGTTTATTATTCTCCCTTCGTTGCTTTTGAAAAAAATTAAGATAACGAAGCGGCGGTACGCTGAACACTGAACACAAATTAATTGTCACCCGATCAAACAAAATAGATAAAAAGAATAATCAACTAAATAATATGCATTTGGCCCTGTCTGACCACAGCACGAAGAATAATGTGTGTCCTACTCTGGGTAACAAGCCAATGAATATTCAGGCATTCGCACTGTACCCCATCCCGTCGTATTAATAAAATACCATATCGAGCTGGGATTTGCCGTATGATGAGAACCCGTCTGGCTGGATTATTTTAGTTATTCATAGCATTTTCAATTAAGTTAATAAATGTGAGGTATGTCGGTGCCTCCCTCTGACGCACATTTTGACGAATTTTTGTGCATTATTTTCTCGAAATCGGTTATTTAATTAAACGTATGGCACAGTATGCGACCCGAATACATATCTCTGGGGACTCAGGTCGTGCTATGCATCATACCGTAACATTTAAACAGAATTTATGAGTGTTTTTTCGGTGTGTTTTTTCGAACACAATTTAATTTTTGTTATGAGAATACCATTCGTTGTAAATATGGATTCCATTTCCAAAACTGTGATATATATTTTATTTTCATAGTAGACTCTCACGAAGACACGCCTCTCTAGAAGCACTGGGGCTTTGAAAGGATAAACATAAGACTTCCCCGACAGCTCAGGAATAAACTCGTTCAAGATGTTGGGACCTTGACCTGATGACCTCTTGTGTTATGCCTTTGTAAATGTTAAGCGCAATGGCTAGATGTATTGCTCTTTTCTGGGTGGAGTCCAGGGGCTACAGGACATGTTTCGAAGCACATCTCCGCACATGCGAACCATATTCCAATGATGAGTAAGGACATGGAAACAGTTTGGTTAAATGTTCGTGGTAGGCCTTTTCTTTTTGTTATCGATGACCCGTTCGTAGTGACATCGATGGAACTGGAGTCACGTTCGTTGTTTCGATGTGTCCTTCATGTTCTATATTGTTAGACTGTTCTACAACCAAGTCTATAGATCTTTGACTGAACCACAGATGGCAGAGAATGTTTTTTGAGGGTCGTTTGTCAATATGTTGAGTGTAGCCTTGCATGCAAAATGCTTACACCTCTGTTATTTTTTGGGCATAGGCTGATGAATTTTTGAACTAATAACAGACATGGTTGCAAGGTGAATACTGGTTTTGATCACTAAGATACTTCCACTTTGCTGAATTGCAGTGCCGTACTGTGCGTTTTTTTAGTAGATAGTTCGTCTAGTGACGGCTTTCTGTGTAAACTTTGAAAATAGAGTCAGGTTTGTTGCAGCTAAGCAAATAATGGCTCCTAATTATTAAAGTATACAAGATGTCATGAAGATTGATGTGATACATTGAATAATACAGTCTCTGAATAATTTGCGGAACTCTGGATTTCCGAAAATTAGAGGCTGACAAGTTATGAAGAAATATATGACAACAGTAACAATAATAATTATCAGTATGTTCTGAGGGAACAAAATCAAAAAACATGATATTGAAGATTAATATGGGAAAATACAATCAACCATCGATATCCGTTGTTGTGTGAAGTAAAATTAGGATTTAACAACCTACGTAGTTTTTTTGGGTTGAGAAGAGGAACGCTTTTACGCAATAAGGCGGGACACCAACATTTCAAGGACTCGCAGCAGAAGGCTGCAACACCTGCTGAATCTCTCCTCGTAGCTCCTGGTTTATATAACCCATCCTGGAACTGCATTGGCATTACTTCAGGATGAACCCCAGTCTTAGGTACCGCACCCTGGTTACCTACGCCTAGAGCGAGTCCGGGCTCGCATCTATTGGCCAGCATCACACGACGGTGTGGAAGATGTCTCCCCCAGTCCCGTACCCGTCGTAGTCAAGCGCCAGCACTCCCCTTGCGGTCTAGATTTTCCTCTAGTCCGCCTCTGATGATTGCTTCAGTACCGAACGGACGAAATGTGCAATCACCCCCCAGTGATCCCGACTCTGAAGCATAGTCGGTAGTACGTAATCAGGTGTGATTGTCTGTCCCACGGCGCTCTCCATGTTGGTTCTCTGCGCGACCCAGGGCCACAAACAAAGAACATATGTTCGGCTCAGTCCACCAGAAGTGGACAGTATTAACAAAACGGCGATACCCTCTTGCCCATCTGGTGGAGGTACCCCGTGAACGCTCCGTGGCTCGACAGAAACTGTGTCAGGTAATATGACACGGATCTGTGAGACCGGTCCAGCCAGGGTTGAATTTGGGGGATCAGGCGATGTGACCATCGACCGTTCACCCCGTGGTCCCACTCCTCCTGCCATCTGAGCACAGTCTCTGTCTGAAGGTCCCTGCCGTCCAGAAGACCCCTCCGACGTTTATTACAGTATAGAAAAGAATCAAAAGTTTGATTTCGGACTTCCATTGTCTATAAAATTTTGAGTATCACGACGTTTCGATTGATGTGCTATCTTCAATCGTCTTCAGGTGAACTGGCGAACACGTTCCTTTCATGTCTATTTATACCCCGTCCGGTGACGTGTCGTTGTGCGCGGTCTGTTCTGATTGGTTCCCGATGCGCGGTATTCCGGTCTGCTGACGTGGCTGTTTGTCGGTCATTGTTTGTTGTCTGGTCCAGTCGTAGTCTATTAATCTTCTTTATGAGTGGCTGACAGATTGGTTTAATGTCTACGCTCGGTTTGCTGTTATTGGTGATGAATGCCACCTCCTTGAATTTCCTTCGATACCAATGTGGTTTCTTGGCAATAACCTTAGTGTCGTCCCAAGCTATTTTATGGTGCTCCGTCCGTGCGTGGTCAGCTATTCCAGATTTTCCTGTCTCTGCGCGCTGGGTGTTGAGACGATGTTCTTTGAGCTCAATATCATTAAACAAGAAGAAGAAGAAAATTTTATAGACAATGGAAGTCCGAAATCAAACTTTTGATAAATCTACCTTGTCTACAAGTTTCAAACAACAGATAGAAAAGTATCGTCACTTCTCGTGCCACAGAACAAAGCGGTCAACAAAGTCCAGCGACTAAAACGTAGTATTATTGCATTTGTCTAATTCCCCTGCCGGATTCGCGTGCTTTGTTTTCAGGCCGTATTTCTGCAGAGTCTAATTGGTTAATCTGGTCATGGCTACGATTATTCTCGCTTAGATGCCGACGTAGCTGAAGAGAAACATTAGCTATTTATGCGTCGCGTAGCTTGGACACAACATGCCGAACTGCACGCCAGGAAACAATTATGTCCATTGGTTTCGAGTAGCTCTCTGCGGACTATTTATTTTTTAATATAAGGTACGAAATGAACAAGCTTCCATTCGCATTATCCATTACAATTGAGAGCAGTATTATTGTCATTGATTATCAGCAGTTCTTCATAGTTTTGCTTAAACATACTAATTTTGGTGCCTATTTAGCATTGTAACCGCAATGTATTTTTGTGGTACCTTTCAAACTAAAAGACACTTTTGAAATCTAGCAGTCCAGCATATAAAGAAAGGTTCATTTCCTCAAGTCTCCTTCAGTATAAATAAATCATCGTAAGACTCTGAATCTATTGCAGTTGAAAAGAATGTATAATTTTTGTGGTTCGTATTCTACCAGCACCTTCATTTTTATAGATCCTGCCATAGCCCCATCAACTCTAAAATATAATAATATAATAAATATATAATTTCAATTATGATGATAGGCCTGAGAACTGTCAAGAAACAAAGTTCCAGCGTTTATTTTTTCAGGCGGAAAAGTACTTTTCGAGTTATAAAGGAGTTAAGTATTGGCGGATAGAATACAGACAGACCAATGGAGGTGAATAGGACTTAGTAATCTGTATTTCATTGAAGATCAAGAAAATATAATACTTCAAAGGTAATCAGTGGTGTGGAATTTTTCAAAGTAAATCTCGGAGTATTAAAATATACAAGCAGCACTAAAGGGAAATGATAAAATTCCGCAATCGGTATTGTGGTATGAGAGAGGTGGAATGTATGCAAAATTCCAGCAAATAGCAGATTTTGGAATATTTCTCTAATATACATGCTAATTCAACCAAAATAATCTACACTCAATCGAAGGCAGTATTATACAATCTCCCCTACTGATATCATAAATAAAAGAAACTTTACAAGCACACCTTATAAAATCCAGCGCAAATATGAATAATATAAAAGCTGTAGCATAAATGTTCCCATTTTATGTTCATTCTAACTTCTTCCGAGCTCATTTCAAATGGTTATTCTTGTATTGTGTTAGACTAATGGAATTTTTATGGTATTTTCGGCTTTTATTCTCTTCTGTTCTTCTTACTTTTGTAGCTATCTGTGATTATACCACTGAAATCTGAATGAAATATGTCGAAGGTTTTGTAGAACCTTATCGATTCAAATAAAACAATTGTGCAATAAAAACAATTCCTGCTTAATGTAGGAATATTGAAGCGTAATAATAGAAAATATAATTGAACAAAATTTTGCTTGTCGACTTGGCTGAAAGCAAAACCAATTTATAAATACATAGGAGAAAATATATAAATTAGGAGTAGCTTGGGCTGGACAATCCAAGTGTAAAGTGGTGCAGAAAAAAGTCGTATCACGAATTCCAAAATATTTCGATTACAATAGTTCCCTGACAGATGCCTGGAAAGTATAAATTACATTTAGTGAATTCCAATATTGTCCTATCTAACGCTATCTCTATCCCTAAGATTACATTAAATGCCTGCTAGTATGACCAGGAACTGATAAAACGTGAATAGATCAAGTTTATAAATGCTTAGTGTTCGACCCTTGCAAAAATTACTACTCTAAAAATGACCAATAAATTCAGACACGTCAAAGTCGGAGCTTCCGGATGTTGTCATATTTGGCTAATAACATCAACGCTAATCCATCTATTTTCGGAAATAGAGCCAAATCACACAAGAAATGTTCGCAACTAGACTACTTTTTATTTGTGGGAAGTAACAATCTGTTCATATATACCACATGGATCAGCCTCCGTTCCTTTTCGACAAAAACTATAAAAATAAAAGAAACTGCATAGACTCACCTGCACAAATTCCGTGCATAAATGAGTAATAGAGGAGTTGTAGCATAAACGGTCCCATTTTTAGTTCACTTTCACACTCTTCCGAGCTAATTTAAAACGGTTACGTTTCTAATGCGTTCGACGAAGGGAATTCTGATGTCATCTTCGGTTCCTCTAGCCTCCTCCTGATATTCCCAGTTCTGCAGCTGGCTGTGTGGCGTTATTCCAGACGAGAAGGTAGGAAATTATCGTACACTTCAGTACACCCAGTTGTTGCAGCCAGGCGGTTTCAGTATTTTTATTTGGACCTCAGCTTCTGAAACAAAGGAATCTTTCGTCAGTTTGCTGTTATGTGAGTGGTGTGGAAAAGTGATTTTTTCATGGGGATATACTTTCATTATCAGAGTTTTCCTCAATGCTTCTAATAACTCAAGAAGGAAAAAACTTAGATAATATGTATATACGTAGAGCTAACTAACTAACTAAAATAATGATTTTCATCATGAAGGAGTTTTCTGACATTAGGAAACGTCTGTATAAGGTTTTGATTTGGTAAATTACTCATCGCGCCCGCGATGAAATCGAGTTCCAAAATTGAAGTTGAGTGAATTTTAAGATGACTAATTCCTTAAAAGTTTCTCTACATCTCGAAAACCCAATACTTGAAGTACCTTATATCCCTTCAAAACTGTTACAGGAATATATAAGCATTTCCTAATATGATAACACATCCCAAATTTTATCAAAATAGGTGCAGAGGCTACTTATATGATATGCAGTGATAAGTAAATTACTAGATACCCTAAATGAGCAAATATAGATATCATTAAACGTTCACAAAACGTATTATCTAAAATCTAAAGATTTCCAGGATCAGAATTATATTTCTATCATGCGTGGGAAGTAATTTGAACTTCCTCTATTTCCTAGTCTTGATGAGGAATATATAGAAAATATGTGTAACTCTTCTGCAGTGATCAGAATACGCAGTGATTTCTGAAAGGACCAGCCGATATCGACATAAAATTAAAATTATATGTAAGATGATATATGGAATTATTTCATCTATTCAACAAATATATAAGCGTCATAATACGTTGAAAACAGTAACCGCACTTGCATTATCACAATAGATAGACAAAGTAATAATAATAGTTAACAGTTCCTCGCCGATGCGTACCTATTTGATAGAACAATTCTCTTTCGACTTTCTTCCCTTTCTGAGGCAAAGGCCCAATGTCTCTTAACCCCTTGTTGACCCATGCGTCCGCGTCGTCCTCTTGTTAAAGAAATTCCAACAACACACCATTCCACTTTCCTTTTCTCTACAGGCAAATTATATTACAGCTGACTTGCGTAATCCGCCTTTTTCTTGATCCTTTTTTATTATGGTCTGATAAAAGCCGTTCTATCATATATCACGTAACATAATATACTTTTTAGAAATTGACCACAGGTTTACTTTCAAACCACATAACATATATATTTTGTTCTAATAGACATTTATTATACATCTGAATTATAAACACAGTAGATTTTTTAATTTCCTCCACATAATTCAAACAAGAATCAAAGAATCTTACAAGATATTACTACATATCAACTGAATAAAGATTGCAACTAATGAAGGAGCTGCTGTTTAGCTTATTAACATCGCCCAATGGTCAGATTATCAACATGTATCTTAACTGATATCATTACGGTGAAAGTAGAGCATTTACATACTTCATGCCTCTTCAAGATACACAAAAGTCTCGCTGAAATTGTGAACAGTGAGTCCCATATGTTCTCCTTCATTTTTTTTCAAATACTAGCAAAAATTGTATCAGCTATCTTAGGTATACGCCAAAAAATATCATTCTGGATGTTATTTTATTTCATAAGCCTTGCTTCATTTTTTAATATTTTATTTTTTATCAATCCATATCAATAAACAAACTGAAGGCGCACTCATTCGGTCTGCTCGGCTCCAACGTTTGACATCAAGCATCCTCTTTAAAATTGAAGCCTATTTTCTTAAAATGTTAAGTATAAATATAACTTGTTAACGCAAGAACAACCTACGTATATCTACAAAGCAGAATTCAACTCAATTGAAAATACACTTGAAAGCTCAGTGAAAACTGAAATAGAAGGAACACATAAAAGCACTTTTCTCCCCCTGTTTTCCTTTCACCATCATTGTATAGAATTGCGACTACTTCTCACTTAATGTAAAGCTATAATGTTTTTCCGATATAGAATTAAACTTCAATTCAGCTAGACGTTCGCAATTCTCTGTTGTGTGCAGGTCCATTTTTATCTTGGCTCTTCTAATAACGGTAAAGAATTTAATGGGTAGTTCAGAAATGTGATAAAGTGACCATCAATTTTTATAGAGACTGTTACTGAGTTCTCTTAGTAATAATATATTATCCACCAGTGAAGTTGATTGAAAAACGATATTCCAAACCATCCACTCATAATTCACAGAAATGCGATAATTGCAGTCACAGAACAATGTTTTCGTCTAAATTTGTTCCACTTCTGCTTAAGAATCTGTTATGAGATATTATTACATATTAACTGAATAAAGATTGCAACTAATGAAGGAGGTGCTGTTCAAATCATTAAAAAACATCCCCCAGCCAAATGGGTAGATTATATTTCACAGGTAATTTTATCAACTGATACCATCACGAGGAAAGTCGAGCGTTAACATATTACACAATTATTCTATAAAAGCATTAGTTTTAATGTTAGAAGTCAGCAATAGAGGTACAGCTCAAAGAATCCAAATCTAATGGGTTGATCGACTTCTGGTTACCTAAGAATATGAAATTGATACAGCTTATTAAATCACACTACGGAGCTTAAGAACTGATCCAAAAGTTCTGTCGTCTGGAGACGACGTATTGCACAGCTTGAACGCAGTTATGGTTAATAACTAGAGAGACCGATAGCAAATAATTCTACAAACTGCAGCAAAAAGGATTGGTTACGCATGAAGGAATATATATATATATATATATATATATATATATATATATATATATATATATATATATATATATATATATATATATATAATACTTTTAAAAATGACAAATAATGCATTCATTGAACTACAGTGAAAAGGTCAACTGAGGCATTCAAAGAGCTCGTTGGAATCGAAACATAGACATAGAAGATTTGGATACCAGACAAAGAAGATAACAATTTGAAGAGGCATGTCAAAGAAATAATTTGCCTTTATGAGGTTGAATTGAAATTAAGCCAGTTTGGTTGAGTATGCTGCATTTTAGAAACCTACAGATGTATCATAAGCTTTCTCCAGATTTCCTTATGCTTTGTACTTGGATCCCAGATAGGTGATAGGTGTTGATGTGTTGCCTTCGGATGTTATGTTTCATTTTATATCAGGAAACAAACAGCGTTTTTGTCTCTGGTATAGAAATGTATGATGTTCCTTGTGTTAGATTCATCAGTAAAGCAAATCTCATCTTTATTCTTTATTCCATCCATTTATAATAGTTTGTAATAAGGTTTTGTTTTAAAACAAAACTGTTCACCTGGTACCAATCGAACATGTCAATGTTATTATAATTTCAACATATTTTTTAAACTTCACTTTGATAATAGCTGCCAAGACAGTCGGAAATCTCAGTAAGATATACATCTATCGGGTGTGGATTTAACTAGCGAGTAGTAGAAAATATAAAATAAACCAGAGTATTTACTTCAATCATACCTCCATTTAATAAAACAAGAACTACATTTCTCGTGACATAATACTGGATAAAGCTATAAGCATCTCGTGAACAGTTCTGCAAAAATATGTACTGGGAAAACATACAAAAATCTCTACTACTACAGTCCAAGTGTTCTCAATATTTTTTGAACACAATTCCAATAGAAAAAGAAATGGAAAATGGTGGAAAGTATAGCGCTAATCTACTTGATGCCATTTACGTGATAACTCTGCCATGTACGTGTTTCAAAGGTTATCAACACTACCGAGATTGCCCTGAGTCACAGTTTGCTGCCTGAAAGCTTAATCAATAATGCAACTAGTAATTGCTCTACAATGGAAATTAAGTTGCATTCCGAAATCAACCTCCAGAATCCTGAAAGGGGTATTCGATGCAGATTTAATGGTATATGGTTAGAGACTCCGATAGTCTACAGCGAACAACTGTTTTATGGTAGTGCAAATTGGATTTTCACTGCATTTAGGTTTGGTTAAATTTGGATATATCGAGGATTAGTTCGGACTTATCAGGTAGTTGTATTTACTTTGTAGCTACATGTTTGTTATTTATACCAAAGCTTTGAAATTTTCTTTCTCTTTTTTTGGCCTCAAATTGAACACGCTTCAATTTTATGTTTGGTTGGGAAAAAGTGGTGCAAATCCTGGTTTTCTTCTCTATAATATTATAAGTTAGATAAAAAAACATTCTCATTCTACCTTATAATTTGATAAAGGCTGCCGAGGTAACCGAAACCTCGGTGTATTTATTCATACGTATGTGGCTTCTATTAGTAGCCAACGGAAAATATAATAAAACAGAGCTACAAGCACACGACAGATTTCAGAAGTTACAAAACATACCTGCTTTAAAGAAAAATAAAGAACTGGGTGTTTCTAAAATACTGTCATCATCTGCCCACCAAAAGCCACCAACATAAGTAGAAGGGTTCAATATATAGACGAATGCTACATGGCTCATTCATTTAAATTTAGAAAAGATTTAACCAAGACATGAAAGTTACATACAGGAGGAACATCATTCGTCTAATTTAGAGTGACATACCTTGTCTTACTTTGTTTCAAGATTTTACCGTCACTCGTATCTTTCACAGTAGAAGCTCATGAGTCATACCGTTATGTCCTCTCTATACCCGGAAACTGCCATACACATGTACAAGCATGTTTCGTCTACAGCACAGTAGAGCATATAAACTTAAAACAGATGAGAATCGCCACCTTGGAGTACATTGCGATCACATCCGTACTTGGGATAAGGATATATGCAACGAATCTGCTCTCTACCGCTGGTTATCGAGCTCTACTCGTGAGACATGTACGAGGATTATGCTGAAAATTTTTAGATACAGAAAAACTACCAAGGTTTTTTTGAAAAACTTTATTCTTCTTTTTTCATCGGTAGAAAAATGGCGACCTCGTAACTTTTTTTTGACCTTAGGGAATAAGGAGAAGTCGCACGGAGCTAGGTCTGGAGAATAAGGTGGGTGAGGCAACAGTTTGACACTCTGTTCAGCAAAAAAATCGAGTTTTTGAGCGGCTCTGTGGGCGGGTGCGTCATATTGCCATTGAATACCCCGTAGACCAGTCCATGGATGCCTGTTGCATAGTTCTTGGAAGGCTACAGGAACACATTAGTTTATATACCATTCCGAAGTAACTGTCCTTTGATTTTCCAAGGCTACTGTTGTGATGTATCCACTTTCAGAAAAAAAAGGTGCGACCATTTTCTTTCCAACACTCTTGGAACGACGAATTTTCGTTGCAGGCTGCTCATTCCGAAGCACCAAACTAATAACTGCTGTTTAGTTTCTGGATCATAATGATATAACCATGTTTTGTCTCCGGTTACGATATTAGAAGTGTTTTTACTGTGCCCATTATCAAATGTTTCAAGCATAAACTCAGCCCAATCAACTCTTGTTGCTCTTCGCTCACTGGTCAACAAATGTGGTACCCATCTGGAACACCGCTTCCTTAGGCGAAGGTGGTCAAGAATGATTGTTCGGGCCGCTGCCGATCCAATCTCCAGAGAAGCCTCAATCTCGGTGTAGGTTATATGTTGATATTTTTTTACCATATTTTGCACAGCTTCTACAGTTTCTGGAGTACCATTAGTGGGCGTTCGACCTGTGCGAGGTACATCATCAAGTGAGACCAGGCCCAATTTAAACTCGGCAATCCAATTAAAAACTGTCCCCTAGAAATGGCAGAATCCCCAAAGCAACTCACTAAACTTTCGTGACATTCCGCTTGTTTTATTCCCTTTTTATAGTCATACAAGATCATGGCCCGATAATCGCGAATACCCGGTTCCATTTTCACGTTAAAATTCGGCCAACACTTAGATTCATTCGATACTGTGGCAAGGCGACTACTGAGTGATTCAAAAGCTGCCTTTGCGTGTAAGCACTTACAACTTTAGACAAAATAGCTGCATGCTCAAACATGTATAAATTAGGAATATCTAAAGACTTTCAGCGTAACCCTCGTATAGTGGAGATTAGATTACTACAGTGGCGAATCCAGGAGGGACATTAGATATAGTTTTCGGTTCAGCTTCTGGGAGGCTGGCTAAGTATTGGATTGTGGACAACAAAATTATGTTGCTTGTTTTTCCTTTAATCATTGCTCTCTCGGGTAGTTCTGTCAGTTGTTCTGCCTACTTAAATAAAGGCTAGAGATGCAGGTGGGACGATACTAGATTTTTTAATAATTCTAATTATCAAATGATGTGCTAAATAGCCTTATCATTTTTCATCAAACATTCATGACAATATTACCCAGCAGGCATTAAAGCATTTTTTGTTTATCGAACAAAACACATCCTGGACATCCAAATTCAATTAAACGGTTCGGAACCGCTGCGAGCTGCTATAAATCCTATTCGAGTTTTTACTGGGCCCATGATTCGTTGCGTTGAAACGAATGATTAGTGTTTCATTTTAAATTGATATAATTGGCATACGATGCCATTGGTAATTACTTATGAAAAACTCATTAGGTTTTGCTGTGTTCTTGTGGATCAAGAAGTCCTGATCAAGATGAATAATAGAATGTACATAAATCCATGAATATATGCTATGGTAATGTGTATACGTAACATTGACGTCATACCAACAATGAAGTACGAAGTACATTGCAAGTAATAAACAGCTATTGAGCGTTAGACAAAGACTAATATTAGATAATTAAGGGCGAATAATAAAAAGAAGGTCATTCAGCAAACAAGGTTAATTTAGAGGGCTTATGTACATTGACTATTCTAACATGTTAATTATTGATGATTGCATGTTTCTATTCAATACGTAAATAAAGTAGATAGACCATAACAAATGACATGGTCAGTTGACAAAATATCAAATCAAAGGCAACAACAAGTGCGTCATAACTTTTTCGTAGTTTCCTCATTTGTTGTTGAATCATAAATATGTGGATATCCATGATATTCTATAATCACAGAATACATTCAATCTGGTACCACTTCTATGGAGATGTCTGTCAACGAAACCTGAAACCTTTTACTAAAACTTATTAAGAAAAGAATTGAACAAATCATGGACATGCTCGGCCATCTAGAATATTCAAGTGGAACGATGTGAAGTTAACAGTTGATTTGGTATTTTCTCATTAAGTTACCATATACGGTATAAGAACTAAATTTGAATTAAATGAAATTAGTGTTTTTTTGTCTCTTCTAACCTCTTCTCTCACAACTGGATTTTCCCTGCTTATGTGTCTGGTGCCACATTTGTAGGGACACAGTTGTGTAATTTTAGATGAAGTTCACTGATTTTGATGACACTTAGGAATATATTCTATGATATGCTGAAGTGTGACAAAAATTTAAGAAATTCCAAGACATCTCATTTCCTGCTCAGTAAAATTTAGAATGATGAATTATGTTCGACTGCCTTTAAAAATCAGATCACTTCTGGTAGGTATGAGGGCAAAATGAAGAGCAACATATGTACTAGTACGACAGAAGGTCAATTTAGTCGATCTTCTGTGCTGGAGATACTGTTCTGTTTTCCTAGAAATCGATTATAATTATGGATATACACAATATCATATTGGACAGAGAAAAAATATTAATGGACAGAAAAATATGAACAAAACTGATCGATCGACCTTTGTTCCTTGTGTTGGAAGAGTGAAAGGGGTTGTAATTTCTAAACTCGGCAGGGGAAGTGCAGAATATAATGGATCGTAATGGGGTTCTGTCAGATGCAAAGAAACAGGGTATTCTTCCGTGTGGTAATATATTATATGTCCTTATTAGACAAAAAACGGTTACACCTAGCATAACATTACTACATTGACCATAAGGAACATAATAAATTGGATATAACTGCTAAATTTATTTTAAGCCCAGGATTCTGCTTCTCATTGTTTTAACTATTAAGCAAAAAGTTAAACAAAACATTACCCCTCACCTCTCTGAATGATTACTTAAAATGTCATTAATGATTTTTTCATGTTACTATGAAGTAAAATTTCACTAGAGCTGTTGACCAAATATCTTATAGCACATAAAATCATACATTAAATCAATATTAAGTAATTCATAACAAAACATCGTACCTTTTAGGGTCACTGTCTATATCTACAAAGAGGGTACGTTGGTAATTAATTCCCAATTTTGGAAGACAAAAATCTTTTGCTGACATTTTAACTCTTGTAGATTGTAGACGCTCTTACTTGGTGAAACTCTTCCATCATGTCCAAATTGTGTAGTTTGAACACAGTTTCACAAATAATACTCTTTCCTTTAGTGACGCGTTTCGATTTTTATTAAAATCATCGTCGAATTTGTGAAACTGTGTGAAAACTACACAACTTTTTATCTAGATGACATTTTCACTGTCAATTCATCACAAAAAGTGGTAAACTAGTGCTCTTAGTTTGGATACAAATATTGTAATATAGTTTATAGCAATCAACACCGCATCGAAAATATCATTCAAACGCTAAAGCAACATGCCAATACTGACAACTGGCACACATGAAAATCAATATGTAAATAACATAAGAGAATGAATTGTTGCGAACTTCCAATAACATAATGATATACACTCAGGAAATGAAAAAACCGATTTACACCGGTTAACCTACTGCACGGTATTTTTTCAAAACATCGCTCAAAAACTTATCAAACGGAAATCAGCTTAAAAGCTCATCAAGGATATCTATTTGGTTTTTCACAGTCGTGGTCTATGTGAGTATGTTTGTCTTCATCGCACGATTGTGAAAATATAAAGAAAAAACTGTAGGCGTTGTATAAACATAGTTCAAGTTTAACATGACGAGATACTTACTCTTAGTATACGGATATGTTCTTCAAATACTTGAACTTGACCACACAACATTGTAGCTCCACTTCGTGGAGAACAAGATGTTTTCATAGAAAAACAGCATTTTCAAAAAAAAACATTTCTGGCATATCTGATAGTAGTGCTCGATTGTTTTGGACTTCCATTGGCTTAAGAATGTTTGCGTTCACAACGTTCCAATTGATGTATCAATATTCTTCAGATAAAATGACCGAATGCTTCTTCCGCTGCTTCTTCTATACTTTCACCTGGACAGTATAGGAAGGAACAGACGGGCATTTCGCCTGAATACGGTTGAAGAAACCATTTCAATCAAAACGCTATCAAATGCAAAAACTCTTTAAACAAGCAGTGTGATTGAGAAAAACCGACGAAAACTCAAGATCAAGCAACAATTTCAATAGAAGGATTTGACAGAAAAGATGTCATTTTTAATATATTATATGATAATTATTTTGCATAAAACTCTGTAATAATATATTTTAGCAGCATCTAAGAGTATTCTAGACTAGGTTGGATACGTATGTGAAGTTCCATTTTTAGAATGTTATCGGATATACACTTAATCCACACTTCAAATCAGAGATGTAATAATGAAATCGGCCATAAGACTAGGTAGTTCCAAAGCCCATACTTTATACCTGGTTATTTTTGCTAGTTGCAATTACTTAATGTATCTAGAAAACTCGTTAGGATTGTCCTCTATGCGATTAATAATGTATATAGTGTATAAAATTCAGGAAGAAAACAATTATGTCCTAATCGATATCTACCGCTCCGGAGAAGTAAATTGATTGAGCCACATATTGCAAGAGTAAAATTAGTTTAATTTAGCAGTAATTGGTGACTAGGCCATATCAAGTTAATGAAATGAGACGGCACATCGAATGCGGCTTGCTGGAGAATGATTGGTCTAGTTACGAGCTTAGAATAGGACTTAGGTGTTGTAGGAATTGAGTACACAGCTAAAAAAGGTGTTTTACAAGTCAGTTTTGTTAACACTTTTTCTTGTGCCTAGGGAAATTGTGAAAATGGTTCTTGAGTATATATTTTTATATCCGTCGGTCTTCTACATCCGAAATTTCTGCACACCACCAAAAACCTTCAGTTATCTGCCATGTGTCCTACCACGGTAATGACTGATAGATTTTATCATGGTGAAAAGCGGTGGTGATTACATCAAGTATTTGTTATATTTGTCATTCTACCTTACCATTTTAAATACAGTAATGCAAACATGTCAAGTTCCTTCGTCGACATTTCTTTTTAGGTACCTTGGTGAACATTGTATGATGAATGATCGGTTGAATTTCAATTCATTCGCAATCTCTTACATGCTTGGCGACGATATTAGTGGTGAGACTTCTAGCAACTGTCAATTCCAGTCGTATCTGGAATTGACAGTTGCTAGAATAGATAGATGAATCCATTCACTATATCCGAGAAGATGGTTCGGAGTCCTCCTTGCCAGAACGGTACAAACAACTTCCATGCTTTCCATTTCGTATTCTACTCAGGTTACCCTCAAACACTTCAGTGTACGATATTATTTCTATCCACACGACACGCCATTTCAATTAAGTTTTTACAATCTATCCTCATTAGATCATGATACCAGCTTACTAAAAGGGTTCGCTAACACATAGACAATGAGTAAATTTCAATCTCCAAATATTATACAAGTTTTTTCGAAGGAGATGTTCGTCATCAAGCTGATGTAGGATTATGCATCTCTCTCTTGTGGAAGTATAAAATCATTTTCTGATATTTTTTGGAATGGCTTTTTTGAGAGACCCAAAAGTAGTGAAAAGTAACTAAACTACTTTTTCACATGTTTCACAAGTTTTGATAAACTTAGGATTCAATTGAGGAACATTTTTTTGGTGGTGAATTGTTTTTCAACTGCCATAAACGTTTTGTTCGACTGCTAGATACGCTATAATCAAACTAGGAATGAATAATGAATGCTACGGGCAAGGTGTCCCAAAACATAAAGTACTACTCTAATCCTACTGGTAAGCTCCTTCATCGATTGGGTAGTTTTGAGGAGTTTTGTATTGTTTAATGCTATACCAAACATGTAGGTATGTTATAGGAAATATCCGATGTAAATTGTTTAATTGAAAAAAGCATTTTAAAAGAGTAGAAGTTTCGATAGTCGCTTGTTGTGTTTCACTTTTTACTGAAATACTCATTAAATGAGTAGTCGATTAAGTACGCGATTATGCGTACTTATATCAGACACTTATTTTAGCTAACGCGGAGAAGGGACTCTATGATCAGACTTTCTTTTTATCTAGTTGTTCATAACAGCAATAACTAGTAAAATAAAGTTAGACTAAGTTCATAGTATAAATTAACGTGAACAAAATTATATTAATTATGTAGCAACATTGGCGAGGGTCACGTGAACCAAATTACACCAATCACCATGTGGCTGCAATTTGAACTTTATTTTATTAGTTGTGAATGTTATATATGTCCCTTTTCGATTTTTATAATTAGATAAATCTAATATCATTTAATTAAACCTATGGATTTAAAACTCACATTTTCCAATATCCACCTGGTCCCAGTAGTTTATTCATAAAAAGCTGCCTATATCAAACAGGTTCATTATGTATGGTGTATGGTGTAAGCTTCATCAACGACCATTACTTATTCCAAACTTCATGTCACCAAGTCGAATATTTTAGATGTTCAGCAGACTCCATACATAATAAATACGGTGTATGGGTTGAGATAAAGTAAGAAATTTGTTGTGAATAACTACACATCACAGAGAGCCTAATTTATTAAATAGACATTTGAAACATTTCAGTGAATATTTTGCCAATTTTTGATATTTGGAAACGTACAAATAACGTGGTTATTTAAAGGTTTGTTGTAGTACACAATTTATGTAGTAATTTCCAGATCTTTCAGTGTACACATTTAATCGATAACATGATAAAATATTTACTAAAATAGGCATTTAAATAGCCACAAGCTTCATTAAATTCTCATTTGAAAGCCCTCTTCTGGATACAGGTTTTTTCAATAAAGCGATATAAATCGAATACCTCTAAGGAGTCTAAGGCTGATTAAATCATTCTAGTTCATCCTAATAATTATCAGGCAGTATGCCAGGTCCCTAATAACGGAAGAGAGCAACTTTTAGTATGTTCTATGCCAAGCTAAAATGGCCTGAAATGGGAAATTTTTTGTAACATGCATCAATACACAAACCCTCGATTTTTGTTAGGTCTCATAACAGTCATGATGACCTGTGCCTAGACAAGTTTCAAAAGCAGCAGTAATATAAATTAATATAAAAAAGGTTAATTTCTCAATGTTTGTTAATATTCGTAGGAGGTAATCATGTGGAAATATGTAAGATGTTGTGTCTGTGTACAATATTTATTGTTTGACTGTCAGTAATATATTCATAAAATTTGTATAATTAGATAGTATGCTTGGGTACTAGGGTTGAATGACAGATCTCTGCTATGGATTTGTTCCTGCTTGCGACGACTGTTCCGACCTCTGCAACGGCTTTCCGCCCTTCAGCGAACCTGTCTGAATTATTCATAAGGTGAAGTTAGTGTCGCAACTAGACATTTGTTTCTTGGGATTGAAATATTTAATTTTCTTTCAATTATTCAACCGTTCGTTGCACAATTTACGTTTCCGCCCACTTTGTATAAAGAAAGCTGTACAAGGACGGGCGGAAATATGTTTGAGTTGAAAGGTATCGACCACGGGTGTACGCGATTTGTGCTCTCTGGGTACAAAGAGGAATTTATTTTATGGACTTAATTTAGCAATCATTGGAACCGGATATTCATGAGAAAAACGTTACTGACCTTTTGGGTGGCTCAAAACCATTGTTTCAAGTACAAAATGATATTTCGCCGAAGTATATGTGTATGCAGTGTTCTGCAAACTATATGGTACATGGTGTAGGTTGAGCATCTGGCTACAAGTCAAAACCATATGTGACTGAAAAAACAATTGCGGCGCTTCAGATAACTGAGTTAGATGTCATGGCCAACAGTTAGTTGATGTACAGAAATTAGACCGTAGAGAAATGGCAGACCCCTTTGAAACACTAGCGTTTATTTTAATTAAATCAAAAGAACATCCATTCACTACCACATATATTATAAAGATCGGTCTCTGAGGAAGCTATCCAACCACTGTGTGTAACGTACCCCAGAAGATCTTTCGTGATGTATGCTTACGGATGCGATATTGACAATCATTGATGTTGTATTTATCAAGGTACTTCAGAAACTGCACGATGATGATGGCTACGGGTTGCGGGTTGCACGCGACAAATCCTTCCATCTTCTAAGGAATACGCCTTAGTAGTAGGGCAATCTGAAGGGTTTGCAGAGGACTGGCATCTTTGAGCCTACGCTGAAGGTAGTAGATATAGTTCCTCATTGAAGGTTTATTGTTGAATTAGCAGCAAATACCTGCCCCAAGGTTCTTTCCGGGCAGACATGATGGACCCATCTTCTCCCATCAGTGGTGATATTGACAAACAACAGAAGTTTCGGCTTCAGACCAGAATGTTCTGGACGTTTATCTTTGATATTATTAATGACCTGCTTACAGTGACTTCTGGCTTCGTTGAAACTTTGTTGATTTTCAGTAATTGGACTTTTTGACCTAACTGCACATATGCAGCTTCGGTTAAACTATGTTTTGTTTTTGGAGGTTTGTTGACGTGCGGAATGTAGGCTTCCAAACCTGCTGTTAACACCTCTGTTATTTTCTGTCCAGAGAGTGGCGGGTCTCCGGACTTGAAACAAACATCATTCCAAAGGATTGTCAATAATACCTGTGATCTTCCCACTTTGCTGATTTATAGTGCCTGAATTTGCGTGCTTCAATATGTAGTTGGGCTAGTGAGGGTATTCTGGCAGACTGGCGTTTAATACGTTTGATAATTACGTTAAATAATTATCTACTTATATAGCGTGACTAACCAGTTCGTAGTATAACAAACAATGAACCTAGATCCAAAGCAAGTCAATTTCCTTTAGTCTTACATTAATTATTTACAAAGTGGTTAGCCAGAGTCGCCATTTGATTTATCCATTAAAAATGATTAGGTCGAGTTTGTTTGTATTTAACCTTGATAGATAAATAAATAGAGATTGATTTTTTCTTCGTAATTGGTCATGTGGAATACAAGGGAAAGTTAATGTTCGTTGTTGATAACTTTTTGTGAGTGCTTTTATTCCCAGATTGCTCTAACGATCCATTTTGGGGTGTTATTTTACATGGTTATAACTGGTGTTCACGTGAATATAGAAGTGCAATTAAGTTTCTCAAATGGAGCTTCTTAGATATTCAGAACTACTTACTTGCTTCCTCCGCAAGGTGGAATCCGATATAAAATTCGCATTTTGAAATCCGGAAGAGTTGGGCCGGTACGAGATTCGAACCAAACATCTTCCGATTGCTGGTCGGACGCTCTAACCAACTGAACTAACTGGGCAGCTGCCCAGTCCTTACTGAGTGCGGATGATCTGTTAATAAAAATCCCCGGAAATCGATTTTCCCGAATTTCAAACTGCGCTCGCCGTTTGTATCTTGACGTACAGCAGCGCTAGTGTTTGGTCTGGTAAACATCTCCAATCGCGATTACCGACAGCAGACCGCATCTAACAATTATAGTCTCACTATGTAGGCAAACGTGACAATCAATTACTTGCATCCTCCGCAAGGTGAAAACTGATATATAGTTTGCATTTTGAAATCCGGAAAAAATTGCTCAGTGAACGATTCAAACCACACATCTTCCGATTGCCGGTCGGACGCTCCAACCAACTGAACTAACTGGGCAGCTGCTCAGGTGTTACCGAGAGCGGACGATATGTTAAGCGGAATCCACCGAAAGCGATTCGCCCGAATTTCAGTACTACCAAATAGAAAATAATTCTTTAAAAAAAATAAAAAAAACAACTGCAACACTATTGTGTACGCCCTTGAAGCTGATACTCCATAGTTACTGCTTTAAGGGGATTTTAATGACTATTCTTCTGATTATATTGTTGAATAATACGTTGAGTAATATAGCACCTCATCCTACAGGTACAGGCAGGCCAATTGTCTTCAATTCCACACTATTAAAGTGCAATTGTGCTGATGTAGTTTCCTGAGAACCAGAACATGATACAATTTTTCATATTGATTGAGTCCTTGTTGCAAAATTGTGCCCTATGAATCTACTGGGTACAAATTATTGGAACTTCATTTGCCGAATATATGTATACTGATATGATTACAGTCGGTATGCTCAGTATAATAGCGAATGGCATGGAGGACAGAACCTCTCTGATAGACAAAAGGTTAATCTTCTCATTGGCATTTCATTAACGGACATGCACGGCCATAAATTGTGGCCGCGATCTCTGCTCCTTTTGTTAGCCAGATAAGGAGCAGGAACAAAGGGACACATCGATAGACCGGCACGTGCATGCAAAGGGTAGCCAGAGTGGACAGATACGGAGTATAAGGTACCACTAGTACTTGATTGGCTATTTTACTAGATAGATCATCGACAGCAGCGCATCTTGTGGGCATTTTTATGGCGTGTGAAGCTTGAATTGGCCATACACGTAAGATCCTTTGAAATATGCCATCTAACATTCTACTGTTAAAAGTATCTGAAAATGATAGTTTTCTGTTGAATTTTCTCACAAGATGATGCGAAAGGATTTGATTAATATGAATGACACTTTCTGAACCTTGAAGCATATTTCCGATCATAGCAGACCGCCAAAAAAAATGAATTAGTATTTCCTTTATTCAAGAAGCTATAACGAATAGTTATTCTCCATCATTCTCCATGGGATTGAGGAACTATTTGAATGCTTTTTGGGTCTATCAAATGCATGCTAATGAAGTTGGGGTATTGTAGTAATTGTAGTATCGCTGACGGAAGCCATATTGGCAATCATTTATCACGTTGTTTTTGTCCATATACTTCAGAAGGTACACGTTGACGATAGCCTCCGTAACCTTGCATATGTTGCAGAGCAGAGTCACTGAATTATAATTGAAGCAGTATATTTTCTAGTATTCAACTATTCAAAAATGCACTTTATATCCCGGTGCTGGAACTTTATATCTGGCATTTTTGAGCCCACGCTGATGGACTGCCTAGCTTAGAAGTTTATTGTTGAATTTGCAAAAAAACCTGCCCCAAGAGACTTGCTTTTTCTTTGGGGTGAAGGCGATGGACCCCGTCTTGTCTCGTCAGTGTTGGTATGGACGAATAGAAAAATTATATAGAAAAAAATAGAAAAGGAGTCTCGTAGATTGACTTAGCTCTGGCTACAGACCAGAATGATCTGTGTGAGTTAGGGCATGAGAGGAGTTTGTTCTTCTGGTCTGGAGGGATGTTTGTCGAAGTTAGGAATGTCGGCTTCCGTAACTGGTGTTAGCACCTCTGTTATTTTTGTTCACGGGATTGATCATTCCATGATAATAATTCCTGAGATTGTCCCACTTTGCTGATGTATAGTGCTAGACTATGTGCTTTAGTATGTGGTTGGTCTAGTAACGACATTCTACAGAGGGTTGAAATGATATTGTGGTAGGATTTTCCCAGCGGCGCGGATAATTCAGAGAACAGATTTGTTGTGAGATACAGGTCTAGCAAGCTCGGAATGTCCTACTATTAGGCTATAATATGGCTGAAGTTTGCGTGACCTACATATTAATGGTTCAGCCTCCATATCTAGCGGTTCAAGGTATACCGGTGTTAAAACTCTTCAGAACTTTTTGAATTTCATTACAAAAATTAAGTATTTACGTTTAGTTTTGAACTTGAACACCTATTTCATTCCCTGGCGATGGCAATGTATACAGTACTATGCAGAATTCTGTGTACGTTTTCATATAACCCAATTTCCAGGTATTCAATAAAATAAAAAATAGTATCAAGTTGATTGAGAGAAAGAATTATTTTCTATTTGGTACTACTGAAAGATGGCTCAAATGCTGATTAACCTTCGTAATGTTCATTATGGATGTTATCTTACTCAAACTAAACTGCGAAAATTGAGCATGGATCTATATAACTAGTAAAATGTATTTATGTAAGGACATAAGACACATAAAAATGGAATAAAATTAGACTACCAGTCTTAGGGGTGGATTTACACTAAGGGCAGGAAGGCCAACTGTCTGACGTTGTTTAAAATATAAATCGAAATGTCACTGGAAAAGAAATATTTATTTATAAAGCTGTTTGTCCATATACACAATTCTAATCTGAACCAAGTGTCACCAGTACAGCACACACTGGAGGGGCCCAACGCCAATGGGCGCATCTTCACCAGGTTGAGCCCCTTCCACTCCTTTGGATAACCGCTGTTGTACCTCAAGAATGGGCGCAGTTTGAAATTTGGGTAACTCGGTAATGACTGACCAGCTACCCAGTTAGTTCAGTTGGTTAGAGCGTCCGATCAGCAATCGGAGGATGTGCTGGCACTGCTGTATCTCGAGATACGAACGAGGCTCGCAGTTTGAAATTTGGGAGATTCGATTTCCGAGGATTCCTCTCAACATAATATTATCCGCACTCTGTAACGACTGCGCAGCTGCCCAGTTAGTTCAGTTGGTTAGAGCGTCCGAACAGCAGTCGAAGAACGAGTATGTTGTTCGAAACCCGCACCGGGACATTTTTTCGGGATTTCATAATGCGAATTATGTATCAGTTTCCGCATTGCGGAGAGAGGAAGTAAGCAATTCTGCACATCTAAAAAGTTAAATTTGAGAAATCTAATTGCGCTTTCATATCCACGTGAACCAAAATTAGAACCATGTAATATAACACCTCAAAATGGGTCATTAGAGCAATCTGGGAATAAAAGCACTCACAGTAAGTTATCAACAACGACCATTAACTTTCCCTGGTATTCCACATGTCCAATTACGAAGAAAACATCAATCCTTATTTATTTATCTATCAAGGTTAAATGCAAACAGACTCGACCTAATCATTTTTAATGGATGAATCAAATGGCGACTCTGTCTAACCACTTTGTGAATAATTAATGTAAGACTAAAGGAAATTGATTTGCTTTGCATCTAGGTTCATTGTTTCTTATACTACGAACTGGTTAGTCACGCTATACAAGTAGATTCTTATTCAACGTAATTATCAAACGTATTACACGCAAGTCTGCCAGAATGCCCTCACTAGCCCAACCACATATTGAAGCACGCAGATTCAGGCAATAAATCAGCAAAGTGGGACGATCTCAGGAATGATTACCAATGCTTTGGAATGATGTTTGTTTCAAGTCCGGAGACCCGTCATTCTATGGACAGAAAATAACAGAGGTATTAACAGCAGGTATAGAAGCCTTCATTCTGCACGTCGACAAAAGACCCTCCAAAAACAAACCATGGTTTAACCGAAGCTGCAGAGGTGCAGTTACATCAAAAAATCGAAATACCGAAAATCAATAAAGTTTCAGCGAAGCCAGAAGTCACTGTACACTTTAAGCAGATCATTAATAATACCAAAGATGAGCTACCAGAAAATTTATAACAAACTGTGCTCATGTCTTAACTCGTCCAGATGATTCTAGTCTTAAACCACAACTTCTGTTGTTCGTCAATATCACCAATGACGAGAGAAGATAGGTCCATCATCTCTGCCCCGAAAGAAATGGCAGATATCTTGGAGTAGATATTTGCTGCTAATTCGACAATAAACTTTCAATGAGGAATTTCATCAACCACCTTCAGCGTAGGCTCAAAGACGCCAGAAATAACATTCCAGCACTAAAATTCATCCTTGTAAAGTTGAAGACTGAAGATCTACTGGTCCAGAACAAATAGCAGCAATCGCTTCAGAGGATTGCGACGCAGAGATTGAACCAGTCATCTGCAAACCCTTTAGGATACATCTAAATATTGTAGTTCATTCAAGTTATCGAAGCATTCGATTCCATGGTTCAAGACATCCCACATTTCTTAGTACTGTAATTGACTGACTCCAAACAGTCCATGATTAAGTGTCCCGTAGTTTCGTAACTTCATATCACAGAAATACATTTCTTTGGAGGGCGAAACATCCATGTTGAATTGGAGAGAGTGGTTCACTGGTCAGAATTATCATATGGAGGTAAATAGTCCAAATCAAAGGAAAAGTCAGGATTTTTTACGACTGCAAGATCAAGACCATAGGAGTCTATCTCTTTTACCTCACACCTATGGCTAAACTAGTGATATAATTCTATTTTTATATTTATCTTGTTTATTCAACGGGAAAATAAAACCACTTTAACGGCTTTGCATAACTTGTATATATCAATACGGAATTTCCAGACCAGAGTCTGAGATACAAGGATTACCAAAAATTTCGTCGACCACAGACTCGCAGAAATGGGCACAAGTATTCTGGTTCAGCTTGAGGATCTTCAAGGACACCTTTTAACTGTGACATCTGGTGATTATATTTTCCTTTAATCTTGGACATATAATTTTGGATGTCTATTATCATCTGTAATTGGTATAATTCGATGCAACCGATGTAATTGTGATGTATAAAAAACAACTCTATGAGAGTGTCATAAAGATCAGTATTTGCTATGTTGGAAAGACTTACAGCAGGAAAGTAGAGTGAATGTTTCCTATACAAAGCTTCTTCTTCTTGGTATTCATTATATAAAGTCTAGCTCAAGTGAATGCGCATAGTAAAAGCAAGTCTCCAATAATGCCTTCATCGGGATTCCTGCTTTAAAAACAATTTCCTCGTTAACTTTAGCCAACGCATACCGAAATTAAACTAAATGCCTTGCACTACACTCACGGATCCATATTAAATTTCTCATATACCACTGGAGAACCCCGAAGAATGTCTAAGTTTAGCCAGACGCTCTGACAGCGTTCATTGTTTTATCTGGTTATGTTATAGAGATTGTGTCTCGACGTTTTGAGCCAGTAATAAATTATAAATCACGTATCTAATTCACAAGTACGTGTACTCATTATTTGACTTCCTTCTTCAAAATGTATTCAGAAAAGATATTTCCATTAAGTAAACCAGCTCTGCATTTGGAAAACTGAGGTTACTCCAGACATATTATGAATAAAATTATCTTAAACTGTTATTGCGGGACGTACTGGAAAAATTAAAATCACTTTTTGATTACATATTTTTTTTAAAATTCTCACATTATTTAATCCTTTACTTCATGAACCAGATCTCAACAATTTTCTAATGCGGTTTCAATGAGTTTGAGACAACGACGATAGAACAACTGAACACCTGGCATCTCATTCATAAATTCATTTATGTCAAACATGACTTTGGGCGAGAGGACCAGCGGGGAAAGGGGAAGGTGGCAAGATGGCCGCTTGATGGGAACCCTAATTCCTGTTTATAAACATCGATGACATTTGGATGAATCACGAAATTTGACATGGCGGGAATTTGAAAAAGTACACAATTATACCTACTGATGGAAGGTTATACCTGCAGCTTCAGCCTGGGTGTTGAATAGCTTACACACATAACAATATATCATCGTTTTGGCAATAATAAGTAAAATTCAAACCAGATCAAACAGAGAAAACGAACAAAAACTACGATGTCTGATTCGAACGCTCACGTCAAAATTCAAAGCTTTTGACAGTGACCTGACGTAGACGGTTGACAGTTCGGTTCTGTTCAAATGCCGACAGACGTTAAATTTGCCAATTATGAATGAAAAATGATACGTAGCGGGTAGTAGCAGTCAGAATTTACTATAAAGCCATGTTGCCAGCTAGTGTGTGAGGTGTGATTAACATTGCAGGTTTGTTCTAAATTTTGAAGATTTATAACTTTCCTTACTATTCAATAGCTAAGATATTCCTTGTAGAACATATTCATGAGATCTTGTGAACTAGCTATGTAGAAAAATTAATGTTATTGTAGTCCTTTGGTGAATTCTGGCAACTGCGCACCAATGTCTGACGAAAGTTTTTGTAAACATACGAGGTCTATCAGTATTCTATCCTCAGTGGTTTGAGACATATTTCAAGTAACTGGTAGTTCTGTCAATATCCGTGGGTGGTTGGATATGTATTTGGCGTAACATCAATATTAGAAGACAGATATTGTGGGTATTTTTTTGTTGGCAAGTTAAACTGGTCCTTTCTGAATCATATGCACATGGGGAGAGAGAATATGAAATAAAAGCCGAGCAATAAACCAGTTAGGTCACAATTCACTACTATAATTGAAATGCGGCAAATAATGCGCAAAATCTACTCTTGTAGCTATAATCCAAGCTTTCGGAAACTTATGATTCCATCATCAGAGATAGCAATTGAGGTCCACGCGATATGATGCTCAACAAAACCAATACACAAGTTAATTACTGCTTAACTGAGGTATATAATATACTACTTTCTCCACCCTATGGTGGAGCACTATTCTACTTGATAGCGGAAGAGCGGTCGCTAAGTTTTCCTGGAAAAGTTATGTATAAAACAATAGAACCTCAACAAGAGGGCGATTAAGAGCGAAGGCCTGTAATTTTTTATTTTTTAATGGTCCATGCCATACCGGAAAAGGGTGATTTCCATTTCCTACGTTCCATTTTAATAACCTTCCGTTCTAATATCCTGGCGAGGGGTGCTTGAGCGCAATGGTATCGTTAGCAGCGGCCCTACGATTTCAGAGGGATAAAAAGACGAACATGTTATTGTTTCACAGATACTTTGATGTGTCTGATTTCTTATACTGTTTATATAAATGAAACATCTGTCGTATTCGTAACGAGATACTCGTACAGCAACATGTGCTTTAAGGAACATCCAGGAATATAACATTTTGTCAAATACTTCCTATCCATAAAGTACACAATAGTGGAACGGGAGCAGTTCATATTTATGATAAGACACATATTTTAAATTTCATGGAGTTAGAGGGTTGAAGATACACTAATTTAGTCTTAAAGTATCTAAATAAAAATAAAAGTGATATTCCCCTAATTCAATTCAGTTGCCAAAAACGCACAGAAAAAAATAAAATGATCAAATGCAAGAAATATTATCTAAACAGTATGAATAAAGGCTAGATTTGATAATTTTAGTTTTATATCCATGATGCTCGACTTAATTACTTGCTCTACTCGTTACTAATTAGCTAAGGAACAACAAGAAGCTAATTGATGGGTGGCAGCAAAAAGACAGCTAAAAGTTTCTCTTAGATTTAAAAAACTATGCTTCCCTCTTCACGGCTACAAAATTGTAAAAAGCTACAAATTTAACAAGTAAGGAAACTTTCATTAGCCTCATTAGGATGTTGCTAGAATGTGTTATAATCCGCATGATATTCGCACGAGCTCAAACTTTAACACAGTCGCATAGATGAGAGTTTTAGTTGAAAAGTTATAATTAAAATAATAATTTAAATTAAAAACTATAAAATATGAACCTTTTGCAAAGGGTTATGAATATGAATGTCAGTCTGCAAAGTGCTCATGAAGTAGCTAATGGGAAGGTTATATATTTATATCCATTCTACCAATATTTTTCGTTCAATTTCAGTACTCGACTAAGGTTTAAATAAACTGTTTCAGTACATTCATGAAATATGTAACCATGATGTATTGAAAATTACAATTTCTCTACGTCTATCGGAAATGGAACCTTAGATTTCATTTACGATGAGTAAAACTACGTTGCTGCTTCAATATGATAACTGCAAGTTGAGTAAATAGAATACTTCGTAATATCGAACTGTGCCCTCCAGTGTCTCTGAAAGTGAGTATTTTCCATTGAGTTTGTATATTGCGTTATCCACCGAGCTTTTCTCACTGGCCATTTGCAAAACTTCAAACTACACCAAAGTTCAAATTTCAATATTCCTATACTGATATCTGAATCATTCAAAAACACAGTTTAGGTAGAAAGCGGATCTTTCGCATGAAATTATGTCATATAATGACAGTATATCATCTTACTACAAGCAGTTGAATGATTGTGAGCAGATCAGTAAATCTATGAATAATATCCCATAACTAACCTGGCCCTACCGCAACGTAGACGTCACATGCTTTGTTAATTAACTGTCCCCAACAAATGTTGTTTACTGCACTTTTAGGAGTTCGCAAAATCGTGCTGACGACAGTTGCTTTATTGCTTAGTTTTATTCACATTTCTTAATACAGTCAAATTCGGTAGCATTGAGTATACTCTAACCCATGCTCGATATATGTATACGCTGATACGCGCATAGAAGATATTATGTTCAGTATTCCATGTTTCATATGCTTACGAGGGTCACGCTGAAAGTCTTTAGATATTCCTAATCTATACAAGTTTAACAAGTTTGAGCACGTAGGTATTTTGTCTGAAGTTATAAGTGCTCACACGCAATGTCAGCGTTTGAATCGTTCAGTAGTTGCCTTGCCATGGTCTCAAATGCATCTAAGTGTATATATGTATATATATATATATATATATATATATATATATATAAGTGAAGAAAGTCAAACTTTTCGAATTTTTATAACCAGTGTTACACGCCTGTAAAGTACTAAAATGATTTTAATGGAATTCTGAAATTATTATGAATATGAGATATGGACAGCTTTCGAAATTTTTCTACTATCACAAATTATTGTTTTAAAGTTTGAACGAAAACTCAAAAAACATAGAAGACAAAGTTTGAGGAAAGTTTGTCTGCTTCTTAGTCCACCGCCCATGCAGCCATTGCAATATAGTAAAGCAGTAGAACTTACTGAGCGCCATTATTCCTCATTTCAAAATGACGTCAACAGACCGACAGACCGGAGGACAAATCGACGGAAATGTTGACATGGATGTGTGAGATATCATAAAACACCTAAGGAGTGAATTACCTTAACTTCAAAAATGTTCATGATAACAATAGTTCACTTGCTTATGCCTGGAAAGTAAAAATCCTTAATCTTCTTCTATACGACAAACGGTGAAACTTTGACGGCATTACTTGCGTTTAAAGAGTCGTTGCATCGCCTGTGGTATTCTATTCAGATAAAGAGTGACGCTTAAGAGCTTCTTATTCAGCGTGGCAAAGTTTTACAAGTTAGCTAAAGATAACAATGGCAATTAAAAAGCTGTTTGTCACAACAGCAGAAGCTGCAGACGCGGACGAATATTTTGCGTCCTGAGTTCTAAGGCTCTTAATAATTGCGAAAGTATGCAAGCCATACAGTAGCTACGATTTTGAGTATACATAAATCTGATGCCACATTCACATTTTTTCTGATAATAATGTATTTTCCCGGACAAGTGAAATATATGTGACGCTAGAATTAATCAAACTCTGGTATCCGAATATTGAGCATTGATTTATTTAGCCACTGTAACATTGCAATTGGTTGAAAATTGTTCAGAATTGCAAATATTTAGGATACACTAACTTTTAAGATACAAAAAATTATATAATCGATTTTTCAGCTTCATTGTGATTTGAATGTCGATGGTTATTTGATCCTAAAATGTGATGTATGATATCACCAATAAAGAAAATATTTTTGCAAGTAACATCTACCAGACAAAAAATATGCATGTTTGTCATTTGGGTGAAGTTAGTTGGATGTCAGAAACTGGGAGTTTGCGGACAAGCGGACAACCGGAAAAAACAACTATTATTAGAAAATAAGATTTTCCGAAGGTTGATATTTTACAGGAAAAATAATTGTATTATAAATTACTTAACAAAAGGACGGACAAAGTTTACTATTAAGAGGGAACTCTACCTAGAATAAAAGGCATGGATTTTCAATATTTCGTTTCCAGTGCTCATATGTCAAGATAATGGAACGACTAAATAATAGAGAAAGGTCAGTTGTATGCTAGTGCTAAGCCATTTTTGATAAAGAATTTCAGATATTGTCGCGAGCGCACACATATTAGCGTTAAAACTATGATAATTTACGGTACCACAATATTTTGTTTGGAGCCACTGAGAATATCGAAATATTTTTTTATCCTAGAAGAAGGATGGCTCTATGCCTATTCTTGATAGTTCAGTCACCAAAATGTTAAAAAATATGAAAAATTAATAATAAAATGTCACTATTCTTGTGACAACATCTGAAATTTAGTATCAAAAATTGAAAAAAGGGATTTCTGTATCATCTGCAAAAATATTGGAATCCAATGCAAAAAGCCTTTTATCACAGTCATCTCTCAAAAAGTTTTAAATTGTTGATTGACATAATCCGAGTGTTCGTAGGAACCTCATAATATAGAGCATGAAATTGTGTATTTTTTATCATTCGAGTAACGTAACAATAGATTCTTAGAATGTCCAATATTTTTAGGCATACTTTTAAGAAATTCAATTTCACCTTACTTTTTGTAGTGCAGAACGGGTCTTCTCGTTCGAAAGAGCAAAAAATGGCACAGAAAAAAATAATAATTTTTAATGGTTAGCGTCACTCTATGGTATTCTTGCTGTGTCGCTTGTTTTCCAGTCAACAGTTTCTGTGTAGGTTGGTTAGTATACTATGCTTTTTCTTGTTCTTAGAGTTTTTTTATATCAACATTCTACGCTATTTATAGATTTAAATATAATTAGTTTCGGGTATACTGAAAGTGACGCATGGGATAAAACGTTTTTGCTAGAGATGCAAAATGGTGTTTCCCAGACCTTTCCAATGTCGTTATTAAAGCCAGAAAACAAAAGTATGCCTTATTTTTGAGCTATTACATTTAATTCCAACATTATATATATGTTCACCCAAATGGATAGCATTTGTGAGATAAACTTTCATTCAAAGTATCTACCCCAAATCGAGTGTAGTTAACATTATGAGCGTTTCAAATCCTGAATATAGATATGGACTGTTTTCAACAGCATTTTAAAACAAACATCCTTTGCAGCTACCAGGTTTCTACATAACCGAGATATTCGGTTGAGCAGTCCAACACCCTAACAGACCTATTACCAAGCCACTCTTCGCTGATGTAGTACTTTGGAGTATAATAGCTCCAGCGCTCGAAGTTCGGGTGTATGGAGTTATTATTGTTGGTCATTCCAGGTTATCATCGGTCGGAAAGCGGGAGGAATTGCCAATGGGAATGCCGGCGGGACTAACTTTTGCAGATTAAGTCCTCGCAGGATTATCGGGAGTGTTCATTGTTTGGAGGCACTGGCGTGGATAACTAAGTTTTTCTGCATTCAACATCGTATGAAGGAAATTGTTAATTATTGAAGGATGTTTCGGTTTGTCATGATCCCCAATCGTTTATAGATATTTCATTTATATTTCTTATCTCCTACTGCTTCACGACATGGTTATAACCGTAATGCATATTAACCTGACTTTTTTGCACAATATATACTATACGACTATCCATTTTCAATAAAATTTTATAATATAAAGTCATATCTACATATATACAGACATAATCATAAATACAACATTAACACTCATCTCCAAGCGTCGCTGCTCATTTGCAACTGATGAAGTCAAAGGTTCCAACACCAAATGATATCAAGTGTATGCTCTCCACTATAGCGGGTTTGATGCATAGTGGAAAATATACTCATTGATACAACGTTACATATGTTACGACAGAAATGTGCAACAAACAGCAGTGGAGTATCAAGGCGACGATATAAAATAAATCGGAATTCAAGAACGAGCCGTAAGAAAACCTGAAGAAAAGAACTTATGGACCATCTGTAGGATTGGAGACCATTGATTATATTTTTCTTAGAAGTATATCTATCCATATATCCTGCTGAAACTGAAGCTTTTGGACTCAATCCAAAAAAATCATTACGTCTAGTGAAAGTTGGAGAGCCATCAGTACAACTAGTACTTGGAAATGTGGATAAAAAGATGTGTAATTATCACACAGTTTCACAAATAAAACTCTTTTTTTTCAGGAAATAAGGGTGATGCCATTTGCCATGCCTTAGCTATGATTAAATGTTATATCTAACAGTTTGTTGATATACAGCAAGAAGAGCGTTGGGAAGAGGAGGAACGTCCGCATTGGTGATAACCACATCAAACCATAGTCGTTCACCACTACAAATAAAGAGCGATCTCTTAAAATTATCCAACCAACCATTGACAGAGACTCGCTGGCAGCCCATAGGCAGTAAGCTAGATCGGAAGTCACTAATGCTACAGCCGATCGAAAGCTTCGATATATCGAGCGCGACGATTCGAGACTCTCCATAAAGCTCTATTGCTCTGGTCTACATGTGTCACGTAGGCCAGAAGATATCCCGTGGATCGATGCTTGCGGAAAATATATTGGCGATCGTTGATGATATTATTTTTGGGCAGGTACTTCAAAAGCTGCACCTCAATAACAGTATCTGTAACCTGGGAGATGATGATATGTAGAATCACAGGTCTACAGTTGCTAGTTATATTATACCATTCTTTGGTATAGCTTGCACTCGATCCATCTTCCATCCAGTAAGGAATGCTCCCTGCTGGTAGGAGATATAAGAGAGATTTAATAGGAATGGAGTAAACTCTGAATCACTAGCTTTCTTGGAGTGGATCTAGAATACATACGAAATCTCGGTATTGAAATACGATGTAGGTGGTGCGCTTCCTTGGAGGTTTATTGAAGAATAGCGGAAACCTACCCCAAGATGTGTGCCTTTTCTCTCGGCGTGGATGCCGATCTCTGTAGTGGTAGTATGGATGAGTAGCAGAAGTTCTGGCTAACAGTCCTGGCTATAGACCAAAGTGATCAACTAGACGAATTAGGTCATGATGGATTGTTTTCTGGCTATGCTCCTCTATAGCTATTATCAATTACCCGTCTACATCTGGTTCTGGAGACGATGACACTGCGGTGACATCCGGTGGTAGGATTTGTGCTGCATTTGCTGTACTGTCTTTTGCCGTAACTCCTGCTATATTTTTGTCACAATCTGAGGCATCCCTGGACTTGCTACAGATATGATTCCATAGAAAGGACTGGTAATAGTTCCTGGAACGAAAATCTGTGTGCTTTAGTATGTTGTTCGGCTTGTGATGACATTATACAAAGGATTGATATAGTATTTTGGTCGCATGTTTCTAGTGGAGTGGATATAAATTAATATTCACTGTAAAGATGGCAGTATTTTTGTGAGCTATAGGTCTAACAGTCTTCATGGTGGTCTGGATCTCTTGTCGGTGACTATCTGTTCCAAGCCACAGCAATAAGCAACGGGTTCTACTTCACATCCATGCTCGTCCGTTTTGTTGATATATTTTATCCATTACGTATTGTGAACCTTGAAGATGCCCAAAAAGGTTACTTCTGAGTTGAGGTGACCTGTCTGTAAGGTATCCACAGAAGCTGAAAGGTTGTGGAAAAGCTCTATGTAATTTTTGATAGACGATTGATCTTGAGACAATCCTCAACATATCTATTACAAACACAACTCAGTCTGAAAAAGTGACTGGCTGAAATGAAATCGATACCAAAAAAAGCAAGGATGTATTCAGCTTCAGTCGATAATAAGTAGAATCTCATAAGATCGAGTCTGGTTTGTTGTTACAGCCGGGAGATTCTCCTGATTTATTATATTTGCAGTAATAACGCTCTTTCTTTTCTTGTTCGTCTGCTGTTTCACGTCCAATGTTCTGTGTATAACGAACAGGAAAGTGTATATATAACTGCCTAATACGGTGATAAATGGTGTTTCTGATACATTCCGAACAGATTCCAGGCTATTTTTCTTTGTATTGCGCTGTAAGCCATATATCTTCGTAAACAACAGAAAATTTAGTCAGCTTTCATGGATTAGTGTGAGAAATGTGAATGTGGATCATTAATTTGACGGATTGAAATTAATTGAATAATGGATGAGATAACCTTAGAAGCTTATCTTGAAGTTCTGCGTGTGATCCTTTGAGGACGGAAGCACTGTTCTTTTCATGGATTCATTGCGGTTAAATTATCTTCAGCCAAAAAGGTGCGTAAATATAATATAAACGTTCATTGCTACGCTATTTTATGATGTTCCGTTCATGCGTGGTCAGCTATTCCAGATTTTCCTGTCTCTGCTCGCTGGGTGTGGAGACGATGTTATTTGATTTCACTTCCAGTGGCATTTTTGTTTCTTCAACATAGATTTTACTACATTGACATGGTATCTGGTAGATGCATTCCTTTGTCTCTTCTTGACATTCATTCCTGGGCTTCGTTTTTGTTAGGATACTTGTGAGCGTGGCATTCCTAGAGAATCTTATTTGAACCTTGTATCGCTGACCTATTCTTCTGATTCCATCTAATATTCCTTTGACGTAAGGCAGAATGAGTAAGTCCTGAGATTCTTCGTGTTTAATTCTTCTACTGATGGTATTCTCCTGTATCGTTACTTCCACTAGCTTCCACTAGTTCTTAAATAGATCTTCTTTAATGATTTTGAGCTTTCTTTTCAGTCCCTCAAGACGAATTAAAATAATAATGCTAATCCATTCTGCATAGATTTTGATATCGAATTCTGACAAAGTGTAGGTGCCTCGGTATCCTGATGAAATGCACCTTCAACCAAACATTTGGCTATCAAACGTAATTCAAGAACGTAAGTCGAGACAGTAAGGAAGTGATCACCCTACATTACGAGGCATAGGAAACCGCATTGATCCTTTATAGTAACCCATTGCGCTGCCACAGCAAATTAAGGGATTACTCTCGCTCAGTCTCCCGGAAACCACTTAAAGTGGCTAGCTCTCGATACAGTAACCGATTACGACAAGTTGTCGCTGCTTTGTGAATTTATTTTGCACGATTATATCATCAAAAAGTTATGGAAAATATATAGAGTAACATGAAATAATTATAGATTTCGTTTTCAGGACACAAACTGAGTCTTAAAATAGCTTCAAAGATCTGAAATGTGAGCGTGAAGTAATATTTATTTAACAGTCACCGTGATTAAAACAAACAAAAGTGTGAACATCAAGCATGGCTTTTATTCGCTGCTATCTCCTAAAAAAAGTTCTCTTTATAAGGAGAGCTATACTCCTTTTCATTTAAAAAGTAATCTCGCCTATCTTCCGGTCTTTCTCCTTTGTCGCAGCGCCAGTTATCTTTGGATTAAATAGCTCTTGTGCCTGCTATTCCTGTCCCCAAAAAGCATAAAAGGCTACAGTAGATGTCCCGTCTTAGTTTTAATTGCTGCTTGAATGTTGTAGTGTGAAATTTCCAACTTCTGTCCTTTTGAACACGTTCCACTCTCTGTTAAGTTTGCAAAGGTCCAGGCTATTTATTTGAAACTCTCACCTCACTTTCGTTCCATGTTGAATCCATTTATGTGTTTTGAAACCTGGTTGAATCTACCTGACTCATCTTATACATTCGCTGGCCGCTAATTGAAGCAACATGTGATTTAAAAAGTAATCTTCAAAAGCTTATAGATCATAGAACCTCATCTTCACCCCACAGAAAATTGAGATGTCTCCTTTCCACAATAAGGTTTCATCTCCACCTCCACCAAATGTATTTTGAATATAATCAATGTACCATGTTTTTGCATGATACCTTCCGTGATATAAAGCGAGATATAAAAACCGACCGAGGGCAATAGTGTCAGTTTTTTGTGATATTTATGTCATGAAATATCAAGAAAGGATATTTTGATATCGAAACTTTTGGCATCTACAGTACTTCTTTTGCCTATTGTCATGGAAGGTAAAAGGCATTGTAAGACAGTGTGATATCTTCTAAATAGAGAAATTAGAAAAAAATTCGTCATTGGGGATCGAACCCACAACCTTCTCCATTCTAGGAAGATGGCAGAACCTCGTTTAATGTAACGTATTGTGGGTTACGAGTAGTTAGTCCAGACCTACAGTCACCATTATCGGATCTACTAGATTGTATTACATTATTCTCAAATTACATTTTATTTCAAATACCAAAATTAGAAATAGGTTATAATCCGATATCCACGCATCAATACAATATAAATGCGGTTATACAAACAATTTGTCAATAAAATGTGATCAAAATTTCGAAAAGCGAAATCCATGTGCTAAATGCAATCCCGGCCAACACAAATTGAGAATACAGAGTACAGCTACTGCTTAAAGTGTTCATTCGTTGTTCAATTTACTGCTGTACAATCAGCATTTCTGGTTAATTTCAAGCAGTTTGCTCCATAACGGTGTCCCAATCCTTCCAGCGTCATTGGTCGCGTTTTAAGACATCTCCATCCTCCTAGAAGCAGTATGGACTATTAACGAAATTAGCTGTGAAACCGCACCAAATGGTAGATACAGTAAGATGTAATTATTGGAGCAGCTTTATTCCATTTACTATTCTCTCCTGCCTTGACTACTTATATATGAGGTGTACCCCATCATGATTATGTCTCTCTTATTTTGGATTTACCAAGAATATGCGAATATGTTGCTCTGTAAGCGAGAACTTCGCAGTACTCTGTATAGATTCCAATTCCAGAAAAGACTGATCTCACAAGAAAGAGTGGTTGATGACACCAATATCTTACATTTATCATTAAAACAATTAATCGATCAATGTTAGTATCATCCAGTTACAAAATTCAATTTGGTTCAATTGTGCACTTCCAAAGTCTCTGCCTATATTGCCGAGACATCAATAATATATGGTTATAACTAGTCAAGATGCAATGGATCACAGTGATAATCACAGAAAAAGTTACATTAATTTTTAGTCCCCCGCCACTATTCACAAGACCAAAAACCCCCTGGGGACCAAAAACAATGAAATGTCAATTGTGCCAGGTGTTTTGAGAAGATTGATTAACTTATTATTCTTTCCTTAGGCGTCACGTTAGATATTCTGCCAACATTTAGAAGTTCCTTAATCCTATCATACCGGCAAAACCGCAGCGAGAAACGACGTAGTCTTCAAAAACTGATGGGGCACTCCCAGGGCGGCAATTCCCATGAAATTTCAAACAACTTTCGACACAGCTCCTATAACTTTTAGAAGTTGCTGGAGGCCTAATACTGTGTTATGGCGTGTCGAGATGTATGAGACACGTCCGCATCAGTACTTTACTTATTTTTTGTGAATTAGTCATCAGCGTTGAGTCATAACAAACTGAAGTTATATGGTGCCTTCATTCAATTGCCATATCCGAAAGTGTTGCTCAACGTAAATATCCAGTCACTACCGGTAAAAGTAATTTTAATATGAATCATTCAACGATTTATTGGTACACTTCATGATAGTTGAACCGCATTTGAAATACCTGCATTTTTGACATATTTTGCGTTTTCCTTCCTACGAAGTAACGTATTGGGAAAAAACTTTGGGATCGAGATATTGTGTTTTTTAAGTTTAGGGACATACATTGTAAAAAACCGTGTCACTTATATTTGTTAGTCTGTCTGTCTGTTTGTCGACTTGCCTGTCTGTACTCCATGCGAAAATCTAGGACTCGGACTATTTGGATTTTGATGAAATTTTGATATTTTGTTACCATGTGACGAGCGCTTTCTTAGGCGAAGGTGATCATGAATGATTGTTCGGACTGCTGCCGATCCAATCCCCAGAGAAGGCTTAATCTTGGTGTAAGTTATATGACAATCTTTTTTTACCATATTTTGCACAGCTTCTTCAGCTTCCGGAGTAACAGCAGTGGGCGGTCGACCTATGCGAAGTTCACCATCGAGTAAGGCCCGGCCCCTTTTAAACTCAGCAAACCAATTAAAAAATGCCCTAGAAGGGGCAGAGTCCATGAAGCAATACTAAACTTTCGTGATATTCCGCTTGTTTTAGTCAATTTTTATAGTCATACAAAATCATGGCTCGAAAATCGCGACTACCCGGTTCCATTTTTACGTTAAAATTCGGCCAAAACTCAGATGCATTCGAGACCGCGACAAAGCAACTGCTGAACGATTCAAATGCTGCCTTTGAGTATAAGCACTTACAACTTTAGACAAAATAGCTGCGTGTTCAAACTTGTTTAAACTTGTATAGATTAGGAATATCTAAAGACTTTCAGCGTGACCCTCGTAGCTACGAAGAAAGTTGTTTCTCTAGTTTACCTGCAGACGATTGAAAATTGTAAATCAATCAAAAAGTCGTAACACGTAAAATTATATAGACAATGGAAGTCCACACACAACTTTTGTAACATCCACGTTGTCTACAAATTGCAAACAGCCGATGTTCATAGTTTCATAAGCATTAAAGCGAAAGGAACCATAAGACATAAGGGTATCTAAAATTAATTCGCTCCACGCCAATCAATTTTCCTCGCCCATTCCCGACATTCACGCCACTCCAGTGTCCTGTCAGTATTATAAAAGGGTCTGCCACTCAGACTACTAGCACTATTTTTTCAGGTGACCCGACAGCCAGCTTAAATATTCCTAATCATTGGGTTGTGCGCTTTGCCGAGCAGGCGATATATTCGGTCAAACTGTGCTCACGCCATCTTGCGACCCGGTTACATCAGATACATTTTTTAAATGTGATTGATTGGGTTCCGAATAGGAACACACGACCTTTATTAAATGGAGTTATGTTTAGATGTTGGAGCCTTGATTAAGCAGCGGTTACTAGTGGAAGTAGCCCGATAAAATTGGGTGGGGCTTGTGAGCTATAGAAGAAATTCTTATGTGGGTTGCCAATACTTATGGAGGAATATCACTGGGTGAGGTGATTATGCAGTTTTTTAAAGTTGAATACATACAAAACAATTAAATATACTCATATATGTATAGATGACATACTAACATTTATTAAATCCCAGCGTATAAGATGGTATGGTTACGTATACAGTAAAGCCCAAACCTCCTCAGAGCAGTAACTAAATGCAAACCTGCAGAACAAGTTCTAAGAGGAAGTTCAGGGTACAGTTGCCACAAATCGGGAAAAGGTGGTCAAAGAACCATAGAATTAGCAAATTCCAAAGAAATATACAATATTTCGAGGTCTCTCATTACGAAACCAAAGTCAAAGTTGTCGAAAAAATATGGAGGATCCAGTATGGCATCCTAATCTCCAGAAAAATGTTTTATTTCCATAATGATCGTAATGTATGAAGTTATTAAGGTGACTTAACTATAACTATAACTATTTTTGACTATAAATAATTATACCGATTTATGAGCAATTAAAATATGAATTAATTTTATCAAACTGGTGGCCTATTAAAAAAATGTATTTAAATACTTAACAGGTTATACTTGTAGTCATGCTTTTATTTGAAACATGGAAATTATAAATTCAACTAAAAAAATCAAATATCTCCACACTAGTTATGAAAGTTATTGTGTTAATCATGTTGATTGTGGTTATTTTATATAAAAAAATATTCAGTATCTAATGCCATATTCATGGGATGTTACCTTTAGTGCTTTGATACTGTTATTATCTGTCTAGGGAGGTAAAAATTGTTCATGTACGCATAGGCAAAACGCCACAGAAGAAAAACCATTGTAGTTATAATAAAGCAGTCACTCTTTTATGTTCAGTAGCCCATGAAAATCCGTCATGTTTTTACATAGTTTCAAACATGAATTAAATAATGCTGTGGATTACCTTTTTTATTTCCTTCTTTCTTTTGGTTGTGTGTATACACAGCTCATATCACTCTGAGCTTTATTTAATAAATGAATAATTCAAAGGAACGAGATATTCTTTGATGGTAGTGAAAAACTTTTTTCATGGAATTCGCTTTCTGTTTCATTCCATTACTTTCGATCTATACAATGTAAAGCAGACATTTAGAATAGACAAGCAGTACAAGGATTCTAAACACATTCCTATTCCATAAAACCAATGAAAGATACATTTTACTTCTACTACACATCGATATCCTATAGGAACCAATTAAAAACTGTGTTCAAATACAGATTATCCTGTTGTTTGAAACTTGTAGACAAGGTGGATTTATCAAAAATTTGATGGATTATCCTGTAATTAAAGAATGAGATATGCAGAAAACAGGTTTTTGATCTTTCGGTCTATCGGTCTGTTTGTCCGTCATTTTTTTTAAATATGAAATCTTTGTAACAACGGCACCGATTTTCCGATTTTGATGGTAAATAATTGTATATACTATGGAATCGCACATTAGATAACTCAAACTACATATTTTTTGAATGGCCGATCGCTTTTGGGCATAATCAATAAATGGAGCGGTATAAAATATGAAAAAATGCTATACTGGTTTTTTACGTTTCCCAAGTTTCCTAACCGATGGATTTTGAATAGTTGTCACATACATTTTCTACGAATGTGGAACTGGAGATGAGAAAGCGATATTGTTCAGTTACCAAATACTTATGCTACACTTTTTTAACAAATTCTTAAATATTGACGTCCATGCTCATGAAACCGACGATATTATGTTTGGAGTGGTAAGGTACAACCCCAAAGGCACCGTGATAGCTATTCTTACAGTAACATAAGGCACAAGGTATGCCTTATGTTACTTAGCATTGTTCTTATTGTTGTTTTATTCTGTAGCAAGTCGACGTTTGGAATAGCTAAAAAAATTATCAAGCAGACTTTGTGGATAAATAATATTATGAATACCAAGCAAGATCGCAGACCTAGCTTTAGGAACAACCCATCATTTTCTTAGGAAAATCACTTTACCGACTGCAATGCATATCACGTAATTGGAAAAGTTATTTCATAGCACGCCAATCACTCCCCACTTATCTCCTAATAGCAACAAGCTTACCGAAACTATTACGTCGATCCTGCCTAATGCACCAATAATAGGCAGGTACCCGGTAAATTGCCAGACAGCGGCACACACAAATATATGTATGCAATAATTATTAAACATGTAATGTAATACAAGGGCGTATCAGCTATAAGTTGGTATAAATGAAAGTTTTGATTGGGATGATAGAAACCATAACAGATACAAAGCTTGTTCAAGTAAGGCAATGACAACATCCAACTGCAAGTTCAGCAAGGAGCATTTTTATGGTGTGGGAAAAGTGCTTATTCACCCTGCCAGAGCTTAAACCACAGCCTACGTAAGAATATAGCTGCGACACTCTGCGTTTTTCGCAGGGTAAACATTTCGCCAAACTCAACCAAGATTTATCAAGAAAGCTCAGTCAATGTGTAGGCACCGTTATCCAGTGATTTAAATAGTTATTTTTGTTTTTATGATTTTGTTGTTATTCGGTTATTTTATCGTTATTAAGTTATTTTCGTATTCAGTTGCGTGTTGCTTATTGAAACGGACAAATGACAGCAAAGTGGGCTGCTGCTGCTGATTTCATTATACCCTTAATTATGTCAGTCTCATGACAACCACATTCACGCCACTCATACTGCAATTGAAAGTAAATGAAAAATTGCGCAGAAGCTTAGAAAATTCTGCGATCTTCAAGATCTCTCCTATTGTAAGGTCCTTCCTCAACCCTGAGCAATAGCATGGGTATTGACTCGGCACAGCCTGTCAGTATCTGATCATACTGCAATCTTACGACAAAAGTTTGATTGACGAAACTAATAAAACAAATTATAACAACAAAAAGATATTTATTATTATAATTACTAATGTTACACAGGTTTACCACTTCTGGGGAATGTTCAAGATAACACTTGTCTCAGAAATACCTATCATAATATTTTAAATGAGCCCGTACAGATTTATCATGACATCAGGGACAACATGTCTCAAAAAGTAATGCGAGTATTCAGTATCCTAAGCGGCAATATATTCATCAGAGCATCTTCTATCTGGAGGCATTCTAAACCTCTAAGCTATGCGTGGACATGATGGAAGAGCAATTATTCGAAAAGACACGAAAGCACGGATTTTGAAAAATTTGTCTTTGTCATCCTTAAATTGATTTTATATTTTTCATCGTGACTGCATATTCTAAGCCAGAGAATATCAAATATGCATCCAAATCATGTCTACGCTTATTTATTTTATGAAGACCACTTCTTAGAATAGTTCTGCAATGGAATGTTGCAGAAGCAACTATAATTTCATCCTCTTCATCTAAAGATTCCATCTCCTCAGGTATGCGCTGCATTGTGATGATAAGCTGACACAGATATAACTTATCCTCTCATCTTACGACTCATACATCAGCATAAAAAAATATCATAATGTCATCTCACAATACCAACATTTCAATTATTGATCTGTTCTGACGTGACGTGTCCATACACGACACATGTCAATTGTGTGGCGATACCTTAAAACTCCTTTAAACATGCTTCGAATACTTCAATTTTGATTTAACGATAATTACTTTACAACATCGTTAGGCCGATAATCAGTGACGAGTAGCTGATGTCACCTAAACACAACAATGGAGCAGCTAAAGTTTGTCCATATAAAAAGTAGATGACTGATATACCTATCGCATACGCAAAATATTTCCTGTTATATCCAACTCAGATTTCCGTGACAATGTGTGTGAAGCCCGAATGATTTACGATTATTGAATGTCCATCCGCTTCACAGGGTCTCGTATTGCCTATACGCGATCGATAATTTCCTATGCCTAATTGTCTCAATCTGTTTGCACATAATATACCCTCATCTCCGAATATAATAACGTAGAAACTCGAACAAGAACATAACGTAGAAACTCGAACAAGCATATATATATATATATATATATATATATAAAGGCAGAGGGGGGGTCGCGACAATCATATTATTTAAAAAAAACGGACCCCAAATAGAACTAATGGGTGATCCTTGATCTAGCAGCATAGGATCGTAGTTTATACCGAATTTGCATTTGAAATATATATTAATCAATCTAAATAAAACTTGGCTGCTTTGATAGGCCATATCTTCGAAAATACTAAATCTCACTCAAGTTTTGGAAACTATCTCATCCTCCATGAACCGTTTTGGACGACTCTTCAAAATCATGGAGTATACCAGTAATATCAAGTAAGTCATACCATTGATATTTCCTGGATCTCAAGAATTAATCTGAAAGGCATAGTTACCTTCGTGTTATGCAACGCTTGAGAAATATAATGGAACTAAATAATACCTCCCATAACTCTGATCCATATAAAATTGTATTACTAAGCTCAACAGTTATCCAAAGTTATATAAAGTCCATGCAGCTTCTGAAACTCATCCTGTGGTTGTCTCCCTGCAACTGCTTATATTTATTCTGGTAGTCACAGCAGAGATAACAAAACATATAGCAGTGTAATCCCAAGGCCATGATACAACATGCCCATTTATATCTGGAGAAACATTTTTGTTTAATCTCTACTTCCAGAGAACATTGATTATAATTTTTTCTAAAGCATATGCTACCAAATTGGGACACAGGCTAGTCATTAATTTGAAGGTGAATAACGATCCAAGAATCAAAAATGACTGGAGTCTACAGAAAATATATAAATTACAATTAGAAAAAAGTAGTACATCTTCCATCTCTTATTAAATACTCGTTGAAGAAAATCGGCACTCTTTGAAGATTTTTACCCTGGTAACATTCTTTTGACTACCCCGAAAATGGGGACTAGAATAAAATAAACAAGATCCGAGAATTCTCTTTGTTTTTCCTAATTGGAAACAAAGCTTCCTATATACCAGTTCTCAAAAATAAAGGGAAAGCCTGCAGTATTACTACTCATATATTTCAGCAATACTCATAAAACAGCGATACCTCAGATCTCAGGTTGCACACTGACAAAAAGAAAATTAGTAATAAGAATTTTGGAACTCAGGATAAGTTAAAAAAATCTCGTATTTGAATTCGTTGGAAATTAAATTAGAATATCTTCAAATCTATTGAAATGTTACTGTTGTTGAGCCAAATGTGGTAATGTCCGTCATCAGGAAAGCCCATAATAGATTTTTATATAGGATTCTACTGTTACTTACAAGCGGGACTTGAGTTCATAATTGGAAAAAGTAAAAAGATAAATTTGTCGCGGGGAAGTACCTTCCACACCTTTCCCACCACTGACAATTTGTTTCAATTTCAATTGTTTCCAATTTTTCTAGTAATGTGTTCAATGACTCTCACGGAAGGTTATAGAATCTGATACAAAAATATTATTAATCCCTTTTTGGAAAGATCACGCTTCTTAAGTTATCGGTAAAATACTGGATAATCGTTTTCACATAAAAATTCTAGGTATCACAAAAATTACAAGCTTTGCATATAATTGGCATTATTTGTCCTCAAATGTTACTTAACCTTGACTGTTTGCCTGTAAGGATGCATGTCAAATCTCAGGCTCCAACGAATTTCTTTATATCTAAATGTACACATACACTAAATCGGAAATGACACAAGAATATCTGAGATTTTTTTAAAACGCTCTTAAAGGGTCTGGTTGGACTTAACTTCTATGTATTTTGTGGGCTTCGGAAAAAGGTACTTCATAGAGTAACTGTTCGTCGAAACCCCAATATAAATCCACCGCTGATTTACGCTGGAGTATGTGGGAAGCCTGAGCTTAACTAATTTACGATTATTGAATAACTGCTCCGCACGACCCCGTATTGCCTACACGTGATCGATTATGCCCTACGCGAGATATCGCTTAATTGCCTTAATCTGCTAGTAGCACATATTCCCAACTCTGGAACAAACGACCCTATCGTCAGGCGGTTGGTACTTCTGTGGGATTAGACATGTCGCAGAAAGCTGAAAAACGGACAATTGGTATTTCAGCCATTGCAAATTTCAAATTGTGAAATAATGGGGCCCACATTGTATTGCGAGATTGATCTGGTAGGCATTAATGTAAACCAATTTTAGAATACGTCCTTAGCAGTATTCTGAGACTACTATAGACATTTTCCATTATGTCTGTGTTTGGCGGGAGCAGATGTGCTTTGTAGAATTCAAACACTGGTGTGGTCTGAAAAATGTAAGGAAACTCTTATTACTATAATGTAAAGGATATTTCCAGGACATTACTATTTTTGTAAGGACAATACATTTTTATAGTCAGCTTATCAGTTTAATCACCAAATAGTGAGAAAGCTCAAATTTTGTTTTCTGACGCCTTATTGCCAACGCGTGATCGTTTTTTAAGTGCTGGATCAACTACGAAAGAATAATTGGAAGGGTCAAACAATTTTTTGCGGTGGGTTAGTGCAAATTATATTCGTTACACTGTTGATTGTTTATAAGGCCTTTACCTTTACAATATTTAACGTAGCGAGATCTCGTTGATCGCACGACGACTGTCAGAACCTAAACGTATAGTAGTTCTGAAGACATATTTTCATTGGAGTGTTCTGGAAATAATATTGTCCACTGCATGAGAGGCACGCTACTTGATTTTTTTTCAATTTCGACCAGCTTCCTTCAATATTCAATTTAATATTTGAATAATGGTCATTATAAAAAAAATTTATCTGTGAAATCTTGTGTATAAACTACATAATTTTATCAAAAAATGGCAACTAGTTAACTTTAGTTAATGCTGTATTAATACAAAGATTTAACTCGACAAAAAACCGTCAAGTAGTGCCAGTTTGCTGTATTTAAAGACCACCGAATAGCACAAATGACAAAAACCTTTTTGATAGACTTCCACTCACTGTGGATTTGTCACCAGAAATCTTAGAAGAGATGCCTTGGGGCAGGTCTCTTCTGATATTAATTATACATTAAACTTTCAAGGAGTCGCTTCTTCGACTATTATCAGCGGGGTCTCAAAAATGTCAAAAGAAAATACATTATTCAAAAAATGAATTCCAGAAATCTACTGGTCCCGACCAAATAACACCAACTGCCCTGAAATGTTACACAACTCACACCAGTCCTTCTCAAACTCCTTAGAATCTCCTACCAGCGAGCTCCGATATCTATTGTATGAAATATCGATCACGTACAACTCAACCCTAACAACAGCTGGAGTACATTCCCAGCAACAACTCGTATAGGCCTGTGTCTTTGCTCTGTGTCGTGCCCAAGTTTATAGTTAACTACATTTTGGCTGGATAGTTTTCCCAGGGACTATTCAGGATGGTAGATTGTTATACTTTATGATACTGATGCCAGCGCTTACCAGAGATGTGTTTGTTTTCTCCATTGCTCATTTTGCTGTCCGTCAACGAACAGTTATGAACAACATCCTCAGATTTGCAAGTATCACTTTTTCATATTTTGGAGGATGACTGTGAGAGGCCTTACATCGCATCGGCAAGAGCAACATGTTATCAACAACAGGTGTGGTAATCTACCAATGGAAATCAGTTCAAATTACACAAGGTTCCTGGCCAGAAACAGGGGTTCTTTTTGCTCCAGAAAATTGTATTCACAGGGAAATCTACCGCCCGCATGCGTGAAAGACTTTTTGAGATTTCTGGGCTCAATTTAGAGAAAAGGGTAATAAGACTATTGGACCTGCATGTGCTTACTAAGTAACTCAACAGTCTGGAACGTTAAATATCAAAAACTGTCCTGCCCTTTTTCTATAGATCTACCATGGTCTTGCACAATAACGCAATAAATTGTTAGGGTAAAGAGCCAACGAACACATCCTTTCCAGGTCAAACTTCCAACATTTGAACCTGCCTTCCTCTAGTAGCGCTTCTAGGCCATGGTAGGCTGTTTGTGAAAGAATGTCTATAAAGATATATGAAGTAACTACTAGGAAATCCATTTTTTACCTGTTTTTTTAACCATGTGTATGCCTTTCAAATATTATTCTGTGAATGTTTCTCGTATATCATTTGAGAAATTATTCCATTAAAACCTTTCTAACACATATCTAGACGTAAACAAGTAAAGATTCTGTCAAACTGTGAGTTAGTTTGATCAAAATAGGCCAATTGAAAATAGTTTCAATATTTTTCATGATTGTATTACTTCTCTGATAGCGCGTGGGAATTGCAATCATGTATTTCGAGAGCAGCACTATTCAAAGTGATAACAGCAGCGTAGATTAAACTTTGGATTAAAGAGTAATCGCGTAGACCCTCCAGGCAAAGCAATTACCCTTTGACTACCGAAAAAAGGCATAGAATGAGAAGCTGGAGAAACCGTAAACTTGCGGCTATGTTGGTCTCTTTATTTAAAATGACAACGAAGAAACGAAGGATAGCATCTAGCAAGTTATGAGTCGTTTGTTATCGTTATCGTTCAAAGTCACCAAATAGTGAACTGACTGATAAGGATGCAGTAAAAGGTGTCTTTCTGATAGGTATCTGTTTATTAAAATGTATTATATTACGGTTACGGGCTTGTAGTAACTTATATACGGTGTAAAAGGGAAAATGGGAGATATTCATTGGATACACACTGCTAAAGGACAGTTATAAATACAATGTTCCAGTGAACAATATAAGGTAGGTAGACCCATTCTCTATTTTTCTTCCCTTGTCTTCGATATAATTATTATGTAGTTTCCGTGAAATCTACACATGATGAGATTGCTATACGTTGGGATGCATATTTGCAAAAGGGTTTGTCCAAGGACCAGCGCGAAGATTCAATGTCAAAATATGAAATTCCACCCAACTGCAAGACTCTATTGCCGCCAAAAATAAACAAAGAGATCTTACCATTACTTAGGAGAGGAATCAATACGTCAAAATTCTCAGGTCAGAGTATACCGAGTGTCCGTAGATATAATTACCCAACCCCACCCTAGTTGTTCCCCAGTATTCTTTTAGCAATTTTTCCTGCACTTCAACGGAATGACTTTGGCCGAAGGAATGCTGATCCCGGGCGATAAGAAGTGATTTGTTTGTTTTCTAAACTGTTCGTGCCAATGGGTAGATTTCATGGAAACTACATAGTAATTATATCTACGGACAAGCTCAGAAAATTCCGATTAATCTTCCCTAATGTAAGTCGATTAAACTTTTAATTTTGTGAACTAGCTTTATCTGCATACATTGTATGGAAGAAACCAGTCATTTACTATTAATTTACGTAACTTCAATCTGAAATATTGAATGATACATTTTTGCTTGATGCAATGTACATTATTAAGGGCTGTTAAGTAATGAGAAGAATCGCGAAATTCAGTGTCTTAGTTTTGGTGATATAAATATCTAAATTGACCAATCTGCTTTAAAATCAGCAATAAATTGAGTTTGCTCAATATCAGTTTGTTTGTACATTCTGATTGTTCCATGTACGTCCTGAAATGACCATGAAATTTTTCGTTTTTGCTCGTAATTCAGCCGCCACTGCATAGACTTTCAAATATGCAGCAGAATTGTCCCTATTTTACATCGCCTCTCAAATTTCATTAATTTCGGTGCAGCGGATACAGACTTTACGCGGTGATATAAACGCCAACAGACAGACCGAAAGTAACAGGCCTAGGGTTTCATGATATAGACGTGATTAAACATCCAGAAAAAGGATTATATTCAATTCGAAAATGTCCAAGATTACAATGCCTCTCGCTTCTACGAGACATAGAATAGTGAGGGAATTATAAAAAACTTGCAGTTTACAAGTGAGTAGTAACCGTTTACACCTTGGTACAAGCTGAAAATGGTATACACCTGCCGTCGCCGCCGCCTTCGCTTTATTTTCCACACAATAGTAAAACACTATTCAAACATTGTTCTAACAACGACGATAGGTGAGCTTGAAAGAAAAGCAATAGAAGACAAAAGTGTGTTGACAATACAGTGATTGATGCGCACAATTAACTATGACAATTCTGCTCAACTTTTAAAAGGGTTAGCGAACGAAGATCAAAGTGAATTACAAATTTTGATGAGAATATCATCCGATCAATTCAATCTTGAATTTCTAAAAGTTGCACCGGCGATTCAACGACAAAACACTATGAGGTGCGCAATACCAATGAAGACAAAATTAAAGTTTACTTTGTCGTTTTCAGCAACAAAAAATAGTTACCGCAGCTTATCACATTTCTCCAGAGTTCCAAAACCAGCGAATCCAAATATCATCGCTGAAGTATTATACTTAACTAATACTTGCCCGGCAAGCGACAAGTGCTTATTGGATCTAGGTGGGGATAGGCGGCTTGTCACGGACTAAACAGGATTGCATTCTATTCACTCGCACTGGCGGTTTTACTAATACTAAGTATTAATAAGCTTATTTATACGATAGGTACTAATGTATGTAACAAGTACTAATCATTAGCTACTAAGCTCATGTAAACTAGTCAGAACAAGTTATAAGAATTTATTGTGACGAATATCCTGAGTTAAGTTATACTGTTCAGGTGGCGATATTTTTACGCGTGAGGAAGACAGCACATAATATTAAGACAAGTAGAAAGATGAAACAACAAAACTCGGTCAAATGCAATAACAGTGTTCATATATATGACTTGTGACAACCTGCTGATGGTTTGTGTTCGATCAATCGTATTATTTTGAAAATCGGTCTGAAATATGAGTTCTACTTCTGTCTGTCTGAGTTCTAGGCTACTTGTATGTATATGATTCAATTATGAATTATCCTGAAAAAGAAAAAAAAAACTCAGGAGTTATACTTCCATATGAAAATGTACCCTTGATTCTCATACCATCATTATGGCTGAAAATCATTGATACTGAATATAATATTTGGTTGCTGTTTCATGGCTTTCTGGAATATTATGATTGAGAATATTTTTCGCCTACCCAACAGGAATATCCCAACGAGATTTATTTTTTGCAATTACAGGATATGTGATGTTTGATATTAGTTTAATATTAATGAGGCCAATAAATTAAATAATTCAAGTTTGTGCTTTCCATAATATTACTGCTGTATTTATGATAGCGAATACCATTTCCTGTTGCTGTAATTATTCAAACATTTCAAACCATATATGGAAAATAGCTTGCAGGGCCGTACTCTTTTCTCGTCATTTTAGTCTATAGCGTTTTGTTCAAAATGCGGAATGGTTCGGTATGGTGGGGTCCTTCCAACAAAAGAAGTTTCTGATGGTTAGGAACTTAAATATCGTGACGTTTGGCGTCGCTGTTCTGTGTATCAGTCTCAACCATTCCACTCTAAAAATCATCTAACTGTTAGAAACCAATTGTTAGAGATATTCATGCTTTATGAATCGAATATATTCCGGAGCTACCAGAGCTTTATCAAAATTTACTTAAGCATGTTTAACCACTGCACCTCAACTCTTCCATATCATTCAAGATTAAACACAAGTATTGACTGGAGCTCTGGATTGACCGCTATTGCAATTCCGATAGAGGGTCGACTAACTTGACCAAGCGAACAGAGCAAGTGGAAATCTGTCAGATGAGAGAGGATTACTGAGAAAGACAGGTAGGAGAAACCAGTACAAAAGGCAAGTGGCTAACACAATATATGAAGAAGAAGAAGAAGATAAGATCGTATATGTATAAGTAGCCAATCCTATAATTTTGGGATGACAGCATGTTTTCTAGCTAAGCTACTAATAAATTCAAGATCTAGTCAGAGTAAGGAAATTCTAGGAAGACAATGAAGGAGTGAGAAAATCGAGGTATTTCATTTTTTTAATATACACATGCCTATTTCCTCGTTTTTAGAATTGTGTGTGATAGGTTCTAATGAAATCACTTCCTGTGTTGGAAAGACCTTAATTCACAATTCGGAATCAACCTTATCGACAAAGGTATCATCAAGTGCTCCTAGAAACACCATTTGTTGTGACATTAGCTTTTGTTCCATATTCGCATATTACAGTTATATTTTGAAGCTACTTTCTAACTTTGCACTCACTTATTGCGTAATTCAGCATTCACGTGAAACAAAATAAGAGCCTCTGATTTCCGTTTTGATATTACAATGCAACACCCAACATTTTATTGCTTTGAGAGGCTTATTTTTCAATAATTTCAGTAAAACGACTTGGAAAAGTCAACAAATACATCTTTCCAGAAGGTTTCAGTAGTTTTTCTACGTTGTGCCACTTTAATCGCGACTGTTGTTTTGGCGAACTGCGAGAAAAAGGCAACTTTTTTGGATTTCTCTGAATACAGACAACAATTGAAATAAATTTGGGGCTTGTTATATTTAGCCTTAGATTTTCATATCAAATATGGTAAATTTGAAATATACGATTCATTGAGAGCTTATAAACTAGGCTTTCGTAGCTCTACAATAATTTATATTAACTTCTGCTATTACAATCTCTCATTGCTTTCTGACTCTAGCAGTTAATGATATACGAATAGCTGTTGGTTTGTATTGCACAAACTTTGTATGTTACTTATAATCCTATATTTATTTATTTCAGTAGGTAAGAAAATTTTCTGTATATAATTACTAAAATTTTATGTTATCCTTATAATATATTAACATCCTAGATCATAGCAATCAATTTATGATGCTGGTTTGAAAGGTAGATGCTATGTGCGTCTATGTATATTCTGCGAAGATGTTCAAGCTACAAAAGTGCGTTTTCGATGTACTTCAGAAATACATCACGCGCTGGAAACTGCGTACAATCTTTTAGCATAGAATCATATATTCATAGCGTGCTATTTCACCAAAATAAGATATTTGGGCGAATGTATCTCTTTCTTTTGAATAATGATGTTTCTTCTACCCTAGTAGGTTAATCTATACATGTATATATTATATAATATAACTTGAACATTTAAGAGGAGATTATGAATCTATTTTATCGAAGAAGAATGCTATTGCCGAGCGAAAAACACTTTAGGAAATACCGAGTCTGTCTTGACTCCTCTTTTCACTCCAAATTCAATCTATCTTTATACTACAGGTTACACTTCCATCTCACCCGCCGTCCTTGGTATTGCTTTCACTGTCCCCTTTGTGACAATGTGATGCTTATGAAACAAATTGCAGTGCTATAGTTTACAATACAACCCTTTTACCTCCCACCGAGGTTAAACATACACGACTCGCTTAGCAATGTCAAACAAAACGTGGAAAACGTCATGAAACACACGAACTGGTTGTAACAACTCATACAAGGCTTTAAATAATTGATTCCAAAAGCAACTTTTGACATGCCTAAATATGCCCGCAGTCCCAGTGTTTACGGGTTTATTCTCTTTGATACCAAACAAGCACATGCATATTTCACAGATTCAATACAACATATTGGAAATTAATAAATATTTCAGTAGCTGTCTATGGTGGATTTGGTTATCGAGGCTTTATGTTTGGTTAATAGTCCAGGCGGCTGGTAAATCAAAATATGGTTCGACAGCTGAAAACTTTTTTAATGAGATTACTTTACTTCTATCAGTATGATGAAATTGCACAATTTGTATTCACAAGGTTTTAGAAATAAGTGTTCTACTTTGTGACACGAAGAGCGTTAATCTTTTTAGAACATCATAAGATTCAGAATCGACTGTTTACATAATGCTAACTTAGCTGAGTACTTTCATGAATATTAGAGCTCTCAAATGTAGCATTTTATATATCCTATCTATTTCTACTGGTTCAAAAGATCAGTTTGCTGATTAACTACAGGAATTTCGTTAAAATAATGAAATATTTTAAGGATATTATGACAGAATGATATATTAGTAATGAATAACTACACAGGATAAATGAATTGCTTGATCAATTAACTATAGTTTTTATACATGATAGGTATCAGCTAGTTGACAAGTTTCCTAAGTAACCTCTGTGAAGAGCCAATTTTGACAGCCTTGATTCTTCAAAGATTAAGCCAAAACGAATCACAAAAAAAACGAATTTTATGTGTGAAACCTAGTGCGTAGAATGCACAATTATATTTTATCTATTAATGAGATTAATTTTTTGGGAGCAATATTATCAAGATTTTCTCGTATTTCAGCAATATCTCAAAAATACCATACTTTTTATAAAATAAAATAATATTTCTCATGATTTCCCACACATAATCATATATCTAATGAGAATGTAGGTCTAAATCTGTTCAGTCCATACTGTGCACTGGATATCGAAATTTCGTAAAAGGAAAATAGTCGGCTAGAAATTAAATTTTTGAGGAACGGTTTTCATCAACTCGCTAGATTTGTTTTCAAACATTGTTCAGTGTTAGTTACCTTTACAATGCGTGCTTCTTGCCATGTATAGTTCAATGACTTAGGGTTCACTCTAGTGTAAGAGGAATTTCCAAGCTAGATCGAATCAGTTTTGTCTCAGAATGCTTTTTTCCAGACCTTGCTCGTTTTGTATAAATGTTATTTGCATCGTATTGAAGAGCGGAAAAGCTGCAATTTTTAAAATAATCATATCAAGGTTTGCACAGCTATAATATTTGGAAACAGAGGTGTTTTTCAATACTGCAAATTTGAGGATGACACGAGTGACAGTATTATCCACAATGGTATCACACTAAACACTTCCTTGTATTACATCGTTTTTCCACCGGATCCGAGTAACAAACGAGTTTCCGTATACTTTTATGTGCGGTTATTGAAAAATTAACAAAGATACCCTGTTGAATCCCTAGCAGGCAAAACTCATCTGCCAGGGAAAATAATCTCCCCAGGTTACAGCAGAGGGTCTGCGTGCTCCCCTCTAAAGCGCATTCATCTCTTGAACGCACAGCAACGGAGTATTGAGGTAAATTTATAGTACTCGTGTATCTGTTTCGGCAATCTTTGTGTTTTGATGTTGTTCGCTTTTGCTGTTGTAAATGACGACTCACTGAATGAATCCATAATTCAAAATACTTCTCGTCCCTTCAATACGTATTATTGGACTCTATTGTCTAACAACCGTGTCATTTAAAATAATATATAATTTTCAAATATGCAGTGATATCTAAAAAATTGAATAGTAATTTTCAAACTGCATAACCAAGTAATTTGAAAAACCAGAAATTAATAAATGGTAAACCATGTAAAAAATGGCATAATCAAGGTATTTATGGTTGAAACTTTTCTATGTAAACCTGTATACTGGTTTAAATTTGATGTACCTATTAAATACCAAACTTCGGAAAACGATTGGTGGTTTTCTGGTAATACCAGTATTAAAATATGCATATTAGCATATTATGTTATATATGACCATGTCCCGAGAAGGGATACACATTTTAGAGTATACTCAAAAATTTTATAGACAATGGAAGTCCGAAATCAAACTTTTGACCAAATAACTTTGATTTAGTATTGAACGTATAAAACGCGAAATTGATAAAAAAACAGGGGTACAATTACATGTTATTTGTCTAAAAAATCTCATCATCTCTATATCTATCTGAAAGAATAACTGGTACTTCAGCTTCAACACAACAAAATTTTCGTTAAAAGGTTCAGAAAGGACGTCTTCTTTCTTCCAATGCTGCGTTCTTATCCCTACGTGTAGTCCGGGATGTCAGGTTGGTAATACTCCTTGCAATCCAATGGTTTGTAGGATAGAATGACCCTTCAATGAATGTTGATTTTTCTAGGTTTTTAGTTCATTTAAAAGTGATTAAACACCCGTTCTCTGGTGAATCTATCTCTGTATATCAAATACATCAGCATACTTTTTACTACTGTAATAAAGTAGATTTATTTATTGATTTGTAAGCGATGATATGTATCAACTTCCTCCATATTTTTGTTCTGAAAATGATTCATATCACTAGTCATTCATTCTGTCAGTGCATATCTGAAGCTCCGGTTAACTATTTGCTGAACTATAATAACATCATTTCACAGCAGCTCATCTATATAGATGTACTTTCCTTATACATCTGTGGTTTCATTTTGGCTACGTATATCACTTAAGTTGCCATCCACTTGAATTACCTACCACTTTGGGACATCATTAAATGGGACCATGTCTATGTTATGGGACAGTGAACACCACTTAAGTTCGGGAACATCTGAGTTTCTGGAATACACGCAAGGCTATCAGCACCTAACCTATGGTAGGTAGGAATGGAACTATGAATGACTATCTAGCGACAGGGACTTCTATCTTCCGAGAACTGTATGGTAAGCCACTTACTTATAGGATATAGTAGTGTCAGCTTGTTTCCTTCGCCAAAAGATGCCACCAATTCAGCTTTTTCAAGATAACAGGTAACAGTTCCTTCCACAACACTCTTTGAAGAGCAGCAGGTTTCCCCATGAAGTGCTGATTAATGGGATTGTCGTCATTTAAAATTTAAGTCAAAATTTATTATCTATTTTCCCTGTAGATCTTAAAAGTTATCATAAATATGGAAGTATCTGGCTGATTTGTCACTGTTTTGACTATTTTATGTAAGATATTTCAATTAGTTCATTTTTGCCCACAAAGGAGCATAGAGCTCTTTTCTCTGCTGGCCTCAGCATCTCAGCAGTTTCATCATAGTGTTCGATTCAAGCTTACTTATTCAGTTTGTCTTGACTATCACTCACTAGAATTTTTCAACTGTTGCTGCTAACATTTAATAAGTATGAGCCTTCACATTACAACCATAAAATTAATTCACCCTCATAGACCGCGTAATCCCTCTGCCTTTAAATGAAGGAAAAGCTGAGATATTATTGGTACTTCGACTGAAATTTCGCTGTTTGCGCTATTCATACCCTAGCTTACTATCTCAGTGAGGTCGAACGTTACACTATCAAATATACAAGCAGATAATTAGGTCTGAAGCAGACAAATAGCTGAATGATTGAGCTAGGATTGTAGCATTTAACGGAAATCGCTGCTCGTTATAAGCCATAAGCCGCGTAACCGAGCTTACGTGGCTGCGTTCAAAGCAAACTAACAATTATATATATATATATATATATATATATATATATATATATATATATATAATATTCTCAAATTATCATCAGAAATATGCAAGTAATCTTGTTTTGTTTAATTTGGTTTGCAGGTGACATAGATCTCGGAATTAGCTCATTGAGGGTTGGTACCAGTAGAACTGTTATCGCATTGAATTCTGTTTTCAAGTAGGCAACCATGAATTATGAAAGTGCAGTAGTTGGAATATGCACCACCAAAAGTTGCCGCAGTTTCATCGATGTCAGAAGCCACTGTAAATTAATAGTGTTAACTCGTCCCGATCGTTTCGGCCTGTAGCCAAGACTGTATGTAAAAATGCCAGGAATGAGATTTCAACACCGAAATATAAAACGTATTCTGTCATAGAAAAACAGAGCTCCAGAGGAAAACAGTTGTCCTGAAACTTTGCGCAACAGAGCTCACACCAGTGATGTTCAAACTATTTAAACTCTCCTACCAGCGACTTGTATTCTCTACTGGGTAGAAGATCGGTCGAGTGCAACCCATACTTTATAAGGGAGGAAAAGGATACTCAGCAGCTATTGTGAAAAGGCTGGACAAAAATAATATATTCATGATAGCCAATATTGCTTTCGCAAGCATAGATCCACAGTAGATCTTCTGACCTATGTCACACATACGTGGAACCGAGCAATTGAGCTCCATGGAGGGTCCAGAGTCGTCGAGAGCTCTCAATATATCGAAAACCTTCGATAGGGTTTAGCGTGAGAGCCTTATGATCAAGCATCCTGCCTATAGGCTCATCCATCTCAGAGGTGGATGGACATGCTGAAGAAATAGCATTTCTGGAACAGGCTATTTGACTCATTTTAATTACTTTCTTCTAAATTTACGAAATTTTGTATTAGGGCATTTGCAGAAACGTACTCTACAGCAAATTCAGTTGAGAACTGACAATGGGTTAATGTCAATTATCAAACAAAAAGGAAAGGAAGATTTAATATCAGATGATCGCGATGTCATAGCCACGCAATAGCAGCATGAAGTATGGAGGCAACAAAGAAATTAGCTAAAAATTTTGATGTAGAGCAAGACGTTACGTAGTGGATACACTGTCCCATTCACTTGTTTATATATTTTGAGATTCGAGGCACCATTCAGAAACATCCGCATATGTACATTCCGTGTTCTTCTGAAAAAAAAGTCATCATATTTAAAGTCCCCAGCTCATAATACGCCGACATATGGTCTATGTATGAAATACTACAATATGTATGATACAGTGTAGTTTCCTCAACTATAAACCCTCTCAATAGATTAGCATATTCAATCTTTCGCCGTAAATGATCGTCAGTTCCAGCGGAGACCACGCGTAGCTCAATGCGCGCTTCCATGTTATGTGGACCACATATGTTTACCCTTTCGTGAAATGGAAATGTTTATGCTGATACCAGATAAGGACGGAAAGTACATTCCAGATTATATTTGCGAGGGATGCTATTTACTGGCTGTCTATAATAGTACAGTCCGCTTAGTGGGTCCAGCAGTTAGACTAACAGACCTAAAGTTTTCCCTTGCTATTAGTAGTCAATTATATTATATATTATTATTATTATTATTATTATTATTATTATTATTATTATTATTATTATTATTATTATTATTATTATTATTATTATTATTATTATTATTATTATTATTATTATTATTATTATTATTATTATTATTATTATTATTATTATTATTATTATTATTATTATTATTATTATTATTATTATTATTATTATTATTATTATTATTATTATTATTATTATTATGTATAGAAAATATCTGTGTTTTTACCGAACCGATGAAAGCGGCTCAAGAGAAGTCACCAATAATGTGTCAAATTGTTGTCACCTGAACTGCATCAAGTATGAGCAGGGTAGTTGAGTGAGCGGCTCCTAGATATGAGGGTGGTATTCCAATGATACATAGTTTAGTTTTACATGATTTATGCCACATAAAACTTAAAAATAGACTAACCAGGTACAGTTCTCAAAAATTTTCACTCCTCAAAATCAACAACAAGTCAATACGAAAAATTTGAATTAGTTGATTTTACTTAAAAGGGTTGGAATGCCATATATTCACTGCTATAGAGATCGGACAATGAACTTTTTTGGAATTTCAGCAACGTTCGACACCGACGGGCAAATCGCAATAATTTTTATAAGGAAGTTGCAAATCATCTAATCCAAATAATGGAAAAGTCCTCTTCTAAAAGTCATCCTTCTGGATAACCTCGGCGTTGTAGAGTGAGCTACCTGGGACTTTGTTCTCTGATTGTTAAACTATATACCGTTAAGGTCAATGAGAATAGACATTTATCTTCTTGCAGCGTTTATGAAGCGCCATAGGCTTTCTGTCTTTTATTTGGAAAGTGAGTTTATCGCTAATTTAGATATTGTCAAACATCTGACAACCAGTGCACTCAAAAATTTGAAAGGTCGAAGTCAATGGAGGTCAAATCTAAACATAAAAGGGATTTCACCCGGTGTCTCTTCTTATTAGATATCCACTCAGTAATGCTTCAAACTTAGGTCGTATCAAATTTAGCAAGCTTGTATCCTCATCCACAAGATTAAAATGGTTTTAATAAATTTGAAACAACAATTGGGAGACCTTTTAAATGATGTATCACAAGTCCTTATGCTCCAATGTGAAAAATTTGCAGGGTATAACTGTTCTTGAAGGAGGTTTAATGTATGGATAAAATTTTCGTTGCACAAAGTATTCCCATAATCGAGAATTGATGCGTTTGCCGCTTTTCCAAGAATCAGTACAGTGATTGAAATAATGAATTTATTGCTCAAGTTGGCCAATGAAATCGATTATTTTTGCTTTCGTATTTCCTATTTGACGAAGACCATTGCAGGAAAGAACAGCAACACATAATTATATAGTCAATGCTGTTGTCAATATGACCATTGTATTGTTTCGAACATGTGCCGTATTAAACTCATATGAAACTGTGCAGGATTCAGTCATAAATTTCTCATAACATTTCCAGCACTGATGAGCTGACCGCAGTTGCCCACACCTATTGGTGCTCAATCCAGGAAATCACTCAACACCACCTGACATAAACAAACAGCCTAACGCATCAAGTGAATGGTATGTATATCTGCATACGTATGTGCCCTAAAATATTATATATAATCCCATAATGCAGCCGAAATGCGTTCATCACCTCCCAGTTCCATTTCCATATATAACGGGATCCAGTTTTAATATTGCAGCGCCATTGTCTGAGTACAGTCAGTTGTTATAACCTGCTGATGGGGAGCCAACACAGGCACATGAGAAATAGGACAGCTGATGGTATTATTCACCGTCATAGTAATTTGCTGTACCGTGTATCAGGGATTAATCATGATTACTTCTATGACAACTACCAGACATATTTCAGGTGGCATGGCTTCAATTATATCACTCTGGAGGTTAAGTAAATATCTGCATCTATTAATATCATTTCTAATCGCCCTGTGGTTGTCTTCATAATTCATCTTGACATGTCTGTTCATGGGACAGTCGCTCAAGTTTTAGAAAATACGTTGTCCGGTGGAATTGGACTGAAAATAAAGACGTACTTGTTTTTGTAACTTCGGTCAGGTGTAGGAATATTTATGGCTGTAATATACTCGTATATGGAGCTATATTATTGTCTATCACCTTTGAATTGTGATGGGATGATACGATATTGCCATCGATATAGTTTAAAATGCATATTATTCGTTGGAAGTTAATAAAATTTACAAATATTCAATTATAGTTGCTATATTATGAGTTCCAAGTACAGCCTGAGTTCTATCCTCACCGGTGACGAATTAGTTTTTAACTTTTCTCCAATCTTTAGTAATCTTTAGTAATATTGTAGTAAACGCAGTGAAATAAAATGAATGTTCATATATGAAAATCAATATGACAAATTAAAAAGCTATTTTATGAGTTTGATCCTTAGCCGTGTCAAACTACTTTTTATCGTGTTGACCATTTTCAAGTATCAACACTACTTTTCCCATTCTGTTGGGATTATTATAATATAGTGAATACAGGAAAGAAATAAGTCATGAAGCAATTCGTCGACGGTGGTGATCAAACACATGTCGCAGGATGATAATTCGGTTTCCAGTATACGCATAATAACTTCATGTTGGTTACTTGGGTGAGCTCTAACATTCCGAATTTAATATTTGCTAATTTCTAATACCTTCAGCACAAATAAATCGATATACATCATGTCTAATTTTGAATGCAAATCATCATTTTATTCTATTTCGATGGCAATATCTAATAGATATTTGAGCGATGATTTTGTACGGTCTCAATTTTGGAAGCCAGTAGACAGTTTGGACTGAACGCTGAAAGACGTACTTCCATCACTGATAATATGTGAAAAAACATCCAGCTCCATAAATTGAATACAAAAAATTTTAGATTTCGTCCCATCGTCTTCGCTTTCATAAAATGCGAATGCTTGGCGAGGCAAGGTACTCTCAGATGGCCCCTTTCTAGATCAGTGATCGACAACTTTTCTAATGTGTTGAGCTACTTAGCCGTAAGCCAACCTAAATAACAGCATAGTTTCATTGGAAATTTGGAAATATAAGCCTTTTAAAAATGTTTTGCGAACTACCATAGCTGTCTTTACGAGCTACTGGTAGCCCGAGATCGACAAGTTGGCAAACTACTATTCTAGATTGTGTCATGCGGAATTTAACACTTCGCCACATCATTATTCAAAAAATATTATTTAATACGCCTGCTGTAAACCATTTTACACCTCAAAAAAATCTATGAACTACCTATGTTTGTTTATCTTGTAAAGAAGATATATTAGATTTGCCTCCTCGATCAGTTCACTATGTCATTGCCATGTACTCCTAGTCATGTGTGTATATCAAATCCATTTGGATCGGTATTCATTGCTATTTAGAAATGATCCTGAAAAGAACAAGTACATATGAAATACTAGTTGCTCATCTAATAGGCCTTCCAAACATTATTTATGTCCTTAAGGTGAATAAAACAATTATATGACATTTTGCAGAGCATGTCAGTGTTTCATGTGTAATATTCATTATGAACCATAACAACCCCAGAAACAAATATTCTGTTTTATGAAGAGGCAAGTTAGCTCTTTGTGGAATTAGTAACCATATGCATCTGGCATTTAGTTTAGAAAACTGCAGTTTTTCGTCTGATCCATAGGTTGTTTTTTTATGGACATTAATTTTTTTCATATCCAAAATCACAGCAGCTACGATTCTGTCCGAAACCATAAATTCTGTTCATATGGTTTGTAACTACAGTACTCACCAACAGTAACTAAGGGTCATTCGCCATGAATCGCAAAACAGCACAGTATCCGCCACTTCCGCAAACTTTCCGCGCTTCTTTTCTGCTGAACTATTGAAACACGCGCACCTTTACACCACGGTAGATCGCGACGAACTGTCGACCGGAGAAGTCCGGAGTTCGCCGGGGATTCGACGTGAAGTACGGAGTTGCGCATGTTGTAGGTTAGGGTGCGATAATACCACAGAAGTTTCCTTTGTAATACAATGAGGTAAAAGGAGGTTATTATGCAAGTGAATCATATAAATTGGATAAAAATGGGATAGATGCTAAGTACCCATGTTCATTGGTGGATGATTGGATCATCTTTGGTGGTATAAAGAATAATTAGAGGCAAGATCAGGAATATGAGAAGTTATGAGCTCTCAAATATTTGTTGACTATTTGAGATAAGAGTGGAATGATAAATGAAAAAGATACAAATACCATTTTGAAATTTATTCCACACCACATTGGAAGCATGAGCACATATTAAAATATTTGTTCGACTTATTAGCGTTTTTCAAACCCTGCCATTGTTGTCTAAGACCAAATTGACTATAATTTGACAATGAATCAAATTGTTTGAATAAAGTTACCTACTGGAAGATCTAATATTCCAGTATTCCAGGTAACAAAGAAACTAGAATTTCAAGTGCAAAACCTAAAAAACATATATATATATATATATATATATATATAGAGAGAGAGAGAGAGAGAGAGAGAGGGGGGGTTTTTAAAATTGGGTTATGAAACACATACTTTATAGGCTAAGTAAACTAATATCTGAACTATAACTCGAACTATCTAAAACGTGTCTCTATATTTCCATAAACCCCCTTTGTACGGTGTAAAAGGAATTATTCGTCAAATACGATACGAGAACATAACCCCGAACCTTCTCATTGTATGCAAGAATTTATTACATTCAAAACGACACATCGTCTGGCTTGATATGTGTGCCTTTTGTAACAGCCATCCTTCATGTCTATTTCTTGAATACGCATCCCTACGGGACCATTTACGTACAGAAAATACGATAATACGTTTTATACAGAAATATATACCAGTGTGGGTAAGTAATATAAAATGTATTCTATGTAATTTTCATTGTTAGACATCTAACCTTTTCTGAGAGAATGGTGTCAAGTAGGTTGATGCTGAATAAACACTTAAAACGGATTCAGGAACAGCTGATAGTTAGGACTGAATTTAAAAAAATATTGAAAAACAATATTTTATTATCAAAAAATTCAACAACATAATATACATGTTATAATCTATAGAATACAGTTAGTTCCGATATTTCCCTGGGATGTTCCTGGCTATAGAGGTCCTTTACTAGGTCAGGCGCGTCCACCAAACGTATTTATCATTTCTGGGTTGAACCCAGAAGCTCCAAGAAATGCATGGTGGCGAAATTCAACATGCTAGTAGTATTGCAGAGATGGTCTGTTCTGTGCCGTTAAGAGCAGCAAGAGATATTCCGGTAAGAGCAGTTCTTTTGAGCATACAAAAGCTCCAGCCACTAGGAAGCTCACCGCAAGGCGATCATGGTCATGCTATGACGTGGGATCATTGATGCTAATCCCCTGAAGATTGATGGTATATGACACGAACATACATCTCTCAATCTCCCCTTCTGGCTGACAGCCACATTATTTTCTATCAGTCTTGCTGTACTATATAATTAACATTGTGCCAAGGTTTATCAGAAGTCGTGCTTTTTTGAACCTATATATTTCAAAAACAGGTATAAAGAAATATCATATTTATGTATTGTCCGATATAAATGATAGATTAGGTAAGGATGAGGGACCTTGAGTACAATGAAATACATGGTTCAAATTGCAGGAAGAAATGAATAGCAATCCGCAGAAGTTATCGTTATATCACGATAAGTTCTGCGTCACTTGTAGATAAACAATGTATGCCTCAATGTCCTTTTATCATGAGGTTTCTCAGCGGTTCGTTGTTGAAGCTTATAGCTTGTACAGATGGTTTCCTTCAACCCTTTTGAAGATGTTGCTACAGTCTTATTTGTAAAGCATTGTGTTAAGATAAAATCACAATTTTTCAGTCATTTTGTCACCTGTAGAACGAATTTAAAAAAATAGCCTTCCTGAAGATTCATCTGGTACATTTCACAATGAAATAGCGCCTCATCAATTTATTCTACAAGTAGGATCATCTCAACAGTATCCAAAACTGTAATATTGAGCCACGACATTTGTATTCATATGTATAGATTGAACATCGTCAACCCTCATATATACAGGAACGAAATTTCACCCATACACAGAAACGGTAAAGCGCTTATGACATTCATATATCCCCCAAATTGTCGTTGATGTGAAAGGCAACACAATAATCTAATACATCTTCGTTGAACATCGTTTTGTCTTTACCCATCGCTGTGACCCCGTATAACTAGAGTTTAGGGAGCATGTATATAAAACTTAAAATCGAAAGTCAATATTTTTTTGATATGGAAAGAATCACAGATACTCGGGTAAAAAGCATGTAGTGGGAGTGTCTTGTATCGGGTACCTTAGTGTATTCAGCACTCAGACGAAGTATGACCAATATAAGCTGTAAATATTAAAGCGGCATGTCTTTACCTTGTGATCCAGATGGTCTCAGGAAATTTCAGTTATAAATCGCCATCACACATTCCATTTTACTATTGTCTTAAGTATCTCTGTCTCAAATGAGTTAATGTCCAATCCTAGTATCAGTAGATTGTCTGAATATAACATAAAAGGGCATTAAATCCGATCATTTATGCGTTTTCTTGTGCAGTATTGGAAATGGACCTATGTATTCACAATTTCATACAATAAATTTGTCCTATGGATATGCAAGGGAAACATTAACTGTACATTTATTTATTTACCCTCAATAAAAAAGCACAATACAACAAATGACATTCAAACTTAATATATGGATATATATATGATAGTAACAACAAATAGTGTTTGAGAAGTGCTTATCGACAATATTCTTCTACAGATGTGAAAATATTTCACATGGCTTGGTACTATCACAGTTTTAAAAAGAAATGTTTTGGGTTAAGTAAGCTGCTGGATTTATGGATCAATTTTAGCATTTATTCAAGAAATGTGCAAAAAAATAATAAAAATATATGTGAGCAATTGTATGACTTACAACGTTGTGCAAAATAGTTGAAAAAATGTCATTACAATGTTTACTGCACCCATTACGGAAGATAAATAATTTAATGGATTTTTCCTCCTGTGGCAAAAATTGCTTAGAATTCAGCCGTGGAGGTGTAGAAACGCCCAATAACGTACTTGAATCATCTTCCATCAAGCCTTTGGGAAATAACAGGAACAATAACATTTCGTGATACGATCACGTTGTCGTCCTTACTAGTTCAGCGTCCCAGAAGCTCCAAAAAATTTCATTCTCCGCACAGCGACTACCATTCTACAAGGCTCAGATCAACCATGGCTGGCTGCTTGCATGTGTGAGGATGCGTTTCGAAGCACCCCGTAAATCCCCCTGCTCACCAAATGGCGTACCGTCGACCTAGTTTGTGCAGACCTTGGACTCGCAATCTTGGTTGTACAGTTCGCAGACATCTCGTTTTCATCGCAGGTTTGACGCGATTTTTTTTGCCTTTCAGGTGGTTGGTGGTTGGTGGTTTGGAGCCTCAAATGGAACTAATTGGTGACCTACCCTAAAGCTTCCGGACACAATCCATACATCTGGTGGATTCTCCTGACGTTAGACCTTACAAAGGACCTATATACTCCAGAACATCGAAGAAGGGTGACTGTTCAGTCTCTATTCTATAGATACTATCATCGAAGGTTCAACCTTGTTGTCTCGCATAATTACACCACGGGTCGTCAGTACAGCAAACAGAATTGAGAGCCAAACCGTGCTTCTCACTAGGTCGAGCTTCTAACGCCTCAAACGAACCTCTTCCAGAGGTCGTCCTTTTGTAAAACCTCGGCGTTGTAGAATGTGCTACCGGGAAGTTGGCGTGTCTATTTGATTTATCTTTATTATTCCTGGCCGACTACCAAAGGGCTTTTAAGATCACCAATCAAGTTACTTACTCCAGAGTAAACCACCCGCTTGAAGCAAAGGCAAATGAATTAAAATTCAGTCGAATTCAAGATATATAATGACAAAAGATGACAAAGAGCGTTGCCCTGGTTGGGCACATAGAGGATGACAGAGAGGTTTTGGTGAGTATGCCGAGCTTTTGGAGTCTCAAATTTCGAGCGGAGAGGTTGTTGAATATAGAGTATCTAGCAACAAACCTATTCACATGAAAGATGCTATTAAATCCTCCCCTTAACAAAAAAATCAAAACCTCCGTGGCGCTTCCTCCACAGACGTTGAGGTTAGAGGAAGTTGATATAGTCCATAATGAATGTTTTTGGTGACACAGTTCTCTAGGTGGTATATCTTGTGTTGTCTGTCCCGCCTCCGCCATACGGCTGTTTATTATTTCTGCCACACTTATTATATATTAGACGTGTTTCCCCTCAATTAATTTTCTTCTATATAACGCCCGAACGCGTCGCCGAGCACGGTTGCGCTTTTTAATTTCCCGTCCAATTTTCCGCCTAATTGACGTGACACAGCTCTCAACTTCCAACTGCACACATTCTCTTTCTCATTCGAGTTCAATCAGTTGCTTAACCGACATTGCCGTGATATGGTGATAATGATCCAGACGAGCGCATCACAGAGGATCAAGAAATTGGACCAGAACTGCGTACTCGTTTGTCAATGAAAGGAAACATTGACATAACATATGAACCATGTTTCAGTTGAATTTCAATACCTGGGGTAACATTTGTACATCAAGTTCAACAACTTGTCTACCAGGGTATAACGTAAGGCTGTGCAGATGGTATAATTTACTGTCAAGATATTAAAATTAGTGACAATCTGTAGAAGACGGAGTTTTCTTTTATTCATCGCATTTTCTGATTCCTCCGAAAGCATCAAAGTCGGATATGCCCAAGGTTTCATGTGGCACAGGTATATGTATTTTCATAGTCTACAATATAGTTTCCTCACATTCGTTTGGTTTCTGAATTTTAACAGCACATTTTCAATTGTCATCTTTGGGTGGAACATTGTAAAATGTTATATTAACATTTGCACTAATGACACATAGGTACGTTGTAGATGCTTTCATGCTTGCCATACTTATGTTTTACTGATCACTGTAGGCTGGAGAATCACTTGTTACTCACAGGAGTGAAAATTGACCTTGTCTGTCAGAAGTGTCTGGAGGAGGTCCACTTCCTCGAGAAGGCCATATATCGTGACTGTGGAGCTGAGGTGTTTGGCATAATGGAATTTAATGGAAGGGAAGAGATATACGCAGCGGAATGATCTGAAATCATGGCCTCTATCAATAGGTCTGGTATGTCCAACACCAGAAATAACCGTGTCAGTTTTAGCGTTGGACCTTGGGGCAGCAAAAAGTCCAAAAGTGGCACATCTGACAGGCTTCGCCTCCCCACTACTACTACTATGTTTCACTGATTTTATGATTTGTTTATCATTAGTTTTCCTATAATTCTAATGATTATTAATTAGGCATCTAATTATATTATAATCACTATAATGCTAATAGGTAAGAGCATCTACAATCTACATTGTTACTACTCTACAAGGCTGGGATTAGGGCATATTTGGAATAGATTGTATATCTGGAGATGCGCCATAAACTATTCCCTGAAGCAACAGATCAAGTGGACTTTACAAAGGAGTCTGAAACTTCGAAGAAAAGTGGCTGATAAATCTGACTTGTCTCGCATAACAGCAACAACCTCGTAATTAGAACATCAAGTACTAGGGGGACAAACGTTCGTGTCCTCACAAGATCAAGCTGCGAATATCACGAACGAATATCGTCCAAAACTCGTCCCTTGAATGCCTCTATGGAAGGTTATGGTTATCTATAAAAAATAATAAATCCATAGTTTCCTTTCCGAATTCGTCTGCGTCATATTTCAACACCAGTTAGCAATATATTATTTACGCTCATTTGAACTGTGGACCAATTAAATTAATATTAATACTAAGTAATTGAATGTTGCTGTGAGAACCTGTCACCATCAAGAGCATTCCCCTCTTTCCTCTTTCGAACGTTAATATGATAAATCCCCGCAAACTGAAGCTGAACTTTTGGGTGGCATACGTGACTGTGATTAAATTCTGCTGTATCTCAGTGACAATCCACTCGATATCACTTGTGTATCCAGGTGAAGGGCAAAGGGGTGATGACGTGTCATTAATGGTAGGGAAGTGAAAATGGAAGCAACAGCAAAACCATACACCTAGTCTTGTTTCGGGATATCGGGGATGAGACTCTGTGAACAATCATTCATTTCTAATATGTACTGTGGGTTACCGGAGTTGAAAGTTTAAGGGTGATAAACCGTATTTTACGCCGAATAAGAATTTCTCTTTCCTCCTTCAGAAATTATAATACATTATTAAATGATCAGCGACATAGGAAATTTCCGAAATCCAAGTGTGGACGACTTTTTTTTGTTTTTCGAATCACTCTGCCACTACACTACCGATTTTCAAAAAGCAAAATGCTTTTTCGCCCCTGCCATAGTAGCAACCTAGTTTTTCGTGTGTCATGATGCGTCAAAAAATAATATTTTGAATTCGAAATTTTGCACGATATCTATTTTCCTCTCCTATTGACGTTTTGAGAAAAATTATATTTGTATATTTTGGCTTATAATATTGATATCAAAATGATTTCTCTTTGTTTTATTTCAACAATATTATTTAAAATTCACCTCTCCTCGTTAAATAGATTCAGAATAAAAACTTCTGTTCAAATCTTGGATATTCAAAGTTAGTTCAAAAGATAGCATATGAAGTGTGCTTCAGAATTTTTGAATTCATAGTTGAAACACTAAAATTACTTGCGCAAACTCATCATTGGTCAATAATCCCCCGCATATGGCAAACAGGCCAACGAAAATGGGGATCACGTTTTTTCGTGTGTGTCAAAAAGCGCCAAAAAATAATGTCTTATATTCGAAAATTTTCTTGATTACTGTATTTCTCTTGCCTATTGGCGTTTTAAGAAAAATTATATTTGTATATTCTGGCATATCATATTCATATCAAAAGAATTTCACTTTATTTTATTTCAACAATTTTATCTAATATTACCTCTCCTCGTTAAAAAATAAAAAAATCTGATCAAATCCTGGATATTCAAAGTTAGTTAAAGACAATAAAGACAGTATATGAAGTTTGGTTTTAAATCTTTCCGATGTTTAGTTGACACGTTAGAATTATTCGCGCAAACTCAATATTAGATTTATCCTCCTCCTTCTTTAAAGCAGCAGCTTCATCGCAACTTATCTTATATGTACGTACTACTGACCTAGGCCCACAGCGGCTCTTCATAACCCTATAAATGCTCTTAAAACCCGTCTAATGTTGCTATTTGTTTGCAATATGCTGCTGCAGCATTCTTTCAATCCGTAATTATTACTATTGTTTGATATTATGCAATCTATAGAAACTCCAACTTCAACACAGTGGCTATCTTTGCACTTCATTAACTGACCTATTTAACTATGTTCTCCTTATGGACCGCTGCATTAATTCTGATGGAATCTGATAATGTGAATTTATAATTAAGGCAAAACCTTATATCCCTCAACTTAATTTTTTATGCCTCCGTTACTTCTTGGTGTAGTAAATGCTATTTTTTGCCAATTTAAAATTATTCCTGAAAAGTGACAACTAATTGAACTTCTTTACACTTGATCAGTGAATCGAAGGAATCGTTCACTAAGGCTGATAAGCATTTTCCTTAATTAATTGGCATAGTTAACACAATGTCACGGCCTCGAATTCGATTAGTTATTCCATTACTTAGTCCTTGCGAATTAATACAATTTAAATATGCATTCTGCTTGTATTTCAGTGTTGAATAGGTTGGCCATTTTAAAAAAAAAAGCCTTCAATTATTCAGCGAACTACTAAGGTATATAGGATACTACAGTATATAGGAGACCAGAGCTACATAGTTTACCTCACATGCTAGATTTGGAATCTTATGAACATCGCAAATTATATATTTTAGACGCAGCCTGCTAGAAACATACATGTTTCTGTTCTAATCCATCAGCACAGCTCAATAACTAGAAATTGGGCCGACGAAAATGGGTAAAAAATATTTTTTCGGTGTACGAATGGCTCGAGTGAAATTTCTGTTAGCTATGTTTAAGTGCTTGAAATAAGAACCACTAGATGTCTTAGGTCTGAACACAAAACTAAAAATATATTTGTTGTTGGAAATATGCATAATCATCGTTATGTCTAGAACAGATAGATTATTTTTATGGAGCACAGAATTTGGAAACATTGTTTCCTAAATAGTTTTCCTATTTTGTTTCATTTGAGACGTGTGGAGTGTTGACTGTTGTTTTGAAGTAATATGATATTTCTTTCACCACACCGAGTTCCATGATCTCAATAACTGCTAATACAAACAACTGTAAAGCATAGGTCTTAACCTTCCAGGATGACGACATGCGAAACTACACACCTCTTGCCCTCTCACATCCAAACCACCCAGCAGGCACACTCAATAATGCACAATCACACCAAGAAAAGTTGGACACCTGGACACCGAAAACTCTCCATAGAAAACATCGATATCAATAGAACAACAACAACAGAAAAAGTTCCCTATTTAATTGAGATTGCTATACCCAATGATAACAACATTCAAAGCACTAATTCTGGGAAAATATATGAATACACAGATCTCTCAATAGAGATTAAACGACTTTGGAAACAAGAAAAAGTAATTATCATTATAATATAAATATATTATAGCATACGTTTTGTTTAATAATAATAATAATAATAATATTAATAATAATAATAATAATAATAATAATAATAATAATAATAATAATAATAATAATAATAATAATAATAATAATAATAATAATAATAATAATAATAATAATAATAATAATAATAATAATAATAATAATAATAATAATAATAATAATAATAATAATAATAATAATAATAATAATAATAATAATAATAATAATAATAATAATAATAATAATAATAATAATAATAATAATAATAATGATGATGATGATGATGATGATGATGATGATGATGATGATGATGATGATGATGATGTTTTTAATGTTAGTTCTCAAATGCTTAATGGAAAATAATTTGATATTGCCCGTCCCTGCAGATCCACGATCCACGGCTAGCAGACCGGCATATAATCTTCCTGTGACTGAAAAGCAATTTAAAAAATGAAGTAAATATAAAAAAATCCACGTGGAAGGAGGAATTTTCATTACATCCCAAAATAATTGGAGCCGTATTTAAGGATCATCTATACGTGGTACAGTTGAGGATAAAAACACCTTGTTGACAAAGAATCGAGTTACTCGCCTTTTGACTTAAGGGTAAATAGGATTTTTAAATGGCACACTGTGAAGGTTGAAAGCATACATTCAAGCGCGCCTTTTTACGATTACCGTAAAGTGGGGAAATATGTATTTTACAAAATATACGTTTCCTTATAGAGCCTCCCTTGACATGAAGGAAATGGAACTTATGATTTTACTCGCATTGACACTGGGAGATAATTTTGATATACTAACTATTTTCAGATAAATAAATTATGGAAACGCTTCTGGTAGCCGGACCAAATTGAGGATTCTGTTCTGTAATAGATAGCTTAAAACCAATAATTTTTAGCCAATCATAAACTACATGCTAATTTATTTTGCAGATTGTAGAGAATCAATTTAATTTTTTCTGCACCTTGAATATGCGATCATGGAATTTGAAAATTGGGTATAAACATTCTTGATATCCTTTTAGTGAGGAAGTTATTACTTGGACAAATATGTATTCAAGTACTGACCTACTAACAATAATTATTGTAGGTGTCAACGCCCTCTATATTTTTCGATTTCCTTTCTTGAATGAACCACTTCTGAGAAAAATGGAAACAAAAAACTTTTAGAACTTATAAAATAAAGTCTGGAGAGGTGATATCGAATTTCTTGCATTAGGCTTTTTCATTGGAACTCGAAAGATTTATGCAGAACACGTCCATTAAGTAAATTTAGACTACTTGGCCTTTTTTGACAGATTTATTGTGCTAATTCCGCTGCAGATGTCGCCGCTGCTTCCGTGTCGCATGCTGATTGACCTGAATAAAGTTAATATTTTGCTCATTTTTGAAAATTGGAAACATCAGCGAAAGACCTTTTTGATCGAAATTCAAAAAATATACCATTATATTTTTTTGTCCACAGCTTTCGGTGCAGCTTGTAGAAGACTGTTGAAATTCCTCGTTGAGTTGCAGTTAGAAGAACACTCACAAACGTTATTACTGAGTTTGGACAAAATATGCTAATGTATAGTTAGATGGATGAGGTTACGCTAACTATTCAAAAAGGTTTCAATGCTTGTCAGTTATCATGGAATTCGGTATAAAAAAGTATGTCCTTCCTTTCTCTTGTTGAAAATTAACTGGTATGAGAGGTCAACTACCACCACTGAAATATAGTACAGTTTTTTTGGACTCATAAAAATGTTTATACAAAAACTCATAAACTTGTTGATGAACTTCCAACCCCACCAATTTGTCTAGAAAAAATATTTCAATGTGATGTTGAACGCAACTAAACTTAGATAGAAAATTCTTCGGGAACTACAATCCTCTATTCAAGTCACAAATCCACAACAAAACACTAGTATCATGAAGACCGTCAATTACCATCATTCTAGTTTTTAAAAAGTAATGTTTTTTGTACTAAGGCTAGTAGCGAATCCACGTACATTTGAAAATTAAACATATGAAGTTATAATTATCGGCCAGGACAAGTGCTACGAATCAAAAAGCCAACAACATGGTAATTTTTAGAAGTTATAATTTACATTTTAATGGAACTCACGGAAAATAGCAATCACCTCGCTTTACTGTACAACGATGTCACCAAAATATGTGGTGTTTATTCTAAATATACTGTACCATGGAATAGAGCCAGTACGTAAAAACAGCGTGGTGCAAAACATCGAGATACAGTATTTAATTCAGTATAGCAGCACCGCCACCATTAGCAACTAATTTACGACACTCGCAATTCATAACTAACTCTTTACACACCTCTGACTCTGACCGCTGGTATACACAACAATAAGGCCAGTAACGCCACACAAACAGCACACACTGTGCCATTTTATAACGTAGATTTTTTGTTTAATGAACATAGATTTTGTTGATATCCAGAGGCGTATATATACAATATATGCTCCTTCTGACTTCCCACGTCAATAGATCCTTAGGTGGGATCGGTAAACATCTTAGCCGGAAGGATGGAGAACTGTAGGTAGTGGTTGCTGAGAAATACTGTATTTTCTTTTTTATTCTTTTTTCATAAATAATAGTAGCAATAATAATAATACTAATTACCGCTGCACCTGGCCGGGATGGCATGAATATGATTAAAGAACATCGGCATACCAAATATTAAATAATGAGCAAAGAAGATGAACAGACATTTTTGATCAGAAAATACAAGCTAAATCACAATGAGTACGTAGACACTCTAAAAGTTATAAATTTATCATACAGATTAAGCTGTTCGCAGAAAATCTTAAGCTTATACAAAAATGTAATGCAAGAAAATATAAATGTTAACCCATCAAGAAAAAACTCCAGTTGAGAGTCTTTGGACAGACATCTGGGAGAAAGAATTTAAAGAACAGGCCTAAAGCATATAGAGAGAAGAACAACGGAGGACATGGCTTAAGCTGACCGAAAACCACGGGAGAACAAGTTTGATGATGACAGCCAAATGGAAGGTACCAGGCCCAGATGGTGTACAAAATGTCTTGTTAAAAGTTCTGGTGCTATGGCTGCTGCTTATTAGAGCTTAATTGGAAACCCTGTATGTCTTCCTAGTTGGTTAACAGAAGGCACAATACATCATCAAAAACTACTGTCCCATAACATGCTTATCCACCATGTATAAAAAATTAACAGCTATCATAATTGATAAAATCTACGAACATTTGAAGTGTAATAACTTATTTACAAACGATGTGCGAGGAACAGTTACGCTTATAAAGATCACCTCTTGCTGAATAAGATGGAGTGATAACAGCTGTAGATATGGATGATATATTAGGGATATTTCAAGGATATTCGTTGTCACCACTTCTGCTTGGCACTGTTTCTTTTAACGAGCAAACTGATAACATGGAAAAGAGTTGTCACCTTGAAACAACAGAGATCCTGTCAGTCATCTTTTTTATGTGGGCGACTTGAAGTTATATAAAAGAAATGATGGCGAACTTGAATATTTGATGCCGTGTCATTAATATCCAGAAACTATATTTCAAGGCTTTTTATAATAATTAATGTGGTCTGATTTTCTAAACGAAATAAGTAATATAGGACATCGCAAACTACGAGTATTATATCAGAAGCCTGGAGAGACAGAAAGAGCTGCGTGTGAATATCGTACACTCGCAAAACAGGAATCGCTCGACTCGCTAGGAATATTTACTGGATGGAAGATAAATGCCGTTGTTGGTCTTATGAAGACGATAAGTCACAGGCGGCTGCCGTGGTAAGCCGCCGCTGCCACCGGCCTTGCCAGATATATATTACGTCTTCACATGGATAAAATTTTATTATATCGACTCACGCGAGACGGCATCTGATATGTCTTAATTTTATGCTACTACTATTGCACTAAATTATTGTATAAGGTTAAGGCTTGCGCAAGAACCGGTGATCTAAAGGTAAAATGGATTTGGCGTGCGGTAGCCATAGGATTTCTGCTGTATACCAATATTTTTGTACCACCCACTGATATATCTTTTGACGAAAGTAACTATAAATCATCCTGTTTTGTGAGAAAAAAAACATGTATTTGTACCCATGTGATGATGGATAAATACATCATCATCATCTTCATTCATTTATCGTACATTCAATAACGAAGTTTGAACATTGTGTGTGCATGTCGTCATCTTTTCAATGTGGTTTTATTAGTTGCTGGATAATCTTATCTTCCATATGTATATGTATATGATGAGCTTCATAAGCCAAAAGTTGATCTTAGCTTGCCTATCCATACACCAGTCCATAGGATTAGTAGTTGATTCGAGTTGCAGGACCTCCCCAAAGGTATGGCTAGTGCATATGTAGTCCCTTTTGGGAAGCCAAACTATTGGACTCTGGGGGCAGGTGAGAATACACCCCCTACTGTGTGAATGACATAGCGAGATCTTGATAGGTAACTTTCACTACCATTCACTTTATGGGACTCTGTTCGTGCATTAACAGTTATTATGGAATTTCCTGGCTCGCATTGTGTTGAGTATTTGCTCAATTCTTACTACCAATTCTCCACTTCTCTCATTCCTTCAGACTATATCTTCCAAAATTACACGATACTTGAGATGCAGATTTCGTTGCTTTCTTCTTTATATAGTCTGCAGCAAAGACAATCTGATCAAATGGTTGGTTCTTCTTAGTCTAGTCTGTGTTGGGTCTCTGTTTAATAATCTGCAATCAGCCGAGTACAGGAATTCACGAATCTTCTGCTGGTAGACCACAGTCTTCATAACCACGGTTGCATTTCCCTTTTCCGCAGGAAAAACTGGAATATCTTCATCGGATTAGAGTGTTCTTATTGCACGGCGTTCTCTCTGGAAGCCATCATGAAGACACTATCAAAGATTGACTATGTTTTAAAAATTGAAACGACACGCGTCAAAGATTTTAAACATTTACTCGTGGAAGCTGCTATAATATTCACTCAAATTGATTAGAATATCTGGTTTCTGTTCTATATTTTCATAGATGGCAGATACACCCAAAATATTGGCCTACTACAGACTAATTTTATAGGCGCACTGTAAGCCACCACTACTATAACGTTATTAGAGTGCAAAATATGTAGGTTTGCCTCCCTTTATTATTTATAATGAAGCGCATTGCTGTGAAGTTTGCTCATTATTTCCTTCGAAAAGGAGAGAGGTTATAGTTTATTTATTTGTTCCTCTATCTCTGTGTAAATAATAAATAAAGGAAAAGATATCACTTCAACTGGAGCTCCTGAAATATTAAGAGCAACAATATTTTTCGAATGATGACTTTGTGCATTTCCACTCATTTTGAGGATAAATACGCAGCGCGAACATGTTTTGCTCTTGTCCATCTTTTCAACCCTCGTACCGGTGTTATGGCAGATAGAAGACGTCCAGTAAATGATATAGCAATATCTTTTATATAATTCAGGATTTTATATGCAATACCCAAAATATACCATTATACTTTTCTTGCGTGTGAGTAGTTCTCAATTACAATTCAGTTTCACTGGATAGTGTCGACACCCAATTATTTCCAATGTAAAACTGAACAATACGGAGCGTGTCTGTGAACTAGACTGAACTGGCAGTTTTTCAATGAAGGTCTATTCGACATACTGTGGGTTAGGCCACTATTAGAAATTACTATTACTACAATTGGTTGCACGGATGTTGCTTAGGACTTTGCTCCTAGATGTCTCAAAAGTATAAGCTGTGACCTCAATTATTTTTGCTCAATGAAGAATGGCTTGTAAAACATGATTTTAAACACAATCGGTGTTGGATTATTATTGAAGAACACCGTCCATATACGAGTAATCATTTTCTCTTCAATATACACAGCAGTTCGCCAACGACCTATTATGACAGCTCGGTATCTTTCAGCTCACACACACATTTATTGCCATATAGTCATATAGAATAGTTCTTAAATGGTCAAATCGCTTCTGTAGATTGTTTCGACTAATTCTGCTCATCTCCTGTTCATCTATCTGAAATTATCTACCTATAAAGAAAACTTTCCCGCTCAGACAGTTGCCCCGAAGTAACGGGAAAGTTAAAAGCGGAAAACTTCGGTAAGAGCTTTTCATGATTTGTTTTGCTTTTTCGGCATCAGTACATTAATCTTTAATAAACACACGGCCAGCCGGAAGCCAGATCAACAACGCTCTATTTCGTTTCCTTAGTTCTTTTTGTTGTTTGAACGAACATTTTCTTCGGCGCGGCATCTTACTTTTTTATTTCCTTGATTGTCTGTGTGCCTTAGAGACCTTTATTCGTTTTCCCATTCAGGTATAACGTTTAGCCTGTTGAGATATTTGTAATGGATATTTTGGGGAGAAATGCCTATCTGATGTTTTAGTAATTGCTACTTAGTTCAAGAGGAAGTGAAAATGGTATTCAAAGGCGACGGAAATAATTTCACCTCAAATTCACTATTTACTTCAAACGCACATACACTGTATTTCTGTGACGAAAGTCTATCATGGCCAATTACTGTAATCACTGAATTAATGAAAAAATATTTAGTAACCTTTCAGCTACCTTTGCTACAACTTAATCAATGCTGAAGTTTTACAGGATTAGTTTGAGCCACCACAGCACCAAGATTTAGATTTTATATAGAAATAATCTCCTTGAAGACCAATAGCTATGAACCTTATCATTTCTCTTAAGATATATTCAAGGGTCACATTTACACTTTATATTTTATGATTACATTTGCTTTACACAAAATTATTGTCAGATGGTCCATCCAAAACTCCACAGAGATTTCATCTCTTCCTCCATATCTTTTATCCATAGACGTTTATCAGTGCCAGAACAAGCAACCTGAAAATTTTGGGCATCATATGGCCCAACTGCTAGGAAAAATATTTGTTATAAAGTTTGGTTAGCTTCCTATGACCTAGGCTTCTTAGTTTGACTGACTTCCATCAACAGATATTCTGGTTTCTGATGGTCGGTATCACCACAACTGCATTTGAATATCTTCTTGAACCTATTCGCTTATACTGCCCATTCACCAGTGAAGCACTTGTGTTTGATAACGGATTTTGTGTATGCTATTCTATTTGCCTCTCACTTTCATTTAACAAGGCAATTTTCTTATTATTCTTTTTTCCAACCGTTTCAGCTGTGAATTTTTCCTTTAATTGTTTTATGGAAGGCATTAAAACTTAATATTCGGCATTATGAATATTACCTACTTATCTTCTATGGACTCTCCCATATCTGAAAGCGCATGAAACATGGATTTTCGTGATGCTTGTGTCATGAAACATCAAGAAAAAGCAACGTCTAGAGCTCTATGTTCTTCGCAATCGGAATACTCCCCCACCCATAAGCAGGAAAACTGATTAAACATCAGTTTGGCGGCAATACCAACCAAATGAAGAAAAGTACATTTTTTTACCGAAAAAACACTAATGCCAGCTACTATCAATTCATGATTCAGCTTGAGAATCCACTAACAGCTAAGAAAAGTATGATAGGTTAACTTCATGCTATCCCAACCAACTTATTAAATGTCATTAAATGTATTAGAATATATGTGTGTATCTAGGAATATTATTAAGAAACTAGTTCCCATATAACATCCATTCTGTCCATTATGTCTCTGTAGCTAACATTTTAAATTTAATTCAAAGAATTCGTGTCTGCAAATATTGTGAATGTTTTTGAAAGGTATATTGTAACGATAAGCCGATAATATTTATATTTATTTATTTCCTCCTGAATATTGTCTTGTTTCGTTTTGAGTCGGAAGTATAATTTTCGTGATTTTTGAAGCATATATAAGAATTCGCCTTCTAATTTCCAAGATATTGATATGCACCGGAAAAGCCTTCTCAGTTTTAGCATAAAATCTCCAGTGCTGTCCTTCAAAGTAATTGTCTAGTGTTACACCATATTTCAAAAACCCTCCACGAAGGCGCACTTACCTATATTCGTCTGTGGATGCGGTTTCTTTCACCCCGACATCTTTATGGAGGTGAAACATGAGCACCAGTGTGACTAAGGGTCGTTCCACACCAGGGGTAATAGGTTTAGGAACGCATTTCACGTTTTCAAGGCGGTGTGAAGAAGAATTTTACTCTGCCAGTGGAAAACGTATACGACTTGATATTTACAGATCATTCAACATTGTGAGATACTTTTTGAAAGTCAGCACACCTATCAAAACATTGCAATCAAATTTATTATAGCTCTAGTAGGCAGTATTTGAGAAAGAATCACGAAGGAAAATAAATTGTTCCGTTAACGAGTTAAAGTTTGCGTATAACAAATTTAGATTAAAGAAAATAAAACAAAAATACTTTTTCTTACATGTGCAACAAAAAATAGTTAACGTGCTGCTATTTCCTTGAAACATTTCGTTCACAATTCTAGAAACAAACATAAAATCCATATATCTCAATTCCGTCGGTCGGTCTGCCAGTCTCTCGGTTTAAGTTGTCACCGCGTTATCTCAGTAACCGCTCTTCAGATTTTGTTAAAATTTTGGGGGGAGTATGCACGAGGTAGGAATGTTGCTTTATCTTGATGCATTGGCGGCTGAGCTATGAGAGAAAGACCAAACTTCATCACAACACTAAACATGGACTTGATGTTACTCGAGTTATCAATCATCTTTATCTGTAATCGCTTTACTGATGAAATTTGTGGATAGTTATACTGTAAGACGATAGCATTGCTTTATTTTGACATCGCTTTACATTCAAAATGGGCTGATCGCCCCCCCCCCCCCCCAAATATTATGATATTCAATAATAAGACCTTACCAGAATAGGATACACAAGAAGTCGATAAAAAAACAATTTTTTCACGCAATGAGAGGAAATAACAGTACTATATATGACAAGGAATGGATTTTTCAGACAGCAGCATACGCTATGTCCTATAAAGGAACAAGAATGCATGGGAAGGACTGAGTCGATCCACTTGACTCCATTCTTTCTCGAAAGTTAGTTCTCTCGTCAATTAGCTAAACTAGGCAAGTTGTTTTGTTTCTCAGCAAGATGTACTTGTTTACTTCATCAATTATTCGAGTGTATGTCGCAGCACTTAAATAATGGATAATCAATAATGTCCAACATAGGATCAACGCATGTACAAAATAACTGTGCACCAAATGCAGCAAGTGTAGATTTCTATCAGGGGACGCAGTTTCATGCAAAAATGTACTTACGTCGGTAGTCGCGTGGTGAAAGTAACGGTCGATGCTACGTTATCCTTAACTGGCTTGTGCTGTAACATAGCTTTTCGATAGATAAATGTTGTTCTTTTTCAACGCAACAAAATCATACTAACTTGTCTTAAACATTTTTCGTATAGGCACTTTTAGCAGGGTAATGTATAGCTGGGTGGTGCATATCACTGAGGTCAATAACATATTGGAAATGTATGATGAGATTTATAAAATATTTTATTTTTTCAAGTTAAACTACTGAATGATTGTCCTCCAATGGTTCACGTTTTACAATCGTATACAAGTTTGCACCAAAAAAAAACTGGGTTCGGTGGAATTCTAATCACACATCCGCTTTCTGGGCAGAAAATCTATCAACTGAGCCACAAAGGCCAGTATTCCTAGGCTCGATTATTAGAGCATCTGCCACATAAACAAAAGACGGAAAGGTCGAACGTAAGTCGGTTTTTCCTCATACTTCAAATGCAAATTTCTATACATGCCTTCAACTTGCAGATTAACAGGTAAATAATTAGGAGGCTACAGTGAAAATGTGAGATTATATGATTTTGTAATTAATGGATCTCCGATATGGCATAACCTGCTACGAATAGAAAATCCATCGTTTTCTAAATTAGGAGAGAGAACTAGGAGTGTATTCACCAAAAATGTAATTTTGGTGGAAGAGCCTACTATTTAGCATTCTCCGCTTGAAGGTCATGTGCAAAAGAAATACGTCAGCGCGAAAAGTATGAGATCATTCCATATAATTGTATGCCCCAAAAGGGGTGTCTGAATTAATTCATTGAACTTGGTATTTAAGTTAAAGCATGTGTTTTCAATAGCTTTCTTACTCACGCCATGCATAGTTTCAAAACGCTGAGATAAGTTCCGCCAGATGAGCATTTCCTTCCTCCCCAACAGCTGCAGAGTATTATGGTCTGGAGTCTCTTACAAAGCGTTCCAAAATCTAATCTAGAATATTATCAAAAAATATTTGACGGTTCTTACATACCGAATTTTTTTTTGCTTCTTTTATTTTTAATATTTTATGGTCAAATTTAGTTATATATATTTATTTGTCTCTATTATATTTGTTTTTGCGCCTCTCATCCATCAGATTTTTCCAAGCGGCATGGAAGTGCTTGATAACATTGTTTTTAAATGACCTGAAATCTAAAGATTCAATTGAAAAATGATTTAAATCAAATATCTAAATCATTGCGAGGTCTATAAATTGACCATACTACGATGTACCTCCTAACGACGTGTTCCAAGTAAAAGTCCCGGTTTCTTCATGCCTACGACTCAATAACAACCACAGAAAGCACGTCCCTCAACATGCTGGTACCGTACGATGACATATCTCCAATATGCTTTATTATTCTAGTTAGATACTAGTACCAACTACGGAAATATCCATCAAGAATACTCGCAAAACTTAGAGCTTCTTAATGATAATTCTACACTCATTGTCTTGGAACCAAGCTATGAGATGAAATTGCGTATGTATGATGCAATAGACTATTTTGAGAGTTTAATAAGCAACTTAAGAGCCATATCACAGTATTCATTTGCAAGTACTTACATTAGAATTTCTTATATATTAAAAACTCCACAACTATCCTTAATATCTCACAGTCATATTACAACTATAAGCAACTTGCAAAATAAACCTGTATTAACGACAAATTTGTTCACAGATGTGTGCATGAACGCTATAGAAAACTTTCATCTTTTTTAAACAACTTCCATATATATGTAGAAAGTTGAGCATTCCTCTGCTGTATGAAGTGAAAAGTTATCAGCGGAACTTTTATTCGAAACTCAGAATTATGTTTGTTTTGCATTGCAGCTGGGAATTTGTCCGTTCACGATTTTCACCCTGGTTTTGCAACGACGGACTATTTCGTAGCATTACAATTTTTACAACACTCTAAGTAAGCACAGCAACTGATGTTATATAGCCTGGGTGGGCTCTGTAACTAAGAATTCTATAGTTTCTATCAATGCATGTTCGACGTACAAAAAAAGATCTTATAAAAAATATACTCAGCAACTGTAAATCTGTGACTCTCCATCTGATAATCTGATATCATCAATGATCGCAAATGTGGCTTCCGCAAGCATAGATCAACGGAAGATCTCCTGGTCCCACGTCACCCATATGTATTGTGGAGTAGAGCAATTCAGCTTCAACGAGGGTCTCCAGTTTTCTCGCTTGATATATGGAAAGTTTTCCAAAAAATGTGGCATGAGAGGCTTCTAATCAAGCTTGCTGACGTATATGTAGAGAAACGAGCATAACTGCTTTCTGCATCCACGAGGATGCCAGGAGGCCTAATTATAGGCATAATATTCATTAACTTAATTTTTAAGTACTTAGGTTTGCATTGTACCTATGAAAAGTATAAAGTCAACATATTTTACACCATTTTTGTTATCGCCAAGTATGCAGTGACTAGGCAGCACAGTCTTTTGCACGTGGGTAGGTCTGTTGTTGTTCAATATTCCATTCGACTGTTCATACAATAGAAGGCGTGAATGGCGGCCATCGATTTTCCCAACGGAAAAAAGTTAATGGAGTTTTTTGTGATGTAAAATTCGCTTTTTGTATCGGGAGTATTAATTCTCATCATTATTCATTCCTGGGAATTTTATGGGCATAAAGAGTATTAATAAAGCGGCGACGCCTCGCTTCTCAGCTAAGCTGGAAAGAAAGTGGATACAGCTTGCATACTTTTATCAAAGATACATCAAAATGAGGGATGAACGTTCCAAAACTTTTCCCTTCATTGCTCACCTAACTTTCGATGGCTGATTAAAGAAAACATATTAATAAACATAATAAGGTTATTAGGTTTATATATTTATATGACCAGCATTATTTAAAATATTTATTGAACTATGTCTTTTCTTCAATATATGAGGGTGACGCTGAAAGTTTTTAGATACAGGAAACTACAAGGTTTTTAAAAAACTTTATTCTGTTTTTTTAACATATTCTGCCCCTACCTCAATAGATTTACGCTTTTGTTAAAACCAGTTGTCAAATTCTTGTGACCAACGTTTTTTTGAAAGGCTGCTAATTTATTTCTCAAATGTAGCGATTGTCTCTTCATCGTTGGAAAAATGACGACCTCGTAACTTTTCTTTGATCTTAGGAAATAAGAAGAAGTCGCACGAAGTTAGGTCCAGAGAATAAGGTGGGTGAGGCGATAGTTTGACAACCTGTCCAGCAAAAAAATCGAGTGTTCTAGCGGCGCTGTGTGCGGGTGCGTTGTCATGGTGCCAATGCGGCCATTTTCTTTCCAACGCTCTTGGAACGACGAATTTTCGTTGGAGGCTGCTCAGTTTCAAAGCACCAAACTAATGAGTGCTGTTTATTTTCGGGATCATCATGATATAACCATGTTTCGTCTCCGGTTACGATATTAGCAGTATTTTTTCTATGCCCATTATCAAATTTTTCGAGCATAAACTTAGCCCAATCAACTCTTGTTGCTTTTTATTCACTGGTCAACAAATGTGCCCCCCATCTGGAACACTGCTTCCTTAGGCGAAGGTGATCATGAATGATTATTCGGACTGCTGCCGATCCAATCCCCAAAGAAGCCTCAATCTCGGTGTAGGTTATATGTCGATATTTTTTACCATATTTTGCACAGCTTCTACAGTTTCCGGAGTAACATCAGTGCGCGGTCGACCTGTGCGAGATTCAGCATCGAGTAAGACCTGACCTCTTTTAAATTCAGCAAACCAATTAAAAACTGTAGCCCTCGAAAGGGCAGAGTCCTCAAAGCAACTCACTAAACTTTCGTGACATTCCGCTTGTTTTAGCCCCTTTTTATTGTCATACAAAATCATGGCTCAAACATCGCGACTACCCGGTTCCATTTTTACGTTAAAATTTGACCAACACTTAGATACATTCGAGACCGTGGCAAGGCAACTACTGAACGATTCAAACGCTGCCTTTGCGTGTGAGCACTTACAAATTTCGACAAAATATCTGCGTGCTCAAACTTGTTTAAACTTGTATACATTAGGAATATCTAAAGACTTCCAGCGTGACCCTCGTATTAATTGCATGAGGGCTTAAAACAATAATATTGATAAAAGCATAATTATCTGAATGGACTGATCAATATAATCTTGGATATATTTAACTCCATCCCAAACACATGTACTAAACTAAAACATAGTAACAATATCTTGTTCGTGGATACATAAATCACAAAGGAGCTGTGTTTAAGCCATACTATTAATTAATTAACAGTTGGTGCACTGGCCAGTCTAACCTGTTTCTGCCTCTGTTTTCTGTTCTGTCTGCCGCTTTTGATGTTATCATCAAATATCATCATATCAACATCAGTAAGCTGGTGGAAATAATATGTATAACACCACTATCAATAAGTTATCTGATGGTTAATAAAGCTCCTCAAAGGAAACCTCGTGAGACAGTGGTATCCTCAATATTCAATGTAAATACTACCTGCCAACCTCTATAATAAACGCAACATATTTCAAACAAGTCCCAGCTGAAATTAATATTTCTTCCTGGGAAAACTGCTAGCAAGCTTCATTAGAGCGAGCTGGTGTTGAGACGCTGTAAATTATATTCGTTAAAAACTACAATGAGCATGTCTTTGTTGTTTTTTTTCTGTAGACATAAAAACAGCAACAGAACTTCAATATGAACAGTATCTTAGAAATGGCATCAAAATAAATTCGTTCTTCAAAGAGCATGAGTCATTAGTGTTGATGGGATGAGGAATGGTCGGATTTTTTTGCTTCTGAAGAGGGTTTTATGAGAATAAGATCTTGGAAACCAGGAAAACATGGAACTGCGTAGTATATTGAATCAAAATGGGATGCCATGCAGTAGCTGCTTGTGGGATAGTGTCACAATGTCACGGCAATACGTTAATTATACAAAAAAAAAATTGAGTATCACGACGTTTCGATTGATATGCAATCTTCAATCGTCTTCAGGTGAACTGGCGAACACGTTCCTTTCATGCCTATTTATACTCCGTCCGGTGACGTGTCGTTATGCGCGGTCTATTCTGATTGGTTCCCGAAGAGTGGTATTCCGGTCTGCTGACGTGGCTGTTTGTCGGTCATTGTTTGTTGTCTGGCCCAGTCGTAGTCTATTGATCTTCTTTATGTGTGGCTGCCATATTGGTTTAATGTCTACGCTGTTTGCTGTACACTTTGCTGTTGTTGGTAATGAATGCCGCCTCCTTCGATACTAATGCGGTTCTTTGGCAATAACCTTAGCGTCATCCCAAGCTATTTTATGATGCTCCGTCCATGCGTGGTCAGCCATTCCAGATTTTCCTGTCTCTGCTCGCTGGAAGTCGATACGTTGAGTACTTTTCCAATATATGAGTTGGAGTATAATAAGCGCACTAGAAACTATGACGTTTTTTTATTCCGAACCTCCGGTAGCGGCAGTGACAACATATTATTATGTTCAGCTCACTCTAATCTTCTAAAAGTAGTTTTGATTATGGTCGAGAATTTTTTTAATTAAAATCAGAATATATTAGAACTGGAATGGGGCGAATGAAAATGCAACGGTACTTTACTTATTTAGAAGATTTGCGTTTATCCAATACTGATCGTGCAGAGGTTATTCAAATCCACGATCTGCCATTCCGTGCTCGCCATTTTCCAAAAGTGATCACAAGATTCTTCCACTACGATCAGTCTAATGACCTCCAAAGCTGTTCCATACAGAGGATACTAAACCATCGAGTGTACATGTAACAGCGTCGTCCCTGGAATGACAATAGGATCTGATCCAGAAAAATTGAACTGCATAATACGAGCTATTTATGTTCGCTTTCAATCAAAATCGGTCGACTCGTGAGAGATACGATTTAAACAGTCTGTATTCAGGCCATAAGATCTATAAGTTTACATATACGTACATGTAGGGTCTTGTGCACAAATTTTATCAGCCATTGAGTCTTCTCGATCACAAACCTTGACAATTGTATTTGTATTTTCTATTATGTATATGCACACATCATGGATCGGTCTGCGAATTCATGAAAACTCTTGCTATCTTGGAAATCCTGATTCAAAACAATAATATCGGAAATATTCCGATTGTAAATCATCTGGGAAACAATCCATAAATCATATTTTCAGCTATTCTCAATACGTCGTCAAACAAACGCAAAATCGAAAAAAAACTGACCAATCATAGCAAATATTTGAAACGTTATATCTTGTAAGAGATGTCAATGTACTGCTAAATACTTTTTATGTGAGAGTTATTCGTTTATGAGATATTTGCATAAAATAGTTTTGGAACCTCTCTCCAGTTAATGGAACGTCATGATTAACGCGCCAGTCAGATTTGATTAGAAACTTGACATATGTATTATTTTCTAATACTAAGGGGCATGCAAAATTTTGACCTACGAAGGTTTGTCATTCTTGAAAGCTTTTATAGTCTTTTTTACTTGGATTAGTTCTGAGGTGGTTCAAAAAAAAATAGTTTAAAAGGATACATTTGTACAGTGCAGCTTGTCACAATAGAGAAAGTAAATATTACATTGTAATTTAATTACACTAAAAAGTCAATAAATATTATCTGAAGTGCTTCGTAACCTTAAATTTTAGGTTGTTGTTGCAATGTGCAATATTCTACACAAGTCTCTTATATTTTATGGCCAAGAATGTTGTTTTCTGTCCACGCGGCATCAAGCTTTTACAAATGTCTTATCCGAAAGCCAAGGTTCCGCCTATGTCTCAGAATGGAAATCTAACAAGAAAGTCCAGTTGTACAAAAGCAAATGCAACAGCATAGCTATCAACATCAAGAGAGGAAAACTTCCTTGGGTTTTTGATTTATTGTCGAATTCGAACGAAGCAACGCTTTACCCAGCAATTCCAGATAAAATCGAATTAAATTGAAATTCTCATCTATTTCAGAAGCACAAGCAGGCGGTTTGCCGAACAAAAAAATAAAACCAGACCCTTCTAGCTTTGGTGCAGTCCAGCTAAGAGGTATTAGTATCGTTGTAGGAGATTTCTCAATTTATTTTTAATCTGAGGGAAAAGAGGAGCATGGAGGACACTTAAATGGATAGTGAGGAGGATTTATTGCGGCATATCCGTTCTGGTTATTAGCTGGCCGGATGAGAAATTTTGCTAAGTGGGTGGAAGAGTAGCCGAGCCTTAACGAGATATGAGCCAAGCACAGTTTCTAATAAATGGAAACATTGCGGCTAGAAGGAGAAATAAGGAACTATAAAATCTGCGTGAAAAATCGCAGCTAGTAACTGTAGTAAAGTAAAAGACGGCCGCCAGCCCGCAACTGGCCCATCTGGCCCCCCCTCGAGCTCAATCAATTTTTTTTCCATGCTCTATCAAGAGCGAATGGCCACGGTCACAAATAGATAAAATACACGTTCAAAAGTTGTTTGTGAAAAACTATAATCCCGGACCAATAAGTAATAATTCTGAATGATAGATCAAAATTGATTCGTTTTGTAACTCATGGACTAAACGAATGTCCTTACAATGATTGTCGCTACGTTCGGAAATCCAATTTTGAAAATCTACCGTTATGCAAGACAGAATACAAGTACCTACTTTTGTTCCATGTTATGCAGGGTTATAGCAGGTGTGCAGTGACTGAACAGGACTGTCCAGAAAATGGCTATATTACAGGTTCTTATCAAGGAATAAAATGATAAGCTGCACTTTTATCATCCATATTAATCAAAAAGAATGAGTACATTCAAATTTTCCTGAATTTGTTTGACTAAAACTTTATTGTGAATCGCATGATAAAAAATTAATAACAAACTTACAGTCGCAACCCACTTGGAAAAAAACTAAAAATTTCTTAATTATTATCCAATATAGTAAGTGAATAATATATAATCAATTCAAAATAAGCCAGTACTAGGGATTTACCAAAATTCATCCCAATCGGCTGAGTACTCTGTTCTTAATTAAGAACCTATTTGAAAAAGGTTCTTTATGCTTATTCGAAAACAAGGCCTTAGAATTTGTAACTAACTATGAGAGACTTGCTATGAGAGACCATTGAAGACCACGGAATAGCTGCTTCTCAAAATTTTTCCTTGGAAGCAAAGGTGGGAAGGAAGCTATAATTTTTTAGCTTTGATATTTTCGCTAATCCGTTTTATATTATTTTTTGCAGGTGACTACCTCAAGTAAAAAGTTCGTTGGAGCTATTATATAGAAGAAATAACTTTCGGAATGTCACTAGAAAAGCTCATTCTAATCGCTAGTTTCTAGATTTGGTGCTCATTTTAGAAATGGGGGTTTGGACCGAATTTTGGATGTAATGAATTGCCACTATTCACCTTCAGTATTGTTGGAACGATCAGAGTATGTACAGCCAGGACCGTTATTTTATAGATGATAGAAAGTCTTTCACCAATACCTTACCGTTGACAAACCCCAGCCCCAATTTTTGACGCACTCCCAACCACCTACCCAAATAGTTTTTTAGGCCGGTTTTATGCTTTTTGTTTTCTGACGATAACTCCACTGACTCGATTTTCAGAACGAAGCCTTTCCGTACTTGTTACATTAGTAGCCTAACAATTGAATAACTCCAATGTCAATGTCCCGAAAATACGAAGCTAGTGTCGAAAACTCATCAAAATCTGAATAGTATAGTTTCCGAGTTAAAGAGGTACCAAGGATGACCGTACAGGCGACAAACAGACTAACGGATAGTATCATGAAGCATCAAGAAAACCTAATATCTCGTATTCCATTTTTTTGCAATTTCAAAACGTGCGAAGGACACAAATGGAAGCCAAATGTTCAAATACCTCCAAATCGATGCATTGTTTCAGCCACGTGACGGACTATCAGAAATACAAAAAATACTTTTAGCTGGAAAGCTGGTGCGGTGCTGTGATATGCTGGTATTTGCTGAGCGAAAACGATTTTTAGTGAAAAAAGAGAAAATTACGATTACATCTCCATTTGGGCGACAATTTCATTGTAGCACTGTGAAAGTGTACAAATAGAGGCGTATTTGGCGCACTATTTACCCCATTAATACTGAGGCGCAGAGGAAACAGATTTTTAGGGTCAATAAAAGTCAGAACACCGTTTCTATAGCCCACGATGTTACTTGATTATCAGATATGTATTGTAATCAGGCAAATTTTAGAAATCGTGAAGCTGAGTTAATATAAATATCTCTGAGTACCTAGGAATTTTTTGTCTTTTTACTATGTATTAAACTTCAACTCGTCTGCTTTCTTGTTTTTATTTCAATTGGTATCTTGCTCTTGTATTTTATCAGGCAAAGCAAAACATTGAAATATGGGTTACATCCATGTTTGCACGTCGCGTCGTGAAGAAAAATTTGTGTCAAGTATGTTGAAGCACGTAAAAACTTCAGCTGAAACTGTTTGAAAACATTAAATATGTTCAGAATATTCCAATATTTCTCTAATTTGAAGTATTTCCAATACTCACTTCAAGTGGTTCAATGGCTCCAAAATCCGATCAAAATCTCCAATAAAGTGATACTAAAAAACGAGAAATCCAGAGTCAAACAATTTGCCATCATTTTTCAAAAGGCCGAATGGCAACTCGTAATAAATGGTGATCCATATTCATATAACAAGGGCAGATGCATTGGCCCCGAACCCTCGCTGGGTATAAGTAGAGACCAGGTCAGTAATGCCCTAGATGCTTGAGCATATAACGATTTTACGAAAGCATGGTTGAAGAGAGATGACTGCAGGAAATCCAAGAGTTTCATAGCAGGCGCTAACAAACATAGAGAGCTATGGCTATTGAACCGGAAGAGGGATTCACTCCACTTGTTTGTAGGGATCCTCACTCCTCGCAGATTGAACAGGCACCTGTCACTCTTGGACCTGGTCATAGACCCAATCTGTCAGACGTGCTGGGAGAAGGACAAGACCTCGGTACACTTCCTGGGTGAGTGTGCCTTATACAGCGGTCTTAGGGCTATGATCAGCAGAGTTTGGCAGGGAAGAGAGCTACTCAGCGGAATGGTCGGACATCACGACCTTTGCCTCCCCATCACTACTACTACTACTACTATTACTACTAGATCTATAACAATAGTTGCTAAAACAAAGGCCGAACAAATCAGCACACTCTATGCTCTAAAACTTGTAAATTAAAATTATTGATCTAAATTTGTTTGAAACATTCGGAATGCATTTAATCTTACCATGTTCATAAGTGGGATATATATTATGTATATAAATATGACAATATTTATATGCTAAAGATGATTTCTCGTGATATATTTTATGACAAAACATCAGGAAAACAGTATCTCGATGACACGTTCGTTTTCCTGCCTATATGAGTGGGAATTCAGAAGAACTCTGTTTAGATATGATGACTACAGCGATAGCGGTACACCGCTTAAAGCTCCAACTGTCTTAACTATATATATGGTACATAAACTAGATAATAAAAACGTTTCCAAAAAGCACAATAAATAAACATGTTACTTGGTGGAACATTCACAGTGTGTTCTCAGTTAAATAGGAGCAGACTGTTTTAGTGGAATATTTTTGCCCCTAAAAGTACCGCCGGTGGCAACAAGATAGGTTTGCAAAAATGGACAATTCACCGAGTTTTTTTGGCGGAACTTGATTATCCTGAACGCATCACTTGGAAACACATCGGCGAATTGAATATCTCGCCCCATCCGGAAATTAAAAACGGAAATCTGCCCGACCGATGGGTCGGAATGGCCATCGCTTTTTATTATTCGGTCGTTATATGGTCATTTCGTTAACAGTGTGCAATGCCAATATTGCCCGACAAGCGACAGATTTTTTTAATATAACGGCATTGTCACATCCTCAGTTTCAGAGTTAACTTATCGTAAAATACTATTATTCATTTCGTACATTTTCGTTATATTGATATATGTATATACCTTCACTCAAAAAACGCCGCTCCCCATCGGTAAATCACTGCATGAATCAATGAAAACCTTTGACATTTTACGTCAGTGTAGAAGAAAAGGAAGATTCCTTACTCAAATTTGAAATCCAATATGCAAATTCGCATTCACAAAATCGGGGAAAGTGCTGACATTTTGCTGGATTCGGAGCACTCACCTTCTGACCGCGTCAGACGCTCTGACCTCTGAGCTAAGTAAGCACTCCATCCAAAATGCCAATTCGATGAAAATATAATTTTATGCTCATATAGATAGCTAAAATACTATCATTGAACTTCCAGTCCATAGTTCATATATTCGGAAAGCCAATATGGAAGTCTGTATACTACGAAAAATCGAATGACTAAAGGGCCATAATTAAGTGCAATCCAAAAAATTCCTATATTTGCTCAAAATAAAAATAAAAACAAATAAATAGAAGCTGTTTGAATACAATATTGGAGTGAACGCAAGGAACGTTTTTCCAAATATGTTGAGATCTATACAGAAATCTTATGATATTGTATAAACTTGTTTTATGTATATATGTAAAGTTGAAGTATTTAGGAACAGTATTTTATAAACTTGTTTTATGTGTAGATATATGTTAAGATGAAGTATTCAGTAACCGAGTTTTGGTTAAATTTTGAGTCGCTCAAAATACCCGTTTCTGCATTAATAATGTTAATTTCATTGATTTCCGAAATATTTAATGTGTGATATGTTTGTTCATTAGTTTTTATGTTTAAATCCACAACAAACAATAGTTTTGCATTCCGGCGACAAAAAACATGTAGGCATATAATGTGTGAATTGTATAAACAATGGTGCTACTAGATTCGTACAGTTATCTGTGAGGAATATGAAACACGCATCACGAAGTGCCAACTTTGTGCAACAGACGGCAAACCCGGCATGGTATAAGGATCACTGTAGGTTTTGTCTAGAGTCTACACTAACTATTGTTAGATGGCAGTGCGCAACGTGCTCCCAAACTAACCTGACGATTGTTTCGTCTATCAGCATATAGAGTTTTCTCCTAACTTAAAAGTAGTTTATCACCCTCGCAATAGAATTATCGCATTTTCTGTGCCATCTTTACTTCAATATATAGAGAGCTCTAATCTCATTCTTTACAAATTTCTTCACAATCGAATTCTAGTTAAATAGTTCCTCCATAGATGGCGGCAGGATGTGTGATTTTTCGGTGTCATCTATACTACGTTCTAAAAACTCTCCTATATGGAATGTTGGCTGGCACAGTTTCCTTCAAGTTACATTGAACGTCTAATTTTCCTTGATGTTTTAGTATGCAGATGAAGCCACATACACCGTCTTAATTTTTTTCTGTTCTATACTTAACTGACGAATTAAATTTAACAATTCATTAGCTAACACGCAACACGCCACTACGCCAGTTTAGTGGATCATTATAAAACCGGCCCTAAAGACAAACATGTTTAGCTTTAGCTATTATCTATAGTTATCCGTTATCCCATATCTGAAACTAGTCTATGAACTAGACGTACACTGTCAGAGTTTCCAGTGAATTGTCAGATATGAAAAAATGTGAACCATTTTAAACCGAAAAAATATTACGACTAAGTTTTCGTTGGAGCCACAACTACGAATGTTTTACCTGAATAAGTTCACTTCTAGTTTAAATCTTGGAGGATGTCATAATAAAGCATGACGAGTTTGAAAGCAGCTTGAAGTTTCCTCATCGAAAAAGCAGCTACAAATTAGTGCTTACGAAGCATTAACCCATCGCTACTGTGTTGTCAACAAACCATTACTTTCCATCCAACCTAACCTAATATATTCTGTGTTTCCATCCATGTTTTGTTGTTTACCTTTTTACAGTGTTATAAAATCATTTGTAAATTAAGTTGTCTGTCTGGAATTGCAAAACAAATATGGTAACGCAAGATTTCCGTGATTTTTCCATAACAAATTGGTACGAAAAGTTCAAACACATTTGCCTGAAATCACTGTTGCTCGAAATACCCATTGAATTGATAGAGAAATTCCAAGACGATGAAGAAGAGGTTAATGCAAAAAATTGTCCTGAACACTTCAAGCAAGAGGTAAATAACGCTCTTAACTTGTTAGATAAGAGTGCTTTCATAAAAAACAACTGGCATGCCCCTATAGACGCTCGTATGTTCAGCTTTGACAACAACCTAAAAGCTACTACTGTTGATGACATCTTCATGTACCTGAATAGTTCTTTGACTATCAGAGAGGACTTTGATACTGTAAAAGGTGTGCCTTTTTGTTTATGCCTCAGGAAATGGATCAACATACATCCTGCAGCTGAATTTCGTTTAGTAATTGTTAACAACACATTGAGGGGCATTACACCAAGAGACTGGCCTACTTACTATGCCCATTATAAAGAGGAAAGCAATGCAATTATTGAAGAACTATCCAACTTTTACAATGAGAACATCAAAATAAGATTTCCACGCTTAAACTATATTGTGGATGTGGTGTATTCATATCCAGATAAACCATATATCCTTGACTTTGGTCCTTTGAATAGCAAAACAAATTTATATGCATTTACCTGGAAAGAAATCCAACCACTGTTGCAGAAGGAGTGTCCTGAAGATGTAGCTCCAGTTTTTAGGTATTTAGAGAATGACATTGGGATTATGTCTAAAGCTGACGCATTAAGGAAGTTTACCAATGCTCATAATACTTAGTTGTTAATAATTTAGAGCATGTGATAATATAAATTCAATTTTACTTGAAAATGTTCCTTTTTTATTTTAGAAAATAGACCTTCTAGCCTCAGGTATACTCCAGGTTGTAGTAGGCAGAATGTAAAATTGTATGCGAATGAAGCCAGTATACTTTTCCAGGCAGTGGCTACAATCAGATTAGTGTCCAATTAGAAAAATTGCATTTCTTAATGCATTTCCCAGAATTCTTCCATTGAATAGCAAATTGTTCCATAGTCATTAGTTTTTAGGGAGTGTTAAAAAAAACAAAACTATTAGTTATGAAATGTACACATCCTTCTCGTTAAATGTCACGTTTCTCGTTATATTTTTGTAATTATTATTGCTGTTCTAATAAGTAATTCACTTATCTGTTTTGACTTGTCAGTCTCTTTACAATAGGTATCGATAATCAATTTTGTATCTACAGAGTATCACACCCACAATGTGATTTCTTGCTAGAAACACTTTTTTGTTTTGGAGTTGCAAAGAGCAAATCCATTAATATCTCACAAGATATGTAAGTTTGTTCGGGGTATGAAAACTTGAGAAAAAAGAATAGAACTGGCAATTCTGGCGTCAGCTGGTTGCAATGCCAATTATCCAGCGTCTAGAGTGTCTAGACTCTAGGCCGTCTCTAGGATTACAGAACTATTATATAGATTATAGAACCGTACGCTGATTCGATGTTGCCGATTCTCCCACTTTTCGAAAATCCGAAGTATGACCAAGATTGGAGATTTGTAGCCGTAAGATTATGTGTCGATCAATGTCGGAGCGTACGCGAACTATATAAGAAAATATCTCGGAGAGGCGAATACTGAATCTACAAACTTTACAAAAAAAGTTAATTTTCTATCTATTTCGAAAAATATTTAGTCCTGTTCCAACTAATACTAGGGTAGGTAATGAAATGTTGCCACGGAAGCTGAAGAAACATGCGAACTAGCAATATAGTTAAAGACAATTCAAATGTTACAAGGATTGAGGAGTAGAATATAACTATATTTAAGATGGACCATCTATATGTTACCTTTTCAAAGAATACAGTTATATCCACTTCAAAGCTTGTGCCTTAATTTTGAGCAAAATGTTGATATGTTTGCATTTAAGTAGGTGGGTTTAATTCGTAAGTCAGAAAACTGGTCTCCATGTCTATCGGCCATAATTCAAACCACAAAATCATCAATGCCGGCTCTGTTTGTTGAATTCACCACTAAATTTTCCAGAATTACCTTAATAAAAATTAATTTTGCAACCGTGTCGCCGATTCCAAGTCGATCGTATCGCTTATGACGCAGCCGCATGAGATTCGCGCTTTTTACGACGATGCGTCGACGTCAGACGCCGCGCGGCTACGTTGCCGACGTTGCTAGACGGTACGAACTCAGGATTCAGAGTATTTCAGTGTTCAGTAAGTAGCGTTAACGGTGGCTGGTGTTCGAAGGTTGTCTGTTGTATTTAATTCATTCTATAAGATCAGTATCAGACGGTCTGTTTGAAATGCCTAACATTATCAACGAGATTAAGCTCGACTTCAAGGACGTCCTATTGCGCCCGAAAAGGTCCACCCTGAAGAGCAGGAACGATGTGAGTATTGATCTTGATTTTTAACCACCTTGTTCATTATCTATTTTTAGGGAGATTTAAAAATAATCGTCAATAAAGTACATTTGTTTCCCAGTTTTTTCTATTCATATATACATCAATAAATGGAGCGAGCATTTCAAAGATTAATGCTGTAAAATATTCTAGATAAATTCATAATCAAATAAAGTCGGTTGGCAGACAGGACACGCTCCATATTTTTTTTTAATCAAAAACAATTGCCATGATTTAGACTATTTATTTTCGTTCCAAAATATACTTGTCGCGTCGTTTAGGTTTAATTACATCATAACGAAAAATAGACTTATGCTGATCGTATAGGTATACGCTGAGAATGTTGCATTTTTTTGGAAAATGTGGTGCGTTTCACTACCGCGGCAACTGTCTGAGATTGATAACTTAACTAACCTATTCTCTTTTATATATGTATGTAAATATGTTAAACACGAGGGGGAAATCGTCGAAGTTCCCGCGTACTGCTGTGTGAAGTACAGGGTTTACAGGTTTGCCATACTTACATGTTTTCTAACCAATAGGCTAAAATGACCCAAAACTGAAGTTTTATATTTCATAACAGAATGAATTTTAGAAATCACGAAATACCCTAGTTACTTGTTTTGTTCGTTTTCTCATACAGTGAGGTAAACAAAATTCCCTACTTACGGATTTAAAATAATTCTAATACCCCATTTTTTAGAAGGATGTACCATTTGTAAGATTTTTAAACGAGACTTTTTACATCTCACTCTAGTAGGTGTGATACTGTAATACAAACAATTTTGGATTTGATATATTACGTTTTTTGTATCCTCCAGAGGTGTAAAGCACAAAAATACATCTTATTTCTGTATGTGGTGCGTTTCACTTCCGTGGCGACTGTCTGAGATTTATAACTTAACTAACCTATTCTCTTTTATATATGTTGATAAAAACACGAGGGGGAAATCGTCGAAGTTCCCGCGTACTGCTGTGTGAAGTACAGGGTTCACAGGTTTGCCATATTTACATGTTTTCCAACCAATAGGCTAAAATGACCCAAAACTGAAGTTTTATATTTCATAACAGAATGAATTTTAGAAATCACGAAATACCCTAGTTACTTGTTTTGTTCGTTTTCTCATACAGTGAGGTAAACAAAATTTCCTACTTACGGATTTAAAGTAATTCTAATACCCCATTTTTTAGAAGGATGTACCATTTGTAAGATTTTTAAACGAGACTTTTTACATCTCACTCTAATAGGTGTGATACTGTAATACAAACAATTTTGGATTTGATATATTACGTTTTTTGTATCCTCCAGTGGTGTAAAGCACAAAAATACATCTTATTTCCGTTGGTGTTTTTGTTGATTATAATGGAATTTTAGTATAACTATGAAGGAGAAGATTAAAATACTGTTTTGATCTTCTCAAGAAGAAGTCAATTTAGTTGGCGAAATACGTGTTGGGCTTAAAAAAAGTGGTTTTGCGTGTGGTAAAACTGTCTAGGGTTTTTGGTTACTGCGCCAAAGGATCAAATATATTGAGAAAAATTTTACCACTACGAACAATTCGTGTATTTGAAGTCAAATATCGTTATTTCTTCGTACTTATATTTGTACAACGCATGTTGTTTTATATTTTGTGCTTTTTCTGTTTTTCATATAAATGTTTTTGAGAGTAACAAAATATGGAATTATTAGCCTAGCCTATTATTTGTGCTTCAAAAAATCTGATAATTCTGCTGCATGCTTTCATCTGGCACAGTTCCAGTATGTTTTGGAAAATTAATGTAAGTTTAAAGAAACCCAACCCAAGTCAGTGAGCAGGACCTTACAGAGTGTTCCAACCTAAGTTCTAAGATACTAAAAAAAATGTTTAAAGTCTATACTTTCCCTAATTTGACGTATTTCCTAAAACTGTCAATAATTAGTTTTTAATACACAGAAACTGTGTAATAATTACACAATCTTTTGATCTGCATGATGGAAGAGTTTCGAAAAACGAGGTTCGAGGATTTTTTAAATTCCTCGGTTTTTAATTATATAATTTTCGAACCGCATCACGTTTTGATTCTTACGCTAGTGGTGAGTTACTATGAAAAACTCATTAAGATCAGATCCTGTTTCCCTCCCTGATTCTTTGATGATTACTCCGCTGCCACTAGATCAAGTTTTGAAAAGTAAAACTTTTTCGTCATTGCTGTGAAAATTTCAGCATGATCACATCAGTATTTTCCGGTCAACGATTACCGGAGACGACAGACGTCAGACAGACACATCAATGATTCGCGGATTTTTAGGCTATACATTCCAAAAAACACCGAAAAAACCTGTGATTTTCAATTTTATCACACGTCTTGACGTATACAGTGAAATAGTATGTTATATTTAGTTGTATATAAGGACTTTGTACTTCAAACATATTATGTAGCATGAACTTATGTTAAAAAGACACTAATAAAGTTCTGAGCTCCCAGAATTGTTTTAATTTCTAAGCCGATTAGCGAACAATTATAAGATACAGAATCCATTAGCACAAACCCTTATATATTTGTGATGAGCAGTCAATAGTGTCAAACATCTGAACGTCTAGAATTTTGACATCGAAAGAGTTTTTGAGGTCGTTGTATATGAGAAAGTGGGGAGCTTTATTTATTATGGGATGATAAGGGATAATATTGATGTAGCATCTAAGAAAAGATCACCCTGTATGTAAATCATCCGGAACATGTGATTAGTTGTCAGAACAGGCATCTCTAATGTCAAGATTGTTCGAAATTTGATTATGGACATTTTTGTATACTCATATATTGGAACATTGAGCAGTGACAGCAGTCTAGTCAGTCTTGAGATGTCAACCAGTTAAAAACTAGAAATAGTGTAAAAATGTATATATTTTTGCACAGGATTTTCCTGTCAGACTTGGGGGTTTCATAATCCCCTATACTCATACTAAACGTGTGTGTAATTCTTATTCAAATCCGCGACGTAGGGTCGAGTGTCACTAGCTCATAGACTATAAATCCCATCGGGCGATCGGAAGTAAAATTCAGCAAGGTAGAGGCGCATCTGTACATTGAATGAGCTAAATCACATAGTATTTATCGGTTTGATCTCATTTATAAAAGAAAATGATGCTTCCTTTGTGGCGACTCAGAGCTCAAAGACTCCACTGTTTTACTTGCTTGTTAGCTTTTTCTTCTAACTTTATCATAATTAATATTAACATATCCCTTTTCTGTTGCCTCAACTACCTCGACGAACGTTATGATAGACAGATAGATAAATGTTTGTTGATCGCCCTATATACCATGCGGGTCTATTACGGATGCCACATGGCGCGTAATTCTATATTATGATATTGATTAACAATTCACTAGGCAATTCGGTTTATCATATCGTGATAAAGGGCAATGTTAAGACAAGTTATTTTAACGTTCTTGTTTCGATTTCCTTACTGATAGTGGTATAGATAGTAATAAGGTTTCATATGTTTTTTAAACATCCTATTTGTGTATGAAAATAATTATTTTTCTGTCAAGTCTTGCTTTAAATGCTGATTGGCGTAACTTGGCTGTTGGGTAATAGTTCCATACGTTTTTGCTAAATCGTTGCATTTATCGACCTAGATATTCACGAGGAACGAAGTGTGTTTGTAATCATAATGGAAATTATGCTACTGTGCATATCAATTATATTAACATTATAGTTCCGAATTTAAGATCATCTCATTTTCGTCGGTCTGTTTGTCTCTACAGATACCAAACAAAGTTAAAGGGACAAAGTGGAAGATAAAAAAAAGAAATACATCAGATAGAGAGGAAAACGCATGGGCATCGTAAATTTGAGTATTTGAGTCATTATTAATGTCCAAAGCTTTCAATGCATAATTCATGAAGATGTATTTTGGTTGTTGAAACAGTTCGCGATAAATTCAGATCACAGTGCTAACCCTGACCTACGCATGCTGCAATAAACTTAAATAACTCCACAAGTGTATGCTACGTAAATACCTCCAAATGTGTATTTGAATTCCGAACGAATCTTTACTTTAATTTGGATCAATTAGCGTGCCAACTATTCTTGAAGTTTTTTGTTTTGTGTTGTTAACTAATTAGCATATGTTAACTTATTATCCATAGTAGATAGCGTTTTATTCGCAGTTATCTGATCATGAATTTTTAAACTCACGTATAGTGAGCTATTACTTTTTTCTAGTTAAATGTAGTCTGGCATTATCCCAAATTGTTTGTTCTGGTCCGTAGTCTGATAGAATTACCGCTGGCGAAAATCTCATTTTCACAAAGCAATTGAACGGTTTCTGCCACTCATCTCCCAAGTGTCGCCCATTGGCAACTTACGAAGTCCAAGGTCCTAACACGTGGACTGCCTTGAAGCGGCAACAGATGTCCCTTACCTTACGACATCTTTTAACAAGGGTAAACTGATTTACAGCGACATCCCGAGGGCCTTGCAAAAAAAATTACTGCAGCTATCGCTATTCTTGAAAAAATGTTTATAAAGGATCACGACTGAATAGTCTAACATTTCATCAACATATGATATGAGTTTTCGTGATGAATATGGCATGAAACCATGAAGAAAACGGAACGTATGGAATTTGCGATATAGTACTTCCCCGCCAATTGGCATGGGAAGTAAAATTGACATCATCTGTTTGATTAGGTTTAAAGTCATTATTGTAGCTCCCTTCAAGCGACTCGAATTATACCACTTGAATTCTATTCATAAAATAGCTGTAAACTGGTCAATATAGTGACGTTACTATGATAACGAGCGCAAACAGAGCCGAGCCATTTGCAAATACATTAAAATGATATCGTCATAATTTGCAGGTTAATCTGTTCAGAGACATCACCTTCAGGAATTCAAAAAGGACGTACAGGGGCGTTCCCGTGATGGCCTCGAACATGGACACCGTTGGCACGTTTCAGATGGCCAAGGCCCTAGCTAAGGTAAGGCGCTGCTATTCTCTATTTATTTTTAGCTAACACAGTGAACTGAGCAGTGGCGTGCATAGCTGTATAAAATGAATATGTCAACAATAACATGCGAAGGCACCAGTAATACATGTTTCCTGTAAATACAGTTCAAAAAAGATCAAAAATAAGAGGAATCTTGAAAATATGAACGATTAACAACTGTTTAGGTCTCATTTTGGCAGAAAAAATCATGGTCTTGTGTAAGCAAGTGAATGTCGATTTTCCATTTTTTATATTAATTTTGCTTTATTTAATTGGAAACACTAGAACGATTATATTTTTTTCAGGAATGGATGGAAATTTGATTTTTTTAAAATGATGCTATCTTCATATTATGTATCCAGCTTGGTGTGTACCACATGTTCATGAGAGACCATAAATGCAAGATGACGAAAACAATTGACCTTAAAGCTGAACTACCAAGGTTGATGCAACAAATCCTGTGACACTGTTCGTCGACAGAATGTCAAGGCTAATCGAACCTACTTGCAAAATCCCATTGCCGAAAATAAACACGCCAATGTTAAATCCAGGGACAGATAATATGGCCTTTCCAAATGCCAACATGACATTTATAAGGTTGTTGTACCCCAGTGGAAGCCGATTTTTCCAGACGTTAGCTGAATAGATTAAAGACAGATTCACGAAATGCCGATTTCGACATGCCATCAGAACGAAACAATTGCGAAAGTTTCGAAGGGTTAGATTTTTCGACCAGTTCCACATTCAGTTTATTTGTGAACCCAGGTGTCATCGGTATCAAGTGCCTTCCACATTATGAGCGTAGTATTCTCAAGAATCAAGGGTGTTAAGCTGAATGGATCTCTGTAGATGAGTTGGCGAAAGGAGGACTGTCAACGATTTCCTTTCTGGTGGACGATGTCGAGGTCATATAAATGCTTGAAAAAAATAAGAAATAAGACTATGGTGCAGCGAAATGCTTGTCAGACTAAGTACTATACTTTATACGAAGAGGTCTGGCTATCATGCTTGTTCAAGGACTCGTAACGGTTTTTTAAGCCCAGATAAGACCTTGCCATTCCAGCAGTATTTCTGCTAGACAGACTTGTGTAGCAGTTAGTGGCCGACGGAAATGAACAAGATGAGGACATGGATTTCCGTCTTTCCCTTGAGTTAGTTCACGAAGCCCCACGACACCGCAGACCACAGGTTAAAAACCCTGTTGTAATCAGTTCGTATGTTTGCTTCACTGACTGCTGTTGATTTTGTGTACAGCCACTGTATGTGTATACTTTATTTTTAGCTCTATACTTGGTGACAACTATTCTTATGTAAAATCTCGCATATGATATTTTGGCATCGTTGAACAGCTGACAAAAGTTCTTGACATTTTTAATTCGTAAACGTAAACTGAATAATGAGAGAAAAGAAAAGAGAAAATCACGAGCACTGTACAAAACAATTAGAGCAGATCACCTATCGGAAAAGAACGACAAAATACAAAGTAAAGATTCTATTCCCAAAATAACTTGAGGACGATAAGAGAAAAGGCCCCTTATTGCCATATTTAAAAAGAAAGGTTCGCGAAAAAAATCAAGTTCAGCTTTTCTGCACTTTTCGGCGAGTCTGTATTCGAGTAATATTCTTTATGTTAATATGATGTAAACAAAATATTTTTCGCGTATTGAGCCATATTTGGTTTGAATGGCAACATTACAGAGCTCCGACACCTCATTTTTGAGAATTTCTGGAAACATTCAATAAACGTTGAGTCAAAAATATTAATATTTTCCCCAGAGGGCGACCCATGGGATGAGTTGATGTTGCTATCACACCCTTGACTGGGTGACGTATATATCATTCGATTGCTCTCTACAGATACACCGCCAGGCTATACTGACAAGTCTAGGCTAAAGACGAAACATGCATGCCTATACCAGGTCTGATGCATAGTAGAGAGCATGCACTTATAAATCTTTTGTTGATGTAGCTTTTGAAACTTATCCCTGTGTTTGAAGCCGAAACGTTACTAAAGCTGTCAACCCAACTATATGTGATTAAAATTACCAGCAAGTAGACAGTTTATGATGAATAGATCTTTTGTATTTCATTGTCATTATTCCTGAATTCTGGAATCTCTATTGATTGTTTACTACCAATTTTGAGTATAGCTTCTAATGATCCTCAAATTTAGAAACTTGAATGATGTTTCTGTTTCAGCACGGCTTGTTTACCTGCATCCACAAATATTACACAGTAGAAGAATGGAAGAGCTTTGCTGCTGAAAACGCAGACTGTCTCCAATATATGGCCGCCAGCTCCGGCAGTGCGGAAGCAGACTTCAACAGATTGTCGGAAGTACTCGAAGCCATACCGGAAGTGACGTTCATTTGCCTAGATGTTGCTAACGGGTACTCGCAGTACTTCGTCGAGTACGTCAGAAAAGTCAGAGCTGCCTTTCCTACGCACACAATAATTGTAAGTACAAACCATGGATACTTTAAAAGGATAGTCTCCTCGGAAAATGCATTGTTTCTGATGTTCAAGCGTACCGTCATGATGCTGCTGATGCAGTGACCATGGACGACTGATATTTAACTGATGGACGTGATGTAACCATGAACCAGCCATGGAGACACACCTACTTCTACGTTCAGTATCATATGTAGGTCAGCACCCCAAAAGCTGGGAGCTTTTGATGCAAAATATTATATTCTCTATAAAACTCAGATCAGATCATCATTGGAATTCAATCCAGAAGAAGAGCAAAACGTCTAGTCAGCACCCCTGACATTACAAAGATTCTCTACAGCTTGGAACATCAAATAAATAGAATATACTTTAAACATATAATTTGTTTCAGGCTGGTAATGTAGTGACGGGAGAAATGGTAGAAGAACTGATCCTGAGTGGTGCTGACATAATCAAAGTAGGCATTGGTCCTGGATCTGTATGCACTACAAGGACGAAAACTGGAGTAGGATATCCTCAACTGTCGGCTGTGATAGAATGCGCAGATGCCGCCCATGGCCTACAAGGGCACATCATATCAGTAAGTATTTCATTCTATGCAGTCCCGGAAATTATTAATCCAGATAGACACATTCAAAATTTTACACATAATGTTCAAGCAACCATTGAAAATACTTTCCGACATGAGATCTTCTCTCTTAATGCTTCATAACCAAATCACTATTTTGCTCTCTATCGTCGAACTATGGTGTGCAGAAAATTTGTTATTCAGGAGAATATGTTTTTCTCATGAGGTACGTCACTCAGTTGTGTCGGCCGTTCCATAGAGGTCATAGTGCATAGGTTATGCTGCCATATTTTTTAAATTGGTACATTAGCAAAGAAGGAAATCATCATTCATCTCACTTCGTTTTTTATGTCTCTCAAGTTTCTGATCGTTTTCGAGTGTCGACTGAGCGATATTGTACCGGTTGCAAGTTCGACGATTTTGTTTACTCACATAACAGGAAGGAACAATATAATTTAACAGACGCGGGATGTTTTTGATGCTTAATATTAATGGAATGAACGCGCTCCAAAACAGACTCGCAAAAAGTGTACGTTAACCAGAGCATCTACAAGGGGAACGCGTAAAATTCTGTCACTTTCACAGTGCTTCTCTTGCTTAATCTGTAAACCTGAATTGTTTTTGAATGAGAAATACTTGTCTATCTTCCAGTGGTACATATATCTAATTATTTCCACAGGACGGCGGTTGTACATGTCCAGGAGACGTCGCGAAAGCCTTCGGAGCAGGCGCTGACTTTGTTATGGCGGGCGGAATGTTTGCTGGCCACGATCAATGCAACGGTGACCTCATCGAGAGAGATGGGAAAAAGTACAAGATGTTCTATGGAATGGCTTCTAAAACTGCCATGGAAAAATATGCGGGTAGGTGCCTACTAGTCATATATAGATATAATAATCACTCAACTTGATTTAAATATATTACAATCTGTGGTATCCGTGGGGCAAAGTTAAATTTAGCTATCTTAGGATTTAATCAGAAGGAGAGATTTTAACATTTTCAATTTAATTTGCTTACATGAAATACAAAAATTGCCGCCTGGAAGGATACGCCTTTACAGGCATATACTTGATATAAATAATACATTTTGGCTTCTACTTTCAAGCCAGTTTTGTTCTTTAAACCTCAATGTGCTGTAAATTTCTGGATTACAAAAGAATCTGTTGAATATTTCACCATAAGTCATTCTTTCTAATATTCTTACAGTATTTGAAATATATGTACTGGATGACCATTTGACACTATTTGATAACATTTAGTGAATTACCATTCCAATGGGTAAATGACTACAACATAATGATTCATCGCGTTTTGACTGACTAAAAAGTAACAAATATTATTAAACAAAAATTTTACTGATGTTTCGACTGGCCTGATAGCCTTTTTCTGTGTACATTTTTCGTATCATCAGCCGACATCGCCACTGAACTGGTTTAAAAACTATTTTTGTTATTGTCACAGTAGCAGTATCAGACTTTCCTCACAGTTTTGTAGTAGTTTCAGTTATAGTTGAACCTAAAGAATTAACATTGTTTTTGTGATGTTCACAACGTGAAATGTCGTTCCCATATTTTCTAAAACTAAATACGCTTATGTCGTGAGAAGTGAAAGGCATTTACCAGAATATGTGAATATGGATTACTATTTGACAGGTGGTGTAGCCGAATATAGATCTTCCGAAGGTAAAACGGTAGAAGTACCTTACAGGGGGGATGTAGAAGTAACGGTACTGGACATCTTAGGGGGCCTACGTAGCGCTTGCACTTACATAGGAGCCTTCAAGTTGAAGGAACTACCGAGGCGAGCAACTTTCGTTAGATGTACGCAACAAGTGAATACCATCTACAGCTAGGTTTAAGCAATATTTTAGCACAATTCAAGGTTGCCTTTCAAAGAAATTATATGCTGTGTGGGAGTACGTGAGATCTACACGTTTTTATCACTCAGTATAAAAATAACTTTAATAAAAAAATATTAAGATAGTCACCGTTGGCTTTCAATTGGTGTTACTAGAACAACTATTATTTTAATTCAGATATATATATAAAACAATAGCTTTTAGAGCATGTTTTTAGAACAATTATTACATCGAATAACTTGTAACTAATGAGCTTTAGCGCTCATTCGATGAATCCATTGTATGACCTCCCAGTTTGCCCAGTATTCTACCATACTATTTTCTAATCTTTCGACTCTACTATGTATGAAATATTAGAAATATTGGGCGTATGAGACGGGGTCAAGTTTAATGCACACAACAGGTATTCATTTTATGAATATTTTACTACCATTACTTTATATATTGTTACATTAATTTCCTATGTCTCGCCACACAAAAACGTTACTACTTACCATAATCTAAGTAGAGTGATACAGAAATATATATTTTGTAATCGTTCCTTTTTATTATTCTCTAAGTCTATTACACTCAGGTCTCTGAAATGTTCTTCTATATGGGTGATTAAAAAAATAAGTTTTTGTTTTGTGATTGATTATCCACTGAATCGATACATTAATTATTGTGTTAGACATACATTCTATTTTTTGTTTTTTATCTTTTAGAAACTGAAGCTATAGCTTTTAGTAAAATTCATGTTGTTTATTTGTTATATTTGTATTAACTACAGTATATTGGTTTTTATTTTCAATGTATCGGTGATCTGATAGCCATTGATTTTTAAAAACTATTTTTATATCAGCAATGGCTATTGCTTTAATTATTACCAATACTGTTGAGGCTTCTATGACTGAAGCATAAGGAATGTTGCAAACAATTCATTTGAGCTAGCTACTTTTAAAAAATTATTTGTGGTGATGTAAAATTTAGTGTGACATGAGTTGAAGCAGAAGTATTATAGAATGAAGTATTTTTGTTTTTGAGACATTTTAAACTTTTTGTTTTGAATATGTGATAGGTTTGCGAACTAAATTATTTTATATGGAATATTTTTTGTTTAGATGTTTCGAGAATCAACTCAGTTGTTGTAATAAATATATTAAGCATACAAACGATTGTTTTTATCTCCTGAACTATTTTTAGCTACAGCAGGTAACAATTAATGTTTGCTTTAAGGAAGATATCAAACTATAACTGGGCAAGTTGAAAATCAGCAATAGCAGGGATTGAAAAATATCGGCAAATTACCTGTTCTCTCTACTCTCTTTTTTAAACGTAATTTTTATTCTACGGTAAGGAAAACTGTCAAAATGCAGACTAATAATTCACTATACCGTGAATGAAGAATTTTTTGTTTCCAACAATTTGGAATCAAGTATTAACAAAACCACTATTCGCATGTCCGTAGGACCTTTGGCCATGACTTTGAAACTAGACATGGTCGTTGAAAGGAAAACGAAGTGGAAAAATATGAAAAATTATCAAGTGGGTAGTAAAATTATTAGTCCTTCTCAATTTGATGTCTCGCGAGAGTTTGTCCCAAAATTAATTCTTATTCTGTTAGTCCATTCAAACGAATTCTCAGAAAGAGGTGGAAATTGCGTAGAGATGGATGGGATATACGGCTTAAGAGATGGATTTGGGGCCCTTGGGGGATAAATATCCTAAGGTAAGTACCTGACTCTGAGAGGTCAGCTGAAGAGGGGACACGCGAAGGCCTTAAATTTTGAACTCGAAAACTATATTCTAGAGAAAAATGATAAGAAGCTGACAAAATCTGTATTTTTCAACCTTGAGTTCTCCGGTTATGAAAATCTCCTATTTCTTGAAAAAATGTTTCTGATTACATTTTTCGGCATACATTGCCCTGTTAAAAATGTAGATTTTATCAGAATGCTGATAGGTTTCAGTCATTTTTTTCTCTAGCACCTATTTTTTTCCCGTTCTCACGAAAAATCTAAATGTAAGCACTTCTGAGTATCCCTCTTCTTCAGTTTACCTCTCAGGGGCGGGTACTTTTAGGATGTTCACCTCCTAATTACCCCAAACCCATCCCTGAAGTCAAATATTCAGCCTCCCTCCACGCGCTCTATAATAATTCGTTAAATGAACTATTAGAATGTGATTTTTAGTGTTTTAAATTCGCGGTTCTATTTTGGTTAGTGTGCAAGTCTCTGCCTGGAAAGTTTGCGAACAAAACACGCATAAATTGTATTTGAAATCGAATTCATGCCAGATAGTTTTCCACCTTTTCCATCTCTAAAGAGGCCATATTATTGACATGCATTTCTCACTTTCAGTTTTTTACACTAGTTTAATAATATCTGCGTATTTTTCTGAATATGTAATTGCTAAAATATTTATCCATTTATCAATCGCTAACATAATACAGGCTTCTGGAGGGACCAACTTGGAGCCTGATAATCGATTTTAAGAAATTTCAATATCTTAATTTGTAAAAAGCACTCGACCAAGCTTGATAATAATTTAGAAATGAAATGTTTAAAATCAAACTAAAATTATCTTCCATTATTCATATCTTATTATTAAGCCTAACTTTCACAATGTGCAGTGAGGAGTGGTCTTAAGAGGAATCATGGTGTTCTACTTACATATCCGGAATAAAAAAATGTATCAGAAGAAAGCAATGTCACCATTGAAATATCTGATACATTGTAAGTCAAAACTCATTTTATGCAATCAGTTAGGATCTACTTGATTCAATTTTTTGATACGGATGTGTTGAGTAGTAAACAGGTTCCTAAACATTTTTAATGAGTAATACATTTAAGAGTCGGATACGACAAATTAAGAACACATTTTTTGGTAGACAATTATTTATTAAAGTAATATTTGTACAGTTATGTTGCTTAGTAGAAAATTGTACCAAAAAAGAAACTAAACAGCCATATTGTGACTCCTGTGATACAATTTGAGATGACATTTATTGTACAGATTCCAATACGGAGCAATTCTATAAATTCTACATTTGACCAAAACGGTTCTTTTCCATCACTTAATCATTTATAATGTCAATATAATTATCCTCAAGCGTTTCATTTCATTCAAATCAAACAAAAAAGACAAACAATATATATATATAAACGACGCAAAAAACTAACATGAAAAAAAATCTAGAAGATATCTTCCAGACATCAATTATAAAGTGCGATTCATATATAAATAAATAAAAGATAAAGATGTCAGCAAATTGAAGAAACAATACACCCGGCGATATAAAAATAATTTTCAATGTCAATCCTTACATCTATTACATAGGAATACAGGAATTTGGATACTCTCTTCACAACTACATTTAAATATGTGTGAGTCAATGTCCAGTTAAACTTGCAACACAAAAATACTACTTAGAATAAAGGAATCAAGCAAACTGACATCTGAGCAGTTAACAGAATAAGATTATTGTTGCAGCATGATTTTAACATATGAGTTAATGTCTTCCAATTTCGTGTCTAATTTAGTTTGAAAAAAAACTATGAGTACTGTTAACTTCACAAGATACCCCGCTGACTTTCTGTAAACCTACCAGTTCATAATAATTTAAAAAAAAAAGAAATTTCTACAAATTCCGAACACAGCTCATTCAGAAGCTTCTGGAAAAATACGCCTTCGCCCATTTTTGTTGCGAAGAAATATGCCCTAATTAATTATTTAGGGATGCAGTGCAAATGTCACTGGAAAATAAATGATCAAATCAAACCGTTGTAACAATCTTGTCTTGCTAACTCAGCAGATGTAGCAAACTAGAGGTTTGCGCTTCGATAAAAATATAAATAAATTATCAACAATAAAAGACAAGTCTGTAAGAGCCCACACCTAAAAGCAGAAATGGTACTTTGATTCCCACCTTTCAGTGTGAACGAACATGTCGGTTGCTTCTTCGGTGTAATCAATTACACTATATTTAAATTTAATTCATATGGCGTAAAAACAAACACGAGCACTTGATCATTTTGCTTTCGAGCGCCTGTTTGTTTTTACGCAGTATAAATATTTGGATAGGGTATAGAAGGTAAAAAGTTCTACCTGTGCCCCCAAACGTTGCTAGCTCTCTATCAAGTCAATTGAGTTGAAAAAATGAATGCAGTTTTCAAGGTAAAATTAAGGAAATAAAAATTTGTCTTGTTTCGTAATTTTACAAAATAAGATATCCCTTTAGAGTTTCGCTCAAAACGTTAGGTTAAGTATTCTGTACTTCCACCAATTACATTCAACAAATAAAGAATCACTATACTTATCTATTTTGAACAGCCGCTTTTCGTATTCCAGAAAAATGGTAGAAAATGGTCGAAAATAATAAAACAATTTTTGCGCAGATGTTATGCAATGTCAAACTTACTTAGGAAGGAAAAATGTTCATGGTTGTTGAAATTTTACACGTCATGATACAGTACTCTTTACACAAATGCTACTTTATAATTTTGATATTTAAGTACGATTGTGTTTTGTTACGCTTCATCGAGGGTTTGACATTTGAACTATATTCAACTATTTATACATATAATTAATAATAATGCCAAAATTACATTACCATCAGTTCAAAAGTAAAGGTGGATGCAAACGTTTATGTTCAAAATTACTGAAAACTTTACTTTTTAGGCTAGAAAGAGCGTAAACGTTATATATGTGGTTTCAATACATTTGTTATAAATAATAACAGATGTCATCAGAATTCCCTGATACACGCGTATGGTACAGACTCACGATGTCACTAAAATGTCTGACAAAACCAAATACATCTTCATATAAATTGAATTGTTTAGGAAAATACAATAGTAAACCTCTACTTCTCTTCCCAACCCTCGTATTAAGAGACTAATAAGAACAGGAATAATACAAAACCTTCAAATGCTCTAACTCTTAACACTAAATCGTACTGTAAGGCTATCCATCATTCTTATCACACATCATCAGTTGATACATATCTTTTGCAAACTGACACGATGACTGTTGGAATCACATATTTATTTTAGATTATGTATGTTTATTTAATGAAAGGCGATTTTACAACATCAACATGCCCAGCATATAAAAAAAAGTTAAAACTCTTACACCAACGGAGTGAACTTGAATGCATACCAGCTTAAGTAGTCGCTACCAGGAATTACGTATTTTAGATATGTGCAAAGAAAGCACACAGATTGCTGTTGAAGGGTATAGATAGGAAGAATGACTTTGAAATAACAATTTAGACGGTAGAAACACTCAGGTACGCCCTAAGTGGTCCACGTTAGTTTCACTTATACATCATCACTATTTCAACATGATTTGAAACTTCTCATATATACTATACATGAAGCTGGTCAATGTTGGCATTTGATTTTATATAAAGGGGTATATCTGTTGTATGCCTTTGTGATAAACAATGATGTCAGGATCTCGAATCTCGAAATCATGTAAAAATATGTTCATGGAAAAATTTAGTCTGGCTGCTATTCTGATAGTCGCACATTCAGCATTTTGGATTGTATAACTGAGTAGGAAATAACCATAGATTGAGGTCTTTTTCAATTTAGTTTTTGGAGTTTTGGGCTTTTTTTAGTAAATTGCATTCTGAATCTAATTATTTCAGTCACAACGGTCACCGTGTCATCCAGTACCTATCGCCCCTCCAATGCAGCCAAATCATAATTCCACTAAGTCACGTTTTCGTCCTCTAAGCGCAAATTATCAACACGTCACAAATTGTACCTCCCCTCATGCATTTATGTACAACTCACTGCGCTGACGCCACCTATGATCACTTTTCGTTCTCTTGAGTCTCTTCGACGTCGATTCGCGTGTCGCGTGTTTTTTTCGCCGGGGGCTCATCTGTCTCTTCTTCCATACCAGGCAGCTGGATTTTCGTGTCGGAAGCTTCGGAGGGCTGTCAAGCATATAATAAAACATTTCATAACAAATCACTGTTTAGAAATTGCGCTAAGCATGTATTTATCATTTAAGATAATTTCGGACAAAGGACGCCTTTATGGTGTTTGGGCATGTTTGCAGTAAGAAATGGTTCATTCACCTCACGAATTCCGAATTAATATTCCTTACTACATAAGTGAACAAGGATATAGCTGTAATAAGCTTGATCCAATTTGAATGTTGGAGATTTCTCCTGATTTTCGATATTAAAGTTATAGTAAAAAATAGCAATAGTCGCTATGAATACAAAACCTGAACACATAACAGAAAAAATAAAAAAAAATTATCTGTCAAATTACGAAATTACCATAGTCGAAATGATAATTAAAACCAGTTTGGAGGAGTCGAAATTGTTTTTAACAGGCCCGTCGTACATGATAATTACAAAACCTCCGATTGCCACAATTTCGAGTCGGCCATGATAATTTCAACGTTCGAAAGGAATTCTTTTCTTTATATTTATGTACATTAGTGGAACTGTTTTTATTCTACATTATTTTCGGATGAAACCTGCGTTGGCGTTGAAACCAGTTATTGGTTGCAATATTAGTCACAGGGAACGACACGTTCATGTGTACTAGGGTCACGCTAAATGCTTTTAGATACAGAAAAACTACAAGGTTTTTTTTAAAAACTTTATTCTGTTTTTTCAAAATATTCTTCCCCTACTCAATACATTCACGCATCCGGTAAAACCACTTGTCAAATTGTTGTGACCAACGTTCTTTTGGAAGGTTGCTGATTTCCTCCTCAAATGCAGCGATTGCCTCTCCATCGGTGGAGAATGGCGACCTCGCAACTTTTCTTTGATCTTAGGGAATAAGAAGTCGCACGGAGCTAGGTCCGGAGAATAAGGTGGTTGAGACAACAGTTTGACACCCTATTCAGCAAAAAAAAATCGAGTGTTCTAGCGGCGCTGTGGGCGGGTGCGTTGTCATGGTGCCATTGAATACCCCGCAGACCAGTCTTTGGACGGCTCTTGCATAGTTCTTGGAAGACTACAGCAACACATTTGGTTATAAACCATCCTGAAGTAACTGTCCTTTGATTTTCCAAGGCTACCGTTTTTCTTTCCAACACGCTTGGAAAGGGAAACGGGAAAACCAATTTTCGTTGGAGGCTGCTCACTTTCAAAGCACCAAACTAATGACTGCTGTTTAGTTTCGGGATCATAATGATATAACCATGTTTCGTCTCTGGTTGCGATATTAAAAATGTTTTTACTGTGCCCATTATAAATTTTTTCAAGTCAACTCTTGTTGCTTTCTGCTCAACAAATGAATGTGGCACCCATCTGAAAAATCCTTAGGGTAAGGTGATCATGAATGATTGTTCGGACCGCTGCCGATCCAATCCTCAGAGAAGCCTCAATCTCGGTGTAGGTTATATGTCTATCTTTTTTTTACCATATTTTGCACAGCTCCTACAGTTTTCGGTGTAACAGCAGTGGGCGTTCGACCTGTGCGAGGTTCATTATCGATTGAGACCCGGCCCCTTTTAAACTCAGCGAACAGATTAAAAACTGTAGCCCTAGAAGGGGCTGAGTCCCCAAAACAACTCACTAAACTTTTGTGACATTCCGCTTGTTTTAATCCCTTTTTATAGTCATACAAAATCATGGTTTGAAAATCGCGACTGCCCGGTTCCATTTTCACGTTAAAATTCGGCCAACACTCAGATGCATTCTAGACCGTGGCAAGGCCACTACTGAATGATTCAAACGCTGCCTTTGCGTGTAAGCACTTAAAACTTTATACAAAATAGCTGCGTGCTCAAACTTGTATAGATTAGGAATATCTAAAGACTTTCAGCGTGACCCTCGTATTATCTCCAAAGACACAAATATAACCAATGTTTTGTCAATTATACCATCCCTACCAGGCGACTGCTTGGCAAATATTCAAATACGCAAACACGAATAGCCGAATGAATTGCCAGCAATACAGAACGGTTACAAATATGCAAAAATGCAACGTGCGTGAAAGGATATGCTTCACTCAAGCTAACCTTATTCCTTCATAAACACTTATAACGAGCCTCCCTTCAAACATCATAAATGAAACTTTATTGTTGAAATGAAAGAGCAAGTTTCCTCACCTTTTCACTCTCACAATCGTCAGGGAAAGGTAACTGTTGAACGCAAACCAAACTCAGGTTCCATCCTTATAGAAGAATTTAGCACCAGTATGATTGAAATAATTCTTCGAAAATTGAACACCTAGTTGTAAAAAACTGTTGAAAATCAGACAGTTCTAACATTGAACGATTATTTTACTCATTCGTCTAATGGCAATAGTTGCAGCATTACAAAAAAGCGTTATGTAGGGTGACTCTCTATACTTTTCATATAATACTGGCAGGTCAAAATAAAATATAGCAATTAATGGCAATAGTTCCCGAGACTGAAGCGAATTCCTCTATCTATCTGTTCCAACAATCAATTACACAATAACACTGATGTAAAATAATAAAAAAAACTCATTGTAATAATAATAATGTTGTCAAGGATATACTGAATTTCAATTAAGCTACTTAAGAGTGGACAAAAATCCCACGTCACTTGCAGCTTGGTAAGAGAACTGTCTGTAAATCCAACAGCAAAAAGATGATTTTGACAAACTATACCATCAAACACGCATGCACTATCTAATTATACATTAATCCATCGTATAGTACACAACATCAATTTCATTGGTAACACATACCTGTGCATCTATCCCTCTCATTAAGGGCGTCTGCTTTATGTATAAATAAACTGTTTAGTTATAAAATCCTGTTCCTGACATAACATTGAACAGTTGGTAACCGTGACAACGAGTAACTAACAATATGATATAATGTTTTGGATATATGTGAAAATTGTTTCGATAGAGAGCAAACCCTCTGCATACCACACACGTGCATTATGTATACATTAAAAAAGTGTTGGTTTTGGGCTTAACTTTTAATCGATTATTTCTTAATAATGTCTCATCTGGACTGTGTGAATTCATTGTTGGTCAAACAAAATAGTTCAATACATTATGGTCGAAACCAGGGCCAAGCTTACTAGAATAACCTAGGACCGTTTCCGATAGCAACAAAATCGAGGGTTTCACATTAGCGCGATTCAGAAATATGACGGATTCGTAACTATTCAAAGAAACAAACAGCAGTGAGCTACTGTAGGTCCGACAAATTCGCCTTTGTTGGTATAGTGGATAAATATTTATACCTACAGTTCCAAATATCGTGTTTAAATATATGTATGAATTCAAGGCTATCTACAGTATTTCCATAAGAAAATGTATATTTAATATTTGGATAACATACGCTCCTCGTTAAAAAATATGAATTATTCGCAGACACATGTCCTTTACAACGGGAAAATAAACAGAAAACCTATAAGCTACTTCTGTAAGTTATAAGTTCTTATAATTTAAGGAAGAAACAATTTTCCATTTTGAAGTCAACAGCAGTTTTCAAATATCAAAATTTGTAAACAAAAATTCTAGCCGTATGACGAAAATATATTCGACGGAGAGCCAAATTGAAAAAATATGTATGATCTTGCAGGTTTATGGCAATGTTAAATTTAAGGATACCTCCAAATAGAATCAATCTTTTACTTTTGATACATTGTATAAAAACACGTTTCTGGACTACACAGTGCTGCTATTGTTATATATTTTTAACATTATAACTGATTTAAATTCAGCGGCTTGAAATCTATATATCTCCATCATAAATTCAAAAATAGTTTTTAGTATAACTTTATGAGGACACTCACCTGAACATCTGTACCATCCTCTCCGCAAGGCTCGGACCGCTTAAGCCTCTGCGTCTTTTTTCTAGTGTCCGTTTGGCAGTTCAACATAGATAACGTGATCGGTTTGACATTGGGCTGGTATTGTAGTTTGGGAGGCAGAAACACCCTAGTGTTGACGAAGTCATTTGGTTGGGGGGCAAAGTACATCGTCGGTACCCGCGTCTCGCCCGGGAAGTCTTTCAGGTCGTAGTTTGTCGCGCGGGTCACTAGGAGGCCTGAAGCTAAGTCACACAGCGCCCATAGTTTCTATAACATACATTATATTACAGTTACGGACTGGCCCAAATACCATTGATCTATTATAACTTCCCACTAAGTGATCAAGGTAGCATCAACTCATCTCATCAAGTGTCGCCCTCTATGGGGACGTCCATGGGCAAAGAAGTCACGTAACACCTCCCTTGCTCTTCGTACTCACTTTTACGATGTACCATTATCTCGGTTCATTCACATCAGAAGCTGTTGCCGCTTCAAGGCCGTCCAAGTGTGAGGACCTTTGAATTCGTAAGTTACCGATAGGCGTCCCCATAGAGGGCGACACTTAGAGATGATTTGATGATGCTATCACACCCTTGACTGGGTTACGTATATACAACACGATGGCTCTCTACAGTTAGACCGTCAGGCTGTACTGACAAGCCTAGGCTAAAGAAGAAACATGCATGTCTATAGCAGGTCTGATGTATAGTGGAGAGCATACACTTTAATGATCAAGGTAGTGTATCCAGCTTGAATTCATGCACCTAACATATTTTTTGAACTATGTACTGGGATGTTAGAAATAATGTCAAAGTTAATACTCACATAATTAATAGAATCGTCCTCCGGTCGTATAGCGTCCTTGTGATTTTTCATCCTTTCAATGAGGTTTTTGTAGAATCCATAACTGAAGTAATCATTCTTCGTCACTAATGGTTCCAACACAAACCATAAACATTGTTTGGCTCGCGTTAGGTCCGTCACATCGTCCCACCTATGGATGAAATACATTAAGTATTATTATCGGATCTTTGGAAATGCAAAAATTAATTTAGTAGGACTATTGCTTTGATCATTTCAAAACAACAATATTGGGAATGAATCTGACGTTTTTGGACAACACATTTGCAGTCTTGATACTTAATACATTTTAATTTTCAGCACTCATGAAATGAATACTATTATTTTTTCATAAATACGATACCTTTCATCGGATGTTACAATTCGAAATAGGAAAAATATACAGATCTGTAATTGAATGATAATGAATCATAAAGTCGAATTTTTTTAATACTAACCTGCTGAGCTGTAGATCGTGTGCTAGTACTGGTATCACAAATGCTAACATGTAATCTGGCAATATGTGTGGCATTTGACTGAAACTTTTTTCAACTTGGGCAGAATTCATCATCAACGTCTTAACGTAGTCTCGTCGTCTGTTGATATCTGCTATCATGTAATTGCGAATTGTCGCTCTAAGTCGATTTTCAGGTTCTTTGCCTATAATAGCATCGGAAAAAGATCAGCCCAATTCATACATTATGAAAAATCAAGTCATCAAAGTTCCAAAAGTGTTATGGTCACACTCGCAACACTGTGACGTCAAACTTGGAACATAAAATATATGTCACATCGTATCTTTAAGGAAAACTAAAAGATCATTTTTGTCAGTGTTGCAATGGTGCCGAGAAAACTGTCACAAAAAACCTGTGAGTTAGGTCGACATTCAAAAGACATATCTGATACAATGAGTGCACAGATTTATCCCCGTACATTGTAGTTTTACCAAACGGAAGTTAACCCATTTAAAAAAGTATGTCACTGGTTCAATAGACCTCAATCTACAATAGAATAGTTATTCTCGCTGTAGATTTTTAGTATTCAAAAATATAAATTCTTTGATAATTTGCTACTTTTCGATACTCTGCTAGCTCATGATTTTGTCACTGACTGGCAATAAGCATGTAAGAGCTAAAATGTCTGTTTTACCCATTTCTTGAAAATTACCTCACTTAAGAATGAAAGGGTTTGTTTTATATGATCTATTATCTTAATTTCCTCTGGCATTTCACAAATAATTATATCATATGTGTGGATTGCAAATTCTATGATTAATTATTTTATGCAGCTTCATACAATATTTTGACCTCTTCCCATCTTCATTAAGTAAAAAATAATTTATCACGACCACGTTTATCCACATTAGCATCTGCAAATACTGATTTCACATTCCTATAAAAGACAATGTAAACATAATTTACATTTGAAATCCAAACATCTGATATCTGATTTAGATGTTTTTCACAACGAACTGACTAAATTCAATGACATCGGAGTCAGACATAAAAAACAAAATGCTCATCAAAATTGAGGTATCATTTATGTAGCTACTCGGCTGAATAAATCTTCCTTCCTTTTTGTTTTATTTACAATCAACGAACGCCCAAGAAAAAAATATTAAATTCCGCGTTGATTATTAAATAATGACCATCAATTTACTACTCAACACTCTTGAATGCAAGAGAAGTTTTTGTAGAATGATCTCGAATAGTAAACATTTGGAATCTAATAAAATGTGGAGTCCAGGGAATTTATGAAAGCTGCCATACATTTTAGGTGTACATTCCTTGATACTTACCAGCTAATCCATAATATCCCATAAAATCAAGAGGCAGGCACTTGCTGGGCAGACCCTTATTCAGACCTTTGTGTAGCTTACTAGCGAATATTTCTCTAACTTGTTTCACTTCGTCCATCATCAACGTTGACAGATTGTAAAACTGTTCAGCCGTGTACTGGTCGCCAACACCTTTCTGTTCGCAGACTTTCAACATCGCACATCCAGCAGCCAATCTATGATGCATATTTGAAAATAAAAATGATTTCCCAATCGATCCGACATGTCTAATTGATTATACATTATTCGCAAAAACAAAGATATCAGATCTGAAAGTCAAAGAGGCTTAATAGACTCAGACTTTTGATTGTAGGAATAGAAATATTATTGCAAAAATTAGATAGCTTCGGATTTTTTCAAACATAGGTAACCTCAATAAAGCCTTCCTTTGGTAACACTATGGATAATATATAGGAGCAAAGTTCATCAATATCAAGTTTTCACCAATATCTGGTGTTCTTCAAGAACACTTGCTAGTACCATAACGGTTTTGTCATTTATGAACAACATTACAGACAGATTAAATTTTACATGGTTTTTGAATCCAGATGTCTTAAAATTATTATTATGTAGTAGATAATGCTGATAATTGTATTCAGTAACAAAAGGATCTAAACTATTTGTGAACTGTGTGAAAAATGCTATTGTACATAAAATCTATAATATTTCTGCAGTCAAAATTATAACAATGAGAGTAATACAGTTAAACAATCTTGGTAGGATATTGGAAACTTTTGAGCCACACATTCATAGTTTTCTATCAGCTAATAAACAACTGTAATCACAATAAGAACGTTATTCAATGTGTCTATCATACTGAAACCTGGATATGGTTGAATTATTTTTAGACCATGTTGTGACTATTAATTTTACAGCAGGAAATATACAAAGCTGATTCCTGAAAAACTTATTGAAACCAGACGGAGTTTATTGCAGTACACTGCTTTACAACAGCTCAAAAGTAATGTCTGTATTCAGGACAGCAGAAGCATGCCCCAATAGGTTTTTCATACAAATTCAAAATTAAAGCACACAATGTTTATTTACGATTTCCTTGGATATTATCTATGTCGCCAACATAATTCGAAAGTAGAACATTTTTTTAGAGTAATGTCATAAGACATTTTCCTTGTAAAACCGATTTTATTCGAATTTAAAGTATGAAAGTCACTGTAATTGAGGTTTCTTCAAAGCAAATCGCTAGAAATGACCTTTACTTTTTCATAAGAAAACTCTCACAAAGGCAGAATGCCTATAACACTCTAGAAGTGTGTACTGATAACTCTTAATGTTATTGTTAGAGAAAGCTGGGTCGAAGATTCACCATGGAAGTCTATAAAATAGGGATAAATTACTGAATTTTCATTGATGACAGGCTGTGGAAGTCCTTTGTAAAGTCAGGCGAATCCACCAGACATATTGCACTTTTCTGGATTGTTCCTAAAAGCTTCAGGAAGTGCTTCAAAGTCGAGCCACAGAGATGCAAATAATATTCCAGAAATGGCCTGATCTGAGCCTTGCAGAGTAACAGTAAGTGTTCTGGTAAATACAATTTTCGGGGACAGAAGAGAACCCCCAACTTATGAGATGCCAATCTTGTAAGACTGGCAACAGGATGGTGTCAGGCCATGTTACTGTTGATCACCAGAAACTTGATGAACGATGACTCGATTACAGGACATTCCCCTATTTCCACGACCGGCAGAACAGGATGTGATCTTATCCCAATTTTGTAATTACCTTCAGTAGGCGTTGTGACAGCAACTGTAATCACACATATATGCTCACCTCAACCACGACATTTCGGCCCTGCTCAATTTGCCTGACTGCAACAAATCCCCCTTGTGAAGTATGAAAGCGTTGAGCATCCGGAAGGTCTTCTGCGCTGATGCAGCATCCTGCTTCAACCCTAATAGCCACCTGGCCATCGCCTTTAACCCCTCCATCTTGCAACGGGTTTCTTCGGGAAGTTGGTCTTCTTTACACCAGGATCCTGTATGATCGGGAGCTTCCGCAGAGGATTCTCTGGTCTCTTTGACCAGTAACTCTTTCACTATCTGGTTTTATCGAGAACAAAATTGAATTTTTGGAATCAAAACGACTCTTGAGTCAGATTTATAATACAGTGTGTTTTTATAGCTCTTGGCAGTATCAAACGAGTGACACCACCACATAACGAAATGTTTTAAATCCAATGCAAGTCAATTTGTACAAAGCTAACTCCATTGTGTAAAAATAATAGAAAAGATGTTTCCTCCTAAATTTGAGAAACATTTATTGTGAATATAGTAAATAATACGATGGTTTTCGTTACAAACTACTTATCCGGAACGCGTGTCAGTATTTGCGTTCAATCATGGAGTGTTAAAGAATTCAACTAATATGTTAGTCCGTATATTTAGTGAAATGGACTCACCTTTCTAGACACGATATTCTTGATCTGCACTTTATACTTATCGGGCACGTTGAAGGCGATGTGTCCCAGAGTGACGATGGCTGTCCGATAATGCGGTGAATCGGGCGTCAGGTTGTTCTTCACCGTCTCCAAGATGGCCGGAAACAGCTGATCGTGCAGATTAGGCATGTTCTTGTAGATGCAGTGGACAGCGCCCTTTGCCTGTTTTGGGGTGCCCGTTTGGGCAAAGTCCACGCAAATAGGGGCTAGTTGGTCCATCAGCTCGGGAAACTGATCACCTATGAAAGGATAGTTCCATATCATTCATTTGTACGATTCGCTCCAGTCTGTTTAAAATATCTTTTAGTCGGTGATGGACATTGAGGATGGTAGAACACGGTGAATATAAGAAGCAATAATAAGGGTTAATAATTCAGTTTAAAAACTTTTTCCGGAAGATACTAACAGCAAAATCTGAAAAGTGGTAAGACTGTGTAATGTTTGAGGTTGCTGTTCCAGTATCACATATTGACCTCATCATTTAATCATTTTCTCTGTTGAAAAACATTCAGATTAACTCACTCAAACATCTGTATTTTCCAAGGAAAGTGAACAGAGATAGCACCAAAGGCGCCACAGTCTCGTCATCCAGCTTCAGCAAATCCATTAATTGTTCCAGCACATCTTCGTGTTGGAAGTGCGAGGGAAACACGACGCTCAGCATCACTAATAACCGGAGGCCTCGGTCTCCAGCCGTTGCCGGATGCAAGCCCACCTCCTCTATCGTGTTGCCGCCGCGCAAGCAGTCTTCGACGTAACCTGCAAAAAATGGATCAAGTAGATTGAATCTCAAGCTCTGATCTTACAGATTATATAAAGCTAGTCGTCAACTGGGGCTATTGGGAACATGCAACTGATCATCCAGCGCCATCGAATTATATAAAAATTTTGTCTGAGTGTCTGCGTCCACTTTCACTTTACACCAAAATATCAAAAATGTATTATTTTTCTTAGAAAATCCATCATCTCATGGCGCTAATAATCAGAACAGAACAGGTCCGGAGGACATCACTACTTGGAGATATTACAATATGGTGTAGTTAAATGCCTGCAATGTCATGATTCAATACCGTACTGTCGTATAAAAGCATTTAGGTGTGTCCAAAGTTAAAATTACTGATGACATGCTATGAGTAGGTACAAAGACGTCTCATCACTTATGTTAATAGTGGCGTTTCAAATTTCTATAGTATGAATATAGAAGTTTGTTAGGTTCTTCTAACAGTATATCCACGCTTTCCATGAACAATTGAATGAGGTCGATCACAAGCCGATGTTGTCAAAACGACTTTCAGGTGGATTGTCTTTTTTTCAGAAAACGCATCAGTGAGAGGGACTCAATACTCTACCGAATTATAATTTATTAGATGTAGGTTATTGTTGTTGCGACTTCATATCCAGAAGCGTAAATGAACGAATCCGTTTCAGTCAATAGTCCATCAGATACTTTTTACAAAAGTGAAAAATCGAATAATAAAGTTTCCTACTGATTGGTAAATGACAACATAGTCCATATCCAATACACGAATTACATGTCTGCATAAATGGATTGAACTACTGTCAGCCATTTAGCATATTGATCACAAAAAATATATATACCTATGAGCAACTTGATGGCTTCATGATCAACCATCACAGAGCTGATCCGTTCCAAGAGCATCTTTACAGTGTTGTAGTAGAGATTTGTCATGACTGGAGGTCCGAGCTTTCGCAGCACCGCAGCTGTGGCCTCGCTGCATTCTTTGCAACTTACCGAGGGCCTGGAAACGGTCTCGAACTGTTCCAGCAATGCCGGATCTCGTTTCAGATGTGTGCTGAATTTAGTCAGGTACTCATGGGCTTTCACTGGTTCTGGTAGGCATCTTTGAGGAAGAAACAATAATTTGGTGAACGAACAACATACAGTCCATATAAAATTGTTTATTTTAAGTGGAGTAAATAGTATATTTTTTCAAATATAAACGTTGAAATGAGGTTCAGGAAATCCTAATATAAATAATCCCCGTTAAAATTTACAAACAATACATAAAATGACGACCTTGGTAACAAATGGATTAACAGTTGATATAGCAGGTTCACCTTATCATGTGTATCTCTCCAAATTTATATATGAATCGCATATTTTATGACATCGAGTTAAAAAGTTGATACATTCTCCAGATGAGGTTTTCCGGTTCAGCTATTACAAAAATTCCTCAAATCCTGCCAACATTATTTGATGGATAAATTTATAATGACGTGAAATTATATGTTTGTACTTAAATTTGTATCAATACCTGAGAGCTCCATGTTCATGTTGTATATCTGATCTTTCATCAATGTTCTACCCAGATTTGGGCCATGAACAAGATATTCATGGAAAAAATCGATAATTTGCAAAATACGCTAATCCAGTTTTTAAACTGTTAGAAAACGGGACCAGTTGTAGCAGCAGTGAATTTAGTGGAAATTAAGAGGTTTTTTAATAGAACTCATCTTAATCTTTGATCAGTTTACGCTATAGTAGCAAAAATATGATTCCAGCCAAACTACAAAGCATTATGAAATAAATATCTAGCTCATGTAAAAAGATTGATCTTTCCTTAGTGTTTTATTTGTTTAACATATATTTCTCCGCCCCTCCTCTCAGGGAATACATTTTAAGAATCACTTTACCTAGACAACGCCTGTATTTTGGTGGCCATCTCTTTAACCACCTCTTGCGTCTGTGCGGGCCTACGATGTAACTCCAGCCATTCTAATACCAATTTCCTAACACATAACTGATTCTTTTGCAACTCCATGAAGGCTTTGGTAGCATGTTCATCAACAGTTCCGAGCAGGTGGTACAATTTCTTCATGCGCTCTGCTGCCGGTAGTTGGTACGGTACTAAGCAGGTATTTAGCAGTCTTTCCACCAACAGTCTGTGAAAAAAAAATTATCATAATTAGCTCTCTGGTATAGATCGGTATTCGGTGAAGATGACGCATTGAGATTTAAGAATTCTTTGCTGGCTGATTTTTTTCAATTTGTATCTGCTGAGCTGTAAAAGACGCTAGAAAACGTATACTTGGCAGCTGGTTAAAATAAGCATACTTGGTCTCCAACTAACGCAAGGCATCGCGCGATGCGGTAATTTGATTGGATGATTTGAAAAAACGTATCTCAATCGCAAATTGAAGACAAATGAGATAATGAATTGATGGTTACACACAACAAGCAAGGAAAAGAGTGAACAGAAAAACGTCCAATAATCATACCTATCTTCCATCCCTGACATATAATACCCATTCAGTATTTTGTCTTTAATCCATGTAACAGCCTTTTTTGTGGCATTTGGCACATCAGGGTCGCTGAGATGCTTTTTATATATCAGTGCTAACCCAGACATGGCTTCTTTCCTTATCTTGAATTTTTTATCCAACGTCCGCTCTTTGACGAACTCCAACAGATCTTCAGAATCAGAAACCACTTGAAAATCGTTTTTGGCTGTAGTGACAATAGCCATAACTACCTGTTAACAAATAGAATAAAAGCTTATGTAATAAATCATTAGGTACAGATAGTTATCTAAAAAACGTATATGTAGGTTGGATCATGTTTTGTGCTTTTTTATGTTTGAGTAAAGTATAATGTTAAAGCATGTTGTGAATCATACACTTTCGCGCTTGTTGGCCAATAATTGAAACCACATGTTTACAGAAAGAGCTTTTTGCCTCTCTGTAAGCATTCTATGAACATATTTGTTTCCAAATATGGGCTAGCCAATGTGGAATGATGCCTCACTACTTTCCTTATCTTACCTTAATTTAACTAATTTTAAAAGATTTGCTCGTAGACTTTTAGCAGTCTGCATCGGGACACGCCAAAAAAACGAAAAAGAAGCCATCGCAAATAAGATAAAATTCCGTGTAGATCGTAGATGCTCTTATTTGGTGAAACTCCTCCATCATTCACTTAGATTCACAAACAATTATCTTCGCCTTAGGTACACAATATTTATCTGAACAATGATTGGATCATTTATAAATGAGAGATAAAATTACAAAATTGAAGAGTAAAACATTACCTGATATCGAACGTTTTCTTCCGAGTCATGCTGCCTCATTTTGAGTGTCTCGGTGATATCCTTCCTCAAATCTGGGTGATTCAGCAAAAAATGCATGGAATATTGCACGCATTTCGTTCTAATGCTTATGCTGATATCGTTGAACCGGCCCAGAAAAGCTCTCCATAAAGCCGGATGTCTTTTGGGCAATTCAGAATCCTTTTCGCTGAACATCTTCGCTAAAAGGGCCACCGCAGCCAGTCTGTCGCTCTCCATCGGGCTCTTTAGTTTGCATTCTAATTGAGGGAGGACCGCGATCAAAATTTGAGGTCGGATATGGTTCAACTCGTAGATGAGGTCGTATACTTTACCGCAGATCTGGAGGTTTTTGTCCTCTATAAAAGACAAGTGTTAAAAAAAAATGTTAGTTTCTTTGTCCAAATGTCTCCAGAAATTCTTGGAAAGAACCTCGCATTTCTAAAACAACTGTGTTAACAAATGTCAGAACTGTTGAAACAATTTTCGGCTAGTTTTTCATGGATTTTTTTCACCTACACATTTTGGTCAAAATGAGAGTTTTAAGATATTTGATGTACTTCTGAATTACTTTCAATTATCAGTGTATTTTTCAAAAATTCAGAGTATTTTGTAGATAATGGTTTGGGTTTTCTAGGGGCTTCCTCAAACCCCAGTCCAAATACAGTCACACAAAAATGTAATATAAGCCCTAAAAAATTATAAAATATTCAAAATAAAGGATTATTTTGAACACATTAGAATATTAACAAGACATGGTGATTAAAATGCTAGATTCGTGAACTTGTGTGCATGTAGATTCTAGACATTCTGACTTGGTAAAACTCTTCATCAACAATCGCATTCTGTTATCAATCTATCAAGTTTTGCTAATAATTTTTTTAGGCATTTCAAATAGTTTAAAACTGTCTTCAGACTCAAATTGAACGTTCATTTCGACGATGCTTTGAAATAGCGTGGAACGCGGTACAAATTTCACGCATTTTCATTCAAGAAACTTTGTGTAAAACTATCACAATCCAATCAGAACAATGAAACAGAATAATAAAGTTATTATACTATTCTAGTTAATTTGAAAGATATCAATAAACGGATCTGAGGTGCTGATTGAAGATTTCTCGTAAATCGTTTCTTAAACATGATAAAAAACAAATTGTTGAAATTACCTTTTCCCAGTATCAGCACTTGATTGAAGAAAGCTTGTATATATGGCTCAAGCGTCTCGGACGTCTTAATGATGAGTTCCCTAGCTAAGAAATAAGCGTTTTTACGCTGAGTTTTATTGGGCTCTACTATATTTATTAATATAATGTCCAACAAGTCATTGCTGACTATGTCACTCTCAGAGATCAAAGGGCTCAGTACATCTAGCATAAAACTTTTCACTCTACCCGAGTGCTCGTCATTCACTATCTGCAATGTAAAATTTCTAATTAGTTAATGCAATATATCTGCTTAAAAAATTTAAATCAATTATCAATAATGTTGGTAAATTTTAGATGAATTTGCTTCAAAGAAGCAGTGAAGATAATGAGACTAACATGAATTTTTAACAAGACGAAATTTACATATTAATAATGAAAGTGCATGAGGTAAAAAATTACACATTAAAAAGGGTATATCAAAACCTAGTCATTATTCACATTTAAAGAACAATTTCATAAATTTGGATTAATTCTTGGAAACCTTTTTTTTTAAATGTAACTATGATATATTTATATAAGTTACCAATATCACTTATGAGAGGATAATGTTATTCAATGGATTGAAAGCTGTAGAAGAATCCTTTTGTAACATACCTCCATAAGGAATTGACAGAGAATATAACCATCTAGATCTTTAAACTTTCCACTCCACAGTGAAAATAGAGTACTTCAATAAGTTCCAAAAATAAGTATAATCTCATAAAACTCATAATCTCATACTCACATTGAACATAAGGTGAAACAATGCACAAAAAATTTCCTGACAGTCTTGCAACTCAAAGCACATGTTGAATGATTTTACATATGCAAGGTTCTCCAGGAGATAAAAGTATCTTTTGAATGCGGCATCCTTTGGATCTTTAAGACCAGAAAGTTGTGTAATCAGGAAGAGAAAAATTGTTTTCACCTGTAAAGAAATGCAAAGATCATGAAACATATACATTAATCATACTCTTAGAACTACAGGAGATAAGTGATATGATAAACACATAAGGTATTGAATCAAATTACTAAACAAAAATTCATCAGCTCCAACATAAGTTTTATCATTGCTGGAGAGTTGAACCATGCCTAAGCTGAGGAACCTCATATGCTTCAAGTATACTTTGTTTATTTGTTACAATACATATGTAATGTATATATTCATATTATTTATATATAATACCAAGTCTACATTTGTCAGCTGGTAGGCTACAGGCTGTGGGCGGTAACACGAGAATACTTGAGAAAATTGATATTAAAGTAGAATGTATGAATTGACCAATCTCATAAATTGCGCCAGTGAACCTAAAACTCTCTAAGGAATTTTTTTTTGTATACCATTGCCTACATATTTTTGCTTTCAACATAAAATCTGAAGTGAACTTGAGACCTAAAGCAACCAGACTTTATTTACATATCCATATTTCTTGCAGCCTGTTAGTGTAATTCATTAACATTAGTAGAGTTGGGTTCTTTATTAAATTCAGTTTCAACTATTAGCTATTAGCAGTATGGATCATGAAGCCATCTACAGAATAAGTTTCAGTCAATGCCAATAATGAAAATATAGCAATAAATCCAACTCACAGTGCAATTCTCAACACAACTCACCTGTTCAGGATCTTTATAAGGTGCATCAGGCGCATATACCCTCAGCACATCAGCAATACAGCAGGCAATCAACAGCTGAACATCTCTGGAGGGATGATTTAAGAATTGATCCTCAACTAGGTGCAAGGATAAGGGTATGTACTGTTTATAAGCACCATCATCTTGACCCATTGCTTGCAGGGTGTGTGCCAGGGTCTTCAGACGCCGAATGAGCTCATCTGTATTGAGATCGTCGCTGATCGGACGACATCCCGATGGGTAAACAATTTCAGACATCTTGCCACTCACAGTTCAGTTCACCTACAAACAATGAGGAATAGAATAGATTAGACTGATCTAGAATATAATGTTATTTTTGATATTTTGTTTTGAAAAAAATTGACTACAATCCTCTGCTTTAATTTTTCCCACTGATATCGGCTAAAAACACACCACATAGTCCAAAATTTGTTTTGAAATACTGCCTTCAAGATAACATTCAATTTAAGAGCCCTTTAAATCCAATCCATCTAACTTAATGAAACAATTGAATTGATCTCATTACCCTGAAAATCGGAAGTAGAGTTATTTATTATACTTTTAGTTCACCACTACTAACCAATTTTCCAACACAATGACTAAAGCAAAAAGATGTTATCAAGTATCAAATCCATGATATGGACAACACAACCCAGCTCTTTTACATTTTACTCATTTGAGTTTCTCAGAGTAACATTTTTTCAACAGTTGTACTCTATTATAAAAATTAGTGAGTTATTATCAAAATAGATAGATTGACAGAAATCATTGCGTTTTTTGTATTGTAAACATCATCACATATCCTTGAACAATACCAATTTGAATCTTTTTGTGCCTTTTTCACTTTTCCACCTTGGAAAACTAAGTGATCAAATTTTGATGCCCCCTTGACCACTTTTTCCCACAAGGTGGTGTGAACTGCATCAGCCTCTACCCATTACTAAATCCACTTATTGTGAGAGATACATCACTTAAATATTTTATATTGCTTGTTCAAAAAAGATAGAACAGGCTACATGTCCCTGACAAGTGACTAGTGATAGAGACAAACAAGGATGATTTGTATACATTTTATACCATGTAGATTGTAGATGCTCTTACTTGGTAAAACTCTTCCATCATGTAGGTAAAAAGTTGTGCAATTATCACACAGTTTCACAAATAACTTTCTTTTAGTGACATGTTTCAAGTCCTACAATGATTGTAATAAAAATCAAAATGTGTCACTATAAGAAAAGTTTTATTTGTAAAACTGTGTGATAATTACACAACTTTTTATCTACATTAGCTTTTATATGCAAGACAAAAATACATAGGACCATACTAAGAGCAGTGGAATCAACAATATATATAAAACCTATTTTATACTTCAGCAGACTTAGAGGCAAATCATACATTCAAATGTAACATGGCTGTGGCTATTATGGACAAGTTAAATTAGGTTTTTTTTATTTAAGCTTTCAAACTAATCAATATCAAGAGTATAGTAAACAAGTAGGCCAAAGGAATATAGAATGACATCTGAAGAAGAAATAACATTTTATATAGAAAAGTGCCAGCAAACTGAAACCAATGAGAAAGAGGCTTGATGTGGCATGTTAAGTATCAGTGATTAGTCAAATTTCTCCCACCTACTCTGTGATGTGAAAAAAGCAAACAGGCTGTTTAGTGTATCAGCTCCCTAAATATGAATACTGTTTTCTATACCAGGAATAATTTGGGATTTATAGTATAGTGTGAGAAGATGAGATGTTGAAAAGTTCATTCCTACTCTGAATAGTTATTGATTTTTTCCCAATAGCTATTACAATTCACAAGACATGTAAGATATGAAGCTTTCCTTAGCAAATATAATTGTAGCAATGTAACATTTTTACATAAAATTTGATGGCCTGACAAATTCAAAGAACTGACTTTCTTTCATGTCTAGTATTTAGTCAAGATGTTTATGCTTTCATTTGCATGTCTTCTAAAGGGGGCTAATTTGTTTTGTTTTTTTTAGCAGCTTTTCCTACAGATGATTAGTTTTTAACTGAATATTTAGTTGTATCAATTTATAGAAGATTGCAGTCAGATTTTTGGCATTTTGTAAATTAGAAAAAAAGGAATGTTCTAGGAAGTTTGGAAATAATCAAAGATTTAGGTTTTCAATATTTTCAAAATTCAATTCCAGTTATCAACAATACTGAAATTCAATCCAAATTGTTTTTTCTAAACACTAAGTCAGAAATGATTCACCAAACTACTTGATACCATTTTTTTTAACTAAATCAATAGTTAGCTTAGCATAACTTAAAATCATCACCAATATATAAAGCTCAATGTAATTTCAAACATACTCCTATCAAATCGAAAATAGACAAACAATGATTAAATACCTTTGTTTACCAAATGCTTCTATTCAAGTGGACTGTTTACATGTTCTAGGAGCATACTTGTTATTTTTAACAATTTTCTAATTCAGTCACTATACCTAATACATATCTGCACAGTGATTTAAACAGAAAAGGAATTAATCCATATCTAGTATAAGTATTTAACTTTTGCATGGAATTATTTACACAACTGATAATCAAGTAGAATATTACAATGAATATTAAATCTGAGAGAACGCACTCTAAATTCTGAACAACTAAACACCAGAGCTTTTTGTAAGCACCCTTTTTGGCGGAATCGTTGAAATACGCCAGTGTGGAAATCATGGCCAGATGCATCAATACCATTTGGTCACAATTATTTATCCGTAGCGAACACCTAAAACCAACTCCCTTTTTGAGAAAAAAATATATTCCTGGGTGTTGCAACAAACTTGAGTAATAAACCGATGATTGAAGTACTGTGCTTACCTGCGAAGTGAAAATGTTATAACTACTGCCGACTATTTGATGTTGGGGTAGATCAGTCTGTTCAACAAATACGTAGAGAATATTCATGAAATAAAAATAAAAACATCACAAATGCCTCATTTCTGATTCAACGTAACATTTTCTGTAAGTTTGCTATGCAAAATTAGCAATTTAGTAGCATTTTTTTCAGTAAACAGGGACGCTCACAACAACAGAAGACATGAAATGACACCAAACGGCAAACGAATTGATCAAGTATGTACTGAAGCTAGCCGTTTTAGTGTCAAACACGTCATGTGGTTCGAAATCAAAAATCTCTAAGCATCAATAAGAAACTTTATCAAATGATACTTTTACAAATGCGGCTTGTTTTAGATCTACCGTTATAAATAGTGTCTTTTCTATTAAATATAAACAAAAAATAAAACCATCTTGAATTGATAAATGTTGTACAATGGTATTTAGGGAATTGTGAATATTTTATTGAGTTGTCTACCCTGCTTTTAGTTTGTTCGTTTTATTTTGTATATGGATCTCTATATTTTTAGAAGTACCAGAAACACACAATCAAAATACAATTGAAACTACAATTCATTTTAACACATTTGCGTTGAATTCATTTAGATTACAAGGAATCATTAAATTTGTAAAGAGAAATACTACAAAATTACAAAAGATTTTCCTACAATGTTGTCATACTTCTGTATTTGTTTTATTTTTACGATTGGATAATCACATAGTTGTTATAGTTCAGGGTATATAGTTTAAAATACATGGTTGAATCCTCAGTGCTTAATAAATTTCTAGTACTAGTAAGTATACATTTCAACACATGAACGATATATTAACGATTAAAATAGCTTCTGGCTACATGGGTTTGAGGTTTGATCTGTTGACTTCATAGACGAGATTTTTCTTAGGAATAATTAGTCCTGAAGATTTGATTTTTTGTTAGCAGAATTACATATATTAGACAATAAGATTATAGTTATCTCCGCCATTTTCCATCAACTTCTGTCACAGTGACAGCTAAAGAAATTTTATAAGGTTAGTTCCTAAAACGATTGTTAAATACAGCGATACGAACAAGTTAATGAGATAAATTTCGTATATATTCGCTGAGCCAAACCTAAACTAAACTGGTCCATTGTAAAAAATGGACAAGACTGGCAATGAAATCCGTTGAGTATGACCTCTCCTATTTTTTGAAGAGCAAGAATAAGCTACCCAATACTTTGAACAGACCCACGTACGAGTTTTTTCCGAAGAGGTTGCCCCGTATTAACTGCCCCGATTCACAGCCTCCCTGGATGCATGCGAAATACCTTTTATAGTATTATATAGATGTGGAAAATATTTATCAATTTATATATTTAAAATCACTGGGCTACACAATGTGATTCTACATTATCCATGACATTGCTCAAATTTCGTCTGGCAACACTGAATACATTCAAATGACAGATTGGTTGGCGGCTATCTTCAAGACACTAGCTGAAAGTGTACACTTTTCTGCACCGAAATGAAGTCGAACAGATGTAAAGTTGCAAAATCAAATATGGCGAATTATGTCATGTGTTAATGTTGTGATTATTCAATTATGTTATTGTATGTTTTTCTTTTTGGTCATTCGCCAAGCTTATCCAAAAGTTACATTCCGAAAACAAAATTTGTAAGACGTGTAACATTCTATAGTCGTGGCTGTATATCAGGTGAGTGAAATTGATTTAATAAGGTCATCTTATCTCTCCTTTGTTATGAGTATTGCAGGAATTACCAAAATCACATTGATATATTTTTGTTCATATCGATTGCATGCACTATTTGAATTTTGTATTACAGGCTGTATAATAAATATGTACATCACATATAAGAAAATCAATTATATTATCAGTTTTAGGAAAATAATTGTTATATAAACATGACAAATTGCAACTGCAGATTATCACCATTATTTTAGAACGTAAACGTATTTAAAAAACTTTAATTGCTCATAAACTCTGGAAAAATCTATTCAGAACTCAAAACAGCACAATATATCAGCTGTCATTGAATTATGTTTCTTGATGGTTTAGTCTTCCAGTTTTATATGGGTTTTGGTAGATTTTGACATGCATAAGAACATATCTGAAAAAGAAACTTTACATGAGATGCAAAAGAAAATTTGAAACTTAAATCAATATATTCTTCATGTATGCAGGGAAATCCTTCTATGCATATGTACAATCTGATTATATGGGGATATTTATAGTAAGATAAGCCATTAAAGCATTTTTTTAGAACTACATTTTTTTATATAAAAACTTTCTTTTGTACCAGATATTTCACAACAGTTTAACAGCACTTTGGCACTATCATGGTTGAATTCTCTTATTTGATGTTATACTTCTTACAATATCATTCACTCACAGTTTCGAAGAAGTAAAATCAATGTGTTCATTTCTGTTGTTAATTAACTGTTTCAAACTTCTCCACATTTGTTTACTGTCTCTTTTGAATCTGTCAACCTTTGCTTGGATCTAATGAGAGCTACAACTTCCTTGCAGTTGTCTTTATATTGTTTAAAGTCATCTTTTTGGTTAGTTAATTTGAAGATATTGTACTGTATGTCTCTTTCTCTTTGTAACATTTTTGTTAGGCTTATAATTAATTCTTCACTTTTCCAAAGGTGCAATCTGATTCATACAATTATTAATATTGTCAATACAAATACGAAATCAATATATCTAAAGAGTTATAATCCTAATCATAGTCTATTAGCTTCACTTTGTAGCTGTGTATATTAGCAAGCAATAAATCCCCCATGTAAATAAAAAGTTTTGTAGTTCTCACACAGTTTCACAACCAAAACTTTCTTTTAGTGTTGCGTCATTTTATTAGAGTCCATGATGGAAGAGTTTCACCAAGTAAGAGTGTCTACAATCTACATTAAAAAATTCCCCTTTTTTAAAAAATATCAGATCCATTAACATTCTGGATAGATCAGAGCATCTTGTGAGTGCACAAACTATCTGCTTTTATATTGCTAGTACAACAAGTGTAATAGCCTATTTAAATCTTCCTGCTATTCATCATGTCTTGACATGGCAGTCCATGGGACTATTGCTTGTGAATCGAAATTAAAATCTCCCATTATCAAAGAATTTTCATTTTTTGATACCTGTCTCATATGAGACAGATTGTCTTTATCAAAGATGTGGTTGTCATGGGCAGGAGTTTTCAACATATTAACTGTATACAAGCAATTTTAATTTCATTTTTACATTCTTCTTTTTCATGTTTTTAACTACCTAGTGTCTTTTGGTTTACATTTTTTGGTTTAATAATAATGTAACAATTCTATTTTATTCAAATTCTTCACTTCATCTGTCCACTTGGATTCACTGGATGCTACATTTAATTTTTCCAGCAGATCAACTAGTTTGGTTGTTTTTTCTAATAATAATAAAACGTGGGTCAAACAATAAAAAAAATCCATGTTAGTGTCTAACAATTTTGCGTTACCAACCTCACAGATCTCAAAAATACTATACATTGAACATTTATGATCTTCACTACAATAACCTACCCATATAAAATTCAATTTTAATATATAAATTATTAAATATGTGTACTATATATTCATATACAACATATATCACATCCTTTAATTTGTTTGTGTTGTAGATCGGCCGTAGTGATGCTTCACCTGCGCCATCTGCTGGTCATGTCACGGCTGAGCACCGCAGGTGGAGGAACCTGCACTCGCGATTGCTCAGGACGCGGCGAGTGCCACAACGGCACTTGCATGTGTGACATCAGGTTCACAGGCGAGCTGTGTGACGGCCCTAACCTTCCTTACCATGCAGGCATTGGCGGAGTTTTCTGCTTTATTGGTAGGTATTTGTTTCAGGCAATGCATGATTTGTTATACATCATATTCATTTGTGTTCATGTATGGCATCTACTAAATATCAACTAAAGTATCTTCAACATGACACATGGAGTGAGAGAATTACTAAAAGTGACAATTGTTGATGATAAAATTTTTAATGATTTTCTCCCTAACCGACATGTCGCGCCAACTTGATTTTTTTTGAAATAGTACTGCTAATTGAAATTGACATAATTATTAGTATTGGCTAATTAAAACCACATATGACTGAAGATGGACTCTTACTAATAATATACTAATAATTTTTTCACTGCTTCGACGGCCTTATTCAAAGTAAAAAATGTTAGACACTCGAGAGACAGCGACTAGCCATCTTAAGGCAGTCAGTCAATCCAGACAAAACAAAGCTGGTTCTCATTACAAAGAAATGGGAGGCCCAATTGGGCCTAAGTGCTGTGATCCTGGCAGATTACACTACCTCCATATACAGAAACTTCAAATTTGAGATTACAATTTATTTGAGATTGGAATCATAATAATTCCAAAATATGGTCTTTTCATTTTATACTTTTGTATATGTATATTGTATGCTGAAATTCGTGAAATGTTAGAAAGAGAAGAGAAAGAGGTCTTTCTTCATTCACATATGTGGATTTAATTAAAAGTCAGTGCAGATAATATATTACTCAATTGATCAATAATCATTCAGTAGAATATTAAATAGTATATTAAAATATTAAGAGAAAAATATGAAAATCATATTTTTATTATGACCTGTTAGCTAAAATAGAACAATAGTGACAGTGTACCTGATGCATTTTCTCATTGAATATTCAGCTTTCCAGAATAATGATTTGACCAATTGGTAAACAACCAGATTTATATCCAGAACAAAAACATAACAAAATTGGTTTTTAGGTAAATTGAAATGCATCTTACAGTATCCTCACAATCATCAGCACCTGTTCAAAGATCTATTAGAGTAGAAGGCATTGGGAAAGAGTAAAGCCATTATATCTTATTTTTAATTTTATTTAGGTCTGGTTTGCGCGGTGCAACTGGTGATGTGTGTAGTCTCTGAGTATACAAGGCTCAAAGCTCCTACTTGGCTGAAAGCTTGCAAAGTTACCACTCAGAAGCTTATCTATTTTGTTATGTGCATTGCCAGCCTGCTGAGAGGTGCCTACTTCATTTTTCCGGTGAGTATTTTGTCTCATTTTTTATGCTGCTTTCCTTGATTTTTGCATTTTTACAAAGGTGATTTAAACCTTATATTATTCTTAAAATAAATAGGACTTGATGAATTTCACTCTTTTTCAACATTACATCCTGGTGGATAGAAAAAAATGAGTTTTATATTGATAATTGTCTAGAGTATTTCTCACAAATTATGAGTTACATGAGAGTAAAATAAATATATAAACTGTCTGTAGAGTCCACTGAACAACATTTTTATCAATTTGCACCTTGGTACAAGTCAAATTTCTTGAAACAAATGAATAGGCAATATAAGATATGGACTATGGTAGTGTATGATTTTATTGGCGTTTCAGTTTATTTTTGTATTTGCTGACAAGAGATTAAATTATTATCAGAATGAACAAGCAAATAAGCCACACCTTATTGATTTTATTAGAATAATGAACTGTTTATAATAATCTTAAAAATAACTCATGCTAGAGTAGATTTATATAATGATGCACTCAAATTCAAGCACTAATTATGAAACCACAAACAGGTGCTGAGAATTTATCCTATTTTGCATGTAGTATATGCGTTTTATTTTAGATATTTCAGTGGGAAGTTTTTTTCTGATATTTGAATAGATTTATCATCTATTACCATTCGGATATCAATACCAGAAATGCTTTCATAAATCATAAATAAATATAAATTTAGAGTGAATTGCAGATCTTTGTTCAATTTTTCAACTTCCCAGCAAAGCTCAAGAATTACAGCATTTTTTCTATGCTAAGGTGTGACAGCAAACAACATCTGTGAAATTAGAACATGAGCTGATCATCATTCCCATAGAAAGCGGTTAAAAACATTGCATACTAACAACCTCTCTTAACATATATTCAGAAAAGATAATTCAGGGTTGAGTAGAAAATACCCATGAATTTATAAAAGCAAACAGAAATATTTTATGAGCAAATCTTTGGAAATGATATATTTCTTATGATCTTCTTGGTTAGATTCCGAATCTTGTGTATAGTTATTTTGAAGGGAATTTATCTCAACATGAGACTAATAAAATCAAACTACTAGACCCCCAGTGTGTTCAGAATTTCATTGTGTCCATTGATGAAAAATGTATTGAAATCAATGAATCTACGGTATCTTCAATCTACCATTTGTAATACATTTTTTCATCGTAACCGCACTTCTCTGTTAGTGCGCGGAAGCTAAAAAATGGTACATTATCACTCTATTAATCATCTTATTCAAGTACCGAATATTCATTTAATAACTACAATTGTTAACACAGAATTTCAGAGAGCAATAATATTGTATCTAATGTAGTTAATTTTAACCTTGATAACATATAAATCCTCGTTATCTTGATTACTGTTCTTTTTTTATGTCACATTCACTAGTTCGAATTAGGTGAAATGACCTTTCAAAGTATGATTTTCATGAAAATGTACGTAGGCGATTTTTAGTCATGAAAAGTGAGGTGGTAATGAGAGTGTCTTGTGAATTTTGCCGACTTATTATTATTTTCGAACACTTTTTAATCAATGTAATTTAGAAAATCATTCTTTGGTTGACTCTTTGAGTCATCCAGGCTTAATTGAAACCGCATATGATTACTGAATCAACTTCAATAACTTTTCGGACAATTTGTTTTCTTTTTCGAAAGTACAGTGTTATTGACATCTTGGATTGCAATTAGTGAATATATTGGGATACTGCTTTTTTATGTAAAAATATGCAATTATTTGTTTTTAGGAATCATTTGAAAATGGTTGGTCGAGCAGTCTACTGTCTGCCTATTATCCATTGCTGATGTCAAGTGCATCGCTCATTGTTTGCTTTTGGGCTGAGGTAAGTACAGTTGATTATTTTCCGATTAAACTTTACCAATGTATTCCAAAATAGTTTCCCTTTGTATGGCGTTCAAAACTTACATTGTAGCTATTTAATTTTTGTTGTTGGAGCTGTTCTATCATCTGATCCAGGTGTGAGCATATTCATACAGGCATTACTAAGTTAAATTAAGAGTTCTTGTTATCCGTATCTCACTATATTTGACAGCGTCGTCAGACTGCATGCCTGAATCAAAACAACTTGAGGGTAACTGTAAAAGGATATATAGGACCAGTTTTGAACGCTATATCTCACTTTTTTAACTTGTTCTCCACTCTGAATTAAATCAAATAATTTGTCAATAACTCGATAACTGTTAAACATGTCTATCCGAATAATTACCTGATAACGTACTGAAAATATTGGCGGATTTTAAGGATATGTAGATTTGCGGATCATTATTATAGATGATCGCCTTTTTTTTAAATATAACATTTGGTTCAAGGGAAATAAAGTAAACAACAACCGCATGCTTACACGTCGCTAAATATTGTTTTATTACCTTTTAGGACTACATACAAACATAGCATCAAAATAATTACCCTTTCCTTATTCAGCTAGTTTAATGTTATTAACAACACACTGCCGGGTATGAAGGCAATTTGTGGATATGCTTTGTATACACTACTAACACTGTTATGGATTTAATTGACAGATCATAAACGCTCGTGAATGTACAGCAGTTTTTAATGGTTACTTGAATTAAGGTGGCGTTTGCTTTCAGTGTGAGTGCAGTTCGGGAATAAAAAATATTGACTATTTTCGAAAATATAATAGGACGTTAACTTTTTATTAACTGGCACTTTTATTAGTATCACATTGCTTGATATATGAAATTGCGTAGTTTTTCTACGGTGAAAAAAAAGGTGTGTAAATTGTACTTTTCTAACACTAACTCGATAAATTCGGTTATTTTTCGAGTGTAGATTGTTCGGCGTTTTCATTTCTTGCACCCTAATTCGCCTAAAATCGTAACCATATATGCTTGTAGTTGCCTCAGGGGTAGTCGAAACGTCAAGTTTTTAGTCTAAAGATATGTGGTTTTAACAGTTACAGCGCGATGAGTCGGGGAGGAAACCATAGGAGTTACTCTAATTTGCTGTTTGTCAGTGTAAATGTGATATGAAATTATACAGTCTGACATTGACGTCTGTTCAATTCTGTGACAAATATAATAATTCTTGAAAACACTTTCGAGGTCCGTGCCCTAAAAAAAATTCTTCGTGAGATTAATATCCTTGATATGGGATGTTGAGGATTCGCAAATTTACAAAAAAATAATTTTTATCATCTATAAAATTTTATCGTGATAACCTAACTTACTGGATAAAGATAGTCGAATACGAGCGAATTTGTCTCGAGAGAATAAAAGGGATATTTTTTTGAGCCCTGGTCTTAAAACTGTTAGGAGTATCCATCCTATCCTTATCCTATTTTTTATTACGACTAATGAATTAATTGTCGTTATCAAAATCACAAAAAAAGGCGAAAATGTATGATAGTTTTTGAAAATTGTCCTAGAGCGAGGAAAACTATTTAAATTAATAGATAATATTTAATTCAGGGTGCGAAAGTGGTCTGACTGCTACAGTCATTGACGAAACCTAGGCTTTTAACGCAGACAGTTCCATCAGTAATTCAAAAATCCTTTAGTGACAAAACAATCACTACTATTACTGATTGAACTTTGTTTCCATTATTTTTTTGTAAATGTAATTTTCTGTTCTCATTTAGATGTCAAAAACATTGAACAAACTCAAAAATTTTAAAAATATTTTGGATTTTCGTATAAATCTGCTTTGTTGCGTGGAGGGAGGTATAGATTCAAACAACATGATTATTTTTTCTATTCAGGTATTCCACTTGCAAGGCATAAGTTGGGAGCGTCCTCAGTTCCTGTCGAAATCTTTCTTGGCGTTCATCACATTTAACATAATCAGTTACAGTCTGCTATTCGCCGAATTCATCACTACTCAACTGGCTAGTCCGCCACCGGATGACCCCAGCTTCTATCATCATCTGTTCAACGGTTGCTATGCGGTTCTCATGTTCATCGTGGTTGTATTTTTCCTGATTTATGGCGTTGAAGTATACTTCAAGGTAAGTAATATCTGAGGTGTACAATGCTTATGCAAGGGTTGCATTATGTCATGCGAATGTTATTTGGTGTATCTGACGTTTCCACGCAATTTGGCGTTCGTAAAGGGTAAAAGTCGGACTTTTATGGCTCAATAAAAGCGTATCATACTAGCTTGTAATACTTGTCCATTAAATTCAAAACACAAAATTCGCTCACTAGTTTTCCATCATCTGATTTTTGAAAATTTTATTCCGATGATTGCCAATATTTACGAAATTACAAACAAATCCCGCTAGGTTCGCACTATTAAAGACGTTTCATTATTATTATTATAAGCGAGGTAAATTGTGCAAAATTGCGAATTTGTAATAAGTCTTTTTAGCTTTAAAGAAGTAAATAGATAAAAATTTTGATAGTTGAGTATTTGGAATGAATTCGATAGGTCTAAACATTGTTGTCTACCTTTTTGCAGTGGCATAAAAAACCGTTAGAGGTTTTTCAAAATATATCGAATAGTAACAGAGTAACAACAAAAAATTACAACGAAATAAAAAATATTTGGTGGAGGTAATATTACAAATTCCTTCCCACACACTTTCTATCCTCTAAAATGATCGATCACATGAACTTTTTTGCAAATAAAAAATGTTCTTGCTGTGCGGGAAGCGTGCCTGTGTGCCATTACTTATTACCAATATTTCAAGGTGAGGGGTGGTTTCGTAACGAAACCCTTGGAACTCGCTTCGGGCGGGGTGGTGAGAGGTGGCGGAGAGAACACCATCAACGAAGTGCAGCCTCTGCAGGCGGACGCTGCATTTCCTAGAGCTTACATCAACGTCTCTCAGCTTCACCAGTCGAGGATCGGACTGCTTAGCCAAGCATTCATGCTGATCATCATTGCCGGATTCCTGTTTTCGGAGACGTTATCTGAATTCTGGAAAACCAAGGTAAGATCACATATTGTTTGATAGGTTCTGTATGTCTTACGTTTCCGTTATATCAAGGCCGTATCCATTTAATTTGGATGTTTCGTTCCCATAAATACGCAACTTTTTTTAGTTTCGAACTTGATATATTTAGCATTCTGAGAAATTGTTCGGACAATGAGAAGGTTTTGTTAGAAAGCAAAACTACCAAAACTGTGGTTTATATTTGGAGCTTGTTATTAGATCTAGCTATAAATTTTCCTATAACTAATCTATAAATCTTAATCAATGGTGGAATATAATAAATCTTAGTATTTCTTCACAATTTCGCTACTGCATCAGCAGTATTGCCTTGAATATGATTGGAGAGAGAATTCTAACCGCTTATTGGTGGTACTCTTTTTGCGGGCTGTGTTTTAATAGGCCGATTGTGAGAATATTAAGCGTAGTATATTGTATCTTATCCTATTTACGGGTGAAATGATCGTCGATTATCAAAAAAACATTTTACTGCTTAGGTCGAATAAATTCATAATAAAATTCATAACAAAAGATGCTTCCAACGCCAAGGAAAGATAAATCATTAAGCAATGGGAGTATATTTCGAGATAACTATTCTTTTTGTATTTTTTTGGGACAAGTTTAGTTATTGTATTTTGGTCCAATTAATTCTGGTCTATCCAGCAGATGTTACCGACTTTTTTGTGGCTACGGTAACCCAACTTTCAGTTTCAAGTATTCGTCTTTCTTGTAGATTGAACAAAATGTGTTAATTTTCAATTCCATCAACCTTTAATGTCCGAAGATTACGCTAGATTTTCTCGGACTGTACATATAGACAAGTAATCTTTAATTTATTGTCGTCTGTTGTTGAAGAAATCATGTCTCCGCTTAGTTTTTTATTTTGAAGATTAATATCAGTTGCTCATCTAATCCAATTCATAATTTATGCATGTCAAGCGAAACGTGAGACATCCCTCTTTAATCGTAAATTTACACATAGCGACTCTGCACTCTGTCTTATTGAGAAACAATGAATCGTTTTCTACCGAATTGCTGAATTTATCGCTTCGATTTTCAGGTTCCCATAAACTCACGTAATTTGCACGACATAATTTTCCGCGTGGTTGAGATCGGAGTGACTCTGTGGTTCCCAGCAGTGCTGTGGAACTGTATGCAACCTTCTGAGCTATGGATCCTGAACCCCAGGAAGCTTCTTGCTAAGTTAGATCAACCCAAGACCGAAGGCGAGTGTACAGTAGACAGTGCCACATTACCAAAGGTAGAGTTTACAATAAACCAAAAATTAATAACTTATTCGATATTGGATAGATTGATCAGTTGGGTACATACTATTTTGATCTCAAGTTTATAATCTACTATAATTCGATGTTTTTATCTTCATGAATAAAAATTAAATTTTGATGTAATGTTATTATATGACACAATATCCATATTTTACAAAATAATAATTTATAACATGGCAAATTTTAGACTATATGAATTTACACGAAAGCAGTTGGAGAGTATAATGAATCATCATGTAATAAATGAGTAAATGAACATATAAATGGAATAACCTCTCTCTCCTCTTTGAAGTATGTATATTTATTTTCTATTTTTTGCGTTGTGTATAAATAATAACGTATATTATCGATGAATTTTTGAAATTGCTATTGTATATTTATCATAAGCAAAAAGGTGTTTTAATTTGGTAGATTCCAATATACATCATCCTAATACTTACAGGTTGATACAGATGATGAGGCATTCCTAGATAAGAGAGAGTGCTGGATTTGCTACGATAATGATAAAAAGGAACCTCTGATACAACCTTGTGACTGTACGGGAGACGTGTCAAGCGTTCATCATGAGTGTCTCAGAAGGTAAGAGCAATGGTCAGATAGGGTTCTTGTATTATCTCACAATATGTTTTCTGTCTTCAATGTAGGTGGCTGATGGAAAGCGCAAGTACTTCATCTGCGGATCAGTTGCGGTGTGCCGTGTGCCGTTGCGCGTACGATGTCCGCAGTGGCGCGCAGCTAAAGTGGGAGCGTGGTTTTACGGCCCGTCATTGGATGGGCACCGCATGCGTGGCCACCTGCATGTGCTCGGCCGTCGCCGGCGCCTGGATTGTCATCCAGATGTACGAAAACTCGTACGCTAGGATGGCCAGCGCCAGCGGAGCGCTGCTGGTCGTCTACATCTGCATCAGGTATGTACATTGACAGTGCGGGTCTAAGTTTTTCAATATTCTACAATTCCTTCTTCATTGTAAACTATGTAATTTGATTAATTCTGCATTTTGTATTTTGACCAAAGCTTCAGGGGCATTCGAAATGTTGAATATATGTAGGGAAAAGAGGCAGTCCGGTACCAAAGGTCACTGGTGGATATGTCATCTAGGGTTCCTTTTGCGCATTTATCAGCGACTCTCCTCTAGGACACAGTAACGTGAAATGTGCATCCAAAACTGCCACTAACGTTCCCAAGTGTCATCTGTCAAGAGAGAGATAGAGACAAATAATCGTGCTTTCCTGAAAACAGATCCCAAAATAAATTCTTGTACCTAACGGATATGCTTGATGATTTTCCACCTCATAGAGTGCTGATTTTGAATTCTCATCTCTGTTGCCTATCTGATTCTAAACACAGCTACACCTAAAGTCAGTTCGGAATCCAAATGCTTTCCTTTTAACTCTACCGTCGCAAGTGCTCAGCCACGTATCCCAGCTTGCCCAGATACCCAGACTCATGAGAGTGTTTCGCTGCCAGTTTCGATATTTGCCCTTATTACGTTGATTGTTATTTGGCTTTTAGAGCAAATAGTTATTTGCTGTCTAGGTCGCCGCTTTTCCTGATTACAAAATATATGACACCTCTATATATATTTCCGCCAGACAAATCTTGAAGTATCCCCCAAGGGAAAGTCAGAGTCTTTGTGCAAATGTTACTAAACATCTCCCTTCAAAACGGGTATTTCAATTATTAGGTAGATACATTGCAACGAGTAAAAGTATGTGTACATTGCATTTTATCTGGTAATGCTTTAATTAGAAAATACTACTAATTCATTGTTTTTCTCATCAGGTTTCTCGGCCAGAACACCCTTTCGGCGTATCAGCGCGCCAAAATCGCCGCGCTGGACATCAACGGCCACGTGAAGACGATCAGCGAGGACGTGAACGTTAACAACATCGCGGATCAACCCGAACCATCGCGCGCCCAACAGGCGACAAGTGAGTCGAGGGCGACCGAGATTCAGACTGCTTTGTAAGCATGTGCTTCTCCGATTTGGTTACGTATGTGTACGTATTCGTGGGGAGATGCTGCTGAGTGCCGCATCGCGTCGAGCTTGGGAAGCGGTTAATGTATCGTTATTGGTGATGTTGCTTGGGAGCGCTTGGGTATGAAGGAGATGGTCTTTTGTATTTTGTTAAATTCCACGCACCAAGTGGAGCAGAGCAGATCTGTATACAACCAGTTTGTCCACTTTCTGAAAATACGGCAAGTCAGGGAAGCAAAAGGTGGCCAGGGAAATACGTTAGTCATTCAAAAAGTTAGGTAAAAGGTTGATAATTTTGAAGTTCTCTTCCTAAGAAATAGCCCATTCGTTGTTGAAAAAATAGTGCTGGTTTCACTGGCGTATTTATAGTCTTTTTCTACAATGCACATTGTTAAATATCATCATATATTTTTTAATTTCGAAAGTTTATAGGGATGGAATATTTTTTCCTAGTGATCACCTTAAATAAAGTTGTTTTCTATTCCAGCCTATGAAAATTTCGTTGCGTACATCAATAATTAAACCCGCATCGGATTTTGAAAGAAACCTTTCGGATGTGTCCAATATCTTTTTCAAAGTAGAAAAAACGAAAAAAAAACGGGTGCGACACTGAATCGAATTATGTAGATTGAAGATACTTTTACTTGGTGGACCTCTTCCATCATGCAGATAAAAGGATGATGTATTTAACACACAGTTTCACAAATAAAACACTTTTTCTTGCTGTGACGCGTTTCGATTTGTATTTAAATCGAAACACTTCACTGTTATTTTATCTGACTGACATGAATTGACTATCTGCATCTATCATTATTTTCAATATAATTGAAGATTCACGAGAGGATCCCTACTCATAAACTAGAATCCTCAGAGTTCCATTTTGTCGGAACTAAACACATATCAGTGACAAAATAATCCTTAAGACCATAAAATTCTAATTTTTTAACGTCACGAGGAGTTGCTATTGAGATAATAACAAAAATAATTATTATATTCCATTTTCATTGTCGAGATAATTTTAACATTTCTTTTTACATGTTTTCACGTATGTAAATGTTGTTTCGGAGGTACAGTATTTTGAAAATATAATATTTTTTTACGGTGTTTCTAGGAAGATTGTCAAAAAACTGGTTTTTGTATAGAAAGTTTGATATATGAAAATTTGATATATGCATATTTTTAAAATGGATTTATATTAATGCGTGGGCTGGGTTACCTTAAGGCGATGGTATCAAAATTCCTAATCAACCAAAGTCTAAATTAAAATGACCAAATGTATATCTTCTGGAATTCTTATTGTCTTCATACCCAAGTGACTTGATATAGGCACGTGTTTGAATTGTTTGGTGGTGCTAAGACTGAGAAATTATCTTTAAGTATTATTTAAATAGGCGTTTCATCCACCATATGTCAGTGTAATATTTGTATATTCGGACGTTTGTCGTACTAAATGGCTTCTCCAGAAAGTTACTGAGAGTCAAGGGGTAGTTTCATTCACATATTCCAAATTTTCTACAGGAGGCTTCACATTCATTCTTTTGATGGCGTTGAAGCCAAGTAAATTTGGGGGATTCAACGCCGACTGGGAAATGAATAATGTCGTCTAATAATTATGGTTATAGAAAAGGATCCATTACTTTTGACCTTTTGACCCACCCATGACTCTTGGTGTTTTGTGGAGAACACATATTGTGTGTTTGTGTATTTTATGTAGTAAATGATTTGTAGGCCATATTTTTATGGTAAAACGATAAGTTGAAAAAATATTGCTGAAATAAATTTTTTTAAAGAGTTGAAAACCATTTAGTTACAGTGCATTGCGATGTTGCCTATAAAATTATTATTCTTCATCGTCAGACGCAAAAAAATATTGCGATGTTAGGAAGATATTGTAGCGATATGTGTCTAGTTATAATAAAGCCCTTTTCAGGCGTATCAATCATTGAAGCGGCACTATATATAACTATGTTTGATCATTCCTAATAATGAAGATAAGTTTAATAAAAGCCTCTTCCGTCATTTCTATGTGCAAGCAAAAATATAGTGCTTTCTGCTTTAAGTACAAATTACTATTGTAGTGTTTAACAGTGGTGGATCTAGAATTGACGTGTGGGGGACTAAAGACCATGGTTGGGGAGCAGGGAATTTAGTAGTGAGTTTTGCACAAATAATGTCGAAGAGCCACTACTTTCTCCGGTTGTGTGTACGTGTGTGTAGGGTATAGCCTCCATAGCGTTCACCTCAGATCCGCCAATGAAACCTAATACAGTGTGGATGATAACTTTGGAATATATTCAATAAATTACTGTCTTGAATACAAGAAAAAAACGACGCACAGACCAAACATATTGCATTACATAAACGATATTTTTTTACATACGTAACGGTGAAATTATCAATAAATTGGATTGTGGTAAAGGTAAAGTAGTAAAAGTCAACCATGTTTTTTCATTGAGCATTTTTGATATTGCTTTTAAAAGAGGTATACATTTATATATTTAGTCAAAAATGCGCAATGTGCTTGAAAGTTTTTTTTAAAAAATAGTGAACTTTTAGGTGGTGTAAAAAATATACCTACTATGGAAACATTTTCCTGACAATGCGAAAAAATAGAATAACATTTAAAAAAGTGTTTTCTATCATTGGATAGATTTTTCATTGTTTATCAAAATTTACAGTTGCAATGCTTGAAAAATGTAAGATATCTATTACTAAAAAAATCAGTAATTTGAAATCCATAAATTATGGGGTTCATAACATGTGAATATAGTAAATCGCCCAAGTATGAAATATAATAGAAAATCTTATAAAAACAAATATTTATACAGTGTTCACATTTAAATTTATATAAAAAAGTGTACTTTAGCCTTTGTCTCTTAGATGGCAATTTTTTATCGTCAGATCGGATGAAAAAATAGTATTCTGGTGAATCTTCGAAATCTTCAATACCGCAATCGTCTTCAAATCCAATATCTTGCCTAATATTTATGTGTAGGTAATCATGACGATGTTTCATGTAGTGTAATCAAAAATAGGTGCTGTTATTTGATTTAAACCCCAGTAGTATGTGTGAGAGTTTATGTTCAGATTGAATTTATTGGTCTAATTACTTTCAATTTGAATAATAATTATTTTCCTCATTCATTTATTGATAATAAATTTGACTGTTATGTCCGTAGAAATGGGCATTATTTTATACTATAAGAATAGTCACCAGTGAAAACCAGAGTAATTATAGTTGTTTTAATTGGGAGAGCATTTTTCTCTTATTTCCCTGGATAACCTTATCGAATATATTCCAACATTTACTTCCATACTGTATTATTCTTGTCATATGGTTCTACGTATTCTTACCAGCAATGATGATAATATAAGTTACCATATCCTATTAAAATGTAATTCATGCTTCATCAAAATAAAGATCGCCAATTCTGGCTATAGGCGTAAATTTAATTGAATAGGGTATAGGATTTTTTTAAACAACTTAATATCTCTGATAATGTGGAATCAATTGACATGTATAAATCGAGTTTATACAAGCTCATTATATATCTTTAGTGCAAAGTAGACTTTGTTGTATGTGTTTTGGGCTGTCAGCTTTGACTAAAAGATTTTTTTTGTAATATTTTGATCGTAGCGACAAATAGTTGTTTGATTGGTCCAAACGTCTTGTGATGCCAAATTAAATAATCGTAATTTGTATGAATATCTATACTCAAATATCTAACATTTGCCAATTTCTTATAAAGTCATGAATATAAATATAATGTAAAGCTCCTCAGCAGAATGTTGGGTAATATTTTTTAACGCTTTCGCAAAGGTATCCGCATAATTCGGTTCTGTGATTGCATCTCGTATTTAAAATAATTGATGGGCAGAAAAATTGTTATATCATTAAGTTGTATAATTTTTGTTGATCCTATACATAAGGCTCAAATTCATAATATGCATGAATTTTGATATCAAACGGGCCATACGTACATCAAGTCACGATTCGCTCTAGGTTGTACAATGCCAAGTATTGCTTACTGGGTTTTAAAAAGTAATGGTCTTGATACAAACAGTCAAAAGATGATATTTTCCCCTAAGTTTTCTAAACATATGTATTTCAAATGCACATCCATATTTTTTATCTAGTTTTAGCTTTAGTGATTTTTACTATATATAAACTTCAACCCCTTAAAATAGAATGACTAGAATATAACTATATTGATGAACAGTTGGAATAAGTATGCTTTCAAATAAATTAACCAAGTTCCAAAGATGCAATAGTCATGTCGAACATTAGCCAATGTTCGAGGGATAATCCTGATATTCAATAATTTTTTTATAAAAAGAATATCACCATCATGTAAAATTCATCTAAAAGATTTTCATGTAGCCCATTTGATAACGGAATTCTTATAATTTATAAAATAACATGTGTAGATATTGTATTAGCGATAGGTTTTTTTGTCTACCGTACTTTTCAGTCATTCGTATTCTACATAAAGTGTACTATTCAATAAATTATCATGTATACTAAAATCCTTGGCTAATACAAAATGTAAGTTGTGATATTGACGTATGAAGTAAAAGTTGATGAGGATATTTCGAATGTTTACTTTCACTATCAGTTCCCTTTTCCTTTTTTATTATTTGTGGGATTATTCATATTTATAAATTATAAATAAAATGAATCAGATAGACAACCACAGGATGAGTTTTAGAAGTTACTTTATACCAGAGAGTGAATCCATTATACTTGTCTTCCTGGACAGTGAATCTAAGTACATACATGTCTTCTCATTACTAAACCTCAGTGTATATGGATGAATATATTAAAAACATAAATATACTATAAAATTAACGAAATACGATGATGTTTTTTACAACTTGAGTTTTCAAACTCAGATAAGGTTTAGCTTTGATGATAGAAGCTCTTGACACTCTTCTAACATTCTTATTGATAGTAATATTACTTGGTAAACATTGTGATGGCGTAGTTTTTTTAGGTAATAGTCAACTTGTTCAAAAGTGGCAGTGTTGCTTTTCAGAAATATAAATAATTTCACGTCACAATTTGGAAACGGTGGAATATTCTTTGTGAAAATTTGACGAATCTATTCCTCGAAGAAAAAGTAAGCTCATATCAAGTTTAAAAAACTTTTATATACGTGTAATGCATTCCTTTCGTATTATGAATATTAATTTTGGCATATCTTTCTTACTGGGCTATCATTGTATGTAATTTTAAGAAACTGCTTTGAGCTTGATTAGAGCAATGCTTTGTGTAGCTATCTATCGCTTTATATACCAATTTTAACTGCATATATACTCTATTTTTGACTGCTGTATATGGAGTTTATTGTTTGCATTTTCAATATATCAAGGAATTATTATTATTTGTTCTTTTCACAGCTGTTTGAACATTGCAGGAAACCGAAGTAACTTCAACATTATTTTGGATCGAACAGTTGATTTGTTGCTGCCCAGAGTGTTCTACCCAGGCTTCATTGCTGACCAGATCTGTTACATGTGAAAGTATTTTTTTATGCAGTTTATTCCGTTAATTTCAGTTATTAGCGAATTACCGACAATATTTTTCCGGTAAATGGAACAGTAATTCAATCATTATTTTGAATTGAGTGAGTAAACAAAAATAGGCTGTCGCAGCAGTGAGCTATGATTTACTGCTGTTTTTTGCTAATTTCTGTTTTCTATCAAAAATTTACTTTATTGCAAAATCATTTGATCTAAGTTTGATCAATCTGCTTAAAAACCAAAAATCAGCAAAGATCTAAACACTCTTAACAGACAAACGTACCACAGTATGAGTATCAGAACATGCGTAAAAAACGGGATCTATATAAACGTTTTTTCAAGGATGATACATTTCTCCTTAACAAGTTTTCTAAATATTAATAATTTCATTATTCATTTTTTGCTCTCAGTCTATTCCTAGACTTCCGTACATTCTTTGTAGCATCTCTATATTCAAGTGTTAAGAATTATTTGTTGGTCTATATTCTATACTTTATAGCAGTTTAAAATATATACATTCCCATTTATTTGTTTTATTTTTTCGTTAACAAGTAATCAAAGCAAATCATATTCACAATTTAATTGTGGAATTAAATATGGAGAATGAGGATGAAAGTGACTATTGCGAAAATATAAATTGATAGCCCCACTGTTTCTCTAAGTATACTTATCAAAACAACAATACAAATAGGGATGTTAAACGAATCAATTAGATTGACCTAGTACTTCCTACGCGTTAATGTGATGCCATTTCAATAATTTGTCTTTTTGATATTAAAAAATAATTTAAATCCCTGCAAAGAGGAATTGAAGCTTTTAAATAATAATGTTGGTCTCAAAAAACTATTATCTATGGCCTTTATAAATAAGAATCGCGAGCATATTCAATGCTAAATTTGTATATTTCACGATTTCGAACCCACGTTGATATTCATAGTTCATCGTCTTTCAAAGGAAGCGAGGGTAAGAGTCATAGCTTCTAAGTTTACCTATACAAGAAAACATTGAGTAAACAATCGAGATATGAACAAAAAATAATATGCAAAATAAAATTGTAGAGTTACAACAAACAATGATACTATTGTTTACGTCAGGCGTTTATGGTCCGTTTTGTAGTCTACTGCTGCGGTCCAATTTAAAAACCTCTACACTAACCATCTCCCACTACAGTAAGCCTCATGTCCAACAAACTTAAAGAGTAGAAAAAAACTTCTTTGTTGCACCAAACACCTGAAGAGAAGTGCGCGGTCCGCACAACCTAGGTTGTGATGGGTTAGCGGTCCGCACAAACTAGGTCGGCATACGCCCTGAATGAATATGGATGGTAATATCAGACATTAAGTTCAGTCATTCCAAAATTGTTTTTGACTACGTCTAATGATGATGTCGAAGCACCGATAACCTTAAAGAATTCCACGGACTATAAACGACGAAATCTGAATGTTTGTCTTCGTGCAATGATAGAAGAAAAAATGAGGTTTGGGAAAGTTTGAGAATTTTCGGTTTTTGCTTAAACCGCCGCGGATGCACCTTCTTGATACTCAAGGATTATCTGCTGTGGTTTTGTAGCATATCAACCAACAGTACCACCACACATTTAACAGGAAGACCAGCAGATATTTTAGCCACATTGATTTAGACAAAGCGCAAGAATCTAACAATTTTTTAAGAAATTATCAGACATCTACGTGGGCTAAGTGCGGTCGCAGATAGCGACCATATCGTAAATTTTTGTTTATAATACATATTAAATAATATAAACTATTTTTAACCCTTCCTTCAGCCTTCATTTTTGCTGTGTTGTTTACTGTTGCTGTTTCTCTTTGCCTGGCCAAGTTTTTTGTCACTTTACTAAAAAAAGAGCAAAAAAACATCGGAAGACAGACCACTGCTGGTATTCTCTCGTCTTTTAATCGTGCCAGTGTCGAGAAATAGCATCCACATATAAATTCCGAAATTCACATGTATAGTGTAGAAAGCATTAATGAAAGGTAAGTTACATTCGATTAATATCACAAAATATGTACATTACTGTCCTGTAAAAAATGTACATGATGCACAACAAGAAGCAGATTGAACTATAATTTTAAAACTTGTGTTCCGTGGTATGATAAATTTTTTTTTAATAAAATAATATGAATAAAATATGAATTTCTGTAAAATTAAAATAATCCGTGAAAGAAGGATTTTTGGATTCATTGAATATTCTTATACAAACAGCTCTAACGTCAAAATTTCTTATAAAAAACGTGTGAACGTTCTTCACTCTTCAGGAAGTTTTCTATCATTCTATCGCTCTTCAACTCATTGGAAGCCGTATTCAACAATATCCTGCGTATCTCCACCATTACTTATCCAACAAATTTCCTCATGGGGAGAATCTGAACATATTGCCCACCAAGAAACCTGACTACATATAAATGAATTATGATTGATTTCTATATTTTAGTTAACTATCCATTAGTGTGGTTGGATATTTAGCAGTTTTTGCTGTGGGCTAAAAGAAACGGCGTCAAGTAGGTTACCGCTTCACTTCCCTCGCAATGGCAACAAATATATATATATATATATATATATATATATATATATATATATATATATATATATATATATATATATATATATATATTAGTAGATCAACAAAGATTAAGTTTGAAGATGTTATTGAATATAGCGCAACTAACTGTGTTATTTATTAATAAAGTGTTCTTTATCAATATACACAATGCACCAGGTGATGGAGGAATTCGTTTTCGTAGATTTTAGGATGCTGAGAATATTTCTGCTTGGCATACAAGTAATATCGAGCGCTGCATTTTTCGAATATTTGTTCAATTTCAAGAACCTCAACAGTTGTGGAAACCACCAGTTTAGTTGCAGAAACGAAAAATGCATTCCTATCACATTCAGATGCGATGGCAAAGATGATTGTGGGGACAATTCCGATGAGCAGCATTGTGGTAAGCATATTTATAATTTATATTGCATAAAACAACATTTGGAGTGAAATACTGAGATATATTTAGGGTAAATCATATCAAAATGACTATTTTTTCTATAAGAACACCAGTAATTAATTTTGCGTACATTTAGGTACTAATATTTATTGTGCAAATTGTGCTGAAACTACTGGATCGACAATCACCGAGAAATTAATTTCCATTCCTTTTTATTGCGTACATCTTTATAGACGAGAAGTGTAGAGCTTTTGTTTGTATTTTTAATACTCTATTACATGTTTCCCATCTTTGCGCATCTTACACGGTGATTTATTAATCGAATTCGCAATACAAAAAATAAATTTGTTAGAACTGGGACTTTTAAGGTACAGTTGAGTTAACGAATATTTGTCCAAAATCAAAGCAAATTTATAGGTAAACCTATATACACATAGTTGGTTGGTCTGAATAGCTATTAAGCTCAATACAAAACTTTTTCTCAGTAGATTGTTATCGATAGATACTCGTGACAAATGGAGATTCAAAATATATTTGATGGAGTGTCAAAATATATGTGCAAATATGCTGAGTTTGATAAAAATGTTTCAAAATCACTTCATATGTATATCGGGAACATTTTGCCATGAAATTATATTTTGGCTTTTTTTAGACATTGTATCTATTACTATCGTTGTGAAATAAAAAAATCCAAATTATGTTTAAATATCCTTGATCTATGGCTGAGCTTCTTATGTAAATTCTGTGATTTTGAAAAAAAAACTTAATCTAAAGCCATTTTATGAATCTTAACCGCATTAGAAAAGGTAATCAAATGTCCATGCATAATTTTTTCAAGTAACCCTCACCCAACTTCAGTAATCTCTTTGTATCGTAGTTTGAAAAGCTGTATATCATAGTCTAGGTATTAGTAAGATTCTTAAATCAATGGTAGTGTTTCAGATATTTCACCAGCAACAAAAAAATGATCTATTATTATCACATCATTTGAATAAGTATATCAACTATTTCTCTATTCAGATCTGTACTTGTGTAAGGGACCATTTTTCAAATGTCAAAACGGCAGATGCATTGCTAAAGTGTTTGTTTGTGATGGTGAAAATGACTGCAACGATTATTCTGATGAAGAAAACTGCGATTCGTTTAAGGTTAGTACTTTTTGTGTTATGAATGAAAAAATCTTACTGTCCATCTTTTTAAATCCCTTATTCAATTTTTGTGAAGGTTATACAAACTAGTAATATAAATTACGTATTTGTAAAACTGCATTTTGTCGCTTGAGGATAAGTTTGTTGGTCAGACCGTCAAAAACCTTTTAGTGGAGGTTAGACTAGTAATTGTTCAGGTCCGTCGTTACAGGGTCTGTTTTAACTGGGCACCTCATTCTACAACGCCGAGGTTCTAGAAAAGACAAACTTTTGGAAGAGACCCCTTGAGGCGTTGGAAGTTCGACCTAGTGCGGTGCTCTACTCATGGTGATATTATGCGAAACTGTTCGGTCGAACATCTGCCATGAGTATCTGTAGAATAGCGACAGATCGACCACCCTTCTTCTGGAACATATTCCAGACTATGGAGGTCCGTTGTAAGGCCCGCTGTATTCATTAGATGTATTCTTCGTTTATGAATCCTATCAAGAAGTTTTAGGGTGTTCTTCGAAGCGCATCCCGACACATTCGAACAGTACTGCAGTGATTGATTGATCTGAGCCTTGGTGCAGCCCAGCCTTTGGAACGCCGACATAGAAAGGCCGTTCCATGACATGCTATTGTTGATATTAATCAAATACTTGGCGTCCCTCCACAGTTTTTGTTTGAGTCTTCTGTGCATCGAACTGCAGCCATTTGTGTATCTATCATCTGCGAAGCTGTAAATTGGATTGCATATTATTTCCTTCAGCAAGAAGAGCGAAAATAAATTGCCAATGTCCGTTATGGTTTCTGACGGAGGCGAAGTAGCAAATCCGCCCCTTGCCCTTCCCGCCACTCGATCGCAAAACTCGAAGCCTAACAACATACCTATTTCTAACGCTAGCCGTGTTATATGCATAGATAAAATGTAGGTTCGGTTTGGTTATATTTTTTTCAGATGCAGTTGAATAACAGCACATCTAACTGTGAGGAGGGACACTGGCAGTGCAAGGACAAACTGTGCATCCCGCACGAGTGGGTGTGCAATGGCGATAAGGATTGCCTGGACGAAAGTGACGAGGATGCCGGATGCCTGGAGAAGGCGAAGCTCCCGTGCGATCAGTTTAGGTGTGGCAACGGCAGGTGCGTGCCGCACGAATGGAGGTGCGACGGACATGACGATTGCGACGATGCCAGCGACGAAAAAAATTGCGGTGAGTTTGAATGAAATGCAATAATGTATTGTATCGTATTCTTCATTGTCTTGTGATCATATAAGGATGGTATAAGACTAATCATAAAAATCAGTAACAGTTAAATATACAAAAAAACAAACAAACAAGGTACGAAAAGGAGTAACACTGAACAAAGAAAGATATAAAAATACCAAATGGAATGGTTAAGGTAAATGTAGTATTTAAGGGGAATGAAACTAAGTGCCAAAAAAATCGTCTATCGAATAGAGAGGCTGCTCCACGATTGAAGTAAGACATTTTATGCGTTGCAATGCATATTTAAATTTAACCTAACTTCTGGAACCTCTGACGGACGCGGTTTGCTTTTTTAGTTGATCTCTTCTTGCCGTGGGCGTTAATTGAAACTATATATGATTAATAAAATAAATTTACTGAGTTGCAGTTTAATCGGCAGCCTTCAACAAATTACACTGTCTACAGATTAACAGTGTTCTCCTTCTTATCAGAACTTAGTATTGATAACAATAGGATTCTCGTTTGTAGACTCGTGTATTTAGGTTTTTGGTAATACTGAACCGACAATTATTGTAAGCTTATGTGATTAGCATAATCAATATTATAAATAATTATGTATGGGTGTTTGGCTTGAGTAGAGCACCTATCAACTGATTCATAATAAGTCCTGATTTGAAAACAAAACACTATTAAAGACAGTAAGGGCCGATTTCATCAACATCAGAAATATAACGAACAGATTGACCAATCACATAAGACCTTTCTGAAATGCCATTAAATACTGTACTGTCAAAAGTCTCTGAAAATCATTGATTTACTTTGAATTTCAACAAAAAATGGTAAGGAAAGATTTGATTAATGAAAAAGGGCACTTTCTGAACCTCATAGCAAGTTTCTGAGCCTGGCAATCCACCATATATAAGTGAAAATTGCTATTTCCCTGATTTCACAAGCTATAACAAATCGCTATTCTCCACCAATAGGATTTGAGGAATGTGAGGCATTAGGACATCGGTTTTCGGATGTATCAAATTAATAAAAATCTAATGGAGACTATTGCAATGATTTTTATAAAGCTACATAATACTGTAATAATATAAGTACCTAATAATTCAGTAAAAAAAGGATATATAGGAGGCATTTCACAAATTTCCTTATTATTTCTATTACTTATCAGGTTCATCCATATTCTAAAATAAATGCCATCCAAGGCCTGCTTGGTGTCCAGCACAGGTATCCAGCATCACAAAAATCCTCATGGTTGAAGGTATAACGAAATAAGGTTGCACGGCATTCAAAATATATAGTACAAACGCTGGAAAAAAATAATAAAAAAAGTTTAGCTACAATTTGGATATTTCTATAAGCTTAGCCCTGCTTTTCAGAAATAATTGTATAATGAAATTATCAAACGACCATCTTTGAATTCATAGAAAACCATGTCCCTTTGGCGCTATGCACCCCGGACAACCAGAAGTTCCTATGCTCGGATAACTCCACCTGCCTGGAAATTAAAAAGGTGTGTAATAGTGTCAAAGATTGTCCAGAAGGCGATGACGAATCCCCAATGTGCACTGCCCCGGATCAATCGTGCGATAAACATGGCTGTTCGCACGACTGTAAGCAACTACCTTCAGGACCTAGATGCATCTGCCCTCCAGGCTACTCCAGAATAAACCAGAAAACTTGCAAAGATGTGGATGAGTGCCAACAGTATGGTAAGAACTATTTTGTAATTAGAACTCCAATATCATGTAAATATGCGTTTTTCTGAACAATTGTCTTCAGTCATGTAGATTGTAGATGAAACTCTTCCATCATGCAGATAAAAGGATTGTGTATTCAACACACAATTCCACAAATAAAACTCTTATTCTTTCAGTCAGGTTAACTGACGATTGAATATACCATAATTATCTAATTGTCATCCGAAGCAACATAACAGAAAATGGTCCGAAGTGGTACAGTAAGTATAGAATTTGGTACAATACTTTGGAATAAGTAAGATCCATATGATGAGGGAGGTTGTGTTAAGAAGTAGTTTAGTAGATACCATTGGCTAGATTTTTCCTACCACATACATTGGCATACTTCAAACAACCAAAAACGGTATCTTTATAACTCTACAAATAATACACAATATTTTAAGCTGAATACTGAATTATTTTGACAAAGGATATCATATACCTACATGAAAAGTGAATAGATGATTGATCTAAGGACCTGATTATGAGGGACATCTTTTTTTTTGTTCATGTGGGTCTGAGGCGGGAATTTGACCTATAAGCACCTCTCGCAATATCGCTACTTACTCTACGACATTTTGTTCCACTCTTGCAGGAATATGTGATCAAAAGTGCCGCAACAGTCCTGGTTCTTACGAGTGCTACTGCGACTACCGTTATTTCCTAAATGATGACAAAACGTGTAAAGTGATCGGCGGCGAAGCAATGATGGTCTTCAGTTCAAAAACGGAAATTAGGGCGTATACTCTGGAATCGGAGTTGTACTTCACAGTAGCCTCAGATCTGCAGCAAGTAGTAGGTGAGTATGGTTGGCGAAGGTTAGAAAGTATCAATCTAGTATAATCCAGCCAGGATTGCCTCAGAATGATCCACTTGCCTTTATTTTTCATGCGATACGTTGATAATACGATATTTGATACTCGAATGGACGTAAATTAAAATGTCAACCCATCCAGTTATTTGTTCCACTATGAGGACATGTGTCAGTTTATTATACAGTTGCTCATGACAATTCCTAACAGAATGTTTCAAATAATTATCTACTCATGTTCAACAGTCATTATACATGATGTTTGTCACGCCTTGCTATGGAACCTCTTGACCTGTCTGCCGTTTTCTCTCTACCCATGCTTTCGCCAGTTTTTTGTCTACCCATTCACCTATGGTGGTGTTCACCAAACGTCTGCTACAACCCAATATGGGTTCGGGGTCAATGCATGAACCCTCCTCGCGAGGAATTCTGCTTTATCGTTTCTTGATACACCACTGCGTGTCTAAGGACACAAATAAGGGACAACTTATCAGATTTGGCTGATCTTTGAAGGGCATAATTACATTCCTGAACTTAAGTCGATATTAGATATACTCAAAGATGCTATAGGAGCATATGTATAATTGCATATGTTTCGCTCCGTGCACTGCTGTACTTCCTTTTTTTATAACTCCCCAGTTCCACAAGTCATAGGTTCTCCAAAAGAACGACTTCCGCTGAATATGTGTCAATGAGATTGACAAATATCTCTACCTAGAACATTGAAGCTGTAATTGATCTATAGGTTTCCAACATGCCAGTATGAGAACCTACGAGGGGACTATGTGAAAACATGTACAGCGTATGGAGTATGTAATGATACACCTGACCTAATTACTTTTTTGATATGCAGGAGTTGACTATGACGGAGACCACGTGTACTGGACAGAAGTGGGAGAGGAGTATGAAAGCATAGTCCGCGCGGCAGAAGATGGCAGTGACAAGGAAGTTGTAGCGACTGCGGGTCTGAGCTTACCGGAAGACATCGCTGTCGATTGGTTAGCTGGGAATGTCTATTTTACAGACGCCGAAGAACAGAGAATAGCTGCTTGTGCCAAAGATGGAAGATCATGCGCGGTACTAGTGAGCGGGAAAGATGTCAGGAAGCCACGTGCAATTACTTTAAATATCGATGATGGGTAAGTGAGATGCTATGGATTATGTAATCTATATATAGCAGGTATATTATACTAGGATTGAACAACACGTAAGAAGATCGCATTAGATTGCATTGCGAATTTGAATATTTTCGAGTGCTGCCGAAGGTGTTTCCATTAATCTTAGAGATAATATACATACTTGCCAAAGGTAATACACTCTGTGTAAGGATCAGTTGGAAAATTTGTAATGGACTGACAGACAGCCAAGAAATCGTGTCAATTAAAATACCATAAATGATTTCTGTGTAAATAGGCCAGAATCAAAACTTATCAATATAAAAACACTTAGTTTTTATTATAATAAAGGTCTCAATATTTTATTTACACATATATGCCGATATATGTATTATCCAGACTATTATGAACAATTCGCTAATTCGGATCATATGTGTTCATTATGCCCTTTGAATCTGCGTTAATTTATCCTCTTATGGCAAACTACCCAAGCCTCCTCGTTTTACTTCCTAAGTTTTTAATCTAATCTAATCACACGAACAGACCATAAAATAGTTACAATGCAAATAACAGAACTTAACTAAACTAGTAAAGTCCTAGCTGCTGCTGTAATATTCGGACATAGCTTTTAATTGCTTCGAACTCAACGACGATAGAAGGATCTATCGTCATTGTTCCAACTATATCAATGCCAAGGATGAGATGTATTATCAGAATGATAGTTGGGAAAAGCTATTCTGACTAACTGTATACCAAGTATATTTTCTATCTACAGGGTAATGTACTGGACAGATTGGGATGAGCCAGCTGCCATAATGACAGCGTACATGGACGGGAGCAACTATAGACGCCTAATAGACCACAACATTCATTGGCCCAATGGTCTCGCTTTGGATTACCCAAACGGCCGCATTTATTGGACGGACGGTAAAAAAATGACTATCGAGAGCGCCAAACTGGATGGCACAGATGTGAGGGTGAGTAAACAACACCTCTGAGGTCTCCAGAGATAATACACTCAATCAAAAAATATTTTAAGCTAGCTGAATCTACCTAAAAGTCTAGGAAATACTCTAAATTATTCTAGAACTAGGTTTGTCCGTTAGAAATATAATTTCGAATCTCCTGAAGGCCAATAGGCCTCTTCCATTTTCGTCACGTGGTGCGCCGACAGTATGAATTTGCTTTGTTTATATCTCACACTTTCACGTATATTGTGTGCATTTGATAAAAAAATATTAAACTGGTGTAATAGTAAATCCGATGATGATAAATAAATTCACTGAAATTGCACACAATATCAGAGAATAGAACATAAAATGTTCGAGACGATTAACATAAGAATTGAACACTGCAAAAAGTAGAGTGAGATGAAAAGATCATCCAGAAACTGGGCTGAAAGGGAAAGGTTTTATCGTCTCAGACAAGATGCCGACTATTCAATCATTATATAAAGGCTATTAATGACGTGTTTGTGTACCACTATTACAATTCTATTGCTGGTCTTCTGTACTAAAACTAAAACTGTTAATCATGAGGTTTGCTCATGTAAAAAGGTTTCTGCCATACTGAGGACCTACTGTAAATATAATTTGTTAAAACGAATAAACTTAACATCAGCACAGTTTGTGAAAAGAGCTATAAACAATTCGTATATTCATGTAGCTCAATTAAGTGATGTGAATATTTTTACTAAATCATATTTGAAGTTGTTATTTTATTTCTTCCTGCTTTGTTACTGCCATATCGTTCACACTGATAAATTATTATCAAAAAATTATTAACATTGCGGCCGCTTTTACATTTTTTGCAAACAGTAGATGTATGCAAAAAAATCAATTGACAATAAAACTTTGATAGAATTATAACTATAATTCATCAAATTAGAAATATAGACTGATCGTTATAAAATATAAATTGTGGTAGCTAGATGTAGTCTGTCGTGTCGAATGTATGGTTGATACACACACACATACGTACATACATATATACATACATGGACAAACTATATTCATATGGAAAAGATACGTCATATACAATTATGCAGAATAATTTTGTTTTGCATTGTGATTGTCTCTTTGAGTTTTTGTCCTTTAGCAAACATTATTTGGTTCTCATGTGCTGTAATTAATACGATGTTGCTACTAATAACGGCAGAATATGCAGTATCAGTTAAATATTGTCAAAAAACTGAAACAAACAGCTTATATGAAACCGTTTCGTAAAATTATATCCACAGTTTGGTCTACGATGGCAAAGATAAAATGGTTTCAAAAACAAAATAACATAAAGAATACTTGACAGATCTTTATATATGTCATTGTTTAATGATTTCAGGTTTACAGTTATAGAAGCAACTGCTTTTTCTCATTGATGTTCCTTGATAATTATTGAAATAATCAAGATAAATTCAATATGAGAAAAGATTATTTGATCGTAACTTTCGAGATCCATTTGAAATTTGTTTCCGCAAAAACACAAAAAAGTTCACAACTTTCCACCATTCTTACTGCAGGTCGTCATAGAAGAAATAGAAAAACATCCTTATTCCTTAGCTGTATTTGAAAATCGCCTTTACTGGTCAGATTGGTCAACACGTTCAATCCAGTCCTGTGAGAAATTTACCGGAAAGGAATACCGTACTGTAGTTGAGGACAAGCAATTGATTTATGGAGTAAGTTTCACCTTTAGCTATAGCCAATTGGCCATGCAATAACTCAAGTTAATATATTTTTTATTGCATGGCAGAGAGGTAGACAAAGTAATATTATTCTTATTTTCAAGGTGAGCATATTTCATCCCGTCCAGCGCAGGCGTAAGGACAATCCGTGTGAGCACGCAGCCTGCAGCGATCTGTGCCTTTTGAAAGATTCGAAAGGATATGGTTGCGCTTGTCCTCTTGGAAAGGTTCTAGCCACCGATGGACACGTCTGTAAAGGTATGGCAAAATCCCATTTTACTTAACGCATATTGCGTGATATCCGCACTACCAAATATCAATTGAACTTACAACATAGACACACAGAAAAAATGCAGAAAAGTGAACACGTTTAATTTAAGCATCTACCAGGATATAACGTGAAATTCTGATTCCAAGGATTTCCGAGTCAATCTAATTGCATCAATTTTTTTTCTAATTATGTTCTTGGTCCATGGAAATCTATAAAACGCTTAGATTATGTTAAATCAACTCCATAAAAAGTTGTATTTTTAATTGAGTAATATATTACCAGAAGAAACGAAGGAATTTTATGTAAATGTTATATATACTGGTTGACAAGACAATATGAGAGAGTAAATGTTCAGGAGGTTCAGGAAAGTACAAAAACAATCTGGAATTTCAACTCATCTCCAAGTGTCGCCCTCTATAGGGACGTCCATTGGCAACTTACGAACTTTTACTACTCCCGAAAACGAAGAGACAATCTGAATCTATATAAAAATTAAGCCAAATGATGTTTTGATATCCATTTGCGAATATTGCATCATTAACTACCATGATCACACGACAGATTCATGTGATGACAGAAACTCTAGCGGACATGCCTACAAACATAATGTTACACATCAAGAAACATGAAAAACTTACTTCTTAATGACATATCTCATTATTGTTATTTTTATTATTATTGTATTTACTTACATTATATTGATCACATTTATTGATTTTTTAAGACGTGGATGATCAAGAATGGCTATTAATCGGTTTCAATAACACCCTATTACGAGTTCGTCACCAAGTTCTGGGCAAAGTCACTTCCACCTCTTCTTCAACTGTAGCAAACCAAATCGGATCAATGGTCTATAATGCACTCAATAACTCAGTCTTCATCAGCGATTTGGAAAGCAAGAAGATCGTGGAATACAGCTTAGATGAAGATATAAACAGAATCTTGGAGATTGATAACCTCGGTTGGATCATATCTATGGATTATGGTGAGTGCATTCCAGATATTTTAAAACTTGATATCATAATCAGTAAATTGGAGTCCAATGCATTTTTACTGATCATCTGTGTTCAAAAGGTAATCATTATCTAAATATACAAGAAAAAAGCTTAAGAAAACCCTAACTTATTATGCATCTGTAGGTTAGGAGAGCATTTATCAGATTATACCTGAAAACGTACCCAAAAAGACTGGTTCATAGTTTACCAAAAAAATTAAGATATTCTTTATTCAACTTCCTATATGCAGATTTTTTTGAGCTTACTCTTATAATTGTGATATTGTTTGTATAATAAAGAAACTTGTTCACATTTTATTTTGTATTTCGTTAATAGACATATTGAGTGCCGAGTTTGATTTTTCCTATGAGTTATGTAACTTTTATATTATTCGATTCGATATTTTATAGGTTTCAGGTTTACTATATTCGCTAATGTAGCATTTACAACAGATACAGTGTTATCTTATGTTTCATTTAGTGATTTATAATGGGGAGAGGGGGTTGTGGCGATTTCACTTCTCTTCTGGTAAAATAGTTAACGTAGGATGACAATACATTTTGTCCAGCATTTTGGATTGATCAACAATGGAAATTCAACAATGTGTATGATGAAAAGTTTTATTTCGGACTTCCATTGTCTATAAATTTTTTTTGAGTATCACGACGTTTCGATTGATGTGCTATCTTCAATCGTCTTCAGGTGAACTGGCGAACACGTTCCTTTCATGCCTATTTATACCCCGTCCGGTGACGTCGTTGTGCGCGGTCTGTTCTGATTGGCTCCCGATGCGCGGTATTCCGGTCTGCTGACGTGGCTGTTTGTCGGTCATTGTTTGTTGTCTGGTCCAGTTGTAGTCTATTGATCTTTTTTATGAGTGGCTGCCAGATTGGTTTAATGTCTACGCTGGGTTTGCTGTACACTTTGCTGTTGTTGGTGATGAATGCCGCCTCCTTGAATTTCCTTCGATACCAATGCGGTTCCTTGGCAATAAACTTAGCGTCGTCCCAAAAATTTTATAGACAATGGAAGTCCGAAATAAAACTTTTCATAAATCCACCTTGTCTACAAGTTTCAAACAACAATGTGTATGATATCGTCTATAGGTTCGAAATTTGGAACAAAACAGGTAAAAGGTTACTGGTGCAGCCGAAATGTCAACAAAGTTGTTAATAACCAAATTGGTTTTAATTATAGGCAGGGACAAATGCGGTGATCTAAAAAATGGGCTCAGTTAATAAAGAAGCCTTAGTTTGCACATGTGTATGAAATAACATTAAGCAATTTATACACAAAATGTCAACAATAAAGTCTGTTATTTACGTGTCACAATAAATCGACTTTTAAAACTCATCTACAAGCGTTGCGCACGGTGGCGCTGCCCATTGGCAACTTACAAAGTCAAGTTACTTCACACTTGGTCTGCCTTGGAGATGAGTGTCACAAACTTGACTGGGTTACGTTATACCACCCAATTCAGTTAGACCGTCAGGTTATATTAAACTTTGCAATAGTCAATACCAAGGAAACATGCACATTGTTACACAAGTGTATAAAGAATCAATAAGAGCCACTAATCAACATACTTGCTCTGTTGTATGCAGCTCAACCCTCATGAACTTGCACATCCTTTTTGTATTATATTTAAATTCCAGATGTCAAGGTTTTGAAATTTGGTCACGTGTATGTCATGTGTGCTTGTCATACAAGCTATACTATATTTATATGCAAATAAAAACTGTGAAGAAATGCATTCATATGAAACTTTTTATATCCTGACCAAAGATATAAAAATAGTAGGAACATGTACAAAATCAGCAAAACCATGGAATTATGCACATTTTCTTCCAGATCCTCTCGCAAATAACCTCTACATGTGTGATGCAGAGCGAAACGCTTTGGAAGTAGTTAGTCTGAGAACATTATCCAGAAAATTCCTGATTCGCGGCACTGATGATGAGATTTTAGAATCTGTGGCTCTCGTACCAGAAGAAGGGTAGGTTGACGAATGTTTCGCATGTAGATCAGGAATATTTCAAATTTAGTTAACAGGGTAAGACAAGATGTAAATACTAAAAGAAGACATAACGCTAAATGACAAAATAGAATTCAAATAGACCGGAATTCATGCCACTCGAAGATAATAATATTACGATCACACCTTTACCTGGTTTAGGTAAAGGTGTGAAATGCTGTGACCAGTAAACCAGCAGCTTGATTGCAGCTGTTTATTCTTCTTTTCAGAACCATGTTTGTGGCGATGCGAAATCCAACTACTAGTAGAGCACATGTAGATAGAATGCACATGGACGGTTCAGGTCGAGCGCACACTATTGAAGATGACCTAGTAGGACCAATATCATTGCTCTATGATGCAGCTTTGCATAGGGTGTTTATTGCTGATGCTTACAGTGGGGTTATTGAGTCTACCAGCGTCGACGGTATGTGAAATTATTTTCAAAGCCCAGTCGTAGTAGTAATAGTAAGTGCGGAGATGAATCCCGGTATGTAGGCCGCCTTTGGCACTTTTCGGCCATCACAAAGCTAACATGGTACTTTCTTTATATTGAATCTTCGAAAACTTCTAATAGATTTCATGTTATCCAACTGTTCCGCTGAGTATATTTGTTCTCTTGCGAATTCCGTTATGTCCTACGGCCGAAATATAGAGAACATTTGCCGAGGAAGTAGAACGATGTTTCATCCTCGTTACAGCAGACAGGATCTTTTTCACACTTCAATGGGAGATAAATATCTGTGCACTATGCCTGTGAACATCTCTACCAGAATTGAGTAAATGTCTTTATCAAAGCTAATCTGTCTATTATATTATCGTTTTTCAACGGATGACGATCTTCAAAGTTCTGCCAACCTCATAGTCTTGTACTATTATTATTTGATTAATTATATTTTTTTTTATGTATATCAAAACAAACTGCCCCTTTTAGTCTGTATGTATTTTGCTTTAAAGTTTAAAGTAAATTATCATTTAAGGTGACGATCGACATACATTCCGTACACTTTCTGCAAATCCTTCCACTATGGCCTCGATCAAGGACGAAATTTTCTGGATGAACGAGAATTCTAAGCAGTTGTATTGGGCGAAGAAGTCAAGTCATCAGTATAATAAGCGCATTACTTTAGGTATGTATTTATCTCGTTTGAGATTGCAGGTGCTTATTATCAAACTTTTTTTGTACGTTAGTAGTAGTATTAGTAGTGGTCAGTGATAGGGGGGCGAAGCCTTACAACTAGGCCACTCAGGCTATACAAATATAGGTGTACAAAGACAGTGTTAACTTGGCGTTCAATCATACCCAGCATAGTTTTGCCAGCTGACCTTGTTTCCTGGTAGACTAGTGGCCACAAGGATAAACATTTAAAGTTATCTGCTGCAAATTTAGTATAAGTATTAGCAAAATATATATACTTCCAGATGTTTCTGTAAGAAGTATCAGCCGTCCCCACATCATCTCAACCTGGCGCCCAGTTTCCCAACACCATCCGTGCTATTCAGGGGGCAACTGCAGCCATTTGTGCCTGCCTGTTTCATCAAGAGCAGCTGTTTGCGCCTGTCCTCACGGCTACGAACTTTCTCCTGAAGACAACAGAACCTGCATCCACAGGAAGACCTGCTCCTCAGATGAGTTTTCCTGTTGGCAGTCGGAGAGTTGCGTTCCTATGGTTGCCAGGTGTGATGGACGCAAAGATTGCCCGCATGGAGAAGATGAAACAGAATGCAATGGAGCTGAAGGCGGGAAGAACTGCGGCAAAGGGTGAGTCATTAATTGCATTAATATACAAAATAATCTCTTCATGATATAAGTCGGTACTGCTGCTTTTTTTTTGGGATTGTTGCATTGGTGGTGGAGTGATGACTAAATTGCAAAAGGTTATTAGAACTTCTCTTATGTTTTTTCAGATTTTAATGATTTTTGGGGATTGTTTAAAAAAAATTGAGGTGGTCAAACGCAGTTTTACATTCATTACAATTTTCTGATGTAGTTAAATTTTTTTTAATAATATTTGGTGAATAAATGATTCATTGTAAACCTGGAAATTCTCTTCCAGATCTTTCACTTGTCGTAATGGCGCGTGCATCAAGGAATCTCAAGTTTGCGACCTACGATTCGACTGCCCGGACAAGTCCGATGAAGAGAACTGCGAGGCCTTTAAGAAAAAGAGGACCTGTCCGGAAGAGCACTTCATGTGTGAGGATGGCTCATGCGTCTCCAGAACTTCGCTATGCGATGGTTTCAATGACTGTCAGGATGGGTCCGATGAAAAGGAGTGCCACACGATGACATGCATGGCGACGCAGTTCAGGTGAGGCGACGCGTTGTAACTTCGTGTATTCATTAAAGCTAAGCGTAGATGTTACCGTTTTGTTCTGTTGAGGCACGGATAAACAAATGCATGCATTACGAGTTCTGATGCATCTAGAAGCTAAACCCAGGAATGATGATGATTAGAACACTAGGTAAAATTACACAACTGGCACGTGGCAACTGCGATGTTTGGAATAGCAGACCACGTATGGACAGAACAACAAAATGAGACGATACCGAGGACTTACATAGCAAAAGCATGTTCATATTACCGGAAATGGAGACCCCTTTCTTTGTCAGGACACGTAATCGGAAATAGTAAAAACGGAACATATCCGCTAGTTGACCTGAACACGATTCAAGCTACCACTTATATAGAAACGTTGTGGTATCAATAATTATATAGACTAACTCCAAGAGGTGTTGCAAGCCTTTGCAAAAAAAGGTTCGCTATCTTTCTCTAGCATATAACGTTTAACGTAGGAAGCTTCCCTTCTTTTCTATTATTCAACAAGAATACCAATTCCTGAGGATCTTAGTGACCCTGACAGCATTAATGAATATTTCATGACAGTTAACGGTCCTCATTATGTTCCAGACGATATCTATAACAGATTTAGCGTAAATACTTTTTTAGAACGTAATGATATTTACAATATTATTAAATCTATCAAATTGGAAGCAAAAGGTGTAGATCATTTGAGCATCTTGATGATCACGCTCACTTTACCTGTTACATTGCTATTACGCATATTATCAACAGCTGCCTTCAGAAGGAGAAGCATGGAGAAAGGCCATTATAGTTCCTGTACCCAAAATTAATAAGCCCGAAGAATACTTTGACTTATGGCCAATTATAATAGCTTGTTATCAATTTTATCTAAGATTTTCAAGAAAACTGTTTGATCTCAGATTTTCGCGTATTTGAGGATAACAACATTTTACCACCATATCAATCGGGTTTCCGTAAATATCATAGCACTGCTACTTCTTCACTAAATATTTGTTATAATATATTCAAAGCTTTGGACAAAGAACTGGGTGTAGTCCTGGTATCTATCGTTACTCATACGCCTCCGATGAAATTAACTATAGTTTGTTACTAGCAAAACCCAGATTCTATCAAACAGAAGGAAAATCATTAAACCAAATTTGGCAATTAGTCACGCATTCTCGTTTTTAAAATCCTTTTAGATTATTTTCAAGTATTTACAGACTAATATGTAAAAAATGCTGTTAATGAGAAATTACCTATTTGAATACTCTGTTTATTTCAGGTGCGATTCTGGAAGCTGTATCCCGAAAAGCTGGGAATGCGATCATGAATTTGACTGTAGTGATTTCTCAGATGAACATGCTGATTGTAATCGTAAGTATACAATACAAGCACGTATTGAAGCAAATCTCTTTCGATGTTTTGGTAACAGCTGTTAATTTTCTCTCAGTGTTTCGATTTAAATCATGCTCCGCTACCAATATTTTTGTGACCAGTATCACACTGCATTTGACGTGACTCATGGTGTCGATTTTGTTTTTGATGGGTTTCACGATACCTTCATTCATATTTCTTCCGCTGTCGAAGCAGATCGTTCAGCCTTTTTGTAGAAACGCAGCTCAATGCACAAAAAGTATCATTCGAACAGAACAAGAAATAAATGAAATAGTTCTCGATAAGGAACAGACGGCAGACAACAACGCGGCAAGTTGAATCTTCTTTTATATATTATATCTAAATTCCTAAATAAATAAAATAAGTGCATGTACACACTGCAAATGTAGGAATATGGTCATGCCAATGTAACTGGAAGTAATGTTTGGCCATGAACAATGGACATTAGTAATGTTCTCAATTTTGATTAATCTTCTGAAACTCGAATTTCGGCTTCGTCTGTTTGAGTACTTTTGTTCTGGCTACTAAATAAGTGGCATATGTTGGCCAACATACCTTTACAAACTTTCCGGCTGCTTGCCAAAGTACAAAAATGATAAACAAAAATTTAAAATTATAATCACATTGACGGAATTCATGTGTTATGGAGAAGGCAGATGTATTTTGCCCTGTCAGATGGATTGCATAAGTGATTTCAATTAATCAATTTTTCAGTGAAATACCGCCACACAGACTGTCCTGTTGGTTTCTTCAGATGCGCAGTGAGTAGCCGTTGCGTTGACGCTCGTCTGGTTTGCGATGGGGATGATGATTGTGGCGATGGCAGCGACGAGCCGCCTTCTTGTGACCTAAGGTAATGTATAAAGAACAGATTCACTTCCAATGCATACATTAGGGAAATGTTGTCATCGTTCAAAAACTTGGACATGAAAGTCCATCCCATTGGTTTCAGCTGTTTGTGTATTGTCAGAGCGTAACGTTAGATACCATTCTATCGATTTAGGCGAATTAAGGGATGGAACAAGGTGTGGACACGTTAGTTGGTTTATTTTTATCAATCTGTTATGATTCCATTATATGGGAGAAATATATTTTTCAGCGGTAAACGGAACAGCGTTCGAAGTACAGTCTACTTGACTTCATTTTGTAATCAATACAAAAGGTGGTTTTTATAATAATAATAAGGTATGTAAGTCCTTGTGAGCACAGTGATACTTGTTCCAAACGTATCAAAACCATTGAAAGGAAATTACATTTGATGCTCTTGTTTCTATTTGAACAATATACCAACCATCTGCGAATGGGATATTATCAAATAAATGTCAACTCCAGTCTGAGCATTTAAAAAATATAAGACGTCATATGAACTAAAATCATCTGTGCCATCCTTCAGTTTAATCATTTATTGGTTTATCCATTTCACAGCCACAAAAAAGGAGTAATATGCCTCGAAAGAAAAAAATATCACCAGGTTAATTTTTTGAGTCATTTACTGGCAGTAAAGGATGTCGGCTAGCTCCACTTAAACTGGGTAAATTATTTTCACGTTTTTTTGGATCGCAAGATGTAATTTTGACATCAGTTTCCTCAGTACTCATGAGAATTTTCAGATTTCCTAAGAATATCACTAATTTTGATGTAAAGAACGCCAATGGAGTTAACTGACTGAAGGTAAATTATTTCCGTTCAGGCTTTCGGATTTTACAAAAAAAACTCCCACCATACTAACAGATCTAACTGCATCTCACTGCTTTTTGGCTCGTTGAAAATAAAGGTGAGTTGATTTATTTCTGTTCACGTTGAAATTATCCGATAATCTGGAAAAATTGCGTGGTAGTGTCACCGATAGCGTAACGTCATAGTGTGTTGCTTCCACGTTTATGGATCATTGAGTACCGTAAAATTTTTATAATTTCTGGAAAATTAATCAATTTCTAACGATTAAATATGGTGATTCGCTCAACTAACTGCAGGTACACTATTGTCACAATATTCAGATCGCTGAAATGAATATTTAATTTTTTTTCATACACGTTTGATTTTTTCGAGATTCATTTAAGCTATTCAGGTACTTTACCTTCGAAAAGTATGACATGTAAGAAATTAGCTGGAATTTCCATGGTAGGTACCCAAAAATCGTAACTAGTTTCAACTGAGCCAACCCATTTACTCAACGATGTGATAATGACAGCCTTTCCAGGAAAATTGGAAAAACGTCTACTAAGGTTGTCATCAGATTCACTAGGCTGAAAAAAATAGTGGTTTTGTACGCAAACTATGCTGAATGGATGGGCGTACTTGTCGGTCAGAAATTGTATTTACTCATAAAGTCATAATGGCTGTGGTTAAAACTAAAGTCTTAGACATAGTTGGGCCAACTAGAGTCACTACAGCCGGAAAATCTGTCGAAAGAACGCAATCTCTTGACGTGTATGGAAAGTCTGGCGATTCAGGAAAGGATTGAATCACTATGGTTGACTGCATTTATTAAATAACTCACTTTTGCCAATGCATGATGGTTCCGTCATAGCACAATCGGTAGATGTGTTTAAACGGAGTAGGCGATATGTGGGTTGGCATCCCACAGACCTAGGATTTTTAAAGAAAAGTATGTTTTAAATTATTTGGATCAGTTCTTGAAATGTTTTCTTCACCTGCAGGCGTTACCAAGCACAATCGAGTTGTCCAGGAGGTTTCGCTTGTCCTCAAGGAGGAGATTGTTTGCCTGCTATCGCAAGATGCAATGGAACCAGAGAGTGTCCCAAGGGAGAGGATGAGATGGGATGTGAAGACAGGTCGGAAGGAGACAGTATCTGTAGACCCGATGAGTTCGAATGCAAGAACAAAAAGTAAGTGGGAGGATTTGGGTGCACTACAGCGACTACGATTCAGTTGTGTATATTCAACAGAAAGTTTCACAATAAATTACATTTTAATGCAGTTTGATTGCGAAACTTTGTGGTATTATCACGCAGTTCAATAGTTATGATAAAAAAAAGCTTCGCCAAGTGAGAGTACGATATACATGAAATACAAATCATATAATTACAGTCGCAAGTATAAGAGGTTTGTGAATTTTTCTGTAAAAGGGCTTCATAGAGCAGTGTAGCTATATTTTTACAACTGGAGTTTATGTGGTTCCATTACTTCAACTATCGCAGAATAAGAATCCATGAAATAAAAAGTTTCAGGATTGCCGATAAAATATAATATTGAAAATTCAAACTAGATTTTATCGGAAACTGTCCAAAATTGTACTAGATCATTCTCAATGTTTTTAGATGTATTCCATGGCAATGGGCTTGTGATAAAATGGCAGATTGTGAAGATGAGAGCGATGAAACACAGGAAGTCTGTACGAAGCTCAATGATACCAACGTAAACACTCACGCGGTTACTATAAATACTCATGGTGATTGTAACGATGGCTTTAGGTAAGCATTGAATAAATGTATGTTGTTTAAAAAAAATGGTTAAAAGGGATTATTAATTCCTAACTTAAACCACGTGAGAAATCGGTGAATTATCCCTCTCCAATGAACAGAATTGGTCGGAGTACTGATTCCTGCCTACACGTGCTTGATGTCCATCTGCTTGCAGGTGGTATTGCCTACATTTCCTTTACTAATTGCTACTGAAACCAGGGTGCTGTTCACCATCAGATTGGCTGTAGGGATGGAGAGCGATGTTTGAGCATCTATCTAATTCAGCCTTGTAATGCATGAAACCTCACGGTCATCTCTTGATATGTTCCAGCAATTATGTTATATTCTGGCACCACCGATCTGGAACATTCGTTGATCAGCTGTAGTCGCATACTGGTACTGAGACAACATTTTCGCCATAACTTTACAGTGCTGTGTATTTTGAAAATGATCATTATACGTAGTAAGTGACCCTTAACGTTTTTCTGTAGATGCAAAAACGGCGACTGCATTAGACCACTATCTCTAGCATGCGATGGAAAGCCAGACTGCTACGATGGCAGCGACGAAGGTGGTAAATGCAAAGACGCCTGCTCCAAGTTGACCTGCTTGCATCAATGTGTCCCAACTCCACACGGTCCTCTGTGCGAGTGCCGCACAGGCTACAGACTATCCGGAGATGGAAGGAATTGCGAAGATATAGACGAATGCTCGGCTGATCCACCAGTATGCTCTCAAATGTGTCAGAATGAAGATGGAGGATTTAAGTGCGATTGCTTTTGGGACCACGCGCTTAGGTAAGCGAGACTCAAAAGGTATTTGCTAACATTTTGCACAAAATAAGACACATCTACTGTACCTAATAGAGAGTAGAGAGACTAATGTTGTCTTACAATGAAACGCTATATTTGTGTGTCTGTGTTAGTTTGACAGATAAATCGGGTATTTATACCAAGGCCATAAACAGTTTTAGCACTTGCCAAATCACTTTTTCAAATTTGACAACCTAATATGTTGGCAGCTCCAGGGGAAGATTACAACTAAAACTTAGCTGACCAATTGATCTTAAAAAACGCTTTAACAGAAACGTTCAAAAATGATCATGAATTTAATTTTATCATACTTTTCCATAGTTTGGTACACCCTGTGTGCTAATTAACATACTTACGTATTGCGATTATTTTTCGAGATAGATATTATGGATTTATTATTGAAGCAAAAATCAATCCTGTAGTTACTTAAAAACATATTAAACTATTATTTAATTTGATTCTTTTTTGGCAAACTCATTAAAGAAAAAATGTGAATATTTGTGTAAAAAATCATTTTCTATACAGATGATTATTTTTCCAATATTCGTTCAGAGAAAAACATTTTTTGTACATAAAGTCAAACACCGTATTATTACATGATATATCAGACTCTATTGGACTTTACTGAAATAATACACTCAAAAACAAGACTGAAGAAATAATTTTATCTACTTTCCTAAAATAGATATTATCTACACTACTGTTGAGGTTTTCAAAAATAGTATCAAAACGCTTTTTTGCTGTAGGTCTGATAAAAAGTCTTGCAAAGCAGAAGGTAACCCAATGTCGCTCATCTTCCTCACCGCTAATAATCAAATTCGTCAGCTGAGTCAAAGAACACATCGCCTATCAATTCTCTTCACCGAACCAATACCAAGGATCACAGGTCTAGGTGCTGTTGTCGAACCTTCAGCCATTTACTTCGCAATAGCTGAAGCAGGAGTGTTGCAGAAGATCGACCTCAAGGAAGATACCAGCCACGTCATGCAACAAGTCAGTACCTATAGTAAACATTTATAAATAGTTTCAACCTATATCAAAATTAACATCTACAGACTTGACCCTGTACCTGAGACTCAGGAAGCACCTCAAAATCAGCACTTAATAAATTAAAGGCAAATGGACAACTCTTTATTCAGAATTTCATAATAGTTCTTATCTCAAAACAACAATGCCTTTTTAGAGATAATCAATCATCATTATTATTTTGCTATTGCAACCTTGACTGGCGTACATATATACCATCTGATTGCTCTCTACAGCTAGACCGCCAGACTATACTGATGAGTCTAGGCTAATGATGAAACATGCATGTCTATAGCAGGTCTCATGCATAGTGGAGAGTATACATTTAATTTCCATGTTTTTACATTGATAAAGGCTGCCGAGGCAGTCGAAACGTTAGTAAAGTTATACGTGCTTGTCTTGTGTTTCTTGTAACTATCGAGCAGTACTGGCCAAATTGAATTTTGAGGGTATCCAGTCAATCTATTTAATTGCTATCCACAAGAAAAATCACAATGATAGAAATATGCATTTAGAAAGGTTGTGGAAGGTATGAAATTTGGTATCAGCGAGATTCGAACTACACGTTATTGAATTTCGGTCCAAACGCACTGTCAGTTTAGCCTTGACACCTGGTGAAAAATCCATTCTTATAACCTATAAGTAACACTTCTATCAAGCTATACCGTATCCATTGTTCAACCTGCAATGGTCAGATCTGGATACTTCTACGATGGATGATAACTTTTCGTCCAAATACTGGTCTAACACTGCTCAATACACGTACCTGATGGTAAACGCAGCCAAATATTTTGATTATACCACTATCACAAGATGTCTCCAGGCCCCCGTGTCTGGGGAAAAATGGTTGATACGCCTAACAAAAATCATCCAATATTTTCTACTTCCTTACACTCAAATCCGAATAATGTATTGATATAGGTTGTCTAGATGGGTGTCCCTTGGAAGAGACCTTGCTAGGTCTGTAGTTTAGAAAGCTGATGGCGTTTCAATCGTCTTACAAGATGTATATGGCTAAACTGGCATAGCATAGGAACGAAAATCTCAAGATATGTGGCCGATCACTTAATTTATTTAAATACAGATTTGTATCTATTTGAGACAATTTCCTTTCAAGGTCGGCGAACCACAGAGGCTCTCCGTGGACTGGTCTACAGACAACGTGTACTTTGCAGAAGGGTCCACTGGGGGCATAACCGTCTGCCATGTAGCTACAGCAAAATGTGGCGTGGTGATGACGTCTTCTCCAGAGTCTTACCATCACCTATCAGCGCTCGCTGTGGATGCTGCAGAACCGGCGGTGTTTTACGCAGCGTGCGGGTGGCAGGGAACCTTACTCACCAAGCCCAGGTGTGCTGTGTACCGGCGGAAGCCCGATGGAAGCGACGAACGCTTACTGGCCAAAGTGGATGAAGGTAAACGAATAGTTCGAATTCTAAAGTTTATTTCGAATTTGAATGTATATTCGAGTGTATTAGTATATTTTATCCAATAATATCATGAACAGCAACCACATATTTCATAATTTTATAGGCTATGTGACAGAGCTGACCTTTGACCACAACAAACGTGACCTGTACTTCCTGGACCGTCATAGCAGCGTTATAGTCCGCGTACCCTATGATGGAAGCGAAAACTCCACATCTCAACAACACATCATATTCAAGGACATCTTCAAGTCGGCAACAGGTCTGCAGTTCTTTGAAGACCACCTTTATTACGGCACAGCTGCTGGGGAAATCGTAAAGTGTGCCCTATACCGCGCTTATAAGTAAGTGTATACCATTATGTAGACAGAAAAACTTTATACATGCATTCCAAAAAAGTGCTCTTGGAAGTTCAATATGTTGAACTCCTCATAACAAGTTTTCCAGCGTTATTGACTTGCAATATTCTCTTCCAGATGCGACATGTTCAAGATGCATGCAGGTGCTGCTAGTCAGTTCATCATATTACAAGATTCATTGCAGAAACCAGTTGTTGATCCGTGTCAGAATCACACATGCCGCTATCTATGTGTCGCATCATCAGGTGCCAAGAGCAAATCTTGCTTATGCCAGGATGGCAGCCTGGTGTTGGAGAATGAAGATTGTCCGATCATAGATCAGGTGAGTCAAACGCATAGTCATAGTTTTACCTTGATTGCCGCACTCACAGTCTTGCTGAATGCTGGATATGGGGTCGATATCATAGCAGATCAACTGACAAAAAGGACTGCTAAGACCAGAAACCTTGATTTCCTTTGTAATTGCGTAATTGTCCTATTAATCAGAGACTCCATTCTGGTGGAGTATTGTCCTTTTATCAAGTGTAACGAAACGACTGTATTATATCCTCTACTAGTGTCTGGTTACTGTGATAGGCTAATAAAAATTTTGTGAATATGTGTAGGTCAAGAACAATGTGAACAGTTTTTCTAAATTTATAATTTAGAAATTTATTAATGCATGTCTATAGCAGGTCTGATGCATAGTGGAGAGCATACACATTCTGAATAACTTTTCTTTCACCCACCTCTCCTCAAAAATAGCTCTAGTCTGTCATACCCTTCTATCTGTTATTTGTAATTTTATCTTATACAGAAATCTAAAAAACACAAATTTTATGTACAAAGTACAGTCGTGTCACATCATGCTTCTAAAAATATATCCTACTGTAAATAAACTTTAGAATGCGTGCAATATATCGAATAACATATCATATTTATTCATTTTCTACAGGGTTCAAGTAGCAATCATAGCTATAAGGTACACACGAAACCATTGCCAAAGTATCAACCTGGAACTGCTAGGCATAATGGAGGAGGCTCACTCGCAGCGGCTATTTTGATTCCACTAGCACTGATCATCATCGCTGCCATTGCACTCTTTGTGCTTAGAAAGAAGAACGACAAACGGTCTAATATTACGTAAGTGTTTCCAGCATATAGTAATCCATGTTGCAATTTCGGGAGTGACTATTGAAGTTGCAGGCCCGTTGAGAAATCCATGAAATGAGGTGATGGTGTGTGAAATAATCAAGCATCATTTTTTTTCATAGGCGTCATCCGTCCATGCTTAAGATTTGAACTGATGTGACAGCCTTTATTAAAGTCAACCATGTGGCTAGTGCAATTAAAAGATGCATCTTTGTGATTTAGTCACCACTAAAATTATTCACGACACTTTCTCTGCTTATGCATGAGTAACAATTACAACAAAAGTGGTTTTACACAAATTTTGCCCCTGAACTTGGTATTTATCACTACAGCTCAAACTTGAAGAAATAGTGTCAATTTTTTTTTATTCCAGTATGAGATTCCACAACCAATCATTTGAAGCTGAAATCAATGATGATACAGAGGAAAAGACCATCCTACAGCCTGGCTTACATGAATACATGAATCCCATAGTGCAATTCAAAGACACTGTTGATAATGCCACAGTTGTTAGCAAAAAACAGAATCCATTTGTGGATGTGTGATATTGTTTTATGTGTTGTAATGTTATTGTATTTATTTTTAATATTGTTTTATGCATTTTTAAAAAGTTGCTATTTTGAATACATTTTAAGTATGTTTGTACTGAATTATATTGGAATTATATTTAAATAAAAAAACATCACTCTCTATTTCTATATATAGTACCACTAATCTAGGGTTATGATAATATTTGGGTATTAATACAGGATATAAAGTACCACATAGATAGAGTAGAAAGAGTGAATGTCCATTATCAATCAAGTTTAAACCTATATTGTATGTGGCACATATCCAGGATTTAGTTTTGGGGGGTCCAGATACTGAGTATAAATGGTCAGTAGATGATAGATGATTGTGAAAAAGTTTTTGTTACATATTTCAAGGACCCTGAAGGTCTTAAGGTTTGTTTCTCTTGAAAACTTGAATGCACCACATATAATTACCTTGGAGAGCAGACACTGAATTCTTCATCAAAAATTATAGATAAGGCTTGTAGCTCAGTAGCTTCATCAGATGATGCTTGATTGAATTTCATTGTTCCAATGTGAGTTTCTAATCAGGACTACTGTTATTCAGAGGATGGGTTGTCATTCATGCTACTATTGAATGGACTCAAAATTGTATCTAATGTGTAATGTGTTTATTACAAGAAACCATCTATTTACATAATCTATCAAAAAACTATTATTACTTGATATTTGGATATTTTGAAAGAAGGGTATTGATCTGCTTTGCAGACATTTTTTTCTCCCCCGGATTCAGTATACCTTTGAGTTCCTGTTCCTTCCTTAACCTCTTGGTATTCATGTGATTTATATAGCAGTTTTTGAACATCTCTATCTCCTTGGCACATAACTCTTGACTAAAGTCATTATCTTTGAAACAGTTGAACATCACAGACATCTCGTAAACGCAGCATACTTCTGAAGTCTTGCCACCCTTGCCTGAGACGACGGGTTTTAGTTTTAATGGTAAGATTTCTTGAAATGGCACTGGCTCTTTGGGATTGCCTCTTGCAGCGAACAGAGCTCCAAGTAACCTCATGATGAAAGCTTGTTTTAATGCAGACTGTTATTTTGGTAACCACATGATAAAATACATACACCGCGAATAGTCAGAAATACTGGAAGGGCTGAAAAATAGAGGAAATTCTGCAATGAACGAGTTGTCGGTTGTCGGTAAGACCGTCAAAATATAACCTTACACTTTTACGTAATTGACGCAGACGTCAACAGCTTGGAATAGTGGAATGGAAACAGTGAAACACCATTAATCTCATCAGATTAGAATATCTATGATACTACAACCTACAATTAGTGTTGCCGAATCTCACGATTACTCGCGCGACTAGACAATTTTGGTTCCGATTTAACTAATAAGGTACGATTCTCATATTGCTGTACTTGTTCTGTGGTTGTACTTAAATATCGCATCTGAATCAAACAGAAAAAATACCGTGAACCAAAAATTTAGTAACGATGTAATCAAAAATTATAACGTGAATATTTAATCATTGGGTTTTATTTATATTCCATAAAATGTTTAATTCTTAGCCAACGAAGCGCTTGATTCCCCTGATGATCTCCATTGCTAAATACCACTGATTCTCCGCTGCCTGTCAGTTACTGGTGATCCCATGGATAAACTTTCAGTTATTCTGGCGATGCTATGGTATCGGTATCTTGATTTAGTGTAGATTTTCCTTAGATTAATAATATTTAACAATCATGCATTTTCCTTTTTTTACCGTATGCATTTTCATTCTTGATTTATTTTCCACATAAATTCAAGGATTTCCATTTAATATCATCTGACAACACTACCTACAGCTAATTATTGTATATATATGTAAATATGTACCAACTTGAAATCTGTACCCTTTACATACAGGTTTCAAAAATCTTTATTTTGGTTTACAGAGAAGTTGTTTTTTTCATTGGTATGTTTATCATGGTGGTATCATAAGTTTTTCTTATGATGATATTTTGGAATTATCTTCCAGGAACCTTCATAGTTTGATAATCGCTTGTGAAGGTTCTTGTTTTTTTATTCCCTAATATTGCAAATGCTCCACCAATTTTCTAGAATAAATTCTATAAAAACATGGTGAATCATTTTATTTTCCTCTTTTACAAAAGCGTTTTGTATACCTTTATTGGGTGGTAGAGGTTTTTTAAATAGCAAAGTTACATTTGCTGTTTGGAAATATATTTCAAAGCACTTTTATTAAACAAATTAAAATAAACAAATAACCTCCAAAGCTGGGCGTTTCGGCAATTGATATAAATTTAGGCAACCGTGTCGACACTGCCGTATGTCGTTGAATTTGCTGTTGTTTATTAGAAAAAGATTCGACTTACGTTTTGCCAACATGCTAGTGTCATTGGTGTTGCCAGCCAAAATGTATTGAGTTTACGTTCTTTTACCTTATATATTCTGTGCTGTGAACGCTGTGATGCTGTGAACCTCACAGGTCACAGTCCAGACACAGATGACTCACTCTTGAACCACAAAACGAAACACACTGTAAACCTGATATATTCTGTGCTGTAAACCTTATATATTGTATATTCTGTCCGTGAACGTGGTTTCAATTCCTACGAAACTAAAAGCAAATCAGATAGGAAATAAGCAAAAATAAAACTTGTAACTTCTCATTCTCGAAACATTGTGAACTCCTCATAAACTCTTTCAGTAATAATGAAACTAGTAATAATCACAACACAATCACAGTAAAAGATTATCCAAGCGATCATATGATCATAACAATCATTGTCTCTCATTCTAAAACAAGGTATATAAAATATATCTAATCAGCTGTCCTTGTCTAGTCTATGAATGTATCACTAACTGGGTTGTCAACTTTATGTAGGACAAATCTATCACAAATCTATGCCCTATGGCAGGATTGGCAGGACACTGGGCTGATAGAAAATAATATTGTTTGTGAATTTACCCATAATTTATTTAATTTAATATAATTATTATGAATATAAATTGGGGATATTCCAAAATCGATAGTTCTAATTTAGGCGCATGCTCTTTGTTACAGTATTTTTTTTGGTTATGTTATGCACCAGCTTTTCAGCTTTCAGCTTATGGGTATTTGGTTGACTAATTTGCGGTAATCCGGGTAATCGTCAAGGTATTCTGCTAAATTGTTTATTTTCGCCGAATAGTTTTGGAAGTTTCAAACACGTGGTACAATGGCGAAAAAGTCCGAAGTTTTGCTAGCCTTTGAGGACGAACCAGTTACAGAAAAACACAAAGACTTATTGAATTTCACCGTTAATAAGATTGGAGGAATACCAGTAAGTAAAAGTACATTAATTGATCAATTTATAAATGGTAATTTAATATTAATTTTGAAAAACAATATTTAAGCATTGTTCAGATATGAAAAAAATGTTGTGGAGGTGCTGGGATTTGAACCCAGGACTTTCAGCATGCGAAGCAGACACTCTACCACTGAGTTACACCCCCTATATCTATAGTTTTACAAATTGCGGTATAAATGCTAAAGGAGTACAAAGAAGTAATATCTACTACCTAGAGTATCCATTTATATTTTTTGAACTGCCAAATTTTTTTTACTTAATAAATACAATACACCTTCAAGTATTCTGGAAACTTCATTTTAAATAGCCTCCAAAGATAGGCATTTATCTTATGGCAGAGACCTTTGTATAAAGTTTAAAACAGTTTCAGAAACGCGGCTTTTATTCAAATTTGTAGTTTTTTTCTCAGAATGGCCTGAAATATCGATAATTATCTTGTTTTCATGTGTCTGTAGAGCATTTTTTTACTCACACTTGCAAGTTAAAGTTTTTGTGTATTTTCTAAAACCGACATATAATATTGAAAATTTTGATACCTTCATCAATGCGTAACCTATTGAAAACAATTTAATAAATTTATAAATCAAGCTTAGTGTATGTTAAAATTTCTTAATACACAAACATTTCATGTCTGAACAGAAGGATCAAGCAGTCAGTCATAGTATAACAGCGGAACGCAATATATGTGACATTAAATTAGACAGTATCCTGTTTAAATATAGAAAGAAAACAATGAATTTGACATATAAGAGTTCTGTATACAGGTGGCAATTGTTGCAGGATTATCCAAGCAACATCCATTTAGATCTTCCGAAATGTCCTTTATGTCAACTGACGAGGCTCTTTGTTCTACAAATTTACACACCATTGAATCCAGTTTTCCATAGAACTCTGTATTTATTTGCTTGTATCAATCCAAACTGTTGGAATTTCAGTGAAAGGTAAGTATACAAAGATCTTTATTTATCTATCTATCTATAAAGCACCTATTTTAGCTGGCTATGCATCAGGATCCAAACTCAAGAGAAATTAATAGACACATCAGAGTGTGTTCAAACCCCAGTGGTCCCCTCTAAAACGAGTACCAGTGATTGGTGCTCTGATGCAGACGACTGGGGTGAGGATAATGGAAATGGCGACGAAGAGAATGGCAACCTTATCAGCATAAATTTGCCAGGAAAGGTGTCGGATGAAGATGATGAGAGCTGTTCATTAGAGGATTCCATTCAATCAAACTTTGGAAACCTCACTGTTGATGATAAGAATGCAAATAAGGGTGCACAGGGTGAGGCTCTCTTTCCCTATAGGCGATATTACATTTACGAAAGTACTGTCGCGAAACTGATTATTTTCGCGTAAGTATTTTCGTCGATCGGAAACATGTGTTGAAACGTTGAAAGTGCTGTCGTGAGTCTAGCTTGATATTATTTTCATGCAGTTGAGAAAATGGCATCGCGATCGGTTGCATTACGTGTGGCCGTTGTTGACGTAATCAATCAGATGATCATCTATGTGTTGAAAAAGAAATTGCGAAGAAGGAAACGCCGATGCTCGGTTCGGAACTGGCTCACTAGAAGAAGTTTGGGTGCCCAAACCTTAATGACTGAACTATCATTCGAAGATACAAAAAGTTTAGTACTATTTACGAATGACGGAAGATAAATTCAACTTTTTGTTGGGAATAGTAGAACATGATATCCATTTCCACAGCCCCTATTATCCTATGATATGCAGCATCTCGAGCTTCTCTATTTTTATATAAGGGATGTTTAGTGTCCCACAAACACACAGTATGGTGGTATGCTTCAATAAATTTTATATTTGTTGCGGAGTCCCACCATTTCTCGCCTGCCATTGCCATTATCAAGTTGCGACTAGTTACAACGATTACATTTGCGAAAGTACTGGCGCGAAAGTATATTCGAGGTAAAATCGCGCAGGGCGCGATTTTGATTTCGTCGTCGTGAAAACAGGGTTGCCGTCGTGCAAGTGCGAAAATAACACGAAAATAATTCGAAAGTACCGTCGCTACGACGTTTTCGCGACGGTACTTTCGTAAATGTAATATCGCCTATAAGGCAGAGTTTTTGCTATAAGAAAAAATTGAATCAGACTTATTTAATTTTTGTATTAGTAGATTATCTTTTGGCAGCATAAAACACTGAATATTAAGGTTATAGAAAATTTCCCTATATGGTGAACACCTTGGTTCTGATATTGATTGAGCCTTCAAGACCATTCACCCCTGAAATGGAAAGAACAGATAATTTAACATTCCGTGACATTACACATTATCAAATATGACCATTGAGGACTTTATCAAAGTCAATTACAAGAAAGGCATAGTAATTAAACAAAAACATATCTATGAAAAGAAATTTCCTTAAATAGTTGGAATATGAGGATTGAATTACCAGATGAAAATTGTACGCTTACTTCAAATTAGTTCAAACTATTTGGTATATTTCAAGGTATTGCAAGATACCCTTTAGGTACTTTGAGAAAACACTAGGTACCCTAATTTGTAAGTTATTTAGAACTACAAGATATACATCCGAGAATGACATAAATGTGGTTGATGTTTTATATTTTTCATTCTTTGTTCATTACTCTGCCGCACTGAATTGATTTTCCAAAATTGAAAATTAGAGGTGTTTCAAAGGCCTAGAAACAAAGTTTGGGAACGTTTACATATTTTTTGTCCATTTAATTACCCGCCACCGATACTTCGATATAGCAGCATTACCTATTATGATGACACAGCATATTCAATTTGAACTTATAACACCTCCAACGAGCCTCATCCAAAAATCAATTTTTTGGAGAACCAAGGTGTTGTGGAATGAGCTACCAAGGAGCTTGCTCCCCGATGCTCACAATCTAATCTAGAAAGTTTTAGGCTCAATGTGTACTATCAACTTCTTACTGCTTAAGCACAATGCCAATAACTAATTTGTGCTAAAAAAAAGATAACATAAATAATGCTCACTACGTGTAAAATTGTGTCCATGCGCACATCCATTTATCATAATAATACCTGTAGTACTTCGAGTGTTACTTTAGGTACTCTGGTAAGTCCTTCAATAAAAGTATATGCCTACTTTTGTAGGGCATCCCTCGGCGCAAGGTAATGCTCGAGCGCAAAATACTGACACTGAAAAAATCAGATTAACCTTGGAACCAACATTGCAATTCATGGTCACCCTGAAATAACCAGGCCCATTTTAGGAAATGAATTGAAATTATTTTTAATGTGAATATTTGTGTCTCCATTGTTTTTAGAGGTTCATAATATCATAGACATACAACGTGCTGCAATGGATAGTGTAATGCTTCTTATAAAATTGTGGTCTAATATATTTACATATGTTCTTAGTTGGTTTTCCTATGGAATTCTGACATATATTGAAAAAAAATATAAATATCTTATAGAAGTGAATCAATAGCTGGATTAGAATGTTGACAGATCATTAAGGAATATCTTCAGATGGGAGATGAACTGTTTTTATAAAAAAATTTCATTTATTTTATTTATATACAATAATATACATCTCATGCATTGGCATTCAACCTATTACTTAACAATAAATGTGATATATTCTCGTAGGTAACAAATGTGATCATGGTGGCTGGTATAACCCTCACTAAATTTGGCCTCAGGCCCTTGTAAAAACCCTTCCACCCCTCATATTGCCAGGTCTGCCTCACACAGTCCAGGACTCCATTATAAGTGTAGTTTTGATTTTGTAGTCTAGTCCTTACCACTTGATAAGGAAAGGTCACTGTGGCTGCCACTAATTTAGAACTAGCAGCAAATGTTAGGTACTCTATTGTGCCCAGTTTCGTGCTTAGTGGCTGATTTTTGTATATGGAGTAAGATCTTTTTAATTCTTCATACACTACAAATTGTACTGCACCATGTGATACCTGCAATAATAAGAACAAAACAAAATTCATTATATTTCAGCAGATCTAGTCTATTAGTGAACAAGTTACAATAAGTCTCAAGTACACATGAGAATGAATTGGGATCTGTGTAGAGAATCCTTTGTGAAGCCCCCTTTACAGCAAGTATCCTCCAAGATAATTTCTTACTGACCTTATACTATTCTCCTAAGTACTGAGAACTGAGGGAGCAGTCTGTGAAGTATACTCCAGAAGCTTTCAAATGGACTGTATGCGGTCTAAGGACAAGCACACCAGCATAACTCTGCTTGAGCTAGTTGGCATAACAGTAGCTAAAAGATATTGTCCAAGGGAATATTATGGGTGAAAATGTGATTCTGTACAGATATCAGATGTTTATTACTAACCATCAAGTCTCACATTTAGAAGAGGTCAGCATTAAGAAAGAACACTATTAGGTATATATATTCTCCAGTACACATGTGGGCTGATATAGTCATTTATAACAATGAATAAATAGTTACAGATCCGCATTTCACACAATTTGTTGAATTTGCTTAAATAGACAGTAATTTGAGCACTCTTCATTTTTTTAAACAAATTAGTTATAGACAATTACCATTGATTATTAAATACTCACCCCAAAAATCCCAGGTATCAGCCCTTTATAGAACCCCCTAGCCCCATGATCTCTGTAAATCTTCATACAGCAATCAACTACTCCATCATATTTCTGTTTAGCGCCATCATACTGTAGACACATTCGAGTCTTCATCACCCACAACGGATTTGTTATTAGCAATGTTAGAAGACCCCCTTCTGATGCACATACTAGATGTTGTGTAGCACTCAGTGGCTTGTCAATGTTTCCATCTTGCAATTTCATCTTCAGTGTGTTGTAAAAAAGAAAGTATAAGCCCCAGGAGGCGCCGGCGCCTAGCATATTGGGCGTGACACCCCGATACAAGCCAGTGAAGCCTTCCTGTTTATATATTGTGAAAAATGCATTTGTGATGCCATTGTATCTGGGAATGTTTTGTCTTCTGCCATCATTTACCGCGAATCTGGTCTTTATGACATCCAAGGGATGCAGAATAAGTGTGGCAGTCGAACCCCCCGATACGCCGGCGATAAGATGTTCATATTTCACTTGGCTCAACAAACTCACTGGCTTCTCCGGACCACAAGGATTTTCTGTGGTCACGATGCTCATTTTTTGCTCTTCCATACAGTTAATGTATTCATGAATACTTATTTAATAATTATATTTCTGATGATTCGAAAATGTTTTGATTTGAGGTTATGTTGACATTGGCGTAGACCGACATAGATCAAGGGTCAATCTGGATTCTGTCAAAAGATATGCGTATAATGCATCCTCAGTGAATCTGTTTTGTGAATACATCGTTTTCATATAATTCTGGCAACCTGGTAGCCTATATCTTCTAACATTTCGAAATTTTCTCACAAAATATGTTTTTACATAATATTACCTTAAAATTCATCATTCCGCTGTATCATCCCCTTCCACCTAACTCTGTGATATTCTGATGTACGTTTGGTTGCCTAAAGCCGGAGAAGAAATCATTTTCCACAGACCTTGTATTTTATGAAATAGATTGTGAATATTTGATGAAGTTACTGGGCATAAAATAGATAATTACATAAAACGCAAGGTTCGCTGACGTGCCGGTAACCCATCGTTCCGCCGAGCGTTCCATACAAAAAGAGTTCGTCAGTTCGGCTATCGATTTTTGGCATGACCAATAAGCGTGAACTTGGTAGGCAGTGTAAAATGTAGCTAATTGCAAGTTATAATACCGATGTATGTGTATCGTGAAATGCAAATGGTATATGAATTTTATTATCGTATGGATCACCGTTCTTTAATTACCTAGAACTTCGAGATTGATCAAGATCGCGTTGCAAATATTGGATGGTACCACACCTTTTATATACATAGTAATAACAACACCCTGCAATTGATAATAAAATACTGTATCAAAAATAATATGCCACAATCAATTGGAAACTACAGAAAAAATTACAACGCTAGAGGTAGTATAAACTTCGGTTTGTATTGTCCAAAAATGCCCCTTTTTACGGATAAAAGCGTTTCATCCGGTTGTGTTATTATTTTTGTTTCTCAATCAAAATTTGTTTGTAAGCATCCTCAGGCCTATGAGGGACTTTTTTCACAGCCAATCCGAGACATATTCTGCAAACTTTGATTCCATATCATAGGCCGTAGTTCATATAATTACTGTCATAAATGAAGTACTTTTGAACACAACTACTGCGGTGAATTACTTCTTTATTCATATTTTCCCGTTACAGTGGGAGCAGTGGGTAGGCTCCATTCCCCCTTAGCCACGGCCGAGATTGAGGGCAATGAAGGAGAAGCGATTACCATAGACACGCCCACTTATCCCCAGCGCGATGTAACCGCACTCCTCCAGGAAGCTGCCCCAGTGCCCCCTGAAATCTGTAGAAGCGTACAGTCACCTGGTGCCATACAATTTCAGCCCTACTTTATATCCGTATGGGAAGAGGCGACCGACAGAGGTTCTATGGGTGTCAGTGATGTCCATGTTAAGGAGTTGTTGCAGGTAGGTTATAGAGAGAAAACTTAGGTTGGTTTACGTAACACATTACATTAGGTGTTAGAAATAACATCTACTGAAATGGGTAATATAGGGACCATCCTGAGGAGTCTTACATCGGTAAGAGAAAAATGTAATTCTGATCATAGAAGACGTCGAAAGAATTGTCGGAAGTGCAGTTTAACGAAGAGAAAACTTAGCCAACTACTGTGAAAAAAATCAGATAATGGCCGTGGAGTTTGAGGGACCGCCTAATACTGGGTCATGATCTATAAAGCTGTTGGAAATTAACATTGATACTAACATGTCCCGGCACGATAGTGTCGCCGGCGTTACTGGGTCCTCGTCCAAGAAGCTGGGATTCTCCAGAAAATTGTAATCGCCAGAATATCTACTACTATTCTATAAGGCTTAGAATCGACCGTCTCTAAAATACTGCTCAAACCTCAAGGATGTACCGCGAAGAATTCGACCCAATCCAGGAAAGAGCAGTACCTATGCTAGTGGCTCCTGACCTTACGTCCATTTTCCATACCACTCTGTTATGGTAATTGTTAGACCGAGCTGTCTTGCATAATAACAGCAAATGTCATTAGTACAACACACAATATAGGGACACAACAGGTACATCCTTACCAGGTTGACCTTTCAACACCTCGAACGAGTCTCTACCAAAAGATATATTGGAGAACCTTAACATTCTGGAATGGGCTGCTGAGGAGTTTGTTTCCTGATGGTTACAAGATGAGCGGCTTAAGTTTAATGTGAATAGACATTCATCGAGTAGGAGTGTGAGAAAAACAGAGATAATGGCATGAGCGACATCATCTCTTAAGACGGCTACAGACTGTATGGCAAGGGTTGGCCAGCGTTTTACCGAGCGCTTGTAGAAACGTTGGTCTTTGATTGATTTTCGCGCACCGGCGACCGTACAAACGACATGCTTTATCTTTGTCATTCTTTCAAAGGCAAAAGTGAAGGAGTACTTTGAACTAGCGTACAAGTCACACAAAAAAATGTGTCCGATTCCAAAGATAAAGTTATAGGTCTGCTTTACTAGTTCTGTCAAAAACTATTGAACAAAGAAAAAACAGATAGTGGACTACACTATTGAACGAAATAGAGCTTTTGTTGGCATGAAAACCGTATTCTTGGGTTTTAATAATTTTTTAGATGATGAAATTACTGTAAAACTGATATAGTTGTAAGAATTATACCAGTAAAAACCGATCATGTAGGTAGTGTATTTTTCAAAATACAAATAGCAATTAATAAGGACATATTTTTTCCCAGGAATATCAACTGAAATCTGCAGAGAGTACAAATTGTATTGATCCAGACTCTGGTGGAGGTGAGAAAACCGCAGGAGATGAGGCTTATGAGAAATATGAAAAAAGCCATCCAGCTCATGGAGACAAAATGTTCCACCACTTTCTGTCCAAAGTTCAGGCTAATACCGGTCAATTACTACGGTAGGTCAGACTGGAGATGTTAGACATCGATTTCTGGCCTTGCATTACATTCAGATATAACTATACATCTTTCATATGTAGTTTTTCATATCATTTTTATGTTGTATTGATTTAAGGGCTGGGGGTCTGAGTGCGGAATAGTATGGAGTAGAACGAACATTCTAAAATTAAGTGACGTTTTTTAAAATCTGTGAATCCTCACTAAAATGTTTTCCTAGAATAAACTGGAATTTGAGGCACATACAATAATATTTTTTGTTTCTTTAAAGTTTTAACTGATAGACGCAGTGAGGGAATTAAACATAGATCGCATGATAACCTTCATTTCGTATGAATAAATTTTTTTGTATCAGGTGTTACCTCATTTGTGTGTAAATTTTTTTGCAGATATTCAAGAGAATCGACGCCTCTACTTCTGTACCCTTTACAAGAACCACCAAAGAAGTGCCAGTACTGTCAGGGTGAGATGGTGTTCGAGTTTCAAGTGATTCCCACTATGATATCCAAGTTGCAGCTGATCTCAGATTCTAGACACGTTGCTCGGCTAGAATTCGGTACCGTACTTGTTTATACTTGCAGGAAAAGTTGCTGGTCTACAGACACCACATTCAGAGTCGAAACTGTGATCTTGCAGAATGAAGTTTATTAGGTGGTGAAAATCTGAATTTATCTGGGAGGACCATAGAGATACTAATTTAACTTCAAAGAAGTTATGGATTCTGGAATGATTAAATATTCGAAGAAGGCAGTGGATGGAATAATAGTAGCTCCATTTTACAATGAAGTGCGGAATAGAAATGACAGTTGACAGTCTCTTATTTTGTATCCATTTTGAACTTCCAATTTTAGTATTTCGTCGGACGTCTTTATATAGATTTATTATGCAGGGCAACTGAAAATGTTGTTTCAGACTTTGATTTTGAAATCATCTAGATTATATGCAACAGAAGCATATTTTATTTTTCGAATAAGTACGTTTTTCGTGATATTGGTCTTAAAAATACTAATGAGAAAAATCTCAAAATGAATGTAGAAACTGAAAAAGTTGTGAGAATTTTAGATGGAAATGCGTATTTCTCTATACTTTAGAGCGGTGACTTGATACAAATGTAATACATAGAAGGAAAGCAAAAATGTTCTTCCCTCGCCCCCCTCCTTGACGTACAAGTATAGTATAGGTAACAGAATATGTGTGGGTGTGTCACGTTAGAATGATAGAAGAAAAGCTGATTCTTTCGGTCGCCTCTGAGATACCAGCATAATGTGGTTAGACCTCCTTTATTTTTCTATTAAAATAATTTTTGGCCATTCTATATTCCTTGTAGAACATAGGTATCGCAGATCATCAGTGTCAAAACTAAACCACGGCACAAGGCAGATGGTATATTTCACCCTCATAATAGACAACGAATTGTTTAGTCAGCAGTAGCCGTTAGGAATCTTTAACAAAAGGTTAGGCGAATCAGTGCTTTCGCCTAATAGTACTAATATATATTATATGAAGTCCGCTGTTCTGTCTTCACATCCAGCCACTTTTCTGCTAATCGCCTGCATTTTTACTAAGCATATTCCCGAATTTCATTCCACAAAATATACGACATTCAAAAAATATAACTTTATATTGTAAAATCATTTAATTTAATTCCATGATTATTGATTTTGGCTATGCATCTTCGGACAGCATTTGTCCTTGCATAACATTTACTTTGCAGTTGGTGAACATTGTCAAATATATACATTCAGTTTTAGGTTCTGGAAGAAAAGGCTTTTGTGAATGCTGTTATACTGATAGGATTACTTTTTCATTTTAGAACAATTTAATCCAAAAACAAAAATTGAACGAATATTTTTCAAAATGTACTTCAGTGTTGCAATGAATATGAAATACATTTTGAGTTGCCACAAACATTAGATTTACATATTTTGACGAACAGAGGCACTTTAGGTGCACAAAAAAAGTATTACAACGGTTTTTGATTAGGGCCTTGGTCTTTTTAGGACAATTTCACAATCTGATATTATATATGGTAGAGCGGTAGGCCACCTTTTTCAAATAAAACTTCAGTCAAGGTTTTAGGATACATGTGCATTTATATTCCTCATTTATTTCTCTGTCATTTACTTAATCGGAAAATATGCGATATAATCAAATTAATTGATATCAAAACTCAGAGTTTATTATTAAATACTATAACAATCAATAAATATTTGATCTTTGTCTGATTCCGATAAGCTATGTATACAAGTAGTGTCTATAAGGATGATAATAGTGCATTGTTGAAACTTAGCAGATTTGATGCAGATATACTGACTTTGAAAGAAATATTTGTGCAGCCGTCTATTGGAAGGTTGACATCGATATTCCTTGTAATTGCAATATGCGGGAATATTTTTATCTACTGATGGCTGATAAGTGATTAAAGATTGGACGTTTTTTAGTTACCTACTGTAGTTTTCCTGCAATATTGACGTACAGTTTAGAATATGATATATTAATGATAATGTGGTCAAATATAACATTCCTCCATACATATAGGTGTTTTATATTAACCTATTTTTTACTACTTGAACATTTATATATTTATTTTCTAGTAGGAACTTTAATGTGATTGGAATAATGATTTTTATGGAGTATGTTTTATAAATATTTTACACATGAAAAACAACGGTATCATATCAGCATCTTACACATTACATACTCAAAATACTGTAAATTGTAAATGCCTTATGAACATGGGGTCCGTCAGAAGAGAATTTAGGCGGCGTAAAACAATTTCTAGATGGGTACAAACAAAATATATATTTACCCTCAGAAATTAACTCATAATGCAAAATTACTCAAGAAAACAATCAATGTTTTGTAATAATTGATTACTTGCTTTCTACGCAAGGTAAAAACTGATACATAATTCGCATTTTTAAATCCGGAAAAATGGCCTAGTGCGGGATTCGAGCCACGCATCTTCCGACTGCCGGTCGGACGCTCTAACCAACTGAACTAGCTGCGACACTTTTGTGCAAGCCAGACCACGATCTGAATAGTCTCAAATTTCAGCATTAGCAAGATTTTATCATATATATATATGGCATAAATAGGTCTGTTTTGTCCATCTCTTTGTGGTTATCGAATTCAATTTATTATGTATTTAGCAATAGATATAAGGAGGAAGATTTTTCCGAATGACATTTTGAAAAGTAAGTGATAAGTTAAGTAAATAGATATTTAAAAATTTTACATTGTTTTATTGAATACCCATTTTTTTCCTTCAAGTCATTTTGAACATTGTCAAAGATAACAGTTTTGTAAGCAACCAAATTTTATCATCTTATATCCTGCATAGCACCAGAAGAAAGAATAGATTTCAACTCAACGCTACCGAACTAAAATAGTTTTAGATTGCTTGGACTACCGTCTACATGATCAATGTGTATCGACAGTAAACGCTGTTGTCGCTTTGATTCTCCCCATTGTGATCGTAAATGTTAATAAAACAAATACTCTATTGAGACATTGTAGTGGTTGCAATATTCTATGAAAATATTAATATTTCAATTTATATGCAAACATTTTTGGGTCCAAAAGTAATTTTTCAGGAGAATGGAATGGAATGAGCTGTAGAGGAGTTTATTTTCGGTATTTACAATTAGCATTCTAATGTCAATTCGATCATCTCACAAGGCTTCTGTATGTGATAGGCTTTCTGTTATTGCGAGAGATTTCCTCACAAAAACTGGAAGAGTTAGACAGTGGCAGTCTGAAACTTTATTCGAATAACGTGTTTTCATTAAAAATAACCTTTGGGGTAGCTAGTTTACTTAAATTTGATGAAATGAACACATACTAATATTTAAATTGTAGTAAATCCTTAATCGAATGAAACGATGGTTCCCGAAAATAAAAATAACTTTATTTCTCTTCCACATCAGCATAAAACATAAAACAGTCATAAACGGTCTGCCAACCTCACTTCCGTATGACAATTGGCATAGAACACAGACTTGCATAAGTCATTCATTCATTCTACATTACTACAAAATGTACTCTCTGATAGTATGGGAGCAGTTAGGTTGAATGATGAATTCAAATGAAACAATTCAATGTTTTTATTATTTTTTATTATTCATGTGTTGATAGGGCGGGCTGTGGGTCCATTGTTATTAATTCCGAAACATTGTTATGTACCGCCATCAAATATTGAATTGAATTATTTTTCAAAATTAGTCGCAACGTCGATCGATTGTTCCCTATATTGGTATGGATGGTGTGTCGCCATGACGATTGTACATATTGCAGTACAAACAAAATTCATTTCATAATATAACCTATATAGTTATTCGCAACTGATAAATAATAGCAAAAGTATGTCTTTGAAGTGGGAAGATAAAGAAGTGCGCTTTGATATACCTTATGCGTAAGTAAAATGAGTTGATACTCATTATTTATAGTAGCACAGTGGTTATACTTTGAGTACAAATTGACAAAGCTTGGAATTGAACTGTTCTGATAAAGCTTGATAAGTGTTTTCATCGCACTAGACTCAATGTACAATAAAAAACGTCCTTGCTATTTCGCGAACATGAACCACGTCCCCAAATTCCTGAGGTGGCCACTTACGTAAAGGTGTGCCATACATATAGCTGGACTACAAATCCGCAGAAAGTCAAGAAAGAAGATCGACCAGTACCTAAGCATAAATCTTCGGTTTTGCGGTTTAGCGACCTACCAATTGAATTACGGTACCACTTTGCTGACAGGCGCGGGTCTAGTGAGGCAATGGATGCAAGAAACATTTTCCTCAAAACTCATGATCCCATGAAGTGAAACCAGGCTATTACCTAGAACATGAAAAAAATTGAAATGGCTTGAATGTGTTTGATACATTTGAAATGATTGAAATACCTATGCTGATTTGTTGGCTGTACAGTAAAGTTCTAAATCCACAGAATTCATGTCAAAGTACGAAGGATTATCGGGGGTTAAACATTTATGAATAGTTTTTCAAGAGGGCAAACAAATTTGAAATCCCTACGCCCCACAAAAACCTCGTCTTCAATGCTACATCCGTCCATGAAAAAAATTTGAAACATGATTGAGGAAAAAAATTAAGTTTGTAAAAATATGTTTCTAAAAAGTGATACCTACTTCTACACAAATATCTGATTCTGATCTGATTTATAATTCTGCGTGATGTGATCAAGGCTGTCTTTGAGCTCGGGGGCCATTTGAAACTAAAAAATTTGATGCATCTTCGGGAAAGTAAAAAGAGTGAATGTCAAAACCAAAAAAGCATGTTGTTGATTTTATATTCACGAGCGAATTTATATCAGTTGAGTTTGTTTTGACTAAATATACTAATTATCCACTCAGAAATATTCTTTAATATTAAGTAAACTAAACAATATTTTGGATATATATACATATGTGAAAATACCGCGGACTCAAAATGAAAATAAAAAATAGGATTTAAAAAAAATCATGTCCATCAAAATTTAACGGATTACCATGACAATAACTCGAACAGACAGACCATATGACGGAAGACAGCATTATTGCGAAATCCTAAGCGTTTGATTGGCTACTTATCAAAATCACATAATTAATGGAGAAATTAAACGTTTTGACTGCCCTGACACCCTTTATCTGCTTATGTTTGGGAAGTAACAAACAGCATTCCTTCATCAGACTTTTCCAGGGAAATGCGACTGATACTTGGAGAAAAAGTTATTGACAAACTGGAGCACATTGAAGATACCAAAGGAAACAGTGGTGATAAAGGCAGATTGATTATTACTAACATCAGGATATTGTGGCATTCTTGTACAAGTCCTAGAATTAATCTGTGTAAGTTGAATTTCACTGTAAAGTGAGAAAGATCGACACGAGAAATAATACATTCACTCTCATGCCGATTGATATAATTCGTAAGTCCAACATCTTGAAGTAATCCTTTAGGAGATCTGAACTTTGGGAAATGAAATCCGGGAGAGTTTATTCCCAGAAAGTTACAGTTGGCAACTTTTCAAGATTTCAGAATTTCAGGAGCGCCAATGGTTTTGCCTTTGTGATGTATAGAAAAAAAAACTGAAACTGTATAAGCATTCGAAAAATGCTTTAGCAATAATAGGTAGTTCATCAAGATGTCGATACTTTAAAAATAAAATTTATAATTCTAATTACCACTTCATTTCACCCTGCAAAATGAATTGTTTTTCAGTTTGAAGTACAATGAATGGGCACAATGTATATGAGATCAAAAAAACATATCTTAAAACAGAAATTTTTCGCCCCTGTTATTGGTGGGGAGTGAAATGGTGTACGTCAAACCTTTTTAAAGACAGTATACATTATAAATCAAATTAGGTACATATATAGAATGCAATGAATGGCTGTTGAGATTAAGATGCGATTCCAGGAATAGCGGTACACAAATAAGTATACCGCTTGAAATTATGAGCAAGGGATTTTTGTAATGTAAATCCCATAAAAGACTCATTTGAATATCTTTAGGATTCTCGATCTAATTTTTTCCATTCATCGATATATTTGGAATCGGTTTGACGAAATACATTTTCAGCTAATTAACATTTTTCAGAATCTTGGATCTCTTATGGATTCGGTACTGGATGTGATTTTCAAATTTCAGAACTAGAAAAATGAAATTCCTTAAAGCTGTCAACCGACTTGGTTGATAGACCGTAGTCGATTAAATGTGGGCCCCCAATGGAATTGATCAAAAACGGCTACCAAAATATAATGTGGACGCGTTTTGCTTTTCGACATTCAACATCGCAAAATATCGGTGACTCTAACTTCGATGCTCCTCAATGGAAATGGCAGCTCGAAAGTTGGTGTCCTGTTTAGCAATTTTTACCATATACAAACCTGTACAGTGAAAGTATAGTAGTAGTAGAGTGAAGAGGCGAATCCTGGCAAGTAGGCCATCATTGGCCCTTTTTGTCGACCCCCGACATTGAAATTAACACGGTATTTTCTTAATGTCCCATTGCTCTCTACGGTTAAACCGCCAGGCTATACTGACGAGTCTAGGCTAAAGACGAAACATGCATGACTATAGCAGGTCAGATGCAGAGCTTACACCCTAACTATAGTTTTACAGATATTGATGCCCCACCTCATGGAATATTTCTAGCATAACTCGAAATATTTTCTTTCAGCAATTGGATTTGGCTGCATCATATCTACCAATACGAAAACAGTTAACTCGGTGAGTAAAATGTGCCCTTGACTGGATTGAGATGCAAATTCATGTTAATTTGATTTTTCAGAAGCTGAAAGGAACTGCTCAAGCTCTTCAGATGTTGACAACCTCTAAAGGAACAAGATATGAATTTATCTTCACAAATCTGGTGCCCGGAAATACTAGACATTTCACTTCTGTCGTAGGTGTTCACAAGTAAGTTGATTTTTTGCACCTTACACAATGGTCTGTAAATCCAGTCTTTCGCCTTTTGAATGAATGCTATGCTGTCATATTAGCTAGGGATCACTGAAAACGAATGTACGAATGAAATTCTATAACTGGGTCTTGATTAAAAATATGGCTTCTTTGGGATGGTATCATTAATAAATTATTGTCTTGATTATTCACGTATATTTAAATATAGCGATAAGATTGTTTGAGGGTTTGATAATTCCTTTAAGAACTTAAGCATAACTCTGCATGATTACCTTTATGCAGATAAAAGGATTGTGTATTTAATACACAGTTTCACAAATAAAACTCTTTTTCTTCCAGTGACGCGTTTCGCTGTATATTTAAAAGACAGTCAGAATTGACTTATAACAAAGGCTACCCAGATTACTTGCCAACTAGCTAACTAGGTCCTATCATAGATACAAAAGTAGAGCTTTCAAATCTAGCATATCCTTCCTCGGTATTCTTTTACCTAATTATTTATTTTATCGTCTTTTTGTCTGTCTTAGCGGAAATATTTTACCCAATATTTTCTTTTACTATATAATTATAACTCATTATTGATTTTCTGATGAATTTTTACCAAAACCATATCTGTACGGTTTAAAGTAATATGACTCACACTTTGTTTAACTCTAATCTCACGTCTTCATTCCTGTACATTTTTTCTAGGGCATACAACTCTTCAAAGCTCTACAGAGATTTAAAGCTTCGCAGTGCAGTTGTTCAACACAAACAATTGAAGGTTCTCCCACAGGAGCAAGTTTTTTCGACGATGCATGGAGTTTTCAATTTATCCAGCGATCAAGGCAGCCTTGGAACCTTCATAGTTACCAATGTTAGATTCGTCTGGTTCGCCGATATGAATGAAGGCTTCAACGTATCTTTGCCTTATCTCCAGATAGACAGTGTGAGTATACTGGTGATATTACAAGTGCTTATTGTAAAAATATAGGCTAGTAAACCACACAAAAACAACTATGCATATTAGAAAAGGTCGCCAATAATTGTGAAACATTTAAAATTGATAAAGTATTATGGTGATGTTTCGTTGAGTATACCAGAGATAAAAATCCACATTCCAAATAAGTCACTCTTTTCTGTCCACACAAACATTTTGGTGTATCGTAAGAAATCAGTTATTTATACATTTCTGTTTTTTTCATTTTTTTCAGAAATGTTTTGGTGTAATACAGTTTACGTACATACGTTTAATCGAAATGTCTTTAATTTGTGATCGAAAACAGATCAATTGATAAATCTTTAATTGATGTCGTACATTACACAGGTGTAAGCATTTCTCAAGAGTCTAATTTTAATTCTGGTTTTTGCTTTCCGCATATATCCAGGAAATAGGTATTTTTCAGGCAGGCGAAATATTTGTGCATTTTCATAGTTTCACAATGTCTCTTCTTACGCTTTTCGATTCATATGTACATCAAACCTTATGGAAGTAATTCCAAATCTAATGACAATTTTTGTGTCGTATTCCACAAAAAAAATACAGTGGGGATCGAAGTCACATTCTCCAGTTTTTTAGGCAGACTCTTTATTATTCAGCTATGGTATGACTACTTAGCAGAATGGCAATTACGTTATGGAAGGTACCTCCTCCGCGCAACTCTCCCCTCATTTTCCTAATTTGTTAGCCATCTAGTCGGCAGAGATTCATACATCTTGAATCGAACTTTGCCGTGATTTAACCGTCGTTGAGCCAAATGCGGAACACTGCCGCCATGAAAAGACCATGACGTATTTTCATCGGATTCCAAAGCAATTTACAAGCGGGACTGAATGTATAATTAGAAGAATTATAAAGTAAAACTCCAACCCATCTCCAAGTGTCGCCCTCTATGGGCACGCTCATTGGCAACTTACGAAGTCAAAGGTCCTAACACCCGGGCTACCTTGAAGTGGCAACAGATGCCTCTCACGACATCTGTCAACAAGGATGATCTGATTTACAGCGACACCTGTGGACTCAGTACAAATCCGCACTTAGCTTTAGCCGGTTGTTAAAAAAATAATCACTGCAACAGTCGATGTTTTATATGATCTTCCTAAAATATTAAAGTATCCACTGTTTCACTTGCTGTTTATCTTCTCTTTTTTCGATTATAATACTATTGACTTCTGATCCCCAACTACATCGACGAAGGTATAACAGAAAATGGTGAAAGCATACACAAACTTCATTCCATGTTATCCTAACCTAGAATGAGATCTAGATATGCCTTGTTCTTTTCCAGTACCTTCCATAGCATACTTGCCAGTCTGCTCATAGCTGAACAGTCAAGCATCAGCCTATGATGGAAAAAGTTGTGGGTTCAAGTTCCACCGAGAAAAAAGTTTTCTTTTTAATTTTTCTGAATTTTAAGTTTTTGTGTTTAATGTTTATTAAGTTTGCGACCATAGTCGGGTTTATTCAACAATTTAGTGTATTTTACAAACCAATTTATGCATTAAACTGATTCCATTGAATCCATTTCATCCAGTAATGCCAATTAGCGAAATAGCACTTCATGCTATTTAAATGACATTAGGCTTTAACATGAGTTGTACTGATCCAATTTGCGTCGTGAATATAGGTTTAACCGCACAGCATTATTTTTCAGATATGCATCAGAGAATCAAAATTTGGCGTGGCATTGGTTATCACAAGTACAGAATCAAGCGGTGGCTACATACTGGGATTTAAAGTTGATCCTGAGGACAAAATGAAGACTCTATACAAAGAACTGACCTCTTTACATACAATTTACAGCAGCAAGCCTATCTTCGGTGTTGAATACAAGTGGTGTTCTAGCAAGAATTTACCAGAACAAAACAATAATTTAGTGGAAGATTTCGACGCTCTGGAAGACACGAAGAACGAGATAGGAAACACTATAGCAGCATATCTGGCAGATGAAGGTCATAAAGATAGACCCCCAGTGTACAGTACTGAGTTGGGCCTGGCCATTGAGACCTTGAAAGAAGGATTTACCTTGCAAAAGTTGTGGGAAGTGATTCCTTCTTAGGAATAAATGTCCGTTCATTGATTGGATTAAAGTTATATGATAGTTGAGAACATATTTGTCATGTCATTTGATATTTGTAATTTAAGTTAATACCTATAATATAATAAAAGTTGCCACATGCCACTGATGTTTATTTTTATTTATTAGAAACATTGTTTATGATTTTACACAAAGCATCATAATGAGAAAATGAATAATGAGAAAGACCTACTCACTATAAACCTACCTATCTATAGTCGGATTTAGAAACAAGGAATGAGAAATCTCTTACAGAAATATATGCAATGTGATTTAAATTCATAATAACATAAACTTATCGCCACATTTTCTATATATAAGATTAACAAAACAATATTTTAATTAAATCATTTACAGTCATGATGAAGGCGATGATGTGTGAGATTAAAAGTTGAATTCGACTATGCTTTAAGTATACAAGCCATTGAAATATGCTAGCCATAGCATAATAATATTATTAAATAATAATAATTGTTTCATACCTCTGGAACTACAACACACACAACAACAGAACCACCAAGCAAACGAGAAATAATCCGGTTTTGGAGAAGTCTATGGTCAGAATCAAAAACAGACAATGAAAGCGCGGTATGGATCAGGGGACAATGGGGAAACATCAACATATCACAGAACAGGAAGGAATCGTGATTACAGCACAAGAAATTGCAGACACAATCAGAAACATCCACAAAAGTGCCCAAATGAACACAGCTGTCTTCTAACGTACATAAATGCCAGAAACACAGATACCAAAAACCTGGCAAATAGGCAAATGATCATTTGCCTCCCAACGTTGTACCAGATAACACACATAACTGTGACAATATGCAAAAGAATAGAACATCTTACACAAAACAGCAACTTTTGATTGTCATCGCAAAAGTAATACGTACATCTTTTGCCGAAAACGTCACTGCTGTACTTGCTTCACAACTAGCTAATTTTAGTGTTGAATATTCTTTCCTACTGATTATATGAATGTGTCTCTACACGATTCAGGGGGAATATCATTCAATTTCCAACTACTTGTACAAACTACCCTGTGATAATTTTTGTTGCTGTAACAACAGACCCTTAAATAGACGTCGATTGACGCAGTTTGATTCATAGCTCAATTAACTGATTCTCCCAGTCAGATAGAATATATCAATGAATAATATGAAGCTATCATAACACTAAGTAACTTTCCACTCTTACTTCAGTTACTTACTGAAGAAGCCTGTACCTTTACGGCATTGGCTGAAACTTTTTGGTAAGATAGATTGTCGCATATTTTACCCTCAAAAATGCTTGGAGATATTTCCTTCCAATTGAGGAGATATTTCTAACAGTTTCAATAATCACACGATCTCAGCTTGGAATATCACTTTCAAACATTCGAGCTGATAATTGATTGAGTCCAACTGACATCATTGCAAAAGCAGTAAAGTTTCAAATGAGCATCGCTGATACAGCTACTTTGATCCTTGTAAAGTGTCAATCTGCTGATTGTTCCAATCACAGAGAAAACGCGTGTCCTTTTATCATACCTAACAGTTGCCTCAAATTCTGCTTGACCCGGCACTGTCCTTATAATCAAAATATGATTTATTACATCGACTGCTTTCACTATGGCATGGGAGTGCATCAGTAACCTTGCATCCAAAATACTGTCCAAACTCAATCTGGCGCATTTATCGTGAGCTTCAAGCAAGGAGTTGATGTAGCTTACTACAAAATCAGCCACCTCGCTAACAGCAGCTGAACTTTTATTGACATTCTCACTGCGTAGACATGCACACCAGTGGTCTACTATTCCAGCATCAGCACAACTTCTGTCGTTGCTTATTCTCTGGAAAAAGCTGATGCCTCTCGACTTACTTGGTCCTTCCACACTTTTCCGATTTTCCATGCCGACGAGGTCCGACATGTCAACTAGCGTTTCGTGAAGATCAAACGGAGATGTGAGCATTTTGGTATTTCTTATGAGATTTTGATAAGCTTCACGATACTGCGATTTGAACCAATCCGGTAGAGTTAGGAATACGAACGGTAGTCTTTCTTCCAAACTGCCTTGATAAGTTTTCCGTATTTTCCCAATTCGTATCCCATGATCACTCATAAACACCAATGCAGTATTTTGTAGATATCCTAGCTCGTGAAGTCTCCTGAAAAACTGGAAATAATCTTCATCCCCCCTCGAGACGTAGTTAACGTCATCATGTGATAAGTTCACCTCCCAGAAGAAACTGAAATATGGAAGACTGTTGTTGTTCATAGTATCTAAAAACTGGTTTATATACTGTAAGAAGTCCCTGAAGATCAGTCTACCTCCCACACATTGGTTCACCACTATAGGATGTGAATTTGCGATCTCTTTCTCAGCTTTCATATTAAAATAGTTGTAAGCGTAGTCTGTTGGTGGTTTTTTGAATCCGTTCCTATCTAAGTGGAATAAACCCATCCACGAAGCAGTTTCGCCGAATGCAGTAACATAGCCTTTCCTCTTGTATTTATTCCAGATAAATTCGCAATTGTCAAACCGATGTCTAGGTGAAGGATAACAGACCTTTGTGAGCTCTTTTTCACTCAAACCTGTAAGAATGAAAAATATTGACGAACGTCTTTCATATTTTCAAATATTAACTTAAGAGTCTACCCACTTGACACCGTTTTCTATCAGGTGTAAGTCAAATGTGTGTCTCTGGTCTACTTCTGGATTTGATCTAAACTTTTTATGATGCAGGTACTCTAGCCAAATGAGCTAAGTAGGCACTCTCACCAGTAGACCATGGGCTACAATTTTTTCTGTGTAAACTGGTACGAAAGATGACCGTGTAAAAAGTTTATAGATCATGTAACGTATCTTGCTGACTTGAAAACATATGATCTCCTACCGATATGTGACATCTATAAAGATGTATGTCTCGTCTCTTGCTTATACTCGTCAGTATAGCTCGGCGGCCTGACAGTACAGGGCAATTTGGTTGAATATATTCTCAGCTCAGGTAAATTTTTTTCTCATAATGTTGCGAGAGTGGTACTGTCTATAGGTCACCTTTAAGAAGTGAATTGATTCTAATAGCTTGGACACTGCCGGATTATGGCAAAAATTACCTCCATGGCATCAATTGACAACTGATTTATGATGACTTTTCTTGCCCTTCATAATCAAGTATTACGACACTTACAGAAAAATGTTACTATCACTCCCTTACCTGGGCTGGGTATATAGAAAACCCATGGATCGCCGAGCTGTAGTCACGAATCTAGGCACAAAACGAAACATGCATGAATGTAGCAGGTAGAAATGTTTACGAAGGATAGTTACTAACACAAAATTGTATTAAATCTGCCTAGAAAAAGATAGCAATAAAGAACGTTGATGTAATGTTAGATTCATAGCCTGTAAAATAAATATACACCTGCTAAAACCGGCATCAAGTTTGGGAACGTATTGTCAGCAACCTTGTTGTACCCCAGTAGCTCGACAGATCCAATCTGTTTCAGATAAGCAACAGTCTTGGGCATTTGTCTGTGGAGGTTTAGTCTCGATACTGCATCCAATCCCATCATAAGCACGTTTAGCTTTGGTAGTGAAGCTGTGTTTACTTTAGGGAGAGATTTTTTGAGGGGTATGAACGCGAAAAAATCTTTGTAAATATGTTTGGTGGAGTAACTGCAAGAGACTTCTATGAACTCATCTTCAATAAAGGCAATTCTGTTGATTTCGTGACAGTCTTTGCTGAATTTGAATTGCTTGTCCTAAAAATAGAAAATAACAGTTAATATCAGTTCGTTCAGTTTTAGATAGCACCTGCATCGGATCCAAAAGTCTACACAACTGACCATGCAAATGTTGGAAGACAACACTACTGTTTTAGTACAGTGAGTTGAACCAGGTTCACATTATAGGCCGCACTGTCTTTTTTTGGCAGGCACGCGGAAGCGATGACGTACCTGAATATATTTTTTGAATTCATATGCAACTATTAACAGTTCTAAAATACTATCAAAATCTTCATTGCTAAATTGGTACCTCAAAAGTATACTCGTATTTGAGGAATCTCAAATAATCGTGGCAATGACTTTCTGGCCTATGAGTCAGCCTTTGCCTTTTCTGATCAGATTCACCACAAAAAAGTCATTGTTTGGACTGCCGTATAATAAAGGTATTCATTACTCCTGCAAACTACGCACAAAGATGTACAAACTTGACAACGACATTGACAACCGTATCTGCTTGTTGTGCAAAGTAGACAATGGCTGCACCCATAGTGTCAACAGATTTTCACATTTAATGTATGATGTAAAAAATTTTGTTCTCTACGAGGCACGCCCCTACAGTTTCTGCCACTTCACGCAGTTTAGTTTGTGGATCAGAGATAATAAGGCCTTGGACCTGTTCAATGATTTCTTCAGTATGCGTCTCAGCGACTCAGAGGCGGCCCTACCAAGGGTGCAAGCGGTGTACAGAACCAGGACTCTTAGATCTTTATTATTGAAATTTCAGCCGGTTAAATTTACCAGAAGACGATCATTTAACATGAAGTTATAGATAAACCTATTACAAAAACACATGTTGAGGTAAATTTTAATAATTGTTTGCCGGACACCAACACAATCTTTTAAATGAAAACAAGATAGGTATTTTTCTTTGTTTACAAAACCTTAATAATCGGATAACGTTATATTCGGAAGAATAAAGTGTGCATTTTTGAAATTTGCAAAATAAATAGCAGTAGTGCTGGTACAAATTTGACATTGATGAAAACGATCTGTTCGATGAAATCGAACTTATACCAATGTTTATTGCTGATTGTTCCGTTATAAATATTGAATTATTTATTTTCCAATGTACTTAACACACAGTTTCATAAATAAAACTCTTTTTCTTTCAGTGACGTGTTTCGATTTATATTTAGATCATTTCCGGAGTTTTATTTGTGCAATTGTGTGGTAAGTACACAATCTTTGTTTCTGCATGATGGAAGAGTTTCACCAAGTATGAGCATCTACAATCTATACGGTTATTTTTGTAGATTGTAGATGCTATTCTTTCAGTGACGCGTTTCAATTTATGTTTAAATCATCTTCGGACTGTCAGACTGAAAGAAAAAGACCTTTATTTTGAAACTGTGTGTTAAGTACACCACAATTCCATCTGCAAAACCGTTATTTTGTAACTCCTTGTATATTAAAATCAATCTATTATAATGCTGATAGAACTTTACCTCTTCTATATAATTGGGTTCGATCCTCCAGAAAGCCTTGTAGCAGCATTTTAGCTTTGCTAAATCTGATATGTTATAGTATTTTAATGACCTAGGTATGATACTGACTGAGATATGGTTGGCCTCAAAGAGCGGAGGAATTCCATTGTTGCACACAATCTTTGGAGGTGGGTTGATGAACATCTCTATAGATGCATCAACTTCATTCATCTTCGGTATACGGCAATATGGTGTCTCGACCAGGAATTGATGCCAGTGGACTGCACCTAAAAAACTTTCTATATTGATCATTTCGAAAATTTTCAAAAAGGATTCATATGTTCACCATACCTTAGTTTCGGATTGAGGATTTAGCATTTGTCATTGAATATTGCCATATATGATATATTCATACTTATTATATATACTAATATAAGATTTTTAGAAAATTTGATTTGTGTAAAAACATGTTAGCTATCTTTTTAAATGAATGTGAAAGCTCTTTATTTAAACTAGAGGTGATTTTAGATATTTTTTCTCATAGAATTCACAGACGTGTGGTAACTTATTTTTATATTTATTTATGCTCGATACGATCACCCAACTGATTAATAAAAATTGAAAAAATTAAAATATATTGTTAAATCCACTAACCAATCCAAACCAATTTCATTAATTGATTAAAACATTAATAAAATCGAATATAATATATAGATAACCATAGCTAAGTAACCATTAAGTGATTAACATTTTAAAAGTTGTTCAAAATAGCCACCTTGTATGTCTTGAGAGATAAACATTCTACTTTCCTTTTTCTCGCATTATGGGAAAGCTTTGTATATATTCTGTTAGAAACTACAGAAATATGGTTTAGTTAACGAATCCAGATTTGATGTATGAATTTGAGATTTGATGTAACTCCAAAGAAAGCAGTTAAGTGGAATTTGATAGGGTGGCCACTTCGTTGAGTCTTGATGATCTATCCATTCCACCTTAGAGCATTTACACTGGTGTATCGACAATTTATTGGGCTTGTCTGCCGGAGCGGCTGCCGCCTTTGAACGTACTTTGGGAAGTTTGTCAACGGCAGTAGCGTCGACACGGCGCAGTGTGTCAGAACGGCGACTAGCAGAGACGGTACTAAATTATTGCGAGAATAACCTTTAAATTTGTCTTACCATGCAAGTCAGCATTGTTCCTTTGATATTCCTTTCGATATAATTCTATTCGCCAAAAATAATTATTCAGATATAGACATCCTACCAGTAAGAGGAAGAGAAAGCAAACGACCACAAACGGCACATATGATTTAGTCTTAGACCTTCTACTGGATTTCACATCAGTGTTGATGAGCCTTTCTCTGTCAGTGCTGTCGTTCATGTCTAGTTTAACACATTTGCTGCTCACCCTGATAAGTTTCTTCCAGATCTCTAAGATTTTTCACTACTGTCGGCAATTCTGGTTATTACAGTATGTTGATTAGTCATAAAATGAAACGAGTAAGGTTAAAGTTGTAACTGACGTTTTTGACGTTTTCAGTTTCATAGCACTCCTAGTCAAAAGTGCCTGAACGATTTACAGGGTATTTGAAGTTCGATACAGACCGTTTAAGTGATAAGACACTTTAGACAATTTAGTCTACACATATCTTATTCATACGATTTACTGTTTTGCTTAATTCATTTCAGTTGTTTTGATTCAAATTGTCCTGTGACTGGATGTAAGTCTGTTGGGCAATACAGTTTATTATTATTAATATTGTTATTATTATCATACTGCAGAAATAGTCATTAGATTACCCAGGGACAATGTAACCATTACAAAAAAAATTTTAGCAGACGCTTTGATTTAATAGTACACTGTAGCTTTTCAGAACAATATATTCGGAAGCATGGAAAGGGTGCCCAGTTCAAATTATTACAACTTCCTACCCATTTTTGAAAGTACCGTACACCATAAAATAAATTATTTATTCTATTTTTAAGGTAGGTAGCCTTATTTAAAGAGCACCCGTGGACCGTGGAAAATACCTTTCACAAGAGTTCATTATTATTGTATGCAATTTCCGTAATCTCGAGCATCCAGTATCCAGCAAAAAATCTAAGGATAATTTTAGCGAAGAATTCTCGATCGATTATTGTATTTTTAATTTCTCACTAGAATGTCAGCCAGTTTGGCTGAGTATGCTTCATGGAAAGATTTAGTCGATGTTCTCCAAAGCTACAGGAGGACCATGAGTTTTTCCAGTTTTCCTTCTGCTGTTTTGTATAACAAATGAGGGAATATTAATTACTATATGGTTTCAATTAGTGGCCATTAGGAAATATAATGAATCGCTAAACGCCTCAACTTATTGTCACGTGTCCGTAAAGAAGGCAGTGTTATTATTTCCAGTACCTACTTTAACATTTGAGATGCAGTGAAAAAAACTTCATAGGAGACAAAAAAATTGGAAGATTGTCGATTTCAGAGTCGATTGAAAGGAAAACAATACATATTCAAGATTATTTTAGGGAATAGTTATAAAACATTGTTTGAATTTTGAGATTCTAAATCTTGATGGGTGCATATTTTGGAAATAAGTTTGTATCGATTAGTCAGTTCGTGATGAACGGCTTATGTCTTCCTCTCTATGCAAATATGAAGGTTATAAGGCTAATTCAACACAAATGGGAGAACGAGGAAGTCATTTAGTTTTTGAAGAAGATCTTTGCAACAGGAAATTGTTAAAATGACCAATCTAAGGAATGGCGATACTGTGACTCTCCGTGTCTCCGCCTTCGGAAATTATTAGGCGGAAAAAGCAAATTGGATCCGACAATTTACAAATTTTCAAAAGTTTGATTTCGGACTTCCATTGTCTATAAAATTTTGAGTATCACGACGTTTCGATTGATGTGCTATCTTCAATCGTCTTCAGGTGAACTGGCGAACACGTTCCTTTCATGCCTATTTATACCCCGTCCGGTGACGTGTCGTTGTGCTCGGTCGTTCTGATTGGTTCCCGATGCGCGGGTATTCCGGTCTCCTGACGTGGCTGTTTGTCGGTCATTGTTTGTTGTCTGGTCCAGTCGTAGTCTATTAATCTTCTTTATGAGTGGCTGCCAGATTGGTTTAATGTCTACGCTGGGTTTGCTGTACACTTTGCTGTTGTTGGTGATGAATGCCGCCTTCTTGGATTTCCTTCGATACCAATGCGGTTCCTTGGCAATAACCTTAGCGTCGTCCCAAGCTATTTTATGGTGCTCCGTCCATGCGCGGTCAGCTATTCCAGATTTTCCTGTCTCTGCTCGCTGGGTGTTGAGACGATGTTTTTTGATTCTTACTTCCAGTGGCCTTTTTGTTTCTCCAACATAGATTTTACCACATTGACATGGTATCTGGTAGATGCAGTCCTTTGTCTCTTGAGATTCATTCCTGGGCTTAGTTTTTGTTAGGATATTTCTGAGGGTGGCAGTCCTAGAGAATCTCGTTTGGATCTTGTATCGCTGACCTATTCTTGTGATTTCATCTGATATTCCTTTGACGTGAGGCAGAATGAGTAAGTGCTGAGATTCTTCGTGTTTAATTCTTCTACTGTTGGTATTTTCCTGTAATGTTACTTCCACTAGCTTCTTTGGGTATCTGTTGTTTAATAGATCTTGTTTAATGATATTGAGCTCTCTTTGTAGTCCCATTTGAATTTTTCCCAAAACAGGTACATATATATTGAAGTTACTGTTGTCAGAAAATATATCACAGGGTCGTACAGCCATTGCACGCAATGAGACTGTTTGAGAAGACAAGAAATGACATAGGACTAAACAAGATATTGTGCCACTGTCACTACTACCACGCAACCATAATTCTATGATAGAGTAAGTTACAATATGGAATGTACGTTTGTTACACAAATTTCATTTTGCTAATGCCACACTGTATACGTAAGAGCGCTCATGCCACATTATCCATCCAGGCTAACAAAAGTGCCTACTGCCCACGAAAAAGCGACAAAATCGCTTTTACAGACGAATTAGCTTAACAAGATAATAAAAGAATGCAAAATTGTTACAATGTACAACACCGTGTCCAGTCGTATGATGTCTTTGAGCAAGTTTCTTTATTTTGTTGTTAATGTGATGAACAATGTGCTCCCATCAATACTCAGATCCTGAATCGCAGTGAGTATTGACTAATTATATTTTTAAACCTTTAGTCATCATTCGATGTTTTCAAAATTGCCTAGTCGTATACAAGGGTAAGAGCAAACGATATTTGTTGAGATGTACCCTTCCTAGTGCCATGACAGTTGAAATTTCTCGTTGGCTGGAACTAGTGTGATATTTCCAGAATATTAGAAATATTGGAAACCAATTGAACACTAAAACTTAATGAAAAATCTAAACATTTTATGGAAAAGTACATTCAAAACTAAAACACAAAACAGATGAACATACAAATAGGGTTGAATGTGGAAGAATACAAAGAATTCTGTCAGATATTTCAAAAAACAAACGTATTTGGAAAACAATAGCTCAAAACAAATGAAACAAATGAAACAGTATCATACCTACTGTTTGTACTTGTCCGCACTGTCCGCAGCACACTCGAGCTGCTGAATCGTCGAATATCGCGTTGTAGGAAGCAAGCTTGCCAATAGTTGAAGAATGGCTGTGCATCTCAGAGTCCGAAATATTCGTAATAGACGTACCCTTTCAGACATTATTTACCTAGTGTGATATTTATACTGCATCAAATTATACGAGAGTTATGAGAAAATATGCTTTCAACGTCCTAAAACGTATTATGAACATTTTTCCCAATATTTATGAGGCACCCTCAGAAATTTCCAATATTGGATCAGATATCAAGGTATAAAATGTCACATTCCGTTATAAGCTGTGAGATAAGCTGCTATGAAAGTAACGACGGTTCCAAGATTGGTCAGAAATCCGGATTTTTTTTAAATTTAAAATCTGGAATCCACCGCTCTAGTTGGAATTACAGATTTGTTCACGCTATCCTTAACACATCTCTTTTTGAATAGATTATCAGGGTTCAATAGTGAGTTGAATACTGCCACTCTCAATAGTTGTTTCATGATATTCGATACATAAATTCTGTTTAGTATCGTACTGAAGGGTTCTAATATTTAATATTAGATTTGTCCTAGACTAATCAGCCGTGTAATGTTCATTAGGGATGTTATGTGACGTTCAACAAACCCATTGCATATTAGATACTATAGTTGACTAGATAAGAACAAACTACATCTGTTAAAATATTTCGTGAAGTTAAAATTGTTTGAGCTTCACAGTCCTTTGAATAAACCCTAAAACAACCAGGAATCAGAGTCGTAGAAGCTGAATTCTCGCAAAGGCGAAGTACAGGGATGATTTGATAATGTTTGTATGAAATTTTCAGAAAATATTGTCTTGAGCATTTTTTCTTTTTTTTATGGTGAAACGCTTGAAGATGAATATACCACATACATATAGATCGAAACGTTGTGAAACGCAATGGATATCCCAAGCAGTGTTTTTGAGATGATGTGATAATTTCTGGTTCTAGGCTAATACCTTCACACTGAAGGCACTGAATTCAAAAGATACAAAAGTACTACCTACTGAAAATAGCCTATTGAAATTAGTGAAACAGATTTGGACATCACAGTTTCACACTGCTTTGCCGACTTATGCGTCGGAAGTAAAATTAAACGTTTGTATGTTCTTCAGTTTTGTATCAATTCGGAATAAAGTCAAACTCGAGGATCCTTGATTTTTCGTATGCTTTTTGGATGTTCAGGCATATTTGGGAATAGTCTATAAATAATTTGCCGCTTGATAAGTCAATCTACGTCATCATATTTTTGTGTGATCACATTTTAACAATCACAATGCACTGTAGTTTATTTTGGTTCAATATTAACTGTATATGTGTCAGATGTTACGAAGCATGAAATCTATGCTTGTGCTCATGCATACATTTTCACGAATTAGTAGCTATTTGCGAATCACAAAAAAATAATAAAATAGACAAAGTAAGCATCATTTTCCGTGCTTCATGGTGAGCACTTCAAATAATTAGAACACCGCGAAGGTCACGGGCAGAACTAGTTCATCTAGTGACTACAAAAATCAGATCATTTTCGCTCACATCATTCGTGATATACCATTGTAGTATTGTGATTATAACGTAATATTTGTTATACTTGAAAAACAATATTAGATATCTAATGTAAATATACCTAGGAGTGCTCTTGAAGAAACTCATCTTAAATTGGACCAGTTGTGTTCTTCTCTTAGTCATGTGATATTGTTGCATTGGGGTAAGATTTCTGAGGTATAACTACGTGGTTAATTTTTTCCGTTCGACTGTAGAGAACAGACCATTTAATGAATCTTTTCAAAATAAATTGATCAGATAAACATTGAAGGCATTTTTTCCCAATATGAATTTCTTTGTTTATACAAATTCAACTGTATTTTTCTATGGAAACCACTGTGAGATTAAATATGAGTACTTACTCATTATATTAATTTTGAATGCTCTTAACTGCATATTGTTACGCCTTGGGAGCTGCCTTTCATTTAAGTTCATAAGTGATAAATATTCATTGAAAAAACCTTAGAATTATAACTTACGGTAAAGAGAAGAAACCTATAACTGAACGCAGTATAGAAATTAATTACTTTGCATTTGTTCCAAATCAGTTTTATGATTTGTTTCAGAGAAAATTTCAAACGTTTGGTTCAACTGAGTAATCTATCAATTATTTTCCATAGATTTTCATAAACAGTTTATCAATTGACTATGCTTATCATAATAGATTGAGAATAAATAAAATAAAAATACCGAAATCATCAGCTCAGTGGTGGTGCCAAATTTGCTTTTTGTCCTTTCGAGGGGGTGCATAAATAATCGATTTTGGCTGTTATTAGTGCATAATCATGTTTTTTGTGGTTTATCTTTTCAATTCAGTAATTAAAGCTTATGATCACGTAGCAAATGCTCTCAATTGGTGAAAATTGTGTCAGTCATACTAAAGGTAATGTTTTGTTTGTGGTTGATTTCATTATCTAACGAAAATTTTACATCAAAATATCTGTAGCTGTTTAGTTCACAATAAAATATAATGAATCTAATTTACACCACTAGGCTATCCAAATTACTATTTGTGCATCTCAGTCAAAATGATCAACATGATCAGACAGCTAAATGAAAATTTCTTGCAGTTTTGTCAAGTTCTGAGAATTATTCTAAACCTTTTTCAGGAGCATGGAAACATCAGTTGTCTCGAATAGATCTCTATGTCACCACAGCAATGGTTCTTGTGAGGAAAAGTCTCCTGATGTGTATGCAGAACAGGGCCACCCATTGATCTGCAGAGAGAAAACAGCACGTCTGTACAAAGGGTAATTACTTTTTATTAGTCGTTGCGATCGCAAAATTATGTTAAGCTTTTGGTGTGATAGCAACATCAACTCATCCCCAACTGTCACTGTAAATCAGTTCTCCTTTGTTGACAGATTAGTTGCCGCTTCAAGTGGTGCAGGACATTTGACTTCGTAAGTTCCCCATAGGAGGGCGATACCTGGAGATGAGTTGTATGTTGCTATCACACCCTTGACTAGGTTACGTATATATCACGCGATTGCTCTCTATAATTAGATCGCCAGGGCTATACTGACCAGTCTAGGCATACACTCACTACTGTCTGAGTTATAGGGTGGGCTAAGGATTACCGCGCAAGCGATAAACGAGAGACAGAAAGACAAACAGACCGAAGGAAATGAGTGACATTATTGTTCGTTATATATACGTCATGAAACATCAAAAAAACGATATCTTTAATTCAAAATGCTTCTTGACTACGTAGACAGTAAAAATACCTGTTAAATGCACATATCGCTTTTAAATAAGTGCCTTGGTAAATTACAGATAAGGACCTTAACCTCCAGAATATCAACTTATATTCGTTATCGGTTATTTGCAAACGCTAAAACATACTGGATAGTTCCATCAATTGCCGAAGTGCTTAACATACTTTCATAAAAATGTATCCATATCTGTGTTAAAATATTTTTAGTGAAACTTATTGTAGCATGTTAGTGCTGGGTTGTTTACAGGCTCTAAGCAAGCCTTATTTCGGGTGGCTGTTTCCGAGGTAGGTTTCAGACAGGTTTTATATATGCAATTCAAGTCATTCCCTTAACTTCTTTCTTACATTTACAAATTCTCACATCTTAATTTGATTTTAATTACTTTTAGAAAAATCGACCAGCATTCATCATTATTTGTAAAAGTATCATAAATAATAATTTTCGCAATATGTTCTTAATTGTAAATACTTTGATTTTCTAAGCTAATGTTGCTATGGACTTGTTGAATCTATACATAAAAAATCAAATGCTCAAAAACGGCATTCACCAATTTTCGGAAATGCTGTATCAATTTGTTTATGATACTCTAACTGCAAAATAAATTATTTGATTAATAGAATCCAGCTTTTGCGCATAGTTTGGTAGATCTAAATAATATTACCCAAAATTCCGTGCTAAGTCAACAATTATTATATTTGGTGAGGTTCAGCATATCATACAAAAAATATGCTAAGTATATATTTGATCACGTACTTCGTACTACATGCGAGAAAGTAGCTACACATTTTATGAAAGTTTTGGAGACTGCAAAAGCGGTGTTTATTTTTTTGCTAGTTATTCCGCCGTCGTTGCATATTTTCTTCAAAATTTCGTCAAAATCGTTAGAACAAGAGGAATAAAGAACAATCACAGGCATATACATTCTCTTGACATTATCAAACGCCGTATTATCTCAAATTAAAAAATTGTTTTCATTACATCACTTCCTTCGAAGTTAATACTATATGCTTCTCCTATTAGCGTGACAGTAATTATATAGTTGTTGTCATGACTAGAACTAACAGAGTGACTGAAGATCAGATAAAAACTAATGTTTCGCTTTGTTTCAGAACACATTTCACGCCTCAGTCACCCACGCTTCGGGCAGTACAAAAAAATGGCGATTGTAACATCCATCACACCAAAGTCCCACGAAAGACCTTCCTGAGAGATCTTTTTGTCACCTTGGTTGACCTTAGGTGGAGATGGACTCTCGCCATATTTGTCTTAGGATTTTTCATTTCCTGGGCACTTTTCGGAGTTTCTTGGCTCTTTTTGGCTCACATTCACGGAGATCTGGAGGAAGACCACCTCCCACGACATCAGCTTGCTTCCAATTGGACTCCTTGTGTCACAGAGATACACGATTATGCTTCCGCGTTCTTGTTCTCCGTTGAAACACAGATCACTACAGGTTATGGTACTAGGTCTCCTACAGATGAGTGTGGAGTAGCAATACTGTTGATGTGCTTCCAGAACATTGTCGGTTATATAATTGAAGCGTTTCTAGTTGGTACAGTTTTCGCTAAAATGACCAGACCGAAGCACCGAACAAGAACATTAAAGTTTTCTAAGTACGCAGTTATATGCATGAGAGAGGGCTTGTTATGTCTAATGTTTCGTGTTGGAGATATGAGAAAGAGCAGCAGAATCATAGAGGCCAAGATTAAGTGTCAACTGATACGTCCGAAAATAACAAAGGAAGGTGAATCTTTCAACACCTACCAGACTAAGGTATGTGTTTGTGCAGATGATTGCGATGGTGATTTGTTTCTCATTTGGCCAATGATAGTGATTCATAAGATCGACTGCAATTCACCGTTCTACCACTTATCTGCCGATGATCTGCTAACGCAAAAATTTGAGATCGTCGTGACTTTGGAAGGAACAATTGAAAGTACGGATCAAAAAACTCAAGCAAGGTCGAGTTACTTATCCAGCGAAGTGATTTGGGGTCAAAGGTTTGAATCTATGATCACTGCAGATTTGGATAAGGAGGGGTACAGAATTGATTACTCAAAGTTTGACAAGCTGGTACCTGTAGATACTCCATTAGTTTCCGCTTCTCAGTTGAGTGAATTCATGACGATAGCAGAGAAAAGAACTGAGGAAAGTGATATTGGGACTTGAATAGGAAATTTCTATCAAAACGGAATGCACTGTGATACCATTTGAGTTTGTGTAATGAATGTTTATGAAGCGGGGAAAGTGATTTAGTCAAATGTTCCGGAAGTTTGAGAATAAACTGCAACTTTGTAAAATGTTAATTGAAGCATTTGTGCTTCATACTTATGGTGAGTTATTGAATAATTTCTAATGCCCATGTTTGGCTTTTGGATTTATGTGAAAAATTGATACTTTCCAAACCAATTTCTTACATATTTGAGTTAATTACTGAATATAGTAATTTTAACGATCAAAATCAACAATGGAGTAGCTAACGTTGGAGCGACTTTCAAGTTTTGCTCAACCTCGTACCTAATTTTTATCTATATTATATTTTTTATCTCTAACTCATTGAAATTTCTACGTTTTAGAAACAAGAAGTGAAACTGGGTAAGCATTTATTAGCGAGATTGTGTTATCAGATTGTTTCATAAGATAAATTGATCACTCGATATTGAATATCAGTGTTTATCAAACTTCACAAATCTTTTAGGTATAAACATAACTATAATATAGTTCTAATATTTTCCAGTGAAGTATTAGAGGAGGAGTATTAGATTTACTCACCATCATTTATTGATTTCTTGTACTCCAGACAAGTTTAATTCTCGGTTTAAGTGTATCTTAACCTGTATAAGATTGTCCAGGTTTTATATATTATTCCTCCTCATAGTCTTAGAATCTCATGAATAGATATCCCGGGTGCTTCGATTAGTTCCGTAGATTTTCTGGAAAAGCTATAATTTGTAATGTAAATGCAGTTTATCATTTTCAGTGTGTGCATAATATGTGATAATTTATTGTGTTACCTGAAATATTCAATAATAAACGATATTTTGCAAATTTGCTTAAGTTACTTGACTTATCATGAATGAAAAATGACATAATTCCAGAAAGCACATCCCGTATAGCTTTTTCTTCCTCGTAGATAAACTAACTTACATCACATTCCAAAAACATTGCTCAAACTGCCATCGTTTAGACAATTTGGATTCCACGATGTCCCTATTTATGTGGTAATGCAAATTCTCAAGACAATGGGAGTTTGAGCACTCTTGTTGAAACATCTGCAATGTTTAACGTCATGTTATGCGGTTATGGAAAATATTTCATTCGGGTTTATCAATATTTGTAGGAGGCGATGAATCAAAATATTAATACTGTGTTTGTTAGATGGGTTCGATCTTTCATCCGCATCACTGGAACTAACACCGACAGATGGCATTATGTGGGGATTGAATCAGAAATATATCTGGAGAGGTGTTGATAAATCATAGTATGTTGTTTGACATTAGTATAGATCCCGACGATCCCTCTCAATTTTGTTGGTGGTATTGTCAGTCTGTACAGTGAAATCAACCATACTTCATTACAAAATGGTTTTTATACGTTTTTGGAAGTCTTAGACAAGAAATAAGGACGAAATATTTGTAAATTAAGCCGTTAAGGCATAGTTAAAAAATATAGTGTTCAAGACTTTTCTGTATTCTATTTATATTTTCATATTTTCGTTTATATATGAAAAGATTTTAATGATACCTGTAAAATATGTATTATTATCCTGACTGACTATGATATTACGACGCAAAATGACAATAAAAGACTGTCATGACACTATCCGTGAATAACTCCAAATATAAAAATAAGTTACATAATGATAAGTCTAAGCGAATTCTTGTACATCCTTTCTATCTGAGCTCTCAGCATTATCCAATTATTCTTAATCTGCCTTTGGAATGAAAATTGTTCCGAATAGATAAATTGTTCACTGGTAAGCATGCATTACCAAAATACAAACAATATATGCATTTCCTTTGTTGCCGCATCCTTAACGTTATGTGATTTGTATACAGTGTGTTATCCATTTTTGTACAATGAGATAAAAATTGACAAACTTGCTCACCCTTATCCTGTACATAATGAAAGAAGGTTCGAAGGCATCCGCCCTTTCCGTCATCTAGGGATTAGATGGTACACAATTGCCGTTCCTAACAGACTTCAAATAAGGAGTTTTGCAGTTCGATCCGTATGTATGTAATATTACTGGAACTGCAATATATCCATTCATTTTAGTCTATTAAACTCAAGTACTCTTAGTTTTAAACCTCAAATACCATGAGAATATAAAAAAAAGTTTGGCTGAATCAACCCAAATTAACTCAGATCAAGCATTTTGATAAGTAAATAATTAAACAGTTGCGGATTAGGTATTCTTAATAATTTTTTAGATTTATTCAATCTGAATTAAAAAAATTATGAAATAAAAATTAACATACAGACATCAAAAAATATCACAGTAAGCTTTTGTTATAGAAATAGAATTGTTGAAACTATTAAGTATTTCATTAGGATATTTTGTTGTGCTATCACTATGTGAAATAGTGGCCCAAATGAATGTGCAAAGGAATTAGCACATCTACTTATAATATACTGATAGGGGTGTAACCTGAGGAGACAGAGGTGGGCATTAAAAAATAAAACAGAAGCCACCAACCAGAGCCAACCAGCAAATTTGTGGCCTCGACCAGGAGACCCCGTACTTTTGAAGTATTACTTAACATATCAAATACCCAGTATAAGAAGTTTTAAGAATTAATATCGATCAACAACAAATCCAAGAGGCGTTTTCCTGACTTTGTGAATATCTATCATATAAACTCCTTATTCAGAAATTACATATTTGTTAAAGCAGGGTATACGGTAGGGGGTATTCAGGTTTCGCCTTCAAATTACATTTCGTATTACATCGATGATTGTATGAATCTATTTTTCATTCACATTCTTCCTTATGGTATTAGTCCCAATCATTATGATGAAATAAAAAAAGTATATCCGAATTTAGAAAAATATCCTGAATATGAACTGCGGATCTCGGTTTCTGGGAACTACTGACCACTGAGTTGGCCGGCTTGACAGCCTGATTATTCAAACAGGGCTTACATTCAATCTTCATCAACCTCAGTTTGATATTACTCCCATACACATTAGACAAAGGTGTATTCGTAGCAAGCACAGAATATTTATTGGGGGGCATGGGAGGGAGGTCCGGAATTTTAGAATGAAGACAAAGCATTCTCTGCTTATTAATGAAAAATGTTTGTTTTTGGTATTATTTAGTATTTCATGTGAGTACAACTGTGAATCTGAAAAACCTGATTAACTATATAAATATATGTTCATAGTTTTGCTGAAAGAAAAAATTCTTGGAATTTCGGGGGAGGGCGGACCCTCGTGCCTGATTCGTAGGTTATGGTAGGATTCAAACTTTGAGTGAAGGAAAAACAATACCTTTTTGCTGTAATTTTGGTTGTGGCAGCTAGATGAAAAATCAACAGACCAATCATACACTTTATTTGCAAAATGAACTATAAATATGTACAACATATCACATGTATAAAAATTAAGAAAATGCATCAAAGCTACTTAAACATTTCAAAAATACGTATATATTTGGTTCTTATTAATAACTATAGCCATTGACAAAATGTAAAATGTATTTGCAGACATGATGAACTGGAGTCGAATACGTACTATGTCAATGGTATATCATAGAATTTTAATACATTCAACAACCTTGTATATTAATTTTTTACTCTATTTGTTTCATTTACTTGGCTGCTTCTTACAGTTCTCTTCCTTTATTCATCCATCCATGAACTTCATTATCACATAAAAAGTTAAGCAGTTACTAACTTACCAACACGGTCACCAATAACATTATGTCATTTGGTTTAAATCGCCTCTTGTAACTTGTTACACATTTAGGCTTAAATTCGAGTGTTTTTTGGACACTTCATGGTTATCGTGTACTGTATGTCATATTTTCTGTACATATAGTTAATAATGTATTACTGTGAAAGGGCGAAGTCTATACTCGTAGAATAGAAATTTATTTTGATATTTAGTTATATGATGCATACGAATAACCCGTAACTTTAATTGTAGGTGTCAACATTTCTTGCGTTGGGAAAGTAATTTGAAGAATTGATTTTTGAAGATAGTTGTTGTAAATACATGACTCGAAAATTTTCAATTGGACCCATCAACAGCCCCACAGATTATTGGCAAAGCTTGTATAAATATTTATTTCCTATTATATTGGTTATCTTTTTCTTACTTTCATGACACACCACTATATTTTTGTCTCATTTAAAAACACCCAGACATGAAATTTTATGCCCTTCGACCTTAGTGATAGATGTAGACAGGAATTCAATGTGATAGTAATTAATTCAATTTGGTGTGAATAAGCATTACATAGTGAGTACCTGGTATACATAGTTGCGTAAACACACACACGTTATGCTAGGAATACACGCGTGTTGCCATTTCAATAAAACGTAGAGAAGAAATAGAGAAATGTATAAATTATTTAAATGACATTGCAGCATTAGTATACTTGGTGCTTGTCAACATCCATGATATAATGTTCACATTATGCTAACTTTGGTCTTTCACAGTATCTCATGCACATGAAACATTGTACGGAGGAAAGTCATATCTACAGGAGTCATTGAAGATGTGATGCTCACTTCAGTCATGTGACTGGGCTACTGGGAAGGTTTGATACCTTCTTGGCGGTTTAAAAGTGATGGATTGAATGATCCCATAAATCGATATAGCACAAATTCGATGAAATTTACACACTTTTCAATATTCGCGATCGAAAATGTGGATTAACTAATAAAATTGATGCTTTTAAATTATTTGTCACCAGCCCAATGGCCCAGTAATATCGAAAACTTGTAAATCTAGCTCTCTCCTCCATACTGTGATTTCAGCAGAACAAACTGTATAAGTGGGGTTGATTTTAGGTAGTTTACGTAGTAATTAGTAGCTAGCGTTGTTCCCGCGCATGGATATACTCATTCGCCTTTCAGCCTTGGCCGTTCCATAGAATTGAGGATCAGCCGATGAGGTTGAGGAAAGCGTACCGGAGGTTGGAGGTGGATACCTCCACCTCCAAGGACGTTTGTGGATGTAGCCATCGGTAGAGGCGCGCTCTCTGAATGGAGTTGAATCACCGACGGGACTAGAAGAGTTGCTGCTCTCTTGTTTGTTTTCGGACTCAGTTTCTTCTTCCAGCTCTTCTTCAGTCCAGCGACGACCTAAGGAAGAAAATATTATCAAGTATGTTCACGCGGGAATTCCAACTTTTTTGAGTAGATAACCTCACGCAAAGGCAGATAGCCTATCGCGCTTCATGAGCACTGCGCGAGGATAAATGTCTGTCCACATTGACGTTAAAACGTTGTATCCTGATATTGTCTATATTGGCAAGTTGCTATGTGCAATGAGAAAATTTTGATATGAAACCACACTATACGGCACTAAATTGATTATTTAAAATTACATAGGATTTTAAGCTATACTCTTCACTTTAAATGATTCTATATTTGCATTATAACTCACCTAAGCTTCCTGGCCTGCAATTGTAAGAGATCATACTAGTCGGGGATACAGCTGCGGAGCACAAGAGTTTCACTGTGTCCGGCGAGATTGGTTCCTTTTCACTAACGCTACGCCTTAGTCTACTTGGATTCTTGCTGTGAACCCTCCAGAATCTACACACATCTCGAAATACATTCCATACCTGGAAAGGAAACAAAACATAAGAAAAGATTCAGATGATCAGATTCTGATGACGAAGACCTTAGATAAAAATTACCACCATCGGTAAGAGATACTGAACTAAAATTTGGAAATATGGATTAAATATTCATTCTGTTTCAATATAAAGAGATGGAAAGACGTTTATTGTGCTAGGAGAAATACCATTAATAGCCTATTTGCAGACTTTCTTCTATAATGTCAGGGATGTGAGTCCGATCACTCCCGGATAAATATTTTGTAATTATGAGTTTAGTGCAAATTTGTGTATCCCGAAAATTGAATCTATTCATATTTATACTGTAGATATGGGATCACGGATTAGTTTCATTTGGGATCTGGCTTTTGAAATAATATGACTGTCTTTTCTTCCTTTTGCTCTGATATTACCAGAAACTGCGTGTTGAAACTACACAATATGCATCCTTGCACTCCAATTCTAATCTGGTGCCAAAACTTGTAACGCTCACAATTTTGCTTGTTAAACTTTTCCACAATTATACAGTACTGTTTATCAACACTACCAATATAAATGGAATGGCTTTCTAGTTTAGAATTACATTTTTTTGGATTCAATTTATAGTGCTCATTTTTCAAAGATCATGAGAAAAAAATTATATGTTTTTCAGTTACTGTCAAATTATGGCGCTCTAATTCACATTTTTTGAACGAAAAAGAAACGTGTTTATTGTGGAACTTCATCTGACACTAAAATTGATACTTTCTATTTGCGTTTTGTTTGGGTATAACAGTTTGTGTTTTAACGTCTTTCCTTTCGAATGGTGAAGTTTATTTTAAAATTCAACAATTAATTCTTCTAAAAAATGTTAACCTTAGAAATCCAATTTTACTATAATTGATTTTTGCACAACCTTGCCTGTTAAACTTTGCCCCAATAGAGCGCGTGATTTGATATGAAACAATGAGGTCTGGCTATATAATTTTGAGGTTAGATTTGCTATTACAGCCTTATCGAAAAAATAAGTGCAAGGCGATTAATTGTGGGGTTTTCGGGTTGAGAGGATGATTAGGAAAACTTTTTTAAGCTGATACACTTTCACAGGTAGATAAATCAACGCACATACTGTTGGAGTTATTCAAAATCCAACTTTATCTAGGCATTTAAATGGAATATTCACCTGTCAGGCAAATACCCAGGTAAGTGACCGAGGAACCTGGACCCCCCAAATTTAGTAAAATTTAGTTATTTGTATACTTTCCATGAGGCACAGACATGCGATATTATCACTTTTGAAACTGCGCCCCCCCTCCGAAAGAAAATTCTGGATACGGGCCTGTAACCTGTCGTCATGTTTCTGTGACACACAGTAATAAAAAACATCAAAAACTAAAGTTAAAAGTATTTTGCATTCTCTGGTGGTCTGAATAATGAAACACATTTGATATGAGAGGAGGATGGAGTCAGTATCAGTGCTCTAGTTCCATTCCAGTGGATCTGTCGAGTGAGAAAGGCTTGCGTATATAAATCTGATCATGCGAAAAATATTTTGCTATTTTTTTCAATGCCTCTGCAGTTTTTGACATTATCATTTATGAAAGTACATAGATGGAAAGTCTACCCAATGACATTTTTTGTAAATATTTTGATGCCAACATGCTGCAATATAAATAATTGTTATCCAGGATTTTCTCCAGTCGCACACATTATTATAAAATACTGTTTATTAAAATTAATAATTAACGTAATTTGAATGAAACAGTATTTTGTTTTACATCAATCTCAACTCTTTGTGTCGAAAAACCAATTTATTCGAGCTTTATATAACGTAAATTGCGACCTATCATCTATGAACTATTTTCTGATATCCTATGTATTATAGAAGAGAGGAAAATTTCGGAGAGTTAAGATAATGAAATTTCACGAATTCAATTTAGTTCAACAAGCATCTTGTGTAAATTAGCACTACGTTTATAGGAAAGTCTCGTTCAGAATAGAACCGTGTAAATTTGAAACTGTTCGCCTGAATATTTCATTTTCTCCATTCACTGTTTACCTTTCCATGCAAAATTTTACCGTAAATTAACCAGTTTGTTCCTAAACTTAATTAGAAATTATCGCCTCCCGATTCTGAAACCAGAAAATTGAATGAAGGAATAATGTACTTGTCCCAGCTATAAATTTAATTGAAACTAGTCCGAAGGAAAGTTTATGACGTATGAGTTTCGTATTGTGTCGGGTTTTCTTTTCATTTCTTTATAAGTATTTTCAAGGTTTTACATTTTCTGTAGCGGCCGTTGATTTGAGATAATACGTCTTTTAGATATTTTATTTTTTCACCACAAAATTCCTGTCACTCATTTGCGTCGGTCTGTTTGTATGTCTGTTGGTCTGTTCGTAGATCTTGTCAGCGCGCAATCTCAGTAACCGATGCTTGTGTAGCTAGCGCAGCTATATTATTAACTGTGAAAGTAGGTGCATATGTAGGGTTGCTAGTTGGCCGGTAAATCCAGGAATGTATCGCTTCGTCCCATGTCCAGCAATAACACGTTAATGCACCAGAATTTTTGAATAGATAAATTTGTTTTTTGCCCTTTAGGTTTTTGATTATCCAATTTTTATATTGCCCCTTTTATATATTCGATTAATAGTAATGTATTTCAACTCATCTCCAAGTGTTGCCCTCTATGGGGACGCCTATTGGTAACTTACGAAGTCAAAAGTCCTAACACCTGGACTGCCTTAAAGCGCCAACAGATGTCCCTTATGTCTGTCAACAAGATTGAACTGATTTACAGCGACATCCCTTATCATTCATACCAGAAGCTGACAACTGATATTGAGTGTACGCTATCGTGTATGCATCAGACCTGCTATAGACATGCATGTTTTGTCTTTAGCCTAGACTCTTCAGTATAGCCTGCCGGTCTAACTGTAGAGAGCAATGGGATGGTATACGAGTATACGTAACCGTAACGATTGTTCCCTACAGTTAGACCGCCAGGCTATACTACAAAGAAACTTTGCTAAACGCCTTGATGGTAGTTCACCATTTACGTATCGTCATCTTAGGCTACAGACATTCAAAATATAATTTTAGATTACCTTTCCGCATAGCGCGGCGGAATTTTGTTCACGAAAATAAGTCATAGTCTAAAATTAAATCAAGTCATCATGTTAATGATCTTGTTAGCCATCTCAGATGTGTAACATTATTTTACATCCTCGTCGGAAATTGAAAGGCGTACACGAGTTTTGTATATACGCAACAGTCAATCGATTAAAAATGGTTCAATCATTTGAAATCAACTTTAAAAAATGGCGTCAAGTAGCTTGACGTTGTACTTACCACGGAGTATATAAACTTGGAAATTAAGATTTGTATTGGATTTTGGAATTGTTAATCTCTTGGAATTTGATTAAAAAACAATGCTAAACTAACACGGAAGTGACTGCAATGTGCCTCAGTTAGTGATCTTGAACTCAATTTAATTGCAAAATGTGTATGTACTCAACCTTGTCAATATATACATTACACATCATATTATACCTTTTACTGGATCGACTTGTAATGTCAGACCATTGCGTTCTGGGTTATGGAGGAGTCTAGGATTACTCGTCTTTAGATGATTAGTTACTCCAACGACACTACATCGATTTTCAAGCACCACATGTCTTTCCGTCCTTGCTATAGTATTCATACTGACTAGTGTCAGAGTTTAATCAAAATCTGAATGTTACTTTCTTATTATAGATCGAATAAAATTCAAGTAATAGCTTTAAAAGTTGCTTTTTAGCAGAAATGTTCTAAGGGAAGTGATTGCTAGGTCTGGTGTGAATAATATTTTGAAAGCTAGATTATATGATAAAAAGCAATTGCTCAGTGTTGTTTGAAATTTGTAGACAATGTGGATGTTTCAAAAGTTGTGCTTAGGATTTCCAATAGCCATATAATTTTGAATGTCACGATGTTTTGATTGATTCACTATCTTCAATCAATCGTCTTCAGGTGCACTGGCAAAATACGTCCCTTCGTAGCTATTTTACAAGCTTTTATTTAACTTGCAATGTATGTATCTAAGTAACTATGTTTGTTCGGTGGAATCTTGCATTTCAATTTTGAAGCAGATATATTTAACCGATTGAGCTGTATATACGTTTAGTGTGGATGACAATGACAATTATTTTTCTTATGAGTTGCTGCCATATTGGTTTTATTTCTATGTTAGCATTGCTACAAACGTGGTCCGTCTTGGCGGTCTACATATATCTATATTCATCTAATTATATGTATATTCTGATTCTCTTTTTATAAATGGTTGCGATTCAAATGAATAACATCAACACTTCTGAATATTATGAAATATTGAAGCTTTGGTTTCAAATAAATGCAACGAGTTGCTTACTGCATTATGTCACGCAAAATGTTGCTTCTCAACAAGACAACAGAAGGCACAAAGCCTGGTATGCCAAGTTCTCACTAGATACCAATTCACGCACCATATTCGCCTCAAGACTTTATAAAACTTACTTCATTAACATATTGAAAAAATTATTTATATTTTATTATGTGTTTCTGCCTATACAATCTACAAAGAGGATAATAGAGATAAAAATTAAGTAATCTGCCTCTTTAATAAGTTGAATCCCAATTGCCTTTTTAATTTCTTGGTAGATTGTGTTGGAGTCTGTTTGGTTAAGGACTTAGAGTTAAGCTCCAAAAAAATTTAATCGACGTTCTCAGAATCTCCAGCTGAAGCGTAGGTGTTTTCCAGGTTTTCTTAGCGTTGTGCTTGGATATAAAAAAAAATTCAATTTCGTATGTCCTCGCCACCGGATTGCACTGTTGTATGTTGTATTACTTTTCCATATGATATACTTGTATTTAAGGCTGGTGACATTGAATTTTGATCTCTGGAGGTGATTGTTTTCTTATTTTGGATGTATTAACAATGCGAATGTACTACGTACTTCAAGAATTCCATTACGGCCAGTAAATCTTTAAAAACGCTGCTTCCTGGATTCGAAAATATTGCAACAATTAATCTGGCGAACTCAGCAAAGCACCGTTGCTGCCAAGGAATTGTTCCATCAAGCCTGGAGAGATTTAATTTGAAATTCTTTCCAAATAAAAGCTGCAAGGTAATATGATGTCACTTTAAATGAAGCCCCTCATTTATTTCTGGTATTGTTGATGCCTTACGAAATGTACCGAACGGAAAGTTACCCCACGAATAAAAAATATTTACTGTGACTCGAAAGTGAGATGTTTTTTCATTGTAAATGTTACAGTTAACCTATTCGTGTGCATTTTATAAAGTAAAACTTGACTTTGATGTTCTTTTTAATTACTTGCTTTTTTTGAAACTAGGTAATCAAAACAAAATATATGTAGTGTTTTAAAATATTAAGATAACGACTGTATGTTCTCCATTATGCATCAGAACTGCTATAGACATATATGTTTCGTCTTTAGCCTAGACTTGTCAGTATAGCCTGGTGGTCTAACTGTAGAGAGCAATTGGGTGGTATATACGTAACCCAGTCAAGGGTGTGATAGCAACATCATCATAAGGGACATCTGTCACCTCTTTAAGGCAGTTCAAGTGACTTTGATTTCGTCAGTTGCCAATGGGCAGCGCCACGGTTGGAAATGAGTGATTAAGCTAGAAAGCAAAATATTTACTCCAAATCTCTTTTTGTCTGAATTCTTCTGTTTTTGATGTGGATCATAAAATCACTGGTGCGTTTGCTTATTTCCTAAATCATCCGACTTCAGCTAGATGTAATTTACCGCAAAAGATAAAGTATAAAAGTGACTCAAAATTGGCTAAATTTAGTAAATCTGATTATTGGTAATTTTCGATCGGAAATCAAGGTGACTGTAATCTGTGTAGCACTAAATAAATTATTTTTTCCATTTCTGCAAAAGCGCTGTAGAATTGCGTATAAACCCTTATAGTATAGGAAGTAGAATCTAACTAATATAAATATCTAAACATGTTGGTCAAGGACAAGGAAGCAGCTGATCTCATAGCAAAAAGGGACTGAAACTGTGTTCGTAGGCTAAGCATATAATCTCTACAAATGTATAGGGCAGTCTGCCTTTACCGGGAAGCATTTGCAGATGCATTCCATGGTGAGGGATTTGTACTAATTATAACGGAGATGGTAACAGTAGTGGGGCTTTATACTGCTAACTCTGGATTACGTCGGCGATGTCACCATATGTGCAGGCTGGACACAGAAGAAAATACCGAATTCAGACTGTACAATGTACATGCAGGAGGACGAGACAGTGATGTGAACCTTGTAATGAGACTGTAAAACACCATGGCTGTTTAGTGGTACAACATTCAATGCTCCAAGCAGGTCAACAAATCTGTACCCTTACCTAACTACCTATCCAGGCAAGCGTAAAGTTGTATGTACAAATTATTGTAATCCTCCTGTTTACAGTTCATAAATATCAGAGCTATATGACCTTAATTACTTGATAAATCCATTAATTTTGAAGCCAGGGCGTGGAGTAAATAACTTTTTCTTTATGGAGAGTTTAAGGGCCCTATGCGAAATGACATGCAGATCCATGGAAATTATTCGCATCGTTTCCATATTATGGCTGAGCATTACAGGTTTTAAGTGGTAGGATTATGGTTTCATCCTCGGTTCGAAATAATCTGGGGTATGCAAATGATCTGCGTGGTCTTTTAAAAAAGATGTAGAGGTTCACAGGTTTATATAAGGAAGAATCCAATTTAATAATTATTTCATTTTTCTCATAAAAAAATATCTCGTCGTGGAATTCGTAATTGTTAGGTGACCCACTTCGCAGAAATTCTCGTTCCAAATATAAGATGGTTAAAAATGATTTGATGGTTGGTTTATGGCATTCTATCTTCACCTTTTTGCATTTTAGACAGAGTGCGTCTATGAGTAGTAGGCGTAGAAGTGGTGTTTTCCAATGGTGAATCTCATACAGCGGCGCCGACTAACTGGGTACACTGGGGTTCAAGCATCCACAGGATGTTCTACACCCACAGAACGATTGACTTTTATTTTTATGGCAAAATTCTATGTCAAAGAACATTTTTAATCTGTGGGGCCAATCCTACACTGGACCATTTGGCGAGCACCCGCCCATGATCTCATCTATTTGTGAATTTCGCTACTTTCAAAAGTATATTACAATAATGTCTAATTTTTGGGAACATCATGTGACTACTTACTTGTTCTATACTTTCACGCACTGAAATCTCATGGAAACACACACACCCAATTTCTTTACTCCTCTTCTGACCCTCTTCATGTGATACCATTCTATCTTCTATTTGATCAGTCTTGTTGCCAACCTTGAAAAAATAGAGAAATAAATTCGTAATAAATCATAAATAATATACAATATGATATATTTGCTTGTAACTTATACAAGATGTGCGAAATTGAAAATTCGTAACTTTGGGAAAATATTCCTTTTGTGTTACTAGTCATGGAAGAAGGGAGTATATCTTTATATATTTATCACTCTATCAATGAACTTTGTTTTGAAATTGTTGTCCTCGTTGTGTAGTCTAGAAACTTCCCATTTTCCGTTTCCTTAACGTGTTCACCGAGTGCCAACTTTGTCCTTTCACCTTTAGTTATATAATTTTGGATATCTTTAATTCGACACTTGATAAGTCCAGGAGACTCACTAATATATAGTTGAACGTTTCAATGGTACCTGAACAACAAGAGGCCTTCAATAAAATTCACGAAAGAAAAGGAATTGATGAACAGCCTTCCTTTTGATGATGTAGTAGTAAACAGGAGAAACACGCAAATACAGACCACATTGTAAAGAAAAGTGATCCATACAGGAAAGTACCTTAAGTCACCCAGTAGCTACGAAGAAGAGCTAACACTCGTAGATAGAGCAAGCAATACAAAATGGGGTCTGGAAAATGAGATTTGACATATGAAGACGCCTGTCAAAAAATGGATATCCGGGAAAGCTAGTGGAAGAGGTATTTGCTGATTTTGCTATATGTCGAGGAAGTAACCAATGCCATCAGTATGATAGAACAACAATACGAAATTCAAACAAGATGGTAGCATATACGTTTTAGAGGCAAAAGAGATCCCTGCAAGTGAGAATTAAGGAGCATCGAATTAATACACAGCGGGCTGAAGCTAAGAAATATGGTTCGAGCACCACACAATTGATTGGGATGACGCTAAGGTCATACACAGGGAGCCACATTGATATGGCTGAAAGTTGGAAGAGGCAGCTTTTATTGCTAGCAACAGCAATGTTTACAGCAGATCCAGTATGGAACTCAAAGCGCGACGATCGAAGGCAACGGGGTGGAATTATAAAAGCAGCATCGGAATAAACGATCGACCCTTCCACCTGAAGACGATTGATTATAGCACATTAATCGAAATGTTGTGTAACGCAAATAGATATCATGACAATGGAAGTCCGAAGCAATCAATTTGAAAGGTTTGGAAATCACAATTTTCTAAATTGGTCTGAAGGCTGGATAATGAAAATTACTAAAATATTTTATTGGAACATATGCAAACACCATGTGCTTTATCAAAATTAATGCAATACTTGATCGTGGTCTAAGCCTCCGGAGATGTTTTCTCGTCAATTAATTTGAAGTTGCAAGTCGATCAGCATATGCGTCATTGAGATTTAGAAATAGTGACAGATCAAAAAGCCAACAGATAAATCAAATCTAGGTTTTTGTTATTCGAATATAAAACACTCAAAGCCGATTATTCCAAATTGAAAACATTTTTCGCGAATGAAAACTGCGATAATACGTGGTACTAATTAAAGCTTACTGGGCCCAATATTTCTCTTTCTGCTGGAGCAACTGATTGCAGAGCTGCATATCAAAAATATTTAGCTTACCAGAACAACTGGGACATCCCCACAGTTATCTTTTCCTCCACTACCAAGTCTTCTTCTTCGCTTGTTGTAGTTAATGAGGAATTTAAGTCTATAGCATTCGTCGAACGAGCATTTATCTGTGACCGAATACATTAGAATGAAAGCCTCTGCCCATCTGATGTTTGCCTCTAGACCCAAGCATTCGGATTCCTGTAATTAAAGTTCACAGTCAAATTAACTCTCAAAGTTCCAATAATAAAATATATTTGTTGGTCTGTTTTCAATTACTGACTGAATATAATGAATATAATATATATGAATAACTTATGATTAAATATGGTAGTGAAGGAATTCGAAACCACGTATTTGGCGTTTAGAACTCTCAAAATACTAAGCCATCAGACTCACACAACTTCGGTAGCAGATGGATTCAAGAACTCCCCTCTCGTTCAAGCTGACTTTTTGCGGAATGTTATCTTGAATGCAAATGTCATAGCAGCTGTCCAAGTGGTGTGGATTATATTAAGGCGTATAAGGACAAACTAATAATTTGAAAATTCTGGAAGTGGAGGGACTCGAAACCACGTATTCGGTGTCTTAAGGCATTGGACTACACTACTTTGGTAGCAGATGGCTTCAATGGGAGTTTCAAACCAAGATTTGGGGCAAACTGCTTCCAGATTTTTCATAGATAACCTCTCGCAAAGGCAGAATTCTATGCTTCATATTGGCAATCTTTGATTATATTATTTTTGTCCAGGCGCTTCAGAAGCTGCAAGTTAATGACAGTCTCCATAACCTTGGCTATAATGTAGAGCAGACAAACAAGAAGCAAACGTTATATGGATTATAATATACTTCCATCCGGAAGATATATATCTCATAAGACACACAGTATAATGAATATCTGATAATGGTGAGATTCGAACCCACATAGAGAAAGAGATATTTGCGTGCTCCTTGTAAAATTTTGATTTCAAGCGAATTACAGCGTGGGCAGCGTGCAGCTAATCATTAACTCTGTATTTTTGTTCATAGTAGTAAAACATCCTGAAGGTGAACATAATTTATATAATATGTTACTTGTAAATATGTTTATATCAATGCGTTCCGTTGCTAAAAGAATTTAGAATACCACGTGAAACGGTGCGTGCCAATTATTGCTATTAGTGAACTAAGACGGTAAGCAGAGGGTGAGGCGTGTCTCAGATGTTCTGGTCCTAGGGCTTCGAAAATCTCTAGAAGTTATTTCTGATCAAATAAGACTGAATAAGTATCACAAAAATGCAAAATATAAACTATCAGGAAGTGACAAGTGTCAAGGATGTGTTCCAAAAATAGTTTACATAAAACCTAAACTATAGAATGCTAACCAGCTATTTGTTGCAGACATTTGGTCTACAAAAAAGTGTGATGATACATACGCTATCTGAGCAAGCGAACTATAAGTATTTATAGTTAAAACATATCACAAATGCAGTAGATATCAGGGGAGATTCAAATCATTTTGATTCAAGCCAGATGAGTAATAACTCTGTGGAACTGGTGCAAGAATCCTCAGGAGCCACTCTTGATAATTAACTCCTAAAAGAAGATCAGCTCTTTCTAGAGATATAAAAAAACCGGGCAATGAAGATTGAAACACTTTTATATAATCTTTTTAAGTGTATGCTCTCCACTGCGCATGAGACCTGCCATAGCATGTTTCGTCTTTAGCCTGGATTCGTCAGGATAGCCCAGTCAAGGGTGTGATAGCAACATCAACTCATCTTCAAGTGTCGTCCTCTATGGGGACCCTCATTGGCAACTTACGAAGTCAAAGATCCTAACACCTGGACTGCCTTGAAGTGGCAACAGATGTCTCTTACGATATCTTCTGTCAACAAGAGTGAATTGATTTACAGCGACATCACTTGTAAACAATTTAATGTGCCGTTATCTCGGCTCATTCACGTCAGAAGCTGAGAATTGATATTAGGTGTACACTTCCAGTCCTGGTGTTATGTCGTTTGACTTCGTAAATTGTCAATGGGCGTCATCATAGAGGGCGACACTTGCAGATGAGTTGGTAACCTTTTTATTTTGACGCCTATTAATTATATCTTTAATATTATCGATTTTCTTCGAATAAACCGGTAGTACCTATGAGGCATCAGTTTCCGTACGTGGTGGTGTGTTTAAGGAGGCCTATTCAGATTTGCCCTTAAGGGCCTCGTTGATATTAGTCCGCCACTGGTGATTGGTTTTTTCCGCCTACTTGTATAATCTTAGCACCTCAACTCCATCCCTGGTTATATTTTATATGTGCGACCCCCTGAATGCAAATGGCGTAGCAGCTGTCCAAGTGGTATAGATATTATATTAAGGCGGGCATACACTGTTCTGGTCCGACGCAAGGGCTACCACGACGCCACGACACGCCATCCCATCTGACGCAACGTCAGGATCGTATAATTTTACGTTTGTATCCGAACATACTTTTCTAAAGGTAGGTACAAATATGGATATTCTGGACTTAGATGAAAGTATTGTTTATCAGCAATAATGTGATGGTGGCAACATTAACCTTATCGTTGGCCAACAAATAATGAGTAATATGTACCTTCATTTCCATTGATTCTAATATTTTGACACTACATCTAATGTCTGGTTCACCACAGTTAAACATGGCCAAATGAAAATAAGTGCTGCCTGCCTCCTGCTGCCACTCCAACTTGATTGAATGAAAGCTTAGTTTACCATGAAAATTATCGCAAATGCAAAGAAAATCCACTATCACTTCACTTTCATGCCATTTCTGTTCTTGTTCTTCAGGACTCATCGTTAACAAATCTCTTTGTGTGGCAGGATCACTGCTTTTAGCTGATCGTTGCTGTGAGGATATTTGGAAGACCAGAAAATATTTTGGGTACTACATTGTCTTTCAAAGTAAGTGTTTTTCTGGGAAATAAATGTCTCTTTATCCTCATATACGTCACACAAAGAAATCTCATCCTTATGGAACTGTTTAATTTAAACACGTGCCGAATGAAAATCTATGCATGCATATAGCTGAATGAGGCTGTATGTATTCGGTGTTCGTTTCAAGGTGTTCGGAGTTGTGTGTCAATCGTTCAAATGCAAACGAAAAATTTCGGCACTGCGTTCATAATTACATATAAACTGTTCAAAAGAAGGTGGCCTTCATAGCTATATCTACAAAAAGCAGGTTTTAATTGCACGACATGTGGTGTCAATGTGGCTCGTCAGTGGCTCTCCCAAAGGCTGGAAGTTTATCGCGCTTCAGTAGTGCTGCGAGAGGATACAGGTTTACATTAGCTTGACCTTAAAGCTCTGTTAATTGTAGCCATCGAAGAACAAACTTTCCGGCCGGCGGCCCACTCCATACAAAAAAGCAATGACTTTTGGAATATTCGAGTTTTTGGAAGCTTGAATTGATGAGGTACGTGTCCGTTTAGCCCCCCAACCGCGGGTATTAGACGTTCCTGTATCTCCACGGCTGGAAAATCAGTAGGTCAACTCATCTCCAGGTGTCGTCCTCTATGGGGCGCCCATTAACAACTTACGAAGCCAAAGGTCCCCATAGAGGGCGACACTTGGAGATGAGTTGATGGTACTATCCCACCCTTCACTGGGTTACGTATATACCACCCGATTGCTCTACAGTTAGACCGCCAGGCTATACTGACCAGTCTGGAATAAAGACGAAACATGCATGTCTATAGCAGGTCCGATGCATGGTGGAGAACATACAAATTAAAATCAGTATGTCATTTCCTTGTCAGGGTAGTTGTCTGCGTCTTTTGTGCGCAGAACTGAACATCATTTGTTGATATTTATTCCCCTTGTTCAGACTGAGAAGGATTCTTCTTAGGTGAGGCCGACAAAACTTGGTTTGGGTGCCTACGTATATAAAAGTTCATTCTACGGTTTTGCTTAGAAGAGTATCCGTGATGTCGCCTTTAGATTTCATGCCGATGTTTTACTGCGATTTTAATTTTAAAATTATAGTTTATTTATTACAAATACATATGAAACCGACCACTATGATCAATCAGTTCCAAAATATTAATGAGAGCATGATAATTCCCATGGTTTTATTAAATACACTGACTCGATAAATCATTTTTCTCCACGACTTGCAGTTGTCAATTAATGAAAATTACAAACGTATACGTATCCTGAGTTCAGAATGAGGTAAGATCAAAAGTTTGATTTGGGACTTCCATTGTCTATAAAATTTTGAGTATCACGACGTTTCGATTGATATGCTATCCTCAACTTATGAAAAATCCACCTTGTCTACAAGTTTCAAACAACAGTGAGGTAAGAACAGTTTGCACACGTAGTGCATACGATCTTTACTCCACGACATAGCAATGTATTCCTGCCTTTAAGAATCTGGATGACAAAGAGGCGGATGGAGGGCGGATAGTGCGCCTTCCGAATTCTGCTTTCCGATTTTAATATAATTTGTATGCTGGGTCGCTTGGTCGATACTGCCGGAATGCGATACCCGCCGAGATTTATTGTTTTACTGATGAGAGGCTACATCGCTTTAACCCTCCATAAACACGTTTTGTAACGTTGGCGTTGTCCTTGCGGCACAGACACGTAGGTACAACGAGATGTTTTTGATATGTTACTTCTGTCCGGTATCGACCATCAAAAATTTTAACAAATAATATTCAGTGTCCTTCGAAAATTATATTCAATGATATTTTTCAGAAATTTTAAATGATCACAATCTTTCACCCATGAAATAGAGACGAATCTTAATCCCAGGAGAGCTCCTGGTTTTGATCTCATTACTGGAGAAACTTTGAAACAACTTCCAAGAAAAGGTATCCTAATGCTTTCATATCTTTTCAATGCAGCATTCCGCCTCAGACATGTTTCAGCTATATGGAAGGTGGCAGAAGTTATTATGGTACCCAAATCTGGTAAGCCAGTCAATGAGGTAAAATCATATAGGCCGATTTCCTTACTTCCTATAATCTCAAAGCTGTTTGAAAAGCTACTCTTAAAAAGACTTAAACCGTTAATCGAGAACAATAAGCTGATACCAGATTTCCAATTTGGCTTTCGTCAGAGTCATTCCACTATCGATCAAGTTCATAGGGTTACAGATGTAATTCAAACAGCTTTGGAGGAAAAGCTTGTGTGTTCGGCCATTTTTCTAGACGTAGCATAGGATTACTCTGACCGGCAGGAAATATATGCGGGTGTGCCACAAGGAAGTGTATTGGGACCAGTTATACACAAATTATTTACCAGAAGTTGCAGGTGTAACTACTGCAGTATTTGCTGATGACACAGCGTTACTTGCAGTTGGTACTAGCTCAGAGGATTCTACCGATAAATTGCAGGCTGCAAGCCCATTATTCAAAATTGGACAAAGAAACTCAAAATCAAGCTTAATGAACACAAATCCGTTTATGTTAATTTTACGAACAAGAGAATCATAGATCACCCAGTAGTTAGGGTAAATAATATCGCCGTACCACACGCGAACAACGCCTAGTATCTTGGAATGAACCTTGATGCAAAGCTACGATGGAAAGAGCACATCAAGAAAAAACGCTTTGAACTCAGTGTAAAGTATAGACAGTATTACTGGCTACTTGGAAGGAATTCTAAGTTGTCACTATATAATAAAATTCTGATCTACAATCAGATTCTAAAACCAGTGTGGCTTTATGGCATCCAGCTTTGGGGCTGCACTTGTGTATCAAATGTGAATATTATTCAGGCTTTCCAGAATAAAGTGCTTCGTAACATGGTGAAATGCTCCATGGTACGTTCGCAACCTAGGAATCGCAATGGTCAAAGGTGAGATAAAACGATACGCGAATAAGCATGAAGTCAGACTACTTCATCATGTGAATACGGAGGCGATACAGCTGCTGGACAACGAACATATCGTCCGAAGACTGAAAAGGACTAAGCCATTCGAGCTGGTGTAGTGCATTGTGCCAAACAAAGAAGTGGAATGAATAGTGTAATTTGTACAACTAAGCTAAACTGAAGGACATCAATGGATGAACTCTAGAGCATAAGTATTTTAGTTTTAAGCTTTATTAGAGACAAATCAATGGTTGATCTAACTTGATCAGTTTTGATGGCCATATCACCTTCGCTGGTGTTCACAAAAAAAATACAATCTTTTACTCTAATCAAGCAATGCACTACATTAATATGTGGAACGATTCAATGGACACTTCTCATCTTTAGCGATTGAATTTCTATACCCAAGTTTTGCGCTATCTAAGTTACCAAATCTTATCTCAAAGGCCATAATCCTTTATTCGGAAAGTCGCTATTCATTTGTAAGAATATTTCGAAAAAGGGTGAAAAGAGTCGATCATAAATTTCTAAAATGTTTTGAAAGTCAGACGGTGGCACAAACTTGTTTGTTAGCTTTGTTAATTACGAGAATTTCTACAGCACGCGCTTCCCCAACTGCTTCCACTGTCACGCCTTTTTTGTAGTGTACAATTGACCTTTCAGACAAAGGACGTTAAGACCTCTAATTTGATATCACGTTTAACGCAAAACTTCAGGGGTGTAGCACATCAAAAGCCAAAGATCAGACGCCTGCCTCAAATGCCTGCGCTGCAATTCAACTTTCTCTCAAGGTAATTCCAGCAGGATTTGAGCAGGCAGATTACATGTTTCATGATTTCAAGGCGATTCCTTGAGGGTCGTTCATATACATAACTCGATCGAGGTAGTAAGGACGCCCCTGAAAGCAGGAGATAGAGGAGCCTTGACACCTTCCCACGCCTCGTTAGATACGGGCAAGTGAGCGATGAATATGTCAAATTTAACGTTATTGTGGCTTTTGTTTGTGGCTATTCAGTGTAAAAGGAAATGATTTTCTTGCAGAATATTTGAGGGGATGGATTTTTTCATCTGTTTGGCAGCGAGGAGTATTTTTGAAATTTCTTTCAATGATAAATTTTTGGAAAATCTATATCATACAATGTTATGGAACTGAAAAAATACAAAAATGGACTACACCCAAAAACGACGTGGGCTCGAAAATCATGAACATTGTTTGACGAATATTGTGGTGTCTTTTGCTAGTCACTACGTGGCCAGTGAACTGATTTCGGAATACTATACGTTTTATTTAATTTTTTAATAACAGAATAGACATTGCCTATTATGTGAGCACCAAAATTTTATCAAAATGAATGCTATGATGCGTATTGATAAAATTGGCGACATACTGGAAGACAGACTGATACCGACACAAGGACAAACAGAAAGTCTGACAGGCTGGCCCAAAAGTCTGGAGATCTCCAAGTTTTATGTCGACCAAAATATGATCGAATAACAAAGAGAAGAATAAATACAATATTTAATTTGATTTTCTTTAGCAGTTATGCATTGGAAGGAGGCAATACTTACATGTGGTTGCCCGGCAGTATCAAGGATCTCAAAGTATACCATCTCGTTGTCCATCACTGTATGGAAAGTGTATATTTTCTCTAACGTAGGGTCGTATTCGCCAATATATCTTCTGGTTATGAACCTCACAACCATGGCTGGAAGAAGTATGCTATTAATAGCAAGTAAATATAAAAGGCCATAAAATAATTAAGTACCCATATTTATAGTAATATATGAAGGAATATGAGAGTTAGAGCTTTTGATGGAGTATTACTCTTCTTATATCTTCTCTAGTCACGTTGTGATTTCCTGAAGCTATGTACATATATTGAGGGAACCTTTGCTTATTGTTGGGTTAAATGTTATATCAGTGATTCCAGTAGGGAGAATAATACATTTTCGTAGTTATAAAACAAGGTAATGGGAGGGATAACTGTAGTGTTAGATTCAAGGATATTAGAAAGCAGATAGAAAACAGCTTCGAATTGAAACTACTAATTAAGCAACTCTCTGTCTTGAATTCAATGGAACGCGCCCTCAGAATTAACAGCAATCGAACGGTTTTCAAATAAGAAATGCAATCAACTAGATTAACTCGGTACTTTCTACGCGTTTACGTTTTTATATTGACGGTGCTGATACCATGTTAAGCTGGATAAAAAATGATTGAGATCTATAATGAAGGTAATTACAATTCTAGGTGTTATTTTGTACACATGAACAACAGGTCGCTGCTCGTGATTCTGTTCCTTATATGAAAATGTCAATAAAAACTTAAATGGATGAATAAATTTCAATAATGCACCGCAATATATTGCAGTTACAGTGAAGCAAAGCATAGCTTAGCGTTACGACGACAAAGGTTGGAAGGAATAATTGAGGAGCTCAATAGTACAATACCGATTACTGGTCGTGCAATAAATACACTTTGAGAAGGATTGTACACACATAAAATAAATTCTTAATTCAAGAATTCAATTCAATTTACTTGATAAGTAAATCATTATCAAGAAAAGTATATTTTCGAATTCAATACTCATTCTAAAGGAATATACTCTGAAGAAAGATATGGTTTTCTACACATCTAAGATTTCAATGCTTCTTCTAACAAGTATTCCATATTCAATCAAGAATAAGAACATCTTGCGATTCCCTCTAAGTTGTTTGTGTGTCTGTTTCCACGCCCGTTAGTTTCTATTTTTAACAACCACCTCTCAAGAAAAATGTGCTGTTAAAAAGTTGGGGTTGTAACTGTTGTGAGGATCTCATGCAAGTGAACAGGTGTTGATGTGATATGAGTGATATGTGAGTTGGGAATAAGTTCTATTACAAATGGCGAACGTATATCTTTTGGCTTAATTACAATACATACTTTTTATATTCTGCTTATCTGTATAAAACCTTTCAAACTTGAATTAAGAAAAATATATGACGCAGATAACTAAACTTTCTGTTATTTCCTAAACTTTCTATTCAAAATTCTTATCACGTCTTCACCACCATATTTGAGGTAAAAGTTGTTATTTAGGTTAAATGTGCATACTAGGCCTATGAGGGTCACAAATATTTTAACCATTCCAAGATATCGGACAGCCATGTTTCAACGCGCTTTCTCATACCAGGGGCCGAAGCAGTTCAATGCTTTGGGCAGTGATATGAAATAATCATTTCAAATCGTAAGCGCTTTAAATTTGGTTTAAGGAAATACCTTCTCTTTCTCCAACAGTCATGACATAGTTCAAAATCACGAATTCTTATTCTTATTGTTATAAATGTAAGAAAGAATTCACATTGGTACAGTTTAGATATTTTTTTGGTTCTTCTTTTTTAAGATAAGGAACCAACAGTATTAGATAACAGCTCATCAAAATTACAGAATGTTTATACCAATAATTAATTATGAAGTGGAACTATTTGCGCCAAGATCATGAAATGCTTCAGTCATCACTTTAGTATTCTTCCAGGTTATATTTTCTCTGGTTTGAAGACTTTCCCAGGTTTGAATTGAATATATTCACTTACATTTACTCTATACAATCAAAAATACAGTATTCTTACTCTTAGATTATTATAGCTTTGTGCATATAGGTAGATATGGTATACTTGAATGAAAACACATATTCTTGCTCAGCTCAGCTATAGCCATCGAGATAGAGATAAATATTAGACAGAAGGTAAAAAATTGGATTACAACGAAATCACGAATCCTTCAATACACTAGGACAAGTTGAAAAATTGGGTATGTGGTAGGAACTATTTTTGCTGAACGCTAATGAAAATCATATGTGAGTCACGAAATCACCTCAAACATTTTTTGAATGTTTTTTATTGTGATGAAGGTTGTCGAGGCGTGTTTCATGCAATTTTGCCTGCGCGCATATCACATGTCCATTGTTAGGTATGATACGTTTTTCAAAGCTAAGTTTATTCTATTTTAAATCATTTTTAAACAATGCTCATATTTCATGAGATGAGGAAAAGGACATGAGACTGAATAGCCTTCCTTGAACTTACTCGGCTTCTCAGAACAGTTATGTGAAGAAATAATTAGCTGGTCCGGATATAGGCCCGTAGGGGATTTATATAAAAGCATGTTCTACCTTTACAACCCGGAATCATCCGGATTCTCAGACAATCAGCGTTGTGACCCTGGAGCGACGATGCATTAGGTCTGTCATTACGGATTTGTCAACAAAGCAAAGTAGATCCTTTGGCGCACTACACAGTTTTACCACTCGCCAAACTGACACTTTTTCAACCTGACGTGTGTTTCGCCAACTATATTGGCATCTTCAGGGGAGGATGTCGTGTTCTACTAATCATAACAGTCAATTATGTTTGCTTCCAGTCAAATGGTCACATCAGGTAAACAAGTCATCTTTGAGAAGCTAATGCAAATAGCAACCTGTTTGGGATAGGAACCTTGTCCTTGTCCTAATTGCACAATACAGGTTTATATGCACAGTAACTAGGTATGATCTTTTAGTTTAAATCTTTCCCTGAAGATACTAACATAGTTGACGTGTTGGATTGAAAGCATGGTTTGGCCATTGGTCCAACTGTACAGTCTGTTTGGCGACAAATAAAATGCTCCTTTTAATTTGAACACCCCATAATATCTCAAAGTTCGTACTTAAAATCAAAATACTGTTGTCTTGGAGTCAAAAAGAATTTTTTGTTGTTTTGTACTTATAGAAAGTGTCGACATAGCTGAAACGTGAGTAAGGTTTATTCAATAGACATATATGGATTTAATAACAAATCAGATAAATCAAAACGGAGACCACAGGATGAATAGCAAAGATTATATTCATACTTATAGTTGTTCTAATGGCGAGTTGCCTGTTAATTCCATCAACCGTAATGATTAATATTGGAAAGGCCTTTTGTCTTTTGTATGTCAGAAGGTACCGCCACGTCTGTTGTCTGAGATTGCAACCGACAACGCAATCTATTAATGGAAATGTTTGCTGCAACTTTGAAAGTCAGGTCCATCGCAATTTAAAGCCACAAGGCCAGATCCAGGATTACTTGCTGCACAAACGTTTCGCTGCACGGTAAAGTATTTATCTTACGATAGGACTGCTTCGCTGTGTTGATTTTTATTTCTAGAAATACTATCTGGGACACATTTCCTTCACAACCAATAAATTCTCATTCAGTTTTAATGAAGGTGCATTGCTTGCCAACGATTTGCGTTTTGCAGCTCCGACTGATTTGTGTGTTAGCAGCTCATAAAGCGGACTCTCAGACTAACGCTACCTCAATTTTCTGAATGAATGAATAGATAATATTTTCAGGAAAGGTGATATACTTTTCAGATTTGTTGGATTATATTATCAGTCATTAATTGTTTGTGTTTCATAGTGGGTTCATAGGCTGTTCGGAAAATAATATGTTTGATTTCAAGCTATCCATCTAATAAGTTAATAAACTCCTAATGTATTTGAGATTATTTGTCAGGCTCCACAAGAGTCTAAATTAGATGTTTTCCTATTTTCGACATAATATCCGATCGAATATCATATTTATATCGCACCTAGTAAAGCTATTCGAAAAAGTCCACTTTGGAAGCGGTGATAAATTTTCTAAATCGAATATACACTTCAAAAAAATAAATACTTTATGGACTAACATGATGGCTTTCAATAAGTTAATAACATGTAGTATCAGCAATATAGGAGGTGAGGTGATAGACAGCTGTCCTGTGGGCATCCCCACTCACCTCGCTTAGCTTGATATCTCTTAGAGGAGCTTTGACTCTCCCATCCCTGAGACAGATCTAAGTCAACAGATGATGGAGGGTGGGAACTCCCGTAGGCTGCAAGCTACTGTAAATAATTAATGCGCCTTGTCGAAGGCTTCTTGTACATCAAAGAATACTCCCAGGACTAATTTCACAGCTTATATTTGAACACCGTACATACTTGTCCTGCGTGGCAATGAATAACATTTTCGTTCTATCTTGTGATCTATAGATTCCATACAACAGTAATGCCACAGCAAAAGCTATTTTTCTATCTGATAGATGATCTGTTTGTGTTATACATAAGGTCACGAAATATATGGATAGGAAAAATTACAAATTCTCAGGATTTCGATTGACGATTATTGACATTTTTTATCATTTAAGAAATATTTTCCTGTATCCTTGAAGAAGACGTAAAATAAAACATCAGTAAAAAAATAAAGCCTCTACATATATTTTTTATCCAAAAGTTATTCTGTCTATTGAAGAATATCAAAGTTACCCCTCTCAGGACAACCATCTATATACGCATCTAATACGGTTTCTGAAGGTCGGATCATATTATTTGAGGGAAGCTCTCGTCGTATTGACAATAATCCTATTTTCCAGCACACGTACTGACCCAACTTCTTTCTTGTTTATGTTCTACTCGATTGGCTACGCGGAACTTCTACAAACGCAGCTTTAACTCCATAAACTTCAATAGCCTGGAGGCTTAACTAGCCTTTCTAGTTCCGAACAAAAACTTTCGGTTCTGTTTGCAAAGCGTGACCTTTAATGAAGTTTATGGTGCCCTCTAAAGGACGATCGAATGCTATACACGAATATACGCTGTATACAGCTGCATATACTGACCTGTATTTCCGGAGTTGACACTATTTAGATGTTGAACATTTATGAAATAATTTAATACGTTTTTTGTATATTTTTCGAATGATGACATTTCTACTCCACTCTATCTGTTACTCTTTTTTATCAGTCTCTCACTTTGGCGAGTGAAGTACCAAGTTAATTTACTTGATTCCATTTTTTCGATTCATACATTGTTTGCTGTGTGATGTTAATCTAACTAGTCAGGATCAATGAATTATCCCGTTACATTCTAATTTGAGTGACGAATGCTTATACATTTATTCATTCTGGAAAGTTCCAGCTATCAGATTCCTAATTCATATACGTAGAGGAGCTCCAAAACATTCCTATGACTACTTTCAGAAGATTTGATTATTTTGTTTATTTATAGTTTCCCCTGTATTATTATTGAGTAGAATATATTGTTTTAGCAGAAACATGTTAAAAAGATTAGGGTTTTTATATTATTATAATATAATTTTGATTAGTGTTTTAGTTAGTTTTATCCTCACCTTGTAGTTATACTGTGGTAAATAAAAATAAATCAGCTACAAACTACTACGATGATGGTAGCTTTGAAAGTAAAATAGAGTACCTTACACAAAAACTAGCTCAACATAAATGAAGAATGTAGATGCTGTTACTTGGTGAAACTCTTCCATCATACAGATAAAAGGATTGTGTATTTAACACACAGTTTTTATTTGAGAATCTGTGTGTTAAATACATAATCCTTTTATCTGAATAAATAAAGAATTCAATAAATAATATGTAGTTATCTTACCCGATTTCCCGACACCAGATTGGCCCAGTACCATCACCTTTAAAGTTTTTGGCTTAGGATACAGCCCAAGTTTCACTAGTGATGACTTCGGTGAGGGAGAGTTCATGTTTCACCATCTGGAAGAAATTATTCATAATTATATCACGATTATTAGATAACCACTAATTATGTTTTAACTCATATAATTCCGATTTAAAATGTTCCATGTGCCATATAACTAATTTAAGCCATTCTGTCACCCATACTTGACCACTCTATAGTAAAGAAACCCCTCAAACATCGATCTTCGGACTCCACATAAACTTCGCTTTTGAGGCTCTTTTGAACACTGCAATTCATCAAGATTCGTAAATCTAGCACCCTCATTTACAAAAAGCAGAATATATTGAGATTGAAGCATACAGTTACCGCAATCTTTTCAGGCTTATTACTTCACATCCCAATAGGCAAGTTCTCAATGTTTTTGCGTAACTAAAAGCCGTTCCATCATCCAAATATTTGCCCCGATAATCCTTCGTACTTGCGTCTTATAGATGATTGATTACATATTAACTATACGTGTAATAAGTTTCCTAACAGCTCATTCCATAACGCTGAAGTTCTCCAAAAGAATATCGTTCTTGTTCGAAGTGGTGGAAGTTCGACCTGGTAAGGATGAGGCCATGGACATTTTTAGTTTTCATTGTACTGATGTCTCTCGATGTACCTAAAACAGCTCGATCGTAAACCTACTATAGTAGAATATAAAAAATAGAGGCAGATCAGTCACGATGTTCTAGACCTTGGAGGTCCTTTTTACTGTCAGGCACGTCCTTCAGGACCTAGACTAAGGACTGCTTTGGAGCGAATCTCCACACATGGTAGTTGTATTCTAATGACGGTCTGACCTCAGCCTTGTGAAGTAGTAGTAGTTGATCCATTAACACATTGTTTGCAGAGGGATACCAACATATCAAGGCCACGATGGTGGTCAGGATATACGTGTTGTTATCTGTGAAGCTACAAATTGGATTATGTGTATGTGTATGTGTATGTGTATTTCCAACATCTAATAACATATAACGCCTACGTTAATCAAAATAAATCCGAAGCAATCACCACCACCAATAAGGATTGGTTTCCGAAAAAACTGTCCAACCATCGGCATCGTCCTGGTGGTGGGCTATCGGTAGCAAGCTTGCCTCAACTGATAACATTTTTTTGATATATCTGGTGCAACAATCCGAGACTTTCAGTGAAGTTCTATCACCCTACTAACATATATAGATTATGCATCCGAAAACTTCACTGGGTGACTGTTCATAATGTTGCTGAATTCAGAAGCACGTCACGAAGCTTCTGGACAAAATCCAGAAGCGTGCAATACGGCTAGTGAATGAGTCTGACCTCACAATCGACCTCCACAGTCTGGAACATCGATGAAGGGTAGCTGATCTGTTCCTATTCTATTGATATTATCATGGCAGATATTCAACTAAGCTGTATCACATAATCAGAATCAAAGGGTCGCCAGTACAGAAAATACAAGAGGAGTTTATCGGACGCATCCTCACCAGGTGGAGCTTACAGCGCCTCAAACAAGGCTACTCCAAAAGACGTTCATTTCGAGAACCTTGACGTTGTGGAATGGGTTACAGGGGACTTTGTTCCCCAATGGTTACAAGCCAAAGCGTGATAAGGTCAATGTGAATATAAATTTATCCTCGTGCAGTGCTTATGAAGTGCGATAGGCTGCCTTTGCGTGAGGTTATCTATAAAAAACACGTCGATGACAGTCCTCCAAAATGGCACATAACAGCTTCACACATTTTTTGTTCATCAATTAATCAATCGAAATCAGTAATGAGCATCATTATATCCCTAGAAAGTTTTTTGAATACAGCCAACAGCTGTTGTTGAATGAACAAGTGAAATTTCGTTTCCCGAAGAATTTGAGGTATTTTCGATATATCAGATTTCGTTATTCATCTACAGTTACACAAATAGATTCATTTGCCAAATCAAACTAACACATTTTTGAATGGTGTTATATTAAAATTTCGGTTAGTCACGAATATGTTAACGTCCAATATGCTTAATATGTTTTGGCTAGAACATAATATGTTGATGGAGTGAACATTTTTATTACGTATAGACTTTTATATTATTTATTTTCGAGTTATTTGTTTTCATAATCTCGTTTGCAGAGTAATAATAGCAGTCTGTGTACACAGTATTTGATGTTTTAACGATAGTTGGAAATTTTTAATGTCTGTAACTCCGTTATTTATAATCATTATAGTACAAAGCGTTTTTCGCTCAAAACCTCATTAAAACTGATGCTTCTTGTATCGATTATACAAATGTATTTTTATTGGATCCACTCATTGCTCTAGTAGCAGAGTATCCCTTCTTATTGTCACTATTAAGTACAGATTTCAGAGTTGAAATCAAAATTATATGAATCTGTATCAACCATTGACCAGTTCAGCATTTCAGTAGATCACTTGAATTTCCATAACGTGCACTAATTTACTAGATGTAACTTTTGTAACTCTTCATGTGATTGTCTCTGGTTCATCTCATATTTTTTACTGGCTGCCAGTATTGAAACAATTAGCTTGGTTTGGGAGCCTTTACCAATTGTCGAAATAAGAAAAATAAAAGTTTGAAATTATAGTGACATAGGCCCATTTGTAGGTGTGCATAATATAGATTAGTTCTTCTCTGAAACAAACTGGGAAACCCTTTACTGAGGAATTAGAAATACAGACATCACTCAACTTTAGAGAGACTTTCCTGGAGTCTGGAAACAGTGTTGACACCCAAAACAAGTAAAGATTGAGACTTCACCTGTAGAAACTGTCGCGATGTACCAGGGACCTGGCCATTGAAAAAGAGTTAAACGATCTTAACCAAGAAATCACAAAAGAAACACAAAATGGAGAAAAACATTTTTGCTTAAACCTTGCACGATGAGAAGAATCATAATAGACAGCTGTGAAAGGTTCAGAAATTTTGGAACAAAAATGCTCCGGCGGCAATCCATGGAAGTGTCTGCCACAAGGAAGTCTTGGATAAACTTGTTAATTCTGATTTTGTACATGACACAGAGTACTAAAGGGGAAAGAAATATTCACTCCTTTTTAAGAAACAAGACTTTAGGTCAATAGTATCATAAAATCATTCAAATTCAGTCAACGGGACCTGACGGTATTCAAATCGATGCCGTAAAAGTCGCAGGAGTTACTGTCAAAAATGGTACATGTTATTGATTGGTAATTAATCAGTAGTGAGAACTTTTCGCAGCTTTGGAACATAGAAGACATCATATTTCTCCATAAGTATAGTGGTAAGGACCTCAGACAGCCAGAATCGTATTGATCGTTTATCTCACTTGATATCATGGGGGAAATTTAGCAGAAGACCTGCTTCAAAGTATTCTGCCACACATCAATAAAATCATTCCAGAAAACCAGCACAGCTACATCAAAAGCAAAGGAACACAACCCAATTATTTTTGACAGTTACAGTATACGTAGCAGCGATAACAACAGACCGCACAAAAGATTTCGATTCTATAAACCACGGCGTACTTCTCTATAAAGCACAGCAAGCTGGCGTCCACAACGATATCATGAAAATCAATAGAAAATAATCTAAACCTTCGACAAGTACGCTGCAAGAACAATCATTTAAAGACAGAAACTTTCCACCAGCGCCACATGGTCCCACAGGGATCTATCCTTGCTCCTTATCTATGGAATCTTTTCTGATCTGCCAGTAGAAAATATCGCAGGACAAACAATGGCACACTACGCAGAACCATTAATATTCATTTGCTTCTGTGAAGTTTCATGACAAATCATCACAGAGATTCATAATTCAAAAATAAAACTACACCTCTCCCACGATGTCACGATGGCTAACAACCGAACTTCATTCATATCAACCTGCTTGTTCGCAGAATCATATAAATAGGAGGCTATGCTCTGAGCGATCAGGGGGGTAAACAAAAACGTACGATTTCTATATTTAAACGGTATTTCTGGAATGAAAAAAGTCAACGCACTCCCACCAGGTGACGATGGTGAGATAAAGTAATGGCGTAATCTATATGGCGGATTTTAGGCAATGTGGGAAGAGAAAAAAGCACGAGTTGATACATGTAGTAGTAGTTGATCCCTCGACGCAACACTCAAACCTAAATTGTTGAGTGAATGCTTTAGTATGATATCTACCAGATTTTCTGGTGAAGATCATGATATCCGACCATACCGCTGTAGATAGCTTTATGAAGCCCTGTTCTGTCAAACGTCTCAGTTCGAAGGTGGCAATACATGGTACATTTATCTGTCTCAGTACATAGGAAATTGTTATTTATTCATCTTACCTATGCTGGCCAACAAGAAAATCACTAATAGCTACTGAACGAGCTTTACTAATAAAGGCATCAGAAGAAGCCGAAATGTTAGTAACTTTTGTTCAATAATTATATACGGTTGAAACTAATGGCCAGCATCAGTAAGATGAATAAAATAAAACCATAGTATACGTTCAAAAAGATGGATCGATTGAAGATATTGTCTTGATCAATTTCACAAGGGACTAGTAATTCTTTAAAATAAGCTTTTAGTATATTTTATTTCTTGGATATAAAATTCTCTCAGGTAATGCAGTCTTTTACTTAATTATTTCAGACACATTCCAACAATAATATTATCTGTTGTTCTTACATTCATTCTAGATCTCTATACAACGGGTCTACGTCGAATTCAAGTAAAATCGTAGTTGACGGTGGATTTAAGCTTCTTAGTTGCATGAGGTTAAGTCTTGATTATTTAAATCTAGGAATACAATACATTGGAGCTGCATCATTGTGCGGAACATTGTGCTATTCAAATGTATGCCGATCATTTCAACGAATCAAATTTACATGAAGCATTATTTAAAGTCAATTTAGACCATGCTAATATATCAGATTATTTCAAGAATAAATCCTTAAGAATGAACAGCAATATCGTGCAGCCCAAGATATGCAAACCATCATATTACCGACCGAATTTCTCTATCAACAATATTAAAATTCGCTTTAGGGATAGTGAGTCATATTTGACTGTCATCTTAGATTCAATCTACATATAAACCGACATATACTCAATTATAAAACTCGTAAAAAGCTGTGTGCCTGCCTGTCACACACATTGTCAATTTTAGCTTAATATATGGTTATTTGCTATCCCTGTCTTGACTCAGTTTCTATATCAAAATTGCACAGGATTCAGTATAATTGCTGCAGATTTATATTCGGATTAGAGAGTATAGTAGCATTTCATTGATAATTAAACAATTAGAATGGCTCAGAATTGATGATTTATTCACCTACTTGTTGGTCACAATTGCAGTGTTTAAACTTATAATAAGCCTATTTATTTGCTGGACAAATTGATTCCTCGTAGAGACCAAATTTTTGTAGGCCTCAGACAATGATCTATTTTCCATCCCAATCCATCACTCGAAACTTTCTGAAAGAAGCTCTACGTACAACTTAGTTTCAAAAAGCCGGTTATAATTCAGCTACTGGGTTTGACACATTGAGTGGTAACTTCAGGTGTTGAATGTATTAGCTAGCTTATATTTTGTATTGTTGTTACTGTTGTTATCGTGTTAGTCTGTGTTGTTGATCTGCTTTGTGTAGGTTTCGAATTCATGATTTCGTAGTCTAAATTGTAATTTAAAAACTTGTAATGTCTGGTCACATGGCAGAGTAGCTATGGCTTAACTTCGCCGACGTGTGATCTTTGAGTTCAATAAAGACATTATTATCATTATTATTATCATTATAAGTATCTGTGACATGCTAGATTGTAGATTCACAGTTGATGTGTAGTTGTATGATTATTTTATGGTACGGTGCAAACTGCGAAAATCACCCCTGACGAACCATCGACTAAACAACAAATAAGGGTTAGCTGCTTGATAATAACTTGTCATCACCGACTGACGGTTTCCCAAGCCTCGTTCAAATCATGATTGATATCAGATAATTTTGTGAGGCGCAACAATGCGACCCACGTATATCGTTTTTGCAACAAAAAGAAAATTTCAAACGCTTCATGTATATCAATAGCTGTAAAACGTGCTGTCATTATAAAACAATTCATCAATATGGATTTGAAGGGGTCCGGAATAATGAAGGGGTGATAGAGGCACGTGCACATGGGGATTTGATTTGAATTTGTGAGAAAGTCTTCAAGACACAGTAGGATCGTAAGTACTGAATGTTTTCCTATGCCATTAGCTCATTAAGTGCGACCACACACCTTCAATAATAAATAAACTAAAACACGATTTGATAAGTGCTGAAACTCATAAAAAATAGCAATCGATCTATACTCTGTGCTTTAATGTATGGGCCCTAGCAGTAACCACGTTTGTAATTAAGCACAATGTTAAAGTAGATTATTTGAAATGTGACGGGATTTTCATCATTTTTCACGTAGCTCTAATTTGAGAATTAAACTTGTCAAGTTCTGGGAAGACTGTACCACGCTTTCAAACCCAAAATCACTACTCAATTACTACGGTGCTTACACACTTACAAAAACATGTGTTTTTTTTAAATATAATTTGTTTGTTATTTATTACTCTTTCCATCTTCATCATCGTCATTAGAATCATCATCCGATTCCACTCATCAACTGTAACGTGATGGTTTAATCGAAACATGTCAGATGAGTCCTAACTGGAGAGTAGTCGTTTAACAGCTCTTCTATCCATCTCTTGGCTCCAGGGTATTGCATTGTCATCCGAATACAACTTACAAAGTTTCAAATCGATATTATAATTGGAAGTAGGTTTAAATCCCAGGGTCCCAGATGGGTAACATGGTCAGTTGGTTAGTTAAACCGAGTGATACATTTAACTTGAGACAGCCGTATAGTGCGAAAACGGTTGAGTTTTTTAAGAAATCTTATAGATGCAAGTTCTTGGGTGCAATTGGGGGAGAGTTAATGATGATTTTTATTTTCAACAATGACAGCGTTTTCAAAGATTTTTCAAGGTCCATGATTTTTTTTTCACAAAATTGTATAATCCGACTGCAAATTAAGCAGCTAAAAAATAAAATATTTGTTCTTTTCCGAAATGTTTCAATACCGCGACGGTAGACAAAGCCATTACGAGGGTCACACTAAAAGTCATTGGATACAGAAAAACTACAGGGTTTTTTTAAAAAACTTTATTCTGTTTTTTCAAACCACTTATCAAATTCTTGTGACTAACGTTCTTCTGAAAGGTTGCTAATTTCCTCTTCAAATGCAGCGATTGCCTCTTCATCGGTGGATAAATGGCAACTTCGTAACTTTTCTTTGATCTTAGGGAATAAGAAGAAGTCGCACGGAGCTAGATCCGGATAATAAGGTAGGTGAGGCAACAGTTTGGTACCCTGTTCAGCAAAAAAATCGAGTGTTCTAGCGGCGCTGTGGGCGGGTGCGTTGTCATGATGCCATTGAATACCCCGCAGACCAGTGTTTGGACGGCTCTTGCATAGTTCTTGGAAGACTACAGGAACACATTTGGTTATATACCGTTCAGAAGTAACTGTCCTTAGATTTTACCAAGGCTACCGTTGTGATGTATCCACTTTTAGAAACCATTTTTTCCAACACTCTTGGAACGACGAATTTTCGTTGGAGCCTGCTCACTTTCGAAGCACCAAACTAATGACTGCTGTTTAATTTCAGGATCATAATGATATAACCATGTTTCGTCTCCGGTTACGATATTAAAAGTGTTTTTACTGTGAGAATTATCAAATTTTTCAAGCATAAACTTAGCCCAATCACCTCTGCGAGATTCATCATCGAGTGAGAACCGGCCTTTTTTAAAATCAGAGAGCCAATTAAAAACTGTAGCCCTAGAAGGGGCAGAGTCCCCAAAGCAACTCACTAAGCTTTCGAGACATTCCGCTTGTTTTAGTCCCTTTTTATAGTCATACAAAATCATGGCCCGAAAATCGCGACTACCCGGTTCCATTTTAATAATAATTATAATAATAATAATCTTTATTGGAAATATACATGATGATGGAAATCATAGATACTCCAAAAGGTGGAGTTCACAATAAATGTGCTGTTCCAATCAACCCCTATGTTTGTATTTTGCAGTCGATTTGTTAACTCAAAAAATACGATGCCAATGACCAGGCGACATGTCTGGAACAACCTCTCTGAGATACTGTAGCACCATCTTACTTATATTCTTTTTCTTCTAAAGGATCGTCAATTTCTTCGATATGCTTTACTACCTGCTGCTTCAATAATGAATTTAGACTATTGGTTTGCGCGAAAAATATTTCAGAGGTCAGCAAGTTATAAAAAACTATATTTGTCACTTTTGACATGCATAAAATTACCAGTGCAGTGGTGGTGATAAATGGGACGTGGACGTTAAATATGTTTGTGATGATAATTGATTTAAAAAAACTATAATGCTTTTTCGTTCTACCCATAGTTATGGGTAGGTATGGGTATGGTTAGGTTATAGACCTAACGATCTGCCGACAAACAGTCTGATGAAAATAAATAAAATGGTGCAGTATATGTCATAAAACGTTCAACGAACATAATATCTTGAATAGGAAGTTTTTGCGATTCAAAGAATACCTCGCCTATTGGCAAGGGAAGTTAAAGCAATATCAAAGAAGATATCAGAAGTAGTTATATTGAGTAGATCGGAACAGAGAAGAGCAATGAACTTCAAAGGTCGCTACACTGGACACCCACACCTCAATCAGAAACATTATTCGTTACCATTCACTGATACATAAATGATCCAATCAAGTTGAATTCTGTTTTCTAGAGCTGCGAGCCATATATTCTGGGTTCCTTGTATAACACCGGAAATCAACTTTCTGTGTAATCAACTCTACCTCCCATTTATTTCTATCAAGGCTCCAAACTACCCTCACGGCGAATGGGGGGTTAAGTTCCAAGGGAAAGCTAAACCACTCGGTTAATTTCCCCCTAGACACCGTATAGTACAAGAAAATTATAATCATTTGGGGGTAAACCATTTTTCATATCTCTCCTCCTATACATGATCAATATTTTTATTACAGATCCATTGTTTGTAACAGGATTTTGAGCGATCAACGTGTTAGATCTCTGGCATATTCATAAGGAACCATTCGTTTTATTTAACGATTTTACAGCTACTGTAGCCAAAAAATGAATAAATATTGATTTTTTTGAAAAGCAACCCGTATTGCAATCATATGCTTATCATCAATACGGCCTTTTGTGTGTCCGGGAATAACACATAATTTATGAGATTTCCTCAAGTTTAAATTGATAATACCAGACGTTCAATTTCAAATTTGATGCAATTAAACAGTCTGACCTATCTAATAAATATGATTGAAAGGTACTTTCAAAAAGGACACTCGTCATGTGAGAAGAAGAAACATGAAATTATTATCACTGGGGACCACAGTGATCGGTCATACAACGCAATGTATTCTATGATGGATATATTACCAGCATTTAGCTTTGAAGTTGTGACCGGTGAAGAAAATGAGGCGCTTGAAAATCTAGTAGGTTATAGAATTACAAAAATCACCATATGGATGTAAGAAAATTTGCTCCGGAAAAATCCGAATTGGTAATACCTTCTAGAAGACAGAAGTTAACTTTATTAACAATGACTTGGGGATACCGAAAAGCAGAGAATACCGGCAGGGGTGGCGAGCTTCATTATTATACAATCTGAAGCTCCTGTATAAAAGACAACATACAGATAGTTGATGCCGAAAAGTCCGCACATGGCTACGCTGCGTGTATCTATAGAAGAGTGACAACGATGGCTTTCTACGTGATTGCTGGAGTTGGACAATAGACTTGCTGGTGGAAGAGCGACGTAAGGTTTATAGAAAGGGTGGAAACTCCAGACAGCAGATTAAAGAGAGAGATTTTGTTCGCATGGGTGCTTTGTAGGCTACTTAAGACGAATACGGAAGAGCAAGAGCTTAACCTTATCAATACACTCAATTATTAAGGATAATATAGGGTGGATGTACTTTACCACTATCTCATCTAATGTACGCATATATCCTGTATATATTACATTTATCCCTCATTATGTACTTTGCGCAAAAACAATATTTTGAATTGATTTAAATTTCACTCACGTTGCATTCATTTGTATCTGAATATACAATCACAAGAGGAAAATTAACCAGGTAGAATAAATTGTTAGTAGTATTACAAAATCATAAGTTCACTTATTCTCAAAATACGTGTATATCAGCCTTATCTATACATAATTTTATAGCTAAAAATGATGATGAACAGAAACATACGAAAAGTGATAAAAACGAATGCTTTTCAATTTTTCAGAACCATTCGCTGAAGCGATTATAAATCGGTCATTAGAAATTTTACATTATGACCAATACTAATGCAATTGTCCCCCTAAACAACAAAATTGTACTAAATTGCGTATCCAACATACGAAATGGTAGTAAATTATTCTCGTCTTGACCATGAAGTTACCCCCTTAACCCTGACAACAAGATATGCACATTCATGCTACAAGCAATAGCAAAGAAATACTATATCCAGAACAAATTTTCAAAGTTATCAAGATTAATTACTTACATAGATCAAATTATCATGAAATGGTTCGATTCCTCAAGAAAATGTTGAGATCTTGAAAACACGTGTCATGCAACGGCGAGTTTATCAGGACGCGCTGGTTTTCGGTAAATCGACGTCGACGCTGGCGTCGCGACGGGAACTGATGCTTTCCTGCGACGCTCCACTAAAATATAGGTTAGTGAGTTACCGAGCCACTGAAAATGCGGCGCTCGAAATCTGTATTGTCATCTATCCGCCCATTTTTGATATTTCGATGCTAAAAGTCAGAAAGTTGAAGAAATGACATGGCGAAAGACCTCTTCTACCTTGATCTAGCGTTAGAGGTTGAATAGAAATGCTGTAATATTGGCAAAACTTTGGCGCATTTTGTTGTATTGTGTGTATTGGAAATGAACGCATCAGCAAACACAAAGCTGAACAAAGAACATACAGTATAAGCAAGATGTGTCTGAAGAATAACTATTTCCAAGAGAAGGAAGAATTCTAGAAATAAGAAGAAGGCCTGTCTATGGGAACACCATTGTCTTAGGTTGTAGCCAACTTCTACATGGCTTAGGTCAACTGACATCGAAAGTTCAAATATTAAACCAAAATTATGGCTTCGCTATGTAGATGACACATTGAAATCTTGAGCCATGGAGAGAGCGACTGAAAACATTCTTCAGTAATCTGAACAGCATGAAATCTTCGAAAAAAATCACGAATGAAGAAGAGGCCAACAACAGCCTTCCATTTTTAGATGTTTTAGTAAAGAGAAGAAACTCTGTCATAGGAACAACAGTACACAGGAAAGCAACTCACACAGGTCACTACACTACAGCTCAAGCCACCTAACAGCCATGAAGAATGGAGTTATTCGGACTTTAGTTGACCGATCTAGAGATATTTGTAATACACAAGAGGGATCAAAAAGAGAAATGCCATTAAAGAAGATCTATTAAAAAACCCAAGGAAGCTAGTGTAAGCAGTTATACAGGAAAATACCAGCAGGAGAAGAATTAACCACGAAGAATCCCAGCACTTACTTGTTCTGCCTTTTGTCAATGGAATATCAGATGGAATCAGAAGAATAGGTCAGCGATACAAGATCCAAACGAGATTTTCTAGGAATACCACTCTTAGCAGTATCCTAACAAAAACTAAGCCCAGGAATCAATGTCTAGATACAAAGGACTGCATCTACCGGCTACCATGTGAATGTTGTAAAATCTATGTTGAAGTAACAAAAAGGCCACTAGAAGTACGAATCAAAGAACATCGTCTCAACACCTAGCGAACAGAGACCGGAAAATCTGGAATAGCTGACCATGTATTGACGGAGCACCATAAAATAGCTTGGGTTGCCAACAAAGGTCATTGCCAAACCTGACTGGCATTCATGACCAACAACAGCCACTCATAAAGAAGATCAATAGACTACGACTAAACCAGACAACGAACAATGACCGACGAACAGCCACATCAGCAGACCAGAACGCCACTGAGCCTGAACCAATCAGAACAGGCCACACATAATTACATGTATCCTGAAGGAGTATAAGTACCTATGAAATAAAAATGTTCGCCAGTTCACCTGAAGACGATTGAAGATAGTATATCAATCGAAACGTTGTGATACTCAAGAATTTTTATAGGCAATAAAAGTCCGAAATCAAACTTTTAAGAAACAATAACCTCTATTCTCTAGTGCTTAAGCCTATTGACTTGCTACGGATAAGCCTAGCAGGAATAGTACCGGTATAGTTTGGCTTTTTTCATTTATGATCCATACTTTTATGATGCTAGTGCGATGTTACTGTGAAAAAGGTCAGTTATGAATTTTAACGTAATACATTCAAGTTCAATAGGCTATGTGGTGTAGTTCGCAATACTTCAAAGTACAAATCAGAGATTCCTGGTTTAAATCCCGGCCCAGTCAAAACCCTTCATGAATATTATTCCTCTGCATGTGTCTTGTTTGAATATGAAATGACATATGAAGCATACGCAAGTAAAAGGTGATTGCATTTAATATATCTGACTACCTGTTGCGATCTATAATTGCATGATGTGGTGCAGAGATCAAGTTGTCAAAGGGACTTATGGTGAATTGTCAAACTAAAGCTGTATTTGAATCTGTGGGAATTTACTCTCTAACAAATATAACGCAGTATTTAGTAGCGATCCCATTCCGATGATTACAGCATGCGATGATCACAATATACCTCTAGTAGGAGCATATTCCAGCTGCAGTTCAACCCTTGTTCAACTTCACAGACAACTGATGCATGTTACTTTGTATTTTCAATTACAAAAGCTTGCCTCACAATGAACGTATACTGTACGTCTAGACGACTTTGATAATAAGGACAGAATGCTGATTTATCTAGGGTCAAACAGAATTTGCTTTCTTGGAACTAATGTAACAAAATCCGATTTATGGATCACAACCTTACGTATCGTAACGTGGCGAACAAGCTAACGTAAAAACTCTCTCGACAGCAATTGGAAGTTTTCCACAGCAAAAGTATTCATCCCTACTTTCCTGAAACACCTCTCACGCTTTACGGAGAAGCAAGGAAAAGCGTGACCTTTTATTTTAATGAAAAGCTTTCAGAAACGACGCAACAGTGAGTGGACTTTCAATGAATGTTATTCAATCACAGCTAACCGCATGTAACCAACGTTGGCATTTGTCGTCTGTACTTTGTTGTTTAGCAAGTATCACTTTTAAGGCGCCTTTAAAAAATGTGTCAAGTAGGTTGACTTTGTCGGTGTTCTCATGCAATGAGTCCAACTTACCATGCTGTGGGGCGGAAATCCTATCTTCCCTCTCATCCATTTTTCCCTAGAGGGCAAAACGAGTGAGAATCTCCTATAGAACCTTATCTTATCGTTGGTCTTTGCTACCCTGAGTGAGTGAATGAGGGGGTTGCTGCTCTCTATGCAAGTGAACAAGCTTAAAAATTTCAGCTCCACTGAATTTTCGCGTAATTTCATCAAAAAAAACATGGAAATAAATCCAATGCTCAACCTTCTTTGGTGTGCCAGCGACTGACACCAACGCATTCAGACGTTGTCTACAACACTGGCTTGGGAGTTACAGGGTACGAGGGTGAAAGCTACTGGCAATTAAAATTGATACACTCTATTCGCTCTAGTGCTGTTTATATCTAAATTTTAATGACATGCGAATGGTACTTCCTAAAGGGCGAAGGATGAGTAGAAGGACAGACAACAGACGTCGACGTCAGACATCGAAAATTTCTATAATCATCTGGGAAGCATGTAGCTGCATCCAATGAGTTTCAATACTTTGACAAACGTTGTTATTAGATTTATTATACAGGCGTAATATAACTGTGATATAACTTCAAGACACTGTGTGAGTTTATACCTCGACTTTTGACAGCACTGACAGTATTTTCTCTGCATAATACAATTTTTGTAGGTTGAGCTGTTAAAGTCTGTAAGCTAAATTGACATTACGTCCAAAAAAGCCGTACAAGCAACTTACAAGGTATTTGCTGTCTACTGTCGGACGCCAAGCTACAATGTCTAGGTTGAGATCGAAAGTGGAACTATGCAATAAGTATCTTTCTCGTGTTTATAATAGATAGGAAGAGTGATTTTCTTCTTTATTTCCTAGCTTTGATATTATCAATCTCCGCACATCCATGCCAAATAAAAATTACCTGAAACATACTGGAAAAAACTATATTTGATAATTAAGCAAATATGTATGGAATCGAGCTGTGAAAAATTGTTTCGACAAGGTATTCAGATCTCACACAACTGTTTGGGTTAACTTCAAATATACTATTTTTTTAATTTCTCTAGACAAAGATTATAATTTTTGGGTGTATTTAACAAATGCGAGGGAGTTTAAGCTCTTAAACTGTCTAGCTTCATTGCTGCACCATTTGCGAAGTGATCTTATTTCTATTTAACATTATGGACTCCAAAGCAGTGTCGTATGGATGTCAAATGGATAAAACATTATGAGGGAATAAATCAGGTAAGAACTGAAGCCGTACACAACTTCACTTTGTATGCATTTGAATTTTTGTTCGCAGTAATACCGAAAATCAAATGAGAATGAATGAAGTTGAATGAACATAAGGAACCAAAGTGGCTTAAGATTTGAAAGTACTGATTCAAACGACTTACGAGTAACTCCACTTTTTGTATGTATGATAAAGGCTATATAAACATCATAGTCTTGAAATATTATACTATATCTTGATATAGTATTCAATAAAATATTGCCAACTGGAATCCGTTTTATTCTTAGTGATTTTCAGGCATGAGTCATGGTGGCATTGGTAATCAGCAGGGATAGCGGCCAGTCTATTATTTTTATAATTCGACCAGAAAATTTCAATTTAGAAGCTGATGAAAAGCCGTTACAACATCAAAATGTTCGTAAACAAGCAAACTTTATTAGAATGACATTGACATAATAAACTGCGCTTCGTGGACGGTCGCGATTCTATTTTAGGTGTGTAGATCAGCATCAATGGTTTTAGTTGCATCTCCACAAGTCTCAATTCTTACGTATAAGGAGAGAGGGGTAAATATTCATTTCAATACTTCCCTAGTTGGATTTATCCAAGAAATCTCAGATTGTGGAGGTCATTAGTGAGGTAAGGAGCATTCACTAGACGTATTGCTCGCTTCTGGATTCTGTCCAGAAGCTTCAGGGAGTGCTTTCGAGCACATCCCCATACATGCGAACAGTACTCCAGTGATGTTCTGATCTAGACCTTGCATACTAGCAGCAGTTGTTCCGGAGAATATAATTTCCTGAATCACAAGAGAATTCTGAGCTTCTGGGACGCCGACCTAACAAGGCCAGCAACATGATCGTGCCATGACATGTTATTATTGATGTTAATTCCCAGAATCTTGATGGAAGATGATTCAAGTATTGGGTTTCCCTCCATCCAGACCTGCATGCGACTTCTTTGTCACGGTTCTTGTCTGAGTCTTCTGTGCTTTAAACTGAACTTTCAATGTCCTCATTGAAGTTCAATAAAATGTGGTGAATCTTCAAGAGTCGCGAAAGAAATACTACTTGATACAGAGTCATTTTATTATGGAGAAACATTTGATTAAAAGTACTGGCTGGAAGCATTCGACGTTATTTTGTTAAACATTGACTACGCACTTTCGAATCACCCTGTAGAAATACATCTGGCCCTCTTGCATTCTGAAAGCATCCCAGCCGGAGGATTTCTACTTAGGGAATTTATAGGACAAATACAGATGTATGAAGCACTTTTTACAGTCGTCGAGCTCCCCTTCTAAGCAGCTATATTTCTGGAATATACGACTGGAGATCGTGACATGCAATAAATATATACTACCACTTTGAGGGATGCTTTAGGATCTTGCAGAATACAAATATGCATCAGTACGTCTTGAATATTTCATTATTTATTTTATTGAATGCCACACTAATTTGAATGACAGTATTTGACAAGGGATGAGTGGGAACACTTATTGCTTCCGTTCTGCAAGGTCTAACGTCATTAATTTTTCATACACTCCGATTCAAAGCTATTGCGCGTTTTAATACAAAAATAAATATTTGAGCGTTGAACCTTTATTTTATATTTGTACCATTGGGAAAATGTTGCCCATCTGCCAGGATCGTTTACTGGCAGCCAATTATGAAACAGATAATATTCACATAGAGGGTACCTTATATACCATTTAACGTAAGACAGGCGTATAGCCCAAAAAGGGTGAGTTTTTGGATGGAAACGTTCAGATGTAAGTCCTTGGGTGCAATGGGAGAAAGCTGATGATGACTTTTTTTTCCACAATGGTATTCAGGGTTTTTTCAAGGTCAACCATGTTTTTCAATGGGAACATATATTTTTATTGCAGATAAAATGAATATCTTTTGTTCACACGATTTTGAAATCCGATTGCAACTTAAGTAGATAAAAAATTCAATATTTAATCTTTTCATAAATTTTCCAATGGTTCGTCAGAAATGCTTTTCTTCTCGCGAATGCATAAACAACGTAATTATCATATGGAAAACCTTTAAAGTTAATATAACAAATGTTCAAAATGATGTCCGACAACTTCAATACACTTCTCAATCTATTTTGTAGTCATCATGATACCCAAGGAGAGTTTATTCATTGATTGCTCTACAAGCATGTCTTATGCGTTACATCATATTTAATGGGAGCTTCTGGAATAAACAACTTCTTTGATATGGCTCAATACGAAATCGAGAGGGACTCAATCTGGTTACCTAGCAGGCCACATAACGGGACCACTTCATCCGATCCATCGATTAGGGCATCCCCGATCCAGCACTTACCGGAAAATTCTGGCATAATGAGCAGCGCAGCTATCATTTTGAAACCACAAACTTGAACTTTCTTGAAGAGGTGTTGTAGAACGCCCCGATATTTTTGGCCATCCAATGTTCCTTCAATAAAATTTAGACCGATCAACCTGTCATCAATAATTCCAGACCATTCAGTCACCAACGCAGGGCGCTGATGCTTTAGTTCTCTCATTCTTCGCGGAGTTTCCTCATTCCAGTAGTGCAAATTACGTTGATTTACTTCACCATGGTTTGTAAGACCGGACTCATCTGAGAACAACAACAAAAAAAGAAATTATATTTAATTCCATCCATTAAAATATATATGTTCTTAATAGAAAACATATTTATTGAAGAATCTTTTAATTAAAGCTGGTATAGTTTTTTGTAAGCGGTAAGGTCAATAGTTGTTGCATAGATTTGACCAAAGTTTTGGTATGTTTTCCTTTTGACACCAGATCTGTACCTACGTGCTAATCCATAAAATAAAAACAACTGAACCGATTTTGATTAAGTTAATTAGGTTTTTTATTAAATAGCTAAGCAAATGAAAGGCATCGGTCACAATTCGTTTACCAGTTTCGCAAATATACATACATACACACCTATAACATTCTGTATACGTATTTATTTCAAAGCTCTCATAGATTATCATATGTGAATATTTTGCATTTGCAGTATTTCATCCTCCCCTCTTGTTCTGAAATTGGTTTATAATAAAAATATGCACTGTCATATTATTCATTGACAGTCCTCAACAAGGTTCTTTTATGCAGTAAAATGGATTTGGGGTCACGGATATTATTCCTTTTCCATTTTCCACCAATGAAGGTGTTCAGGTGCTGAAGTTCCCACCTGAATAATTGGATGAATTGGCATGGCAAATTTGAATGAACTATCTTAGAAATCATGACACAGGGATTTTGAATATCAATATTCCTAATGTTTTATATTGGTGCAATTGCTTGAAATTTTAAGAGGCTTTTTGCTTTTAGGGTAGGGAAAATGGAGAGGACAGGATTATTCAAAAATGTTGATAAACAATGCTATGATCAACTTATCTCCAAGTATCACACTCTATGGGGAGGTCCATTGGCAACCTCCCAAGTCAAAGGTCCTAATACCAGGACTGCCTTGAAGCAGCAACAAATGTCCCTTCACGAAATCTGTGAACAAAAGTAAACTGATTTACAGCGACATCTCTTGTTCTTCGTAAACACATTTACGATGTATTGTTATCTGGGCTCGTTCACACCAGAAGCTGATAACTGATAATAAGTGTATGCTCTCCACTATGCATCAGACCTGCTATAGAAATGCATGTTTCGTCTCTAACCTAGGCACTTGGAGATGAGTTGATGTTGCTATCACACCCTTGACTGAGTTACGTATATACTAGACAGCTAGACTGCCAGGTTATACTGAACAGTGTAGGCTTAAGACGATACATGAATGTCTATGGCAGGTCTGATGCATGGTGGATAACATACACTTGATATCACTTGGCAGATTCTCATGTGAATGAACCGAGATAACGGTACATCGTAAACCGCGTTTACGAAGAACAAGGGATGTCGCTGTGAATCAGTTCACCCTTTTTGACAGATATCGTAAGGGACATCTGTTTTCTCTTCAAGTCAGTTCAGGTGTTAGGACCTTTGATTTCGTAAGTTACCAAAGCTGAGATAAACAGCTTGGAATATTCCATTACAAGTTTATAGGCAGTGAAGTATCTCATGGAACAAAAAGCTTTCACAGTGTTTTTCAACCCACTTTATTACAACACATTTTGAGCGATCAATTTTGTCTAATGTTAAGGGTGCTCGAAGACAATGATAAATCAATCTTTTTTAGCGTTTTTATTTCTCCTCCGCCTCTGCCACACAATAACCGTTAATGAGACGGCAGAAATAATTGAAATGAATTGTCGTATACATACCTATCATCAAACATCTAGGATAGTTCAATTTATTTCAAATTCTGAATGTTAAACAAATATGATGCTTTCCTCGCCTATGGCCATAAAAGTCAATTGGAATGTATCTAAAGCTTGATGTGCAGTTTTTTATGACATTGGGCTATTGTGCAACAGTGTTGTTTTCTGTTTCAGACGGTAAAAAGCGACGTTGGTTGTGGGAAACTTCAAAAGCACCACTTTACGACCAACTTCAGTGGCAGATTTAATCACTGGCAATTCAACCCCGCAAAAATGTTCCGCCCCTATCTGTTGTAGCTGACCAGATCACATTTAATTCAAATCTTTGGGGCCATTTGATCTAATTTTCATAGCAATGTCAGAATGTCAAATCAACTGCAGAAATTGAACTAATCATTGTCATATAATGACTGATATACGAGTAGTCCTGAAATGGTATCGTGCGAATTTGGAACACAACTTGTAAGGTGCAGTCGGTGAGACTGGTACAAAACGTTTGAGCGTGAGAGAAATAAACTGTTCTAAATGTTGTCAAGTACACATTTCTTAGTGATAATAATTTGTAAAGTAACTGAAAACGCATTGTAAAAATATGTTAAATAAGTTTCCTGAACACAAATCATCAATGTGATTTCTAATGGACGAAGATAAAAAAGAAAACTTTCATCCAAAAGTGGTTTTATATATTTTACGATTAATAACAGGCAAAGTATGCATCTATGAAAAAATATTGAAGATATATTGCAGTTCACAGCTCATAACAATTCCAGAATCTATAAATAGGTATTATCCACATAACTGTTGGATTTAAGCTGGGAATACTGCATACTGAATGTCGATTACACAAGTTATACCAATAATTATATGACAGGTGAAACACTTATTAAAGAAAGATTAGATTAGGTCATCGTGTAAAAGCAAGCACGGTTTTTTTGAACCCTGAAAATGACAATTGCTTGCAGTCTAATACATGGTACGATACAAGTTATGACAAGTAACCCTACTTGTTAATTAGCTAAGCTCTCTATCATAAACATAAAACTAAAGTTATCATATCTAGCATTCCTCTTATCTTGTCTAGGTATCGTTCTATAGTATACGTTCATTGTCAAAAGTTTGATTTCGGACTTCCATTGTCTATAAAATTTTGAGTATCACGACGTTTCGATTGATGTGCTATCTTCAATCGTCTTCAGGTGACGATTGAAGATAGCACATCAATCGAAACGTCGTGATACTCAAAATTTTATAGACAATGGAAGTCCGAAATCAAACTTTTGATAAATCCACCTTGTCTACAAGTTTCAAACTACGTTCATTGTATTTTACCTCTTTCAAGTATGTTATGCGAATAGACCTGAAGCAGTACATGAAATAATAATGGAAAGATATATGAGTTTGTTGGAAAGGTTGATGCATGATAAAAAAGGGTTGTTGTTTGTCTTCAGAAATTTGGAGTATATACAACTGAGATATTTCATCCGATGTATTTGCTTTTGATATTTGTTAATTGTTGTGTGGGTAATTCACTGTTTCTGCATAAACTGTAAACATTATCTTGACAGTTTGACGGTACTATTAAATAAAACACATATCAAATTTTCTTTCTATGTTTGTAGAGCTTCGTACTATGTAAAATCAAATTATATATCATTCTCGATATCTGAAGTAAACCTGTTTCAAAAAAGCTACTAATAACTGTTCCATCATTCTGTTTTACTCGGAGTGTGAGACTTTTTGACATTCGGCGTAACCACTAGAATCCTCTGGTCACCAGTCAATCTAATAAATTCAATTAACGTATAATCTTGCATCTCAATTTTGAGATTTTTCCAGTTGCGTGCATATACTCAAACAGACAATTGAACTCTATCAAATTGATTAGCATTTGATGGAGCAGCTTGTTTACCCAATATTGATTGTTTTCGGTGGAGCACTTAACGTCAACAACGTCCTTTTCATTAATTTTATATGAATATTCATTGGATTCACGTCGAGTCGTTTGCGGTTACTTAAACCATTCATTTACATAATTAATGTCCAGAAAGGGTCTATGAAGGGATACTGACACTGAAAAGATATAAGGACACACTTCTTGAAATCTTTGTACTAGGAGAAACATGAACTTATTCAATTATTTATATGGATCGAGATATAATAAAAGTGGCTAAACTGGATAATCAGACACAATTAGTTAAATTGATTGACATAGTTTCATGAAATATATAATTCTTCGCGAATAAAATTATTTGAACTTAGATCAAATGAAGAGTTTCAGTGATAGGCCAACAAAACCATTTTTATTAGGCAAAGTTTACTCTTCATTCGCCCTTATTATTTCAATCTATCCGGGCAACATTGTTAATTATTTCAAAATTGATTTTTTTTGCGCGCCAAGCTACGACGCCCGCCTCCGTAATTGGAATCGATCGTATCTGAGCTCGTTGGAATCGCGGACCATTTCCACGTTTAACACAACGCATCAAAAACTGAGGCTCAGATTTGTTTCTTGTATTCCGATCTCCTTATAAAGCTATTTTTTGTAAATGCCTTCTTGAACTTGCTAGAAAGAAACACCATTTAATAAACTATAATAACATGACTTCTTAGCTTAGGATATCCAAAACTCAATTAATAACTGCATGTAGATCATAGTGTATTATCATATAAAACATAATACATTGTCTTGAAATGAGATCGGCGATTTGGATAAAGGTATACCAAATATCTAGCTTCCATAAAAGTTCACAATTGTATGCTACTTCATTCCTTCTATTAATTGAACTTTTATATATTCTGAAGACAATTTTCAAATTTTGAAGGTATATTCAGTTATTATGAGGTCAGGCTCGGTTTAAGCGACAAAAATCCACTCGAATAATCCATGTTATCAGGTCAAGCAATTTTTATAATTTGTTTCGAAAAATGCCCGCCTCTGAAATGAAAGGGCTTGAAAAATTATTTAGAGCAATTTATTAAAGATTAACCCAATCCACATAGATGCACATAAATAAATATATTTGGTTGAAACAACAATCCTGGGAAATCACGAATACCTGCATATGTGCAGATTCAATCAAATTATTCAAATAAATGCATGACCATAGTTATTAGTAAACATAGGATTGTAGAATATTCGAATTGATGCATTGTTTACGCCACATTCTCAAAATAGATGAATATATGTTGGTAGAATAGCTTTACTTGTATGCTAATATCTGAATATACAGATATCAGTTATTCGTACCGAATAATAGACATGGTTTAAACAACTCCCGAGGAGAAAGTTTTGCAGTTATGCGGACATATCTTTAATATCTTTCCAGAAAAACCAGGCATTCACAAGTTAGAATGGCAATAAGTGGATTATACAGTACAAGAGGGCAATATTTCTCATACGTAGGTCACGCTGAAAATCTTTAAACATTACCAATCTATACAAGTTTAAATAATGTATGGGCGTTTCTTGATAAATATGCTATATGCTTATCAAAACTAAATTTAGAGACCCCCTTTTCAACGTTAAAGCTAGGTTTCATTAGCAGTCTGCCTTGAAAAGCCTTCAGGAAGAGCCGTCAAAGTAGAATTCGATTTACCACAAATTGCTTGTATAGTAGTTGCTGCCTATCTCCATGGTTGGGCAGAGTTCGAGAGTACACATCGAATAGGTATTGGCATACATGTAACATACAGCACAATTTGACCAACCTATTGCTTCTGCGTCCAATTCATTTTGCTAACATGCCATCCATGTTGGTGTTAGTTGTGTTTATTCTTCTCTGTTTCACGACTATAAACGGAGTTGCTGCATCTCCCCAGAAGTCATACTTTCTAAAGTTCATATATTATTTAAATGATTTGCACAGAATATTTTCATGTGACACAACGACCATTTTGACATTCCGTGGATCATGTCATGTCTTTTTTGTGATTGAACCTCAGGAGTTTCTGATATTGTTAGTTTTTGCTTAGTACTTCAGGTTAAATCTTCCTCAAGGCTTCTTTGAAATCGGGTCACTGGCTGCTAAGATCAACATGAAAATAGTGATTGAATCATCTGTATACCAACGAAAATGAATATTTGTCATGTTGACATCACTTCCAAAGCGATTCGATATATTGAGCGACGTATATGATGAGAATTGCAAATCAATGCATGTCAACTCACAAAACAAAACCAGAATATTCATATAACTGTTGATAACAATCAAATACCGTAATGGATGGTACATTTCCAAAATGAACCTACAGCATGAAATATAGAAAAATTTATTATTGAGTTGAAGAGATGTTGTCGTCTGAGGACAGACAAGGTATGTGCTACAAAAAGACCTTCAATGCTGGGGACAACGCCGAAATCGTGGTGAAACTACACAGGGTTCAGATATTTCAGATAGTGCACGGTGGCGATGAAAACTAGAAAGAGGAGTGCAAAACAATAGCAAGGTATTTTACATTACATTGAAGCATTTTGCTCATTGCTCATTAGAATTTGGACTAGGCCACAATTTGCAGAAGTACCTAATTGTCTCCTTTAACTAAGTCGGCAAAGTTTTGTCGACTTTGATATCACAAACATTACGAAAATATAGAGAAAATTGCATCATACTTATGTTCATGTATTCAGCATCAAATATAAATAATATTGACTCCGAGCATATCTTATGAAAATAAATAAAATAAAAACAAAATGGCCATCATAAGTTTCTTCCTATTTCCTTTTTTCTCTCATTCTGTTAGATAAAAAACTGATAATCGTTGCAATAAAGTTTATAAGATGTCTTACTAGAAATATTTGCTGTCTAACCTTTATTAGTAGTACAAGTACTGTATGACCCTATTCATTTTTTTGAGCCATTAATGAAACCATTACACAAAATTTTTACTGAGAGTTCAGTTGCACCTGAAAGCCTTGATAGATGACTAGAAATGATCCCTACAAAATCTTTGACAGTTGGCGACAGTCGGTCTGCTTATCTGTAAAAAATTTTTCGCCGTGTAATATTCGTAACCGCTGTACTGGTGTTTTTGATTTGTGGAAAGCGAAAATTTGTGAAGCCAATGCTATAGTATCTTTTAATATAGGTGCATGGCAAGTGTAGGATTAGCAAGAAGAATAAGCATTCATTGTTCAACCATTTTCTGGCGTGGTTAAAAAAATATCCGGGAGGTAATTTTTTTTTAATTTCCCAACTATTGTTGCTTCACAAATTACTGTTAATTTCAGACCTGCTTTCGTCTTTAGCCTAGACTCGTCAGTACAGCCTGGCGGTCTAGCTGTAGAGAACAATCGGATGGTATACGCGTAAACCAGTCAAGGGTGTGATATTATCATCAACTCATCTCCAAGCCTTGGCATTTTACGAAGTAAGGTCCTAATACCAGAACTGCCTTGAAGCGGCAACAGATGTCCCTTACCACATCTGTGAACTGATTTACAGCGACATCCCTTGTTCTTCGTAAACACATTTACGATGTACCGTTATCTCGGCTCGTTCACACCAGAAGCTGATAACTGATAATAAGTGTATGCTCTCCACTATGCATCAGACCTGCTATAGAAATGCATGTTTCGTCTTTAACCTAGACACTTGGAGATGAGTTGATGTTGCTATCACACTCTTGACTGAGTTACGTATATACTAGACAGCTAGACCGCCAGGTTATACTGACGAGTGTCAATTGGAATGTATCTAAAGCTTGATTTACAGTTTTTTATGACATTGGGCTATTGTGCAACAGTGTTGTTTTCTGTTTCAGACGGTAAAAAGCGACGTTGGGTGTGGGAAACTTCAAAAGCACCACTTTACGACCAACTTCAGTGGCAGATTCAATCACTGGCAATTCAACCCCGCAAAAATGTTCCGCCCCTATCTGTTGTAGCTGACCAGATCACATTCAATTCAAATCTTTGGGGCCATTTGATCTAATTTTCATAGCAATGTCAGAATGTCAAATCAACTGCAGAAATTGAACAAATCATTGTCATATAATGACTGATATACGAGTAGTCCTGAAATGGTATCGTGCGAATTTGGAACACAACTTGTAAGGGGCAGTCGGTGAGACTGGTACAAAACGTTTGAGCGTAAAAAAAATAAACTGTTCTAAATGTTGTCAAGTACACATTTCTTAGTGATAATAATATGTAAAGTAACTGAACACGCATTGTAAAAATATGTTAAATAAGTTTCCTGACCCCAAATTATCAATGTGATTTCTAATTGACGAAGATAAAGAAGAAAACTTTCAACCAAAAGTGATTTTATAGATTTTACGATTAATAACAGACAAAATATGCATGTATGAAAAAAATCTTGAAGATATATTGCAGTTCACAACTCATAACAATTCCAGAATCTATAAATAGGTATTATTATTTACTGCTATAGATGAGTTGATGTTGCTCACAAGCTTGATTGGATTACGTATTACGTACCATCCGATTATTCACTACACCTAGACCGCCAGGCTATACCGACGAGTCTAGGCTAAAGACGAAACATGCATGTCTATAGCAGCTCTGATGACATACGCTTAATAACAATTTGCGCAATCTGGTTTTCTGAAGTTACAAATAGCAGATATTATACGTTTTCCACTTCACCTGGATATTATTGAATGGATCATTGGAAGTGGTGTGATCTCAAATATTGTATAGACAAGGACGGGATGGGACATTTGTAGGAAACTATAGAAAACTAGTATGTATAACGAATAGATTGACTGGACTATACAAAGTGGGTCGCTAAGAGTAAGAAATATTTGTTTCAGTTTAATATCCCCATAAAAATACTACAATGAGCATCTAGTCAACTTCCAGGCGAGTCGGTCGTTATTCGCACGGCTTCTCTTCTCGAGATGATAATCTGTGATCAATAACCTTCAGCGGTGGTGTCTGGTTTGTGTTTGTAACAGTATGTGAATGCTAAGATCTCCTGAAAGGTGGAGCAGGTGAGTAAATTATCTCTGATTTCCAAGGACTGAATATTGTTTTGACGGGTTAAGGTTGATGACACATCAAATGTTATCAAAGATTACAAATAGAGCGCAAGAAAAACTTGTATTTTGGGTGATGAGTAGCTGTTGTTTTGCTTAGATCTTCTTATGAATCATAAAAGTAATGGAAGGGGGAGCAAAAGTCATCCTGATAAAAAGTTCTCACGGTTAATGGCCCTTTGCAAACCGATTCTATGAGAATTGACCTTGCCGGAATTTTATTATTATTTATCTTCTGTACTGGATGAAGGATATCATCGCCACATCGGGCTCCTTGTACATTATTTTTCTGGTTTGTCCAAACTTGTGGAAAGGACCGTAAAACAACCTAGCGGAGTTTCCCTAGCCTGGATATAGAAGTTCAGCGCACCTCCAGAATGAATGCATGCCGCGTTCCTTCAGATTCTTTCGAGTCTACGAGGGCAATTCGTAAAATCCCGTTATACTGGAAAATGACATGTCTAGGAAAAATCTGTATCATTAGAATGCAGGAAGCATTGTAATTATAAGTACAGACATTTTCATCAACTTTTTATGATGGTCGTTTTCGGGGGACATACAGTACATGTAAAAAGTAGGCGTTACACGTGACTTTGAACGGAATTTCTGCAGTACGGAATCTCTATGATAATATCTATGTTCCCTGGTCAGATTATGTCATGATAGTCACGGCTGTTATGTAACCTAAGACAAAATAATCATATTTCCCTCGCGTATGCTTACAAAGCTTAGAAATGCACTTATATTCTATTTGTTGCTGATTACTCAGCTCAAAATAGAATAATTCCAATCATTACAAAGATATAATATGCAAAAAATCGTTTTTTTTTGTTACGGATCCATAGCATATTCTTCTCCACGGTTAATCAAAGTCGATGGAAAGACTGACCGAGGTTATGCGTTTATGAAAATCGCAACAAAAAGACAAAGCACCATTAAGCAGACGTAAAAAACAGCCTCCAAGTCATTTTGAGAACATATAAAGTTAAGTTGGGGTTGTGACTGTTGTAAGAATCTCGTACAGGTTGATGAGGTATGAGTTATATGTGAGTTGTGAAGTTCTATTCAAATGGTGGACGTATATTTTTTGGCTTAATTATAGGCAGATATTTTTTATATTCTGTACATCAGTACAACACCTTTCAAACTTATTAAGATGAATACTATATTTGGCAGATAAATGTAAGGAAGAAGTCACATTGGTCCAGTTTTCATAGTTTTTTTGTTCTTCTTTTTAAGGTTAAGGAACCAACAGTAGCTTTGATAGCAACTCATCAAAGCTATAGAATGCTCATAGCAATAATAAATTGTATAATGAAGTGGAACTATTTGTGTTAAGTTCATGAAATGCTTCAGTCAACACTATAGTATTCTTCTAGGTTAGATTTTCTCTGTTTTGTGCCAAGAATATGATATGGTCAACTTGAGATTTTGGTATTCTCACTTCCAAGACTTTCCCAGGTTTGAATTGAATATATTTACTTAAATTTACTGTATATAATCAAAAATACTCGTACAGTATTCTTACTTCAAGATTATTATTTCATTCAAGTACACCATATCTTCCTATATGCTTTGCGCATATAGGAAGATATGGTGTACTTGAATGAAAGCAAATAATCTTGGTCTGAGAATTAATTTTTATGTGTGTATGACGCACATTATATCGCTCCCCTAATTTCAAAAAAATTGGGGCACTGGAAATATTTTGTGGTGGCAAGAATGGCGACAAATATACAGACATACCGGTAATATAACAATATACTAAAGCAGGAGTCTAACTGGAAAATTAACATTCACCACTTTTTAAAATTATGAGGAAATCGTGAAAAACCGCTACCTACAGTAAAACTAAAGAGACTTAGATCATAGTTACATCATTACGCAGGTATGTTTCAAGGATATTGACATGTAATTTCTTATATAAAAGTTCATTAAGTTGATGAAAATTAATCTCTGGAAAATGTAACCGTTGCAATATCAATGTGGGTTATGTAAGTTTTGAGACAGAGCGACCAGGAGAATTTTAATTTTGACACCAAACATTGTAGGCATCATATTTAATCCGTGTTCAAAAATCGTTAAAAGACATAAAACGCAGTAGAACAGTAGAAGTTTTAGTTTAACTAGTTTTACAACATCTCAAACAAATAGGCTTCATCAAATTTGTTTCTCTTCACATTAACACCTTCATTTCTATCAGTCGGGCTTACGGTAGTATAAACGACTAAAAGCTCATTTCAGTACCATTTGCTTTGTTCTACTTGTTTTTTTGTAATGTCTCCACTATTATGTGGCCTATGGGAGAAGAAAACATAATCTAATCAGGTTTCAGGAAAACATTGAGGACACGTGGATGACAAAATATTTATTTCCACCTTATCAGCAGTTGTTTCTTGTACACATGAACTCATATGTTCACCCACATCAGTGTTGTTGACTGCTAATGGCAGTAGTTAATTGATAGTGGCCAATAATTCTAATAATAACCCTTAGATAAGCTCACAAATAGTGTAATCGAGTGTAAATATTAATGTTTAGATAATACGTAACAGTATGGATTTCCCATGTATTGCACTAAGTCAATACTGCCAGTGCCAAAAAACCCTTCCAACTTGAGAGAATAGCAAAATGTCAGGTCTTATTTCAGACATTCTTTTCCACATCTGATAGATGCCACATGTAACAGCAATAACTCGGTACATGCATCAAAGAAAATTATAAACATTAAGAAGAGTTGAGTATTCATTCTTTGCACTATGCTTAACCGGCAGTTCTCCGGAATTCTTGGTCCGAACTAACATGCTCGCATTAAGATCGATCCGGCAAGATGAAAGTTTAGTTGTATTGCGGTGGTATTTTACGAAGAAGAGCTAACAAAGTGCAGAGCAAACACTTGGGACATTGAAACATTAATAGGTGAACTGAGAAGTCATCAAATACATTTTTCTGTTAAACAAGGTATTTTGCTGGTTTGCACTTGTTCAAACATTTCTGAATGTTCGCCTCCGGGCTTTTCGCCCGCGCTTCGTAGTTACAAAACTGTCTGTTAAAATTCCGGGCTGTAATTTTTTCCCGGATCTGACTAAATGTGGAGACCCCTATATAAATTATGAAACTATCACTAGCAAAGTAAAATCGAGGTGATGCCAGTTTTGTACCCACTTTAACTGAACTTTTCGACAATGTACATGATCATCTGGTGTACATTTTATCATTATCATTTTAAAGTTTACATTGACTTTGTAAATTTGAAGAAATGATTCAGCTAAGTTACCAGTAAAAACAATGTTTGATTCACAAGTCGTGACCAAAAATGAGTCATCTTACACAGGAACGTTTTTTAAGCGGGATCTTTTATATAACATTTTCCCTCGAGGGTTTCATTAAAAAAGTACGGGGTGTTGAAATTAAAAAGTAAAAAACAATTTTTCAAATATCTTCAAAACCGTCAACTGCAATGAACTAAAATTTGGTATGTGGATTTACCTGAGTATTTTACATATTCAAAAGTCCTTACTTGAAATTAGCGTGCACCAGTGGCGGAGATACAAGGGGTTATTCGAAAGTTTGATTTCGGACTTCCATTGTCTATAACATTTTTGAGTATCACAACGTTTCGATCGATATGCTATCTTCAATGGTCTTCAGGTGAACTGAACAAAAGCCCGGGTTTGACCAAAAATTGCTTCAAACGATATTTCACACACAATACACAATTCACTTGCTTTGATTTCAATTTGTCAGCTTATCATCATAATACTCCAAACATGCGGACATCGATACATTTTAATACTTCCAGTATTAATGCGAATATTTGTTAATACTAAATATGACAGATGTTATGTACTGCTCATATAGCAAGTACTCTCCATCTGAAACGGTGCTCTATACTTTCCACAATTTGGTGTATTCGTATCATATTACATTATACGCATCGGTATACGACATGTATCGCTCCAATGGAATCATAGGAGCGTGTAATGGACACTTAGCGCCATGGTAACACGATACCGTTTTGAAATTTGATACCGTGGATAGGGATATATTCTGAACTCAACCTGGAAACACATTACTCTGTATTGTGTTTCAAACTAAGTGTGTTCTGCATGATGGTGTGCGAATTGTTGCACCAGTGATTTAACTGAATTAGGTAATGTACAATAAGAGTTTCTTCGAACCGGAGAAGAAGGCATTCCCAACTTTTTTACAAAGCTTCTATCATAACCACAAACAATAATTATGTTCATAGTATTTGAACAGCAGGTGTTCCATCTGAATTTCTGTCGACTATTAAACTCCATATATAAATGTCTATTCACCTCACTTTCTCTTGAGCTCTTCATCAAAGCTTATTCAAAGTACAGCACCGAAAGTAACAATTGGGTTTCAAATAATTTGCTCATAGCTATCGTAGTTATAATAGAAAATTCAGAGCAGTAAATCCCAAGATTTCACTTAGTCTTAGTCGTAGTCACATAACAGCTATGAGAAACATTGCAAGGGCAGGAGATTCTCCAAAACATCAGTACCATCAAATATTATTAATAAAAACTAACTGTCCGTCCTGCGATAAGTGTTAATGATATATAACAGTGATATAATTGTATCGGAGAGTGGATATTATAGATCGGAGAACGATATCTTTAAAGCGCCATCGTAGGAAGTACAAAGTTGGGCTACTCGACTCCGTCTTGTCAAGTAGGTTGTGAGGGAGCTGGTAGAGGGTTTAGATATTGCACATCCATAATATGACCTTGTGTTGATGTGTCTTTGATCGAAATCGTAATACTCAATCGTGGATTTTTAAAAATTTGTTGAGGTGAAATGGAATGTGATCGTGTTTTATATTACATAACAGCCATGGTGTACGTATCTGTGACTGGTCTCAAACTATGAAACTATAAAACCCCAAGTCACGACATCGCATCGCGCAAAAGTCTAGTCATAACTCAGTTCTAAATTACGAGAACCTACTTCATCTTACCTTTTACATATATGGTGCTCCGAAACCTTCATAAAGGTTAAAAAAATCGAGACAATGTCTATACTTTTATTTAAATCAATTTCCGAGGGAGTATCATACTAACTAACTTGTCTATACCAGAGAAAATATTTTCGTAGGAAGTATATAGTCAATCTACTTGACTCACTTTCTCATTTCACTGAAGTAATTTTGTGATAACTTTTCAGTAATCAATATGGCGAGCGTAGTTGGATTGACACTAAACGCAGCCCTCTTATTAATTGTGATAGCCCAAGCTATGCAGCTCCACATAGACAGGAATTTTCCAAGGCGGTATTGTGGCCGTAACTTGACGAGAGTGATGGCAGAGTCTTGCTTGAAATATTATTCTCCTTACCCAGGTAGGTTTGAGAAATCGGTGGCAACAAGGCATGATGTAACAACTTATTCACAATCAAGTAGAGAGATTCAATTATAGTATGGAAGAATTAGCGCTCTCCAGATTGTAATTTGTACAGGCATTTAACTGTCAGAATCAACGATAAAAAAGCTAAAACATATTTCGTTCCAAATGACGCTAAGGTGGAACATTTATGATTCAATAATTCATATTGGAAACTACAGAAGCGTATTCTCAGCCTTGATATTTCGTTTGTCAGTGCAGTAAGCTGAGCGATGAACTTCTTCGGTTTTAACTAGTGCTGCACATCAGATCCGGATCCTTTTTCAATCCGGATCAATCCGGATCTAAGATCCGAGATCGGTTTCAAAGATCCGGTTACGGGATCCTTGAATTCAGCGTTGCCTATGCCTACTTAGTTTGAAAAAGCAACTACATTACTCTCAGCCGAAGAATGTGTAAAATTGTCCATGAAAACTTTCTTGGTTATATGTGAAGTCAATTTACTATGCGATCCTGCGCTTCCTTTTGAAACTACTGTTACTGGAGGAATAAGTCCAAGACTCATGTCGAAAGATACAAATTTAACAATTCATGACATATGTTCAATCTTCAAGGATCAATCCTAAGTTTAAATGCACTTTGTCTGGAAATATACAATTGCAATTAAATCCCTGTAACAGACATTAGAAAGATTTGACAATCCGCGAGAAAGTTGCAATATATATTCAAGCGCAAGATATCCACAAAAATATATATGTACACTAAAGTGGTGAGAAGCAAATGAAAAAAAAATATCCAAAATTATCAAACCTAGCGAGAAAAGTCTGCATTCCTGCAACCTCCACACCTTCTGAAAAATTGTTCACAACAGCAGGGAATATTATTCCGCAAAAAGAAGATAACCGTTCATCAGAGGATGTGGACACACTAGTATTTTTATATTAAAATAAGAATATTGTTTCTACGTCAACTTAAAATATATTTTGCTTAATAGAAAATATTTTGTGCTGCAAATAATAATGCTATTTTGGGTGCCTATACATTATTATGAAACGGATTCAAATCTCAAATCTAGATCTGAGGATTTGGCATCCGGATCCTAGATCCATATCCTGATTCCGGATCCAAAATCCGGATCCTAGATCTGGATCCGACATACGAATCCAGTTCCTGTATTCTAATCCGGATTCGAATCGATTCAGATCCGGTTCTATTGCGTAAGTATCCCCCATCCGTACAGCACTAGTTTTAACCTCTAGCGCTCAATGACACTCTAAAAGCCTAGCTTTAAATTGTAGTTCAACTCTTATGCTGGGACTAGCTTATTACTGCGTTATTAGATATTGCACTCAAGTATAGTTACGTGTTGTAATGTTCTAATTTACTATTAGCATTACTAATGGAGTTTGACACTAGGTCATAACTCGAATAGGGGTATTTTTTGAGACATTCATAGGACTTACCCTGCCATTCATCGTATTGGTTTGTCTGGTAGGACATTGTAGTGCCTTAAACGTATATCACTTAACTGCTAGTTTCCTTTGTTTTTTATGACTAGCTCTGTGTATTCTATATGCAACAAATTTCAGTTTAGATTTTGAGTACGATTGTATAAAAGATAGAGAATAATATAATAAGTTCTAAAGATAAATATTTACAATCATAATAGAGAACAATGTAGCAACTTCAAAATAATTTAAATGAAGGCAATAATTTCGACATAGAACGCTACATAAAGTTGTAGACACTAATTTTAACATGTACTTTAATACCATATCTTTGCGCTTTAGTAATTGTGAGAATGGCGTTTAGACATCAACGTAAGCACGATCCCAGTTTTATTAATCAAAATGAATAGTGTACCCCAAAAATTGATTTCTACTTATTATGTAGACACATGTCCATTGTCTTTTTTTTAACGGCATTGGGGAAGCTTTATTATCTGATATCCTATTATTTTCATCTTTTCATTGAATTCTGGCCCAGAATTGGGGTATGTCCGAAATAACTTGCTTTTCCGGCCATAAATCTTGACAGCTACAGGAAACGGGACATTTAGGACATTAAAGAAAGTATTCCATATTTCGTTTTATCGTTTATTGGCATTCTATATCATCAGCACTTAGCTCTGTTCATTTCTACCAAAACTAAACCGCTGTTTTGGTTATGGTCAATATATTTCAGGTTTCCGATTTAGATGTGATCAAATAACTAGGCTGATCTTTTTATTCATCTATAGTTGGCAAATAAATAGTTTTTCTAGTGCTCTCTATTATTTCTCTCTCTTATTTTCTTTTTATTTCAAGTCTTCAGTGGGTTTTTATTTTTTTTCCTGTCCTTCATGGATCCCAGATCCCTGATCCCTGATTACTCCTGACCTTCAGATTTTTATTATTCTATCAATCTATCTGTCAAATAAGAAATATCTAAGCGAGCATTCACTTCCACTTGTCTTTAATTTTTTTCCAGAAAACAGAGTAAAGCGCGATATTACTGAAGAGTGTTGCCACAATAAGTGTTCGTTAGATTATTTGTTGAGAACTTACTGTGCATCCGAAGATATGTGAGTATGTTTTCGTTATTCGTTATTAGTGTGGTTTGCTTTTGGCTTCTCATTATAAGCTTCACGAATAGAGACATGATAGAGACTTAGAAGTCTGATGGTCAAATGACAAGAAAAAATTTTTGAAATTCAATGCTTATCAGGTGGATGGCTGGGGATATAATATTAAACAATATCATATGTGGGCTACAATTCACTCTATTAGATTTTTGAATAGCTTCGATCTGTCCACAGCGAGAGTTTGAACAGTATCCAAAGTACGGTTACACAGCAGACTCAAAGGTCATCAGATCCCCCGCAAGTACGGAGACTAAGAAAGGATACAAAAGGGATCAAAAAAGCTAGAAATAAGAGAAATTGTCTTTGCAAGAAAAATAAACTCAGAAAGGTAAGCAAAGTTTAGGTACATGAAAATTGACTTTAACTTTTGTGGCATAAATAGAAAAAATGAATGATATGCGAATGAATAAATGAATAATATGAACATAGCAAAGAACGTTTATGTGCATAGTGTTTTACTCAAGTCCATTAATGAGCTGCTCAGCGGATACGCTGAATTGTATAACTTTTCAATTTACATTGTACAATCAGTGAGTGAATGTTCAAAAGCAACGATTGATATGAGTTAAGTTTTAGTATCAAATTCCCGCGTAATGACTAAAAGATACCTTTGAAGGAATCGACATAAAAGCAATCACATAGCCTTCTAGGAATCCAGGGACTAAATTGTGATATATATTTTTGGTACATTAGTTGCAGTAGAAATAGGGACCATGGACATTATTTCAACAATCTGAATACCTCTGTACTAAAAATAACACACAATCAAAACGAAATACCCTAACAAGGCTGAGTTTCCATACTATCGTTTTGTGAACTTTTCATTCAACGCTTCCAAAATTTTCAAAGTGCTTAGTAATGATTTGAGGTAATATCAATATACAAAAAAATAAGCTTGAGACTGAAAAATTAAATTGAATTAAAAAATGGTTAAGAGTGAATATTTACAAGGCCAATTATACAGAAATTGTATCATTAGAACTTCTCCAGGTATTCCGATGAAACTTATCCTGAGGTTGACTCTATGAGTCATATTTTTTATATCAACTAATGCTTTGTTGAATATGAAACTTTATCACTGGGAGCAGACAAATAATGTCAAGGCAGTCAAAATATTAGTAAAAGTATTTACTAAATCATATGTGGTTTTATTTGGAACCAGATAATAATATAAGGCTATAACACCTATTTTTATTTGTTTTTTTTCAGAAACACAAGAAGAAACGTGGCATGGTTAACCAACAGCCAAGATTGGGCAGAGTAGATGAAGGAGGACTTGCATTCTATGTAAAATGAGCCATTCAGTACAGCCACATATGAAGGTGCAGAAAGATCTCATTTGAACACAAGTTGCTCTTTTAATTTGCGTACCCATAATCACACAATAATGTAATAAATATAATAAATATCCATAAAGTAGAATCTGTTTGTCCTCGTATTTTCTTAAATATACGGTTTTTACTACTTCTATATAAATGATGATTTTGACGTATTTTTTTTAAACCATGGAGTATGACATTTTTACTATATTTTACAAATGTTTGTCCAGTCCAGGTTGAGAAATATTTGGATCGAATTGCCAAAGTTACACTCAGTGTACCAGCAAATTTGAAATTTCAGGCTGACATTCATTTTTAGTGTGAAATACATTGATTTATATACTCGTATGTATACGAATATCGATTTCTCAGAAAACTTGTGTAGTGATTGTTGCTTTACATCGTGTTATTTTTGGTTTTCCAGAAATACAGGGGAGTAACTGATATTTCGGATTTTTGTTTTTCCTTTTTTTACAAAGTTGTTGGGAAAGTTGAATTGAAACTAGCAAAATATTTGAATTACTTCCGATTTTATTTTCAAGTGAACTCATAAATTTCTTGTAGATTGTAGATGCTCTTACTTGGCGAAACTCTTCCATCATGTAGATAAAAAGTTATGTAGTTATTACACAGTTTCACAAATAAAACTATTTCTTTCAGTGACGCGTTTCGTTTTTTATCCGACGATAATTTTAATTAATTTGTCATCCAATTTTACTATACTAATAGATATTCAAAATACTCAAATATGTAAAATGTAAACAAGTTTTAACAATGCAATTGTCTTTAATTATGTTAACGGACGGCTCATAGAAGATTTAGATGTAACGGCAAATGCAATACGATGGTTATACTAACAGCGTCTCTTCAATTTAAATGTATCGCATTAGAAACGTAAACCCACCCTAAATAAAATTAAATTAGCGGGCCAGTTGATTGGGAAACATATTCGCTCTCTCATCTTGATAGTTGATATACTATTAAGTTTTCGTTAAATGAGCTTATCATGATAAATATTGCAAGGCAATGTTTATAGGACACTTAGGCCAAAGAATCGAGTATTTGATTTGTTGCCAGGGCAGGTCACGTGGTTTGGTAATACGAGGGTCATGCTGAAAGTTTTTAGATGAAGAAAAACAATAAGGTTTTTTTTAAAAACTTTATTCTGTTTTTTCAACATATTCTCCCCCTACCTCAATACATTTACAAATTCGGTAAAACCACTTGTCAAATTCTTATGACCAACGTTCTTTTGAAACGTTGATAATTTCCTACTCAAATGCAGCGATTGCCTCTTCATCGGTGGAAAAATGGCGACATCGTAACTTTTCTTTGATCTTAGGGAATAAGAAGTCGCACGGAGCTAGGTCCGAAGAATAAAGTGGGTGAGGCAACAGTTTGACACCCTGTTCAGCAAATAAATCGAGTTTTCTAGCGGCGCTGTGAGTGGGTGCGTTGTCATGGTGCCATTGAATACACCGCAGTGTGTGGACGGCTTTTGCATAGTTTTTGGAAGACTACAGAAACACATTTCGTTATATACCATTCAGAAGTAACTGTCCTGTGATTTTCCAAGGCTACCTCTACTGCTCACTTTCAAAGCACCAAACTAATGCGGTTACGATATTAATAGTGTTTTTACTGTGCCCATTATCAAATTTTTCAACCGTAAACTTAGCCCAATCAACTCTTGTTGCTTTTTGCTCACTGGTCAACAAATGTGGCACCCATCTGGAACACCTTAGGCGAAGGTGATCATGAATGATTGTTCGGACCGCTGCCGATACAATCCCCAGAGAAGCCTCAATCTCGATGTGGGTTATAAGTCGATCTTTTTTTACCATATTTTGCACAGCTTTTACAGTTTCCGGAGTAACAGCAGTGGGCGGTCGACCTGTGCGAGGTTCATCATCGAGTGAGACCCGGCCCCTTTTAAACCAATTAAAAACTGTAGCCCTAGAAGGGACTGACTCCCCAAAGCAACTCACTAAACTTTCGTGACATTCCGCTTGTTTTAGTCCCTTTTTATAGTTAAAGTCATGACTCAAAAATCGAGACTACTCAGGAGGTGGAATGAGGTCTCGTCCTTCTCCCGGCACTTCTGACAGACAGAATCTCTTTACACTTCTAAGAGTGACAATTTTCAGTTCAAAATGCAGTGATCTGTGAGGTTTCCTACCAACAGGTGGAGTGATTCTCTTTTTATGTTCAGCAGCCACAGCTCCAGACGTTTGTCGGAGCCTGCTATGATCCTCTTGCCCTGCCTGCTCTTATATATTTCCAACCAAGCTTCCGCCAGTTCGTTGAATGCCACCCATCTAGGGCATTACTATCTTGTCCCTGTTATCGCCAAGCAATCGGCTTTTTCATTACCTCGTACTCCACTTTCAAACATCAGGAAAAAACTTTTGGCCCCACAGCGCTTCTGTAGCTTTCAAGGCAACTCACAGAAGAGATAGATTTTGCAAGATTATGTGATTAGACCCAGAGCTTGAGTTTGTTCTTTCATAATTTTATTATTTCCCCCCATCTCAACAAATCTTGTGTATTAAATATAAAATATTTAAACATGTCCTGTAGGGCTGATAATAATTTTTCATGTCAACGATACTATAAGTTTCCATTTATTTGGACTTGTATATGTTAATTTTAGAAATATCTCAAAGTTGTGTAACGCATTAAAATGATGCAAAATAGCTTGAAGATATTTTGAGTACGATGGTTTTCTAGGGGTTTTCCCTTATCACTAGTGCTAAAGCAGACACCAAAAATATTTCCTCTAAAACAGTCAAAATCAAAAAGAATATAATGGTAAAATAGCTAGACAGGATAAATAGAATGCTAGTTTTGTATTCACGATGGGGCCTAGTTACCTAGTTGACAAATAATCTGGGTTACTTTGTAAACAGCCAAATCTAACCGTCTAGCGATGATTTTGTTTATAAATCGAAACGCATCACTGAGAAAGAAAGTTTTGTTTCTGAAACATTCTGTGTTGAACACAAAATTTTCATTTAAAATTTGCAGTAGTTCTGTGATAAATTATGGAAAAGTAACATCAAGTCCCATATTATTTTGCAATCCAAGCAATAGCAAAGGAGTAAATACTGCTCGCTTTTCACAAAACTATCACTCGAATGATCCATAAAATGGCCTGCCTAATACTGCCAGATGTTATGATCTTATCTTCTAACCTGTGTAGTATTAAAGTGATTATTGTATTGACGGAGTATCAAACAAAGCTTTTGCAAATAAGCAATTTCTTTATGCTTCACAAAAACTATATTGTGAAGTAGCTTGCAGCTTGTCGAGTCCGATAAGATAAAATTGCAATGTTGGGTATTCTTGAGAAGAAACCAAGATATAACATCTATGTGTATATTTGTGCAATAGCTGGTATGTATTTGAAATTTTGTTCATTAGATCAAGGTCTGCCGCTAGTATAAAAAAATTAAGTAAATAATTGATTTCCATATCCAATAATTTATCATATATCCTTTTCATCAAAATTTTGTGTTTCCTCGATCGAACCCATATCTGCGTTATTTGGCGGACGCTTAAACCACTTTGCCACGGTGAACATTGACAAACATTTTTAAATACGCTATGAAAGATCAACTCATCTCCAAGTATCGCCCTCTATGGGGAAGCCCATTGGAAACTTACGAACTCAAAGGTCCTAACGCCAGATGTCAGGGCCTTTGACTTCGTACGTTGCCAATGGGCGTCCCCATAGAGGGCGACACTTGGAGATGAGTTGATGTTGCTATCACACCCTTCACTGGGTTAGGCATATACCACCCGATGACAAATACGCTTCCGCTAACAGAAACAACGCTTTTTAAAAGTGCTAAGTTGACTGGGGTGTTTCTGTTAACTCGTCGCTCATCGACTAGTTAGACGGAAGCCCCCACAAGTACTCGCCTTCGCTAGGTCCCATTAAATACAACTAGTCTTTTTCTACTGAACAGACATGCAATTACCCAACAAGCTGACTAGAAAAGTCATTTTACTCAGCAGAAAATTATACACTCCCTGTTGGTAGCATTATCAAAAATGTCAAGTACCACTCCATCTGCTGAATGCGGTCCATAGTCTTATAGAGTACTATATAGCACTTTATTGCCTATGCTTTGTTAATATTTGTTTTTCAATTTGCATCTTTCTTGCTAGTAAACCTAACGCTGATGTCTTCAAGTACCACGGTGGTATGGACCTCGCCTGTTATACCACAGCTTCAGTCAAACGACACCAATGTCAATCCACTGGAGGAGCCAATCACTCCTTTGCAAGAATCTCTTATCGGAGGACTTCCTTACATCGGAGGAATGATACTGCCGATTCTGATGGGTACGCTGTGTGATCTTATCGGCAGAAGAAGAGCCTCACTCTTAATCATTCTGCTACACCTGGTGTTTTTTGGAATACTGGCGTTCGCAAGGACATTGTACCTGTACTACATCGCCAGGACTATGCTTGGAGGATTGTTCTTTTATGCTTTGACTGTGAATAATATATACTGCACAGAAATAGCTGAAGATAATAACAGGGGGGTGATGTATACTACTTTAGTGCTATTCCATGTAACTGGGTTTCCCTTCGCTTACATAGCTGGTTTTTACCTTCCTCTGAAGATCTATACCCTGGTTTGTACTGTTCCATTGATTTTGAGCTTTGTTTTAGTATTGTTTATACCAGAATCACCTTATTACCTTGCTAAAACTGACCAAGCTCAGGCAATAGAAGTTTTGAGAAAGTTAAGAAACAAAGACGATGTCAGTAAAGATTTAGATGTGATTAAGGCAACTATAGAAGCGGTATCAAATTCCAAGAAAAAAGCTAATTTGGGGATGCTTGTAACAGATCCATTGAACAGGAAGGCTACTTTAATCTGTTTTGGAACTATGTTTTTACAAGAAGCCTCGGGAATTCCTGCAATAATAGCCTTCAATGGACCTATTTTCAATTCAGTCGGTTTGCCCGGCAACTTTGTATCAGTTTTGCTAGGTTTGACTAGGTCCTTCATAGCTCTTATAACAGTTGCACTAGTTAAGAAATGTAGAAAAAGACTATTGATGATGGTTTCCACATCTGGTTGCTTCGTTACTATGTTCATTATAGGCATCTATTTCTATCTAGAGGATGTTAATTTGGAAGGAATCCACGACTTTGCTCTAGTACCAGTAATTTGCGTCCTCCTTTATATTGGCTTCTACGGAGTGGGTCTGGGAATTGGTTGTGTATCTTTGCAAGGAGAGCTTTTCCCTGATGATATGAAGAATGCAGGTGTATCTGTTGTAAACATTTGGGCTTCGTTAATTTGCTTCTCCGTCACCTTTGGTTTTCCGCTCATAACGTATCACCTGGGAATGTACTGGTCATTTATCATGTTCGGTATAGTTAGCGGATTAGGAATTCCATTTACTTACTGGTTTTTTCCAAATACGGAGGGAAAGAGCTTTTTGGAAATTCGGGAGATTTTGAAAGGCACTATTCGAAAGTCATAGAATAGTAATCGATTAGTGACAATTTCTGTACAGCTATGAATACTTAACTTTTTATTATTATTTATTATTTGTGAGGGAATCATCCATGTTAATGATCCTACAGAAAAGTTTCATATTGCCGGGATATACATATAGGATATTCAACATTTATTACCTCAGTAATATTATGTATTTAGAAAAATAATAAGTAGCAATGTTCTTGAATTAGACCTCTGCGGGAGGCTCAATATAATACTAAAAATATATGCAAGCATATAAAAACTATCTCTCACAAAAATCCAGGTATTTTCTCAGGTTCTCTAGACACTTTCGGCTTAAATTTCTTAGCGCAAGTAATATATCATTTTTTGTACACTAGGTATATACTAAATGTGTTATTGAGGAAATCGGCGGTATCAAAGCATAACGAAGTTGTAGAAATGTACCAACATCAGTACCTGCTACTGAAGTATCAACCAAATGCGCCAACAATATCATTTGGCGTATTCTGCGAGTGCAAACATAAAAATAAATTCTCAGACCAAGAATATGTGCTTTTATTCAAGTATACCATATCTTCCTGTATACGCCAAGCTATAATAATCTTAAAGTAAGAATACTGTATGTTTTATCATATAGAGTAGATTTAAGTAAATATATTCAATTCAAAGTACAAGTATTGGAAGTAAGAATACCAAAATCTAAAATTGAACATATCATAATCTTGGCACAAAACAGAGAAAATCTAACCTAGAAGAACACTAAAGTGTTGACTGAAGCATTTGATGAACCTGGCGCAAATAGTTCAATCTCATTATAGAATTTATTATTGGTATAAACATTCTGTAATTTTGATGAGCTGTTATCAAAGCTACTGATGGTTCGTTAACCTTAAAAAAAAGAACCAAAGGAGTATCAAAACTGTACCAATGCGAATTATTTCTTACATTTAATTGCGTCATATATCTAGTATTTATCCTAATTCTAGTTTGAAAGGTGTTGTATAGATAAACAGAATATAAAAATATGTGGATGTAAACACTGCTCTAACACTGTAATAAGTTTTCTTCCCACATATGTTACTCCAAAATAAACTATGAGATTATAGAACTCGGTGTCATCCTAAAACCTAATAATGCACGTCACATATGTCGATATAGACCATCCATGCCACTTGTCTTCGACGTTAATTGAAATCACAGATAGCTTATAAGCAGAGTTCACTCAAATTCAATAAAAAAATTACAATAACATTTTGGCATCAATTGCTGAGTGTATCCAAGATAACAGTGAATAGATCTTGGTAAGAGCTGTTATATGGGATGCTCTAATATTTATTTATTTTTCTTTTCTACTAACAGCTAGAATAAATAGGATAGAGCGAAGAGATAACAACAACAAGAATTTAAGGAGTTTTAAGAATGGTTTATCATCACGCCAAGACCGTTTGCACTGAATGGAAAATGATTCTATTCAAACACAGCTGTGATCTTTTAGCACAGCAGATGAATTTGAACCAGTCACTAGTCTGGCCACCCAGTTTTCGCCTATTACTTGTAGAGTTACATTCAAAATACGCAGGTACTGTGTCCTCTCTGGTATGTAAAGCAAGCCGTGTTGACAGCCTATTAACGTTATCTCCGTTTAATCGCGCCTGAACTGCATCGGACAAATAGGATGGGAGCAATTCTTGGTTGTCGTATTATCTGTGGTGCTTCTAATCTATTTTAGAGATGAGTTATGCCAATAAACCGCATTGGTTAGGCAGTGTATTAGTCGACTACTTAAACATTCAGCTTTACCCAAATGGTTCGACATCAGTAGGTATTGGATGGAAAATCTCGTCAATTCGGGTCTGTATAATTTAATTACCTTGAATGGTGTAACTTCTGAAATTTATGTTGTGGTTGCCGATCAGGTTAATCTTATATTTTATACCGGTAGCCAATTAAACCTACTAAATTCATATTTTCAACTTTTTACTTTTATAAGTTAAGTCAAGATATTCACTCAGTTGTATATGACATTAAATAGGTACCTACCAGTAGAAAGTATACGTACGTACATTTATTTATTGAACTTCCCCTGTATTACCAAGAGAACAATATGTATACCAACGACGATAGAACAACTGTCTATCGTCAGTGATGTATACCCTTGTACACAATGCTTTCATCTACAATCACTAGATGACGCGCTGGTATAGTCTTCTGTGGCGACACTGCGTAGACAGCTGCTTCATTCGAAGGATTATTGGCGTACCCAGGACTAGCAGGTAGAATCGTGTATTATGTTTTGTGCTAGAACCTCCAAACGACTTTTCCGCGTTTTCCCCATGCTGAACCCAATCCTATATATTTATGTTCTGTGCTTTATCCACTTGACGTTTGTGTAATTTATAGGTTATTATTATTATCTTGTTATTTTCCTATATTCTGACAACTGTGTTTTCCGGAAAGCAAACATACATATTATTTATATTTCCTCTACCATACCAGTTGGTGTAATAGGTTTGCATCTGAAATATTTTCATTTGTTTGACATTTAGATAATTCTTTTCAGGTGCAAAATGATAGAAATAACCTGTAACGATCGCTTGGGCAAAAAAGTGAGAGTAAAATGCAACCCAGACGATACTGTAGGCGACCTTAAGAAACTAATAGCAGCTCAAACGGGTACGCGTTGGGACAAAATAGTTTTGAAGAAGTGGTACACCACATTCAAAGATCACATTCAGTTACAAGACTGTATCCTTTCATAAATAGCAATTTCTATTATTGTATTTCACTTCCAATCAGTAATAGTAATGTAAATAGTTATGAGTCATTAATACCAGTATCTAATAGGCATACTATGTATATTGCAGGCTATAAGAAACTACCATAACAGAAATAAACATGGGTTGATCCAGAGAGACAACCACAGGATACATTTCAGAAGTTACATTATTTAATACCATGTTTTCAACACTGGAAGAATTTTGTTTTGTTTTTGTAGCCAGTATTAAATTACTTGTCATAATTCGGTACTGATTTTATAATGTATTATTGGTAAAAATATGCAGAAGATTGAGACCCATACAGTAATAAAAGAGGAAATTTTTAAAATTTAAATTGGTACTTATCATCCTTAATAATTTAGAACTTACTATTTAGCAATATATATTTTTGTTTTTATCTTACATATCCAATTATGTAGTTCTTATTCTCCTGATTGAATCAAATACCTACCTGCTTGTATCACAACTTTTCCTAAAATTATGAACCATAACTTAATCCTCACATTTTCTTTAACACCTTTTCACAGATGAAATCCATGATGGAATGAATATTGAGCTCTACTATCAGTGAGTGTTTTATAGGAGTGAATGGAGGTATACAACTGGAATATAAAAACTGTAATTACATAGCACATCTTTCATTATATATCTTTAAGTATTATGACAATGGAAATTTTGAAGCATGTATGAATTTTTATGATGATGTATAGCACGTAAGCAATATAATGTTCTTTTAATAGAGATTGTTTTATTTCTTATATGAAATATAACTTTATATTACTGATTGTTTTGTATGGTTAGCCTTACTTTTACCTTGACCTTCAATTTGCTTGTCATTTGTCACATACTGTCAATCTGACATGGACGTCTGTCAGAATTTTTTAGGCTCGATTGCCGTCCGTAGTAATTAATCTTATAATCTGGAAAATATTCCCTCTAATATAAAATAACTGGAAATTGAAGAATTTTATTTTCCCGATTCACAGCTACAAATATTGGCCATTAACTTTCAATAGAAATAATACATTGATAAGACAAACGGTTTCACAACACTGTCTTTTGAGTAAAATAATCTCGTACATGACTCCAAAAAACTGGCAGCATTGCAAAATTGTTTTACGTCTAAATTTTCAAACTTTATTTTGATTGAAATTTTTCTAAACTGCAAAAATTTTCAGATGCATTACAAACGTAGTAAATAACTATAGCTTGGTTTTAGCTTGAAGAGATTGAAAAAATCATGGTGGGTATTGCTGCAATGAAAAGAGATGCATAATCAACACCTAACTTTTTTTTTGTTAGTCTTATCAAGATGATGAAGAGGGTGTTCCCTTTGATGGAAATCCAGGTTCTTTTCCCAAAGATTTTGGGTATGGACCATTCGATGGAGATCAGGAAATTTTATCGTCATCTGGTGACCAGAAACCAAGGATCCTCTTGATGGGGTTGCGAAGGTTATATCTATCTGCAAATACAGTTGTTACCTTGAAAAAGGGCTGGATAGTTCACATTTCATATCATTTCATTTATTTTTACTATGTGTGTTAGATGTATAAAACTTGGCTAATAGTGAACATTCATCATGCTTTTATTTGTATTATCAAATTGACAATTTCATTAGGATTAGTATATATACATATTGAGGAATATTAATAATATAATACCGCATCTAAACATCAATTACTTTCTTTTTAGATCAGGAAAGTCATCAATACAAAAAGTTGTATTTCACAAGATGTCTCCAAATGAAACATTATTCCTGGAAAGTACAAATAAGATAGTCAAGGATGATATAAATAACTCTAGTTTTGTACAATTTCAAATTTGGGACTTCCCTGGGCAGATAGATTTCTTTGATTCTACTTTTGATTATGATATGATATTTGGTGGCTGTGGTGCTCTTATATTTGTCATAGATGCACAGGTTAGTATTGCTATGTCTCTTGCTATTAATATGGAATTTAGATGATCAGTTTATTTATGATGATTGTGTATGTAATGAGAGCATTTATTCTGCCAATAGTTTGGTCACTAAGTACTCAAAGCTCACTCTACTGACCATGTGGTAATCTAAGCATTGGATAGTATTGACTTTTAAGTAACATTTATGATTATGAAGTAATTACAATAATAACTTATAGTATCAGTATCAATAATTTGACCACCATTCCACCCTTAGTTAGGTTGGTTGTTTATACTTGCCTAAATTGATATTGATTCCTGCAATTTCCCTTGAGTTCAGCTCAGTAAAATCAATTTTCCTTTCATCAGCTATTTTTTTTTTTGAGAAATATATGTGCCAGAAACTGAAGAAAAGGAATGAGGTTATGAAAATAGATTTAGTTATTGAACAAAAATGAATTTTCAGGATGACTACCTTGAAGCACTGAATAAGTTGAACCTTACAGTTACCAAGGCATACAAAATCAATCCAAACATCAAATTTGAAGTCTTCATACACAAAGTAGATGGCTTAGGTGATGACTTCAAGATGGAATCACAAAGAGATATTCATCAGAGGGCTACTGATGATTTGAATGATTCAGGTTTATAAATATCTATATAAGTACAATCAGTAAAATTTGTTGTATCTTCACTTCATACTTTTACATATTAACGTGTCAAACTGCTTTTATTGCACCTGTGTCAGGAATTTAACCAGCATTTTATCTGAGTATAAACTTCGATCTTTATAGTTTAAACTTATCTGGTTATTTCAGGGTATGACCAGATCCATCTTAGCTTCCATCTCACTTCAATATATGATCATTCTATCTTTGAAGCCTTCTCAAAAGTAGTGCAAAAACTTATACCACAGTTACCAGCCTTAGAAAACTTATTGAATATCTTGAACAATGTAAGTATTAATATAATAATTTCTGGTATTAGAAATAGTTTTAAATATATAATCAGAGAGAAACATGTCACCCATTTTCACAAAGTTCCAAAATATTAAGTTAAATTTAAAGCCTAAACTGAGGCTACTACCAGTTTTCATATTTTGTGTATTAGATCATTATTTGAAATGTTGTTTATGGAGTGATTCATTAAAACTGCAGTGTATTTGAGTTAAATAAACCAAATCTGAAATTTGTCACACATCATCTGAAATTCTGTTTTATATTGTATTCTATTGTATTATGCCTTGTAAATGTATGTGAGCATTATATAAAATTGAGTTGCGTAGATTCTAAAATATTCTATTCTCAACTAGAGTGTGTAATGTGCATAAATTAATATTTCAGAATTCAGCAATTGAGAAATCATTTCTGTTTGATGTGGTATCAAAAATCTACATTGCGACAGATTCCACACCTGTAGATATGCAAAGTTATGAACTATGTTGTGATATGATAGATGTAGTTATAGATGTATCATGGATCTATGGGTATGTATTAGATACATTCAGAACAGGGAACTGAACCATGAAAAAAGATTAACTCCTTTAAAAGGAATACTAGAATACATTTAGGTTCACTTGACTTTCAAAACCAAATAAAAATTTAAGGAGTTTTGATGTGTGCAAGCCACAATTGTAGATGGGTCAATTTGTATAAATGTAAAGGTGAATGGGCAACATTTTTTACTACAATATTGGCAACTATATCTCAGCCATCATGACAACATTTTAACACAGCATACAGCTCTGCAATATATATATATATATATATATATATATATATATATATATATATATATATATATATATATATATATATTGTGTATGTATATATACAAAAAGTTTTGCAGGTGCTTTTATTGTTTTGAATGAAAAATAAAAAAAATAGGAGAGTATTCAGGTATCTTGAGTAAGAATAAAAGAAATCGCATCAAATGTAAACCAATTTCACTGATTTACTGCTAGCTCTACCACTTTTAATCTTCTTTTTCTCCTCATAATTTGTGTAAGTTCTCAAACTTTAAAATTTTTTGTAGACTTCACTTCATATACCAAATTTTTCAGCAATTAGACCCCATGCACCTTTTTTGGCATTTGACCTCAAGAAATTTTCCAAAACAACATAAAACATAGCATGACTGGCAAACAAGATAATTTAGCAAGTATTTTCAGGATTTTTTTAAGGGCAATTAATGATTGTGGAAATAATAAACATTGTTAAAACCAGTATCATTGAGTCTATTTTCTATACACAACAACAATCTACAGATTGTTGCATAATTTCAAACTGTATAAGAACCCTAAAAATATTTTTTATTAATATTCATTAGATTCACAATCTTGTATTTTTCAGTGTCAAGGAAGAGCAAGATGCAGCTGCTTTTGATGAGCAAAGTTTTAGCCTGATAAAATTAAACAATGGTACCGTGTTATATTTGAGGGAAGTCAACAAATTTCTCGCCTTAGTGTGTATATTAAGAGAGGATAATTTCGATCACAAAGGTGAGTTATATGATTGCTGTTTAGTCTTTTAATCACCCCATAGATGAGGGAGCTAAAATGCCTGTTAGATTGTTGGCCTTTTTGTCACTACTGATTATTGCCGATTTTGATGATATTGGCCACAAAGTAATTTGTAAGAAAAATCAAAATACTATCGTCTTTAGATCTTGAGTATCCCTTAATCCAATTTTTTCTTTAAAATGCCTTCTTCATATACAACATTTATGGATAACAAAATTTATTTATTTTTGTAGGTACTGTAGATTTCAACTTCCTGATCTTTCGCAATGCAATACAGCAAGTGTTTGAGTTTAGAAACAAGTGCCAGACAACGCCGATGACGAATTCCATTGGTAGTCCTGTAGTGAATGGCAACAGTGTGATGGCAGATGGACTGTCAAATTAGTAGTTTTATTTGAATAACAATTCTGGTGTGTCAGTGCTTTTAACTGTTGTCTTACCGAAGGCCAGAATGCAGAGTACGGTCCAAATGTTTAGGGTTTAACCACAGTCTCCTCCGAAAGCATTAAGAAGAAAATGACAACAAATCTTTGAGCACAATTTGTTTTAAATGAGAAAAACAATATATCCAGTACAAAGTAGCCCTAATACCATGCTGCTCTTGAAATATTATGACATACACATGATAAGCATAACAACTTTAGATATGACCTGTTATAAAATCAGCTAGAAAGTCTTAAGGGTGGAGAAATATCTGGGTAACATATTTTAAGAAGAAACTTTCAAGTTCAATTGAACTTATGTAATCAGTTAAGCAGGCCTTAAAATTTTACTATTTTGTCTACCGATTGATGAGGCATGACCATTTTTTGTGTTAATTTTATAATTATATCTATATAGATCTGATTTCTTGGTATGTCGGATTTTTGATGACTTTAATACAAATTTTCAAAATCAAGCCACTTCATTTTCTTTTAATGCCATAAGACACATTTTATGAATGTACATAACTACTTCTTGTGTTGCTATACGTCTCTATTCACTTCTTGTAGTTATCGTCGGCTGTGGTTTAAACTCAGCGCCGATGTATCATAAGCAATGTAAAAGATATGCCTATTGCCAATAGTTTATATGATGTTCTTCAAGCAACATGAACCTTTGAATGAAGCGCATTAAGAAAAAGTCCTGCCCTAACGCTAAAAGGAACGATGAAAAAACTTGAATATGAACATCATCTACAATCGATTTGACAGTTTTACTTGCATCACTATTACGATTTTATGATCGTTTTAATTTTCTTGTTCAGTTATTATATTCAGCACTTGGAGAAACTCAGTGTGGGAGATGCGCCGGAGTAGTTAGACATGTCAAATGAAAAACAAAGAAATTACTGACATTTTTTTGTTGAAATCAAACGGTTTGAGCTATTTTTTTTTGGTGCTCCTTGTGCTTAGATGTTGTGATGCTGTGAAAATCATAATCATGTTTAACCATTGACAATTGGCATGATCATTTGCTTACATAAGCTTTATATCGTTATTTATATACTTTTATAATTTTTATAAACCAACTCAATGAGGACAGTCTATGAGAAATATATAGTTTCATTTTGTTACTTCATTAAACTTAAAAGGTTAACTATACATCTGTATATTGTTTTGTTTTAGGATCACTGTTCGCTATAGTTACATTACAGAAGCTCAAAAACAGAATATTTTACTAGAACATATTCATTGAAAATAATATTTCCATCCTAATTTGTTCAAAGGTTGAGAAAGAATACTATTCTGGGTAATTATGTACAGTCGGAAGCACTTCGCTACATCTGAAGGTTTATTAATATATTACAAAAATCCGTTACTGTGCGAGTTTATCATATCCACCATTTTGCCGGTTCGCATTATTGAGAAAAAATGCATTGAACTAAGCTTACTTTATCATATAAACGATTTTATATTTTCCAGTTATGTTACACTTTGACAGCCTGGCAATAACATGAATCAATTGTTTAGCTTTCGCACATGTTGACAGACCTTTCATTCATCAAGTAACATCGCATTCCGCTTCAGGATTGATGATGGAGTATTTGAACTTTAAGTTACTTGAATTCAAAGCTCTATCCAAATATTGTACATGTAAGGCTCAAAAAATAATTCCAAGTACTACCTGATAGAATCATTTTATTGAATTCTAAAATTCCAGAGGAACATAATAACTACTGTTTTTTTAAATTTACAACTTATAGTATGAGAGCCAATGAAACTGGACCCTACCTCATCGCGGATTTGAATCCGTATACAACATGTGGAATCTCCAGGAAAATCCTGTGCAAAAGTACATTAATCAATTATTGAAAAATCGAACAATCCTGAAATTTACCATGATGTCGGATTGAATAAAAAATTACATATGCTAGTGCTGTCTGAATGTACCCAGCCCAAGATTTCCTTCCGGAGGGGGGCAAATTTCAAAAGTGATAATATTGATAATTAATTGTTAATTATTCAATGAGATCAGCGGTAGCTAGGTTATGGAACATCCGAGATGGGCATATTTGTATATATTGGAGCATCGAGCTAAGAACTAGAAATCGTGGATATACATTTTTGCACAGTATTTTCCTGGCAGACTTGGGTATTCCATGACCACCTATACGCAAATCAAATGCTTGTGTAATTCTTATTTGATTTCGCAATGACGTAGGGTCACTGGCTCTTAGACTATAAGTATTACATTGCCCAGAACATGATTCCTTATAGGTGGAATTGATTATTGTCTTTTTTAATTTGTGTGTTATAAGTTATATTTCCATTGTATATGAAACGTACATTCACATCTTTTTGTATATATTTATGTTAAAAATATTTTATTGCAATAAAAAATCATACCAAGTAATCATCATATATTATTGAATGTGTTCAAGTGGAATCAAGGTTTAAACTTCCCATTAGGTAGCTTAGAATCGATACTGAACAGTCAACGAAGTTGTCACCATCACACTCTGCCTCAGAATTAAACGCCTCTCCAGTGTGCCTACAAAGATGATTACGTGTGAGATATGAGAATGCAAGATACTTTCCAAAATTATGCGCGGTTAAATTCTTGTATCAACAGAAACCTAGTTTAGGAAATACATTATAATTCTAACCATAGTCTTACCTAAAAACTGCCAGTAGAATATCATTCACCAAGGACGTTCCGCGGAATGGAATCAATTGTTGTGATTCGCAAACCATTCTTCTAATACAAGCTGTTCCATTGAATCCAAACCTATAACAAAATGGCGTCGGATATTGGACTGTATGGATGCATTTGAAAATTTTAATGGTAGAAAATGTTTACATTCGTCTGCCAGCTGTCAGATATCATTCTGAGAATCAACGGGAGTGTGCAATTAATATCTTATGGCACAGCTGCAAAAATATTTGCGCAAAATTAGCGTTTTTTTGTAGACTTAGGGGGTGAGGTCCGGCCCTCCTCCAGCCCCCATTTTTTATACATTACATTATAGTACGTCCGTACTTAATGCTCTGGTATACAAACCAGATAGGTGGGTTAAGACACTTACTTATCCAATGTCTGTCCAATCTGAGTATGAATCTCACGTCTTTCTCTGTCTCTTCTTCTAAACTGTTTAAAAAGCATCGTATCACTAGGTAAAGCGAATGGTACATCCATCTCTTCTAAAATATTCCATCCTGTCGGTTGTACCCTCAGCAATGCTTTCACTGCAGAAAGAGTTATCTGAAAAGTAAAAGCAGCGAATATGAGCTATTTTAAAAAAATAAACACATACCCTCGCTACCACAGATTATGATGTCAGATCTCATTTTCTCGAACGGTTTTGAAGAATATAATTTAATAATTATCAGAATTACAACAAATATAGCATACCTACATCCAAGGCAACTACGATTCGCACCGTAATATCAGGTCATGAAAAAATTCAATATAACGAGTAGCAGTAGTAGTAGCGTTTGAGTAATAAAGAATATATCGAGGACTATCAGATAGGCCGACGGTTGATGGAAATATCATACACATCGTATACAAACCATGAAACATTCTAAAGGCCCCAGTACACAATGGGCCATGCGCCACGTAGGCCTTCAGTGCCTGTCTGCTTGAAAGGTGTTCACACAATGGCGCATAACTCATTGCTGCCTCGTGAAGTACTCAAGATGGACGTATGCACTACCCCGTCGGTCGGTAACAAACTGAACAATGGCCAATTGTGTGAACACTACCAGTCAGGCTACGCCACTATACCCATTGAAGTGTGACGAAAAAAACGGACAACATCGCCATTCCTACCTGTACACAATGCCGATGGCCTGCAGAGGCCCATCATGGCCCATTGTGTAATGGGGCCTTAAGAACGTATTGACAGTATCCCAATTTGGATGTTTTACGACAGTACAGCACTTCGGCGCTTGTTACGCGGAAAGTGTAATGAAAGTCCCATTAAGCAGTATACAGCCTCTCACCAATCCAACTTCCTCACAGATTCACGTCTCACTATAGTATACTTACAATAAAATTGCTTCCTGGAGGAAACGTTAAATATCTTCTCTGGCGCCTTAGTAAATCATTTCGTTTCAAAACTTTTGTTGTTAGTTCTTCAAGTGCCACTGAACTTAGTACTGATATTAACGTAATAACAAAAGCCAGTCTTCGATAGAATGACATGTTATGCATGCCATCCCATGCCTTTTCCTCCATATTAAATACGTTATAAATGGTTTCTTCAATATTTAGTTTCTTTACCAACATACTATTTAGGCTGGCTCCTGTGGTTATAGGGTGATCAACCTTTTGGATTGTGATGTAGGCTCCAACACATTTCCAACTTGAAAATAAAATAGTAGTATATATTATATGTTACGCGGTTTTATTTTTGTGTATAGCTCACCGATCATTCGAAACTTGCCCCCCATAAAGCAGTCTCAGTGGGAAAAAGAATGAAAAAGGTGGACAAAGAGACAGAAGGTGAGCAGAGAAGGGGGAAGTTTTGGCATAAATGTATCTGTTTCATAATTACCATTATATGAGAACGATAACAAATTTATAATATAAAATAATAATGTGAATAGATAATCATCTCCTCAAAGCGCTTTTGGAGCGGGATAGGCTTTTTGCTTTTTTGGGTTTTTCTTTAAAATATTGATTTTATGTATATAAGACCTCCATCCTCTAATTGTGTTCTTCAATTTTATGAGGCTATAGTTCCTTTTATAAAAACAGTATATAATACTTATGTGCCTTATGAACCATTGATTCCTCTTTTATACTGCTTTTTATATAACAAACGTTATGAGTATGACTAATAAAACCTTCTTGATTACTTCAATTAGACCTCCTCTCGTCTATTCGCATAGAAGGCACTGCTAAATGTTTATGAGATCCTATACCAACTGGGATTCCAATGCATCATTTCAGATTCATTTAATGACGAGCCAAATGTCACAGACCTGAGAGATTAAATTTAGGATATAGAGAAATGTGTTTAAATTTCAATAGGAAGTTACATTACCACAGCTTTACGAACTGGCTGGAAATTGTCGGATATACTAATTTGTGCATCCCTTCGCTCTTCAACCTCACGACTGATATTTGAATTCAAATCCATTTACCGCAATCGAACCTTTACATAGGATGATTGAAATACATACGAGGAATTAAATGTTCGCCCTATTACATTACTGATACCTTAATATCAATTTTTACGTTTCAGATTAAATATTAATTTCTCATCAAAAAGTTGATTATTAGATGCTCAAGAGCCTCATCTAGAAGCTACGCGACGTAACATGTCATTATAGCATGCTTGATTAAAGTATAGCCGACTTTACTTACGTTTCGGTACCTTTATATACCATTTTATTTAGCGATCAGTACAAGTAAGATTAATCAAATGTCTCATGTCAAATAATTCAGGAAACCTTTTTAAGAATACTCTTTAAAATTTTCTTTCATAGTAAGCTGATCTCTTTTCAGATAACTTTTTCTGCCTCCAATGAAAATATACATTTTATATGCTATGTAAGTAGAGCTTAGGCTTCATCATCAAAATTGCGTGCGTTTGGGAAGTCATCAGCTAAAGCAATAGTTACGTAACTGTAACTCACAATAAGAGCAACAAAAAAATGTATCTTACTCAATTTCAAATACGTCAATAACAGTTGAAGCTATTATTTAACTTGTAATGTATGTATATAATATGTAACTATGTTTGTTAGGTAGAATCTTGCAACTCTATTTTGAAGACGATAACTTCAACCAATTGAGCTGAAATTAAAAGCAGCACTCACGACAATGTATAGTTAATAAGATTACATCTGTCTTATCAATTTCGGAAAATGCATTGTCCACTTTTTGTTGCTACACTCTGTATTAGATCTTCAAACATAAAATTCCAAGAACGGCCACACACGTGTTTGCTTCTTGTCTACAAAATTTATTTAACTGTATCGAGAACCGTTTCATGACGTGATAAGGTTACATCTAACTAACTGTGTTTGAAGGTAAATATTGGGTGTAAAAAACGTTATTCTTAGGGAAATCATGCAGGTATTGTCTGAATAGCCAGTAGGATGAAAAATGTGCAGGTTTATATACTATAAATGTATATTTATAGTTTGTTTTGTAGTTTTCATCACGTTCAATGATAGCCTCGAACTGGTTACAAAACACAGAATCAAGAGAAAGGTCGTCTTCACCAAGAGCAGCAAATATTTCGTGAGTACTTAATATCAATTAATGATATTTCATTGAAAAAAATGGATTCAAGTAGATTGACTCAGTACCGCGTTGGATTTTCTGGCTCAGAAATATTACTATTTCGTATAACTAACAGAATGACTTCACCGATATAGCAGCATTATTTACTATGATCTGAAAGAGTACCCAAATTCGATGCAGCGGTTACTGAGGTTACGCAACGACAAGAACGCAAACAGAAAGACAGACAGATTCCTGGTCAGATAAATTAAAATTTTCAATTCAAAAAACGTATTGTGATATATGAAAAAAATTCGATCACACTACTTTTCGGCTTATGCGGTAAACCAAAATCAGGTCTAGACTCGTTTTTCACAGTTATATGCTAACTGATAAATGGTATACAAGTTTGTTTAAAATTATATTGATTTCAGTTTCGTTTCAATGGTAAACTGAATACATTGAACTGGACTCAAATTTTTGCCTTTGGATACACTGTTAGAGTGAACTTTGATCTGCCACATGATATACCGAAGAGATACCAGTTTTTCAAGAGGGACATCCATGAGGACCTTCAAAATATTCCAGACGAGTGAGTTCGAAAGTCCCAAGTATATCAAACATGAATCAGATGATTATGATTTTTGATCAAATTTACAATTTTTCACTCGATAAATTCCGTCTTGTTGATAAGCTATTACTTATTCACATGATTGCAAATAGTTTTCTGTCTCGCTAACAACGTAAGCTTGTTCAGGAGAAGGTTTACATAGTTTTAATCTTACCCTGCAGTCGGAAGATGCTAACGTAGTTAGCGAAACACGTGTCGGAAATTAAACAAGTGAGTTGGCGAGCGGCAAAGCTGTGTAGTGTTTGTGGTTACTATATTAAACTATCCAGTATCATATACGTAAATTATGTTTCTTTTATATACAATGCGACCAGTGCAGATTTGACTTAACTTCGGGTACTGGGCGTTGGAGACTTTGGGAACCCTTCATTGTTCTTTTTTATCAATTAATAAATAAACACATGCTTCATATCAATATTTATTATAAAAACTATTCAATACATTTTTTAAGCCAAATTATTTTCGGAAAATGGGTAATTAGCTAACACGAAGGCGAAACCGAAACATTAATGGCTGCTACAGAGAACTTGAAGGGAGTTTTTTTTTCTATGAGTTTCAAATAAATTAGCGTACACGGAAGTAGATGCTGCCTTTGGTAGAGCATTAATTCGAATTACCTTGTTATATATTATAATATCGTTTTTATATAAATATACCACAGATCAGTGTATAATACGTTTTCAATGATTGTAATAAAAAGTTACTATTCTAGATATCTGGCTTATTTATATGATAACTGGTTTTCCTTTATTTCAGGCTAACATCACAAGGCTTTTCATGCATAGTGAAACACATATGCGACATGTTCTCTACATTTGGCAATGCAACCTACTGTGGATTTTTTTGTGAAATTGGAAGAATTATAATAACCGAAAAGGGATTAGAAGGCAGCTTCTTCAGAAATATTTTGAATAACTGTGATCTCTATACCCAAAGGTGTCCACATCATTCACCTTTAAGCAGCGAAATTGATTATGGCTAATCGAAATGTCAATAATGTTCGGTATCATAGTATATTTATTTAAATGGAATAGTAAGCAATGCATTTTTATTACAAAACATCCAGTCCCCAATATCTGTCCATCAATCTCTGCAATTGGCAGAAAATTTGACATGCTTGTATATATCGAATTTTAAATTAATAAATGTTGTATATAGCTATAGATGACAAAATCTTGAAACTGGACGATCTGAACATAAAAGTAAGATAGGGAGTTTAGTCAGAGATTATTTAGATGCAATTGTGTTCTTAGTTTAATGGATAATGGAAAAATATGTAGGTTCTGTCCCATCAATCAATTCTCATTGTAATTATAGCAATTTGACGTGATAAAAGATCACAATGCCACGTCTTAATTATTACAATTTTGGAGCCTCTTGCTGTGGTCTAGTGGTAGTTAAATTTTAAAGCACCAAGGGTGCTGCGATTTTGGGCGCCTTAATATCACAAATATCGATGTAAGACCAAACAAAAGAATGGTGTTTCGCAACCGACTAAACATTACATATTCATATAAGGTTCTCAGATGAACCTTATAATTGCATTACAAGACAGCGCGAAAATAAAAATGGTTAATTTATCATTTTGTATTTCTTAATTCACATTATTCAAAGACGTATATTATTCGAAGCAGCGTATCTAAACCTCAGTCTTGGAAGAGGGTAAAAAGGCTTGGAGTTTGTTAACGATAACGTAGGGTCGAGTGTCATTGGCTCTGATACTATTATAAAGCATCTGATTTTGAGTGATCCCAAGGTTTGTTGTTAAAAATACGAAGGAAACGAAAGTAACTGTACAAAATAGGATGAAATAGAAATACATCATGTATTGGTCTGTTATATTCATTTGCAACGAACGTTATAGGAATAGATTAGCAATGCGTTTGTATAAAGATTACGTTACTCAAATTTATATATGAACCATTTATTCCTTGGGCCATTTATATTATATAGTTAGTCAGAAATCTTGAGGGGGGGGGAGGGGTTATTACCCCCATTACCCCCCCTTGTATACGCGTTTGATTGGAAGGTATATTTTATTCAAGTATACAGTATGAGTATACAAATCATAATCAAATATTACACAGAATGAGAAAAGTTCACCCCTTGAACCCCTTGAAAAGAAATAACAAAACAGAAATAAAACTAAACCTAACGCATTCGGCAGGAAATGTGGCTACTGTAACTTTATTTGATGCTTCCATCAGGGAAAAGGGTGGCGCTTACGATCTTAAACTAAATAATTTTATTTTTTATGCGAAATAGAGAACTGGCGAACATTACATTGTTTGTCATACAAGCTAGTCAAAATTTTGTTTTTCTTGAACTATTGGTTATAATTGCAAAAAGCAGATGTCCATCATTTTTGGGTTACTGTGGGAACAAGACTTGAATTCATAAACTTTCTGAAGGTAACTAGGGTATTTGGAATCTTATGAAGCATGTTATGTAATCAAAGCTTGTGCTCTTATCGTTACACTGCTCAAGCAGCATGAGTGTTGACTCACAGTTTTCAACCAAATGATTTTCATCATATTGAGGGCAATGGAGGTATATAAAATAAACACCCTCTGCTTTCAACAATAAAAAAGGATATTGCGTTTGTTTCAAAACACCCTGTATATGGGTCCTTCCTTCCTTCCATATGCTACGTATTCCAATTTTTCCAAAACCATTCAGGTCATGCAGATTCTTTTCGTGATCTAATTGAGTTCATCTAACGCTACATTTGATTTGTACAGGTACGCTAATTTTTGACGACAACTGACTTATCTCTTACTGTTGCTAACTTGGTTCACTTTAGTTGGGTGTATGGAAAAGGTATAATAATGAAAATAACCTTCTTCGTTGTGCTACCAGCTTTGATATACCTTGTGCAGGCACAGTTGCTAGATACAAGTAATCATGTTCTGACTAGAAAGAAGCGATGGTTAATCTGGAGTGATGAAGGTCCAAATTGGGTACAGGTTAGTCCAAATGGGGTTTTGGTTACAAAATATCCATAATGTGTGTGCAATTTATTTTTTATACGGATTGCTGATTCTCAGCTGGTATATATTAGAATACAAATTGTAAATGCTATGCTATGATGAATATTATTCACTTAGCTCGCACGATTTCTGTTCGAAAACACCACTGTCTGGAATAAAAAAAGAAAAACTGAAATCCAGGTAATTTAGTGGTCCAGACCTAATTCTCTTGACACGACTGCATTTCCTAACTAGTCCTTTGCAAACTATTTAAATGTGTAGCGAGGAGTGTAACAAGAAAACTACTGACAAAACGACAAAATACCGACCAAAGGGGCGGAAATGTGTGAAATTCAATGGTGAATCACACATTCCAAAATATTTTATTTACCTTCCAAGACCTATTCCTTGGTGTTTCCTTTGAGCCATCTTACTTCTCCTGTCTGTTAATTAAAATTACCTATGACAAGTGAATTATTTTTAATGACGTTTCTGCCTTGGGAGGGTGGAACAATCTAGAATTATAATTCTCAACACTACTCCAACTAGAAACGGTTCTTTTCAGTTTATTTTTGGATTGGGTATACCGCTGGAGGTGAAAGGTCAAGCTATCACACTTGGTACAGTAATGAAAGCGTTCTATCTTTTGCCAACCAATACTTCTGTGTATACTAGGCCTAGTATAGATATTGCAAGACGAAAAAGGTCAACTTCCAGATGGAGAGTGTATGAAGCTTTGGAGAATTTCTTGGAAAGGTAAACTCAGATATATGTATAAGAAAAATGCTGTTTGCTGTATGGCTTAACTTTTCTGTTCAGGTAATAGAAACAACAGGTGGAAAAAGTCAATGAACACCAGCTACCACGTACAAGCGACAAGAATTATTTTTGTGCGCAGAGCTGGTTTTCCTAAAATCGTCTATAATTCAGAGGATTGTGGGTTCGATTATCACCAGAGCCAAGTAGCATTACGAGTCCATTTTATTTGAGTTTAATGCCATTGTGATTGTACTCGTAGTTATAATTTTGCAACCTGTAAATTCAGTTTTGAACTTATTGCTAAGAAGGTCATTTTTATTTATCCTAATCGTAACTGAACCAGCAGATCGCTACTAAATATCTTTACTAACGTTTAAGCTGCTGCCGGGGTACTTCTTTTAGTGATTATATGTGGTTTCATTGAAAAACCATGGCAAGTGATGATGAAACAAGTAGACAAACATAGAATTTTCCTGCAAGCTTGCTTTGCCTGTAAGGTCTGGTTTTTGCCCTAATAATATATCCAAAGTAAGACATTTTCATCCGTTGCATTACTGTATCATTAGAGTTCAAATGCTGATAGCCACTTTATTGCCCGTTAACGTCCATACTTCGGCAGGATAACAAAATATAGAGAAAGCAATACCGCGAAACACGCAATCGAAGTTGTGAGTTAGGAGATAGATTACATAGAACTTTTTTTATTCAGAACGAACTTCGTGCTTTAACAATTCCTATTTTAACTTCTCTAGAGTGCTCACAATTGTCAATCAGGAAGCAGCCACGATAATGAAAACTTTCTACTAGTAAAGTCGAAGTAGGGCATCTTCTGCATAGCATTGTGCGTTAACGTTATTGCTCTTACAGGAGGTTTTTTGAAATGTTTGGAGTGTCAAATTCGAGTAATTATTGAATAAAAAACTAATTAACTGGATACAATTACAATCAAAACCATATACTGTTGTTCGAAACTTGTAGACAAGGTGGATTTTTCAAAAGTTTTATTTCGGACTTCCATTGTCTATAAAATTTTGAGTATCACGACGTTTCGATTGATCTTCAATCGTCTTCAGGTGAACTGGCGAACACGTTCCTTTCATGCGTATTTACACCTCGTCCGGTGACTTGTCGTTGTGTATGGTATGTTCTGATTGGTTCCCGATCAGTCATTGTTTGTTGTCTGGTCCAGTCCTGGTCTATTGATATTCTTTATGAGTGGCTGCTATATTGGTTTAATGTCTACGCAGGGTTTGCTGTACACGTTGCTGTTGTTGGTGATGAATGCCGCCTCCTTGAATTTTCTTCGATACCAGTGCGATTCTTTGGCAATAGACAATGGAAGTCCGAAATCAAACTTTTCAGAACCATATAGTTCACTGTGATCAGTTTTCATATTTAATTATTCCTATCGAAATATATCTATAAAACCTATGCCTAGTATGTGCTCCAAAGTAATGCAACATTCAATTTTAAAATTACCACAATTGTTAATTTTGACCTCAAAACCGATATGACTCATTGTTTCTCTATTAAACTACTCTGCGTTTATGCTATAATAATTTTGAATATTTTAGGTATAAATATGGTGACGGAAGATCCTGTATACTGAGATCTATATGTGAAGTCTCCCATACCCCCTTGGATGAAGCGTCTGGAATCTTAGCAGAAATTGTTTCAGCCGTACTGAGGTGAATATTTTTTGGTGAACGGTTTTCCTTCACATCGTTATGAGTGGCCGATAATAAAAACCACATATATTCGCGGAACAAACGTTATGGAAGTTTCGGATGTCTCAGTAGGATCTTTCAAGTTGGATTTCATTCAAAACGTGATTAACGTGGTTCATATACTTTTTTCCTGTGACTAAAGCTTTGGAAAGTACTAGTGTGCGAAGAATCACTGTTTATCATCAACGTGCTAGTGTGACTGGGACCGAATGCAGTCTGCTGCGTATGCAAGATTTTATAAACCAGAATTCATACCTACCAACCCTAAAAAATAAGACACACCAATAACAAAGAGGATATACATACAGGGATAAATCGATAAAAGAATAAATATTTGTATATGTGTCCTCAAAAATGTATAATATTCCTAATTACCGTATCATCATTTTTTATATATATATATATTTATAGAATCATAAGATCAAGAGAGTATAGGGTATGAAGATGCACTCATATTTGGAAACATCAGCTCTCCAGCTACAAGCGCAACCTCTACAGTTAATAATCAAATTCTTCCTGCATTTAAGTATATAACTTCAGATCCATTATGTTTTGTTTTTGTTGTTTCAGGCCGTCCTCAACAAATGATCCTTTTGAGCACCATACTAATGTAGAGTACCTAGCCGCTGAAGAACTAGGAAGAAATATGGACAATTGCGAAAGACTTTTCCCAGAGTGTAGAGCTGATTTTCTTCAGCAGTTCTCAAAATTCGCAATGTAGTGGGAGATCTGGTAGATTGAAAGACCCACTGTGCTGTGCAATGTACTCTATTAAACAAATTCGCAATTATACATAGGTTTAATTTATTTAATTTCAGAATACCCAATACAGAATTTGGAGGTTTGTTCCATGCGCTACATGAGAAATTGTATGTTTTTTATTCCACAATACATATTAAGATCAATACAAGATAATTTCGGGAAATCACAAATCCCGTTTGATATTTGAGGTTTGACCTGTTCAATTGCTAAAGTTCCCAAGCTGTGTGATAGTTTCTATGATTGAAATTTTACAATCCGCAAATATTTTTGAACATAGTCCATTTGATGATTCCCCTAGTCTGTGTGCAGCGTAGTATTCATTATCTGCATGATCAAGTACGTCTTCATCAGTGGTTGTTGGTCTGAAACGTATTCAGTATTATGATATAACAATATTGTGTATATTAAAAAAACATTTGTTTTGTTAAAGTTACATTTTCTCAGAGATATTTAGTTTCAAACGGTATAATAGTCCAATTTGAGCCCATTCAAGATCAAACGAGCAAAATCTCCACTGAAAAAAAATGCTACGTGATTGTTTAGAAAGATCAAAAATTTCATTAAGACCTCCATATTATATTCTAGCTTACGTTACTGCATGAAGAATAGATTTCAGAAATTTAGCCTCGACTGTGACTGCCAAATGATTTCTATTATAAGGTAGAGATAATTTATAATAGTCACGTTTGCCCCTTTACATAAAATCAATGGTCTTCATCACCCTTTGGCCCTTCGTATTTGACGAAGCAGCAGTTAGATCAAATTTGAACCTTCACAATTTTCGTAAGCTTCATGCTTTTTGTTTACAGTATCCTAACAGAAATGGCTTACGAATAAGATGTGTGTGATCTTCTATGGTTAATGAGTCATTTGTAATAAATAAAAATAGTTTGAGCTAGTTTAAAAAGAGACTATTATAAATATTGTGGCATCAAACACTTACGTAAAAAGTGTATGTAATAATTCTTCGAAGATCCCATGCTCCTGATCTATAGGTGTTTCGGCTGCTTCACAAATGGCTTTCAAGACACACGATTTACCTCCAAAACTATGCCTGTGGGAAAATAGAAATACTAGTTTATCAGTTGATTTACGGTGGTTATAACGATAGACAAATTAATTATAGGTTTTTTGAGAATATATGTTTGATAGCTATATCATTTTCAAGTGTGTATCTGAGATCTTTATGAATAAAGTACAGTAGTACAACTTCAAATGCAAAACCAATCTTCCATCCCGATATTCTCAGCATGGAATGTATATCTGTATACGTAAATTAACTATGTCGCGGCTTTCGCAGAAATTTGAGTTCCTTAGCAAATACCTCTGGGAAATTATACTGCAAAATATTCACAGCGTAGTCTCCCACGTAATTGGTATCTGAAATCCTACGTAGTGGGGTGAAACGTGTTTCATTTAATATTAAATGAACAATGATTGGACTGCGATTTCACAAGTTTGTCTAGTACAGAGATAGCCGACCTTCCACTACCCACGCATAAACGAGGAAAGCACATGGATCGCCAAAATTTTCGAATTCGAAGTGATGTGTTTTTTCACGTTTTATGAAATCCTGATTCTGAGAGTCATGTGACTCATTTCCGTCGTTTTATGATTTTGTTCGTCAACATTTTTTTTACGCATCATTTTAGTAGAAGTATTTTACGACAACTGAGAAAAATATGATGTGGGCCTGTCACTAAGTTTTCGTAATTGGTGCGAGTTCCGAGTTCCGAATTCCGAGTTACAAATTCCGAGTTCCGAGTTCCGGGTTCCGGGTTCCGGGTTCCGTGTTACAAGTTCCGTGTTCCGAGTTCCGAGTTCCGGGTTACGAGTTCCGGTTTACTAGTTCCGAGTTAGAGTTCCCAGTTACGAGTTTTGAGTTCCAAATTTCAAGGTCAGCATTTCGGATTCTGGCTCTCGAGTTCCGAGTTCAGAGTTCCGAGTTCCGAGTTCCGAGTTCCGAGTTCCGAGTTCCAAATTCCGAGTTCCAAGTTTCGGGTTCCGGGTTCCGGGTTCCGAGTTACAAGTTCCGAGTTCCGGGTTACGAGTTCCGGTTTACTAGTTCCGAGTTCCGAGTTGCGAGTTCCGATTAGAGTTCCAGTTCCGAGTTCCGAGTGCCGCGTTCCGAGTTTTGAGTTCCAATTTCAAAGTCCGCATTTCGGATTTCGGGTTTCGAGTTTTGAGTTCCCAGTTCCTAGTTCGTAACTCCGACTTCCGCGTTCCGAGTTCCGAGTTCTGAATTCCGAGTTCCAAATTCCGAGTTCCAAGTTTCGGGTTCCGGGTTCCGGGTTACAAGTTCCGAGTTCCGGGTTACGAGTTCCGGTTTACTAGTTCCGAGTTCCGAGTTGCGAGTTGCGAGTTCCGATTAGAGTTCCAGTTCCGAGTTCCGAGTGCCGCGCTCCGAGTTTTGAGTTCCAATTTCAAAGTCCGCATTTCGGATTTCGGGTTTCGACTTTTGAGTTCCCAGTTCCTAGTTCGTAACTCCGACTTCCGCGTTCCGAATTCCAAGTTCCGAGGTCTGAGTTCCGGGTTCCGGATTCCGCCCATAGCGTGGAAAGTAAACACTTAAATCCTAGAGACTTACATGTCGGCCAGCTGCTCCAATGATCTGTACACATCCCATCTGGATACAACAGAGCGCTTGTCGCGTGTCCTACGGCCGTAATCCTGGATCATTAGTTGAGTAGTGTTTGTCGGCATTGTGTAAAACGCTCGGAAAGCCCAGCCTACAATGACGGCTTCCGGTTTTACTGCTACCGGTACACCGATGCCAATAATGAGCTAGAAAAATTAAATAGCGTTAAGCAGATAGTAGACTAAGCATTTAGATTCACAGTCTTTGGATAGTTTGGCCAAAATCGCGATAATGCGTTACAATTACGTAAGACCCAGGTAGTGTTTGAAAGATAATGACTATTCATATTCCGAAGAACCAGTCACTAAACAACAAGTTCTTTAACACATCACTGCAAGTCTTATTTCTTCAGCTTTCTTGATATTAGTTATTCAACAGGGCATCTTCAAGTCTTGAATCGCCTATCACCTTGGTGAAAATTGTGATTCGTTTTTATATAAATATAACTCTTCACACCAAACAGAGCACCGTTATTTCCAAAATTGGATTCATTGGATCACTGCTAAAATGGCAGTTTTCTCGAAATTCGAAATGTTTGGTATTTAAAGTTAGATCACAAAATATTTTTGATTCATGGTGAGTTGATCTTAAAAAGAATCCTTTTTCCTGGTTAGAAATTCAAAGTTTTAGAGGATGTCTTTGTAATTTAAGTGAATTTCAAGATAATCAAAATCTCTCAGAAGTTATGCATGACGTAATATTATCAATTAACAATTTCAACATTCAATTTTGGCAATGGTGTGGTTGATTCAGGCGTTTTCATATGAGCACTGATCTTGAGGCTGCAGGAAAGTAGGATACATTTATTATTGAAACTGCCATGGTATATGAATTAAGTCCAGCAATTCAAACTACCTTCCAGTAACACCAAGATGGAGGTGCTTCTTGTCCGACCAAATGGACAGCACATTCACCACAATTTCAATTCAACATTCTTTTTGCTACCAAAAAATACTTGTTGACTTTTTTACATTAAATGCATATATATTTGTTTTGAATACAAGGGAAATATAGATTCATAAATGAAAAACAGAAAAATGTAATGACTACTGAATATATACCTGGATTATGTTTATAGGTCCTTCAGGAAATATCAGAAATCTTTTTTTTCTGTTGAGGGTATTTCCACTTTTCAATACAGCGTCACTGATACTCGTCAAACATAGCAAGAATGCGAAAACATCAACTACGAATTTTATACGCATTCTCTTCTGTGGCACCTAGACTGCGTTGATGTTTTGCTTGTCGGTTGAGTAAATGTCTTCACATGGCCTTCAGTATGCAGAGAAGCACATATTGACTAATGGCTGAAGATATGTACAATGCAGTTCAAAACAAACCGAAATCGGTCGTTGTGTGTTGTAAATATTTCATGAGTACATTGTGAGACAGATATAAACAAATAAACTATACAAAGAATCTGTAGTGCAGCTTCTGTGAGTTCTTTCTAAATGAAAATGATACCTGGCGTTGGTGGTATGTTCAGCATTACATTTCATAAATTTGAGCAATTTTACAAGGTTCACACCAAATGATGTCGAAGCTTAGAGTATTGTTACTTCAAAATAAAGTGAGTTGAAATGAAGGAGCAAAATATTTCAATACCAAAGTTCTTAAATCGGTTCAATATACTTGGATTTATTTGCAAATCTAATCTTGTAACATCGTCGTCTCAGTGAAAAAATACCAAGTCAAAAAAAACACATACGTATACGGACTCGATTTATGGTTGACTGTGTCATTGAGTGTTTGTATCATCGACTTGTATCCTAGGATAGTCGGAAATGAAGTTTAAAAAATGTGATCCCCCAAATATTCTCTTATATCTCCATTAACTATAATAGCTGTTTCTGTCTCATAACAGCATAAAAAATTTAGATTACTAGATTGCATTCGTTGTAATGTCTAAAGATCTGCAAACGCAGGTAATGAAAACGTGAATAAATAATATTAAATCGTACGGATTTTATGAAATTTTTTCAATATGATTTATATATATATATATATATATATATATATATATATATAACGCAGGTAATGAAAACGTGAATAAATAATATTAAATCGTACGGATTTTATGAAATTTTTTCAATAATAAAATCCGTACGATTTAATATTATTTATTCACGTTTTCATTACCTGCGTTATATATATATATATATATATATATATATATATATATATTGTAGTTATTTACACTATGCTGATTTTGACGGATCATGTATGAAGCTAACAGGATTCAGGAAATTCTAAATTTTTGAGTATATATTAATATGTGCCTCGTAAATGTGACAGTGTCAAGTAAATTACAATAATTTTTGTGTTTAAATATTTAGCACAGATGGAAACTGCATATATGTTGCCTAACTCACAAAGTATTATCAGGCACCTTTCAGATATTTGTTTAGGAAAAAAGTATGCAAAATCGAATCTGTTGAAAAGTAATTCGTTTACATTGCTCCAATATTTTATAACACAATACTTCAAGATTCTTAAGTTTCAGTTTAAAATCAACCTTGGAAAATAATAATAATAAACTTATTTTAAAATATCTACCTTTTTTTTTAGTTTTACAGTTATAATAACGGTGAAAATTGATAACAAAATTCTAGTCAACTGTATATGGTTTAACCAAACCATATCATATAGTATCAAAACTTGCTTTTTTTCTTCATTTACTACTTTTTTAATTAAGGTGAGTGGAAGAATGGGAGGTCTCGATTTTCTTTGGTAAACAATGTAATTTTTCTTCATATTGTAATTTTTATAACGATTGTTTATATCTTTATCAATGAAAGCGAAAATAGGGTTAAAATGCAGCTTTGTTCATTAGGTCTCACAATTGAGAGAAAGAAGATTATTTCACTTATTAAATCCCTCGGTTTGGAAACGCAGTTCAATTATAAATTTATTATATAAAGCCGCACCTCAGCTGAAACTATTGGCACACGATGTTTGAAACACTGAAGCACATTTATAAATAAAATATGGCAGCCTTGCTCATACAAAGCACGACTTCATACCACGTGTTAACCTGAAGCTATGAATTATCATGATGACAAACTTATGCATTTTCTGTAATACGTAAAAAAATATTTTTTACACTACAGACAGTTCGAATGTATAAGCAGAGTTATTTTACTGGCTGCTCCTCAATTACCTGTGGAATGTATAGCTTGGCTTATAATTCATGTCGAGCGTCGACCTTTTGGTGTTAAACGCATTCTCCAAATAATAATTCTATGTTCAAATGCAGAGAGATTAACACTATTATGCTGCTTGCGTTAGCGTTTAATCTTATTTAATGTAACGTTTGAAGCTCTAATTGTGTTTTGTACATACACCTGATGATGTATGCATACATGTATATGTAATCGCTGAATAGAGCACTGCGCTCGACGGCATACCCCATTATCATCTGGTTTAACAACCGTTGGTTTAGCTTTTGATCCTTGAATTCACACAACTATTTTGAAACTTTTGTTTTTTTTCTATTGAATATATATTTGCACTGGTATATTTTTGGAAATAAAACGCCGTGTCAAGATATTTTTTACTAAAACATGTTTGTCCATAGAGAATGTTCACAAGTTGGGTACATTTCGGAACAATTGTGATTTTTATTAGCTGCTTTATCGTAGTGGTCTTCGTCTGGATAGTCTTCGTGGGGCTTTATCCTAAAAAAAACTTCTATTAATATAACAATAATAATTCATTAAACGTAATGAGGATTCATTAAACGTAATGCTAGCAAAGAAAAAAAACTAAAACAACTAATCTAATAACTCATAATTAGAAAAGGTAGAAAAAAACAAATTTTCGCCATTGAGGTTTGAGCCACATCTGCTGCAATCTAAGTAGATACTTTAACTAATTGTAGTGAATTAAGGTTTTTAACTTTTTTACAGGACAGCTTCTATTTAGCTAAAACTAAACGCTGAAAAGCAAGGTGATTGTTGTTGTTTACAACCTGAATATAGCTTTGAAAATTTCCTCCATCAGTGTTCCTTTGCCTTCTTCTACTTGGCTGACTTCACAAATTGCTTTTAGTAAACAAGCCTTCCCGTCTCTGCTCAACCTAGAAATGTATGAATTGTTTTTTATCACGAGACGTAGAAAGAAGTGATACAGAATAGAGAAATTATTAAAAAATATCCATTGCCTTCTGGAAACTATGTTGGTTTTTGCTTGAGCTGTCTTTAATGAAGTGGTAAAAAATATAGACAAAGGTTATTGACATCTATCGATTAACTGATTCAATTTAGAACTGTTTCTTGAATAACAGTGTTTCGGAACTACAGAATCAGTTCATGGTCGGTGGTAATAATAATGAAATGTTTCAATATTATTATAGTAAATACAGAACATGTTTACATTGATATCAGATCCATCATGGATGGCAATATATTCATGTATATTGAAGATGTTCTCATTAGGTAAAACTCAAGATAAAATTGTGTGATTCTTGATCTTACAAATAAACGTCGTTTTGTGTAACGCGTTTCGCTATGATCTTCAAATTATTGTCAGTGTCTCTACTGCCAGACCACCAAGCTAAAAAGTAATATATGTCTAAAGGATGTCATATGTTTAGTGGAGGGCATACATTGAGTTTCAGCATTGATTAAGGACTCAAACAAATATGTTACTCAATGGTATCAGTCTTCAGCTGAATGATGTCAATATAACGGTACATTGTAAAAAGTGATAACGAAAAACAAGGGACATCGTTGTAAATTAGTTAATCCTTGTTGACAGGTGTCGTAGGGAAAATTGGTCACCGCTATTAGGCAGAGTCAAAGCTGTGAGTACCTTGTCTGCGTAAAGTAGCCTATTGGCAGCGTCACTTTGCGCAACACTTAGAGATCACCCACACCCTTAACTGGGTTAGGTATATACAAGCGATTTGCGCTCTAGTCCTAGATTGACAGGCTATACTGACGAGCTTAGGCTAAAGACAACCTAAAGAAGGTCATATATATTCTCTATATTATAGAGAATACATGTAATAACCTGGCAGGCTTCAACAAACGTAGGGAGCTCTGACTATTGAACCGGAGGAGGGATTAACTTCATTTGTTGGTAGGGATCCCCACAGGTCAATGCAGATTGAACAGGCACTTCACACTCATAGAACTGGTCAAAGACCCAACCTGTCAGAAGTGCTGGGAGGAGGAGGTGACCTCGTTCCACTTCCTGGGTGAGTGTGCCGTATACAGCGGCCTTAAGGCTGAGTTGTTCGGTACAGCAGAGTTTGTCAAGAAAGAGTGTTACTCAGCGGAATGCTCGGACATCATGACGTTTATTAAAAGGTCTGTAAGGTTCGAGGAACTACAATGTCTGCCATAGTTCTAGTGATGGTCCTCGGGGTCCGTAAAAGGAGCCAAAGGTGGTCTACTTGCCAGTCTTTGCCTCCCCATTACTACTACTACTAGAACAACCTGTAAAGAAATTTCAAGAAAATTGTATTCATTATCCCATGAAACAGGAATACGTTAATTTTTTGGTATGTCTCACCCTGATCTGTATTTCAAGATATTGGTATTGGTGCAAAGCTTCAAATTTTAAATTTATGTTTTGTATTGATAAGTCGGCTTATTAATGCCAAACAAATACATTGTATATTTTTTCATTAGAATGTGAAAAATATTTCCACATGGAATTAACTTACGCAACAAATAATTTTTCCAGTTTATCATATAATGCCCTTCTGGTTCTCCGATGAAGTTCATGGAATACCGGATGAACGTAGTCCTTTTGATCCTTGTAGTTTCGCTTATGGTCTTGATTGTACCTCTTATAACTATATCTGTGAAGAAAATAACGTAAAGTAGCTAAGCTAAGCTTCTGGATTACGAAATATTAAGTATGCAGTGAAGGTACTTGAAGGTCATAGGCTTCTTAAAAATAGGTACACTGAAAAAACCAGTAGGCAAACATTTGAACGATTTTTGACTCGACAATCAGTACAACAAAATATCTCAATAATAAATAAAGTTCAATTTTGTTGTGCTACGTGTTCGTTTATTGCCAATTTGTCAAATATTCAGTTGTCTTCGACTACACAGCAAGATTTTTGGCTAATGGAAAGCGCCCATCCATGAAAACATCATTTTCATTGGATACAAAGAGCCGTTCCATAACCGATTACATAAGTATGTGATCATCATCAGTTAATTGTTGTATATAAATAATAAGTTACAGATAAGTTTCAGGAGTAACATTGCTTGGGTTTTGTAAATTGAGCGATGCCAATTAATTTTCTGTTATAAAAACATCAGCTTCCTCTGTAGCTTTTTCATTCATCGCGCCATTTTTATAAATATGATACTCTGACAGCCATTTGTAATGTTGGGATGGCTTCCCGCAGATATATTACAACCCATTTCATTTTAAATTCACTTGTCACTATAAATTTAAAGTGGTAAATTGTCGTCCCTCTTCCTCCTTCCGTCGTTCAGCTCTGGAAATTGAATTTTGTAGATGTATGGGTGAATTTTATCGCTGCGTCTACAAAACGCAGCTTCCAACATAAACATCAATAAATAAACTGTAATTGTAGATACTTTTAAATGGTGAAAATTATCCATTATTAAGAAAAAAATGCGCACTTTGTATACAAGGTTTTATAAATAAACTATGTCTTCAGTGACGCATTATACCTTATGTGATGGTGACGCGACAAGGAAGCCTTATAGGTCACTGCATCAAGTATGGACATGGAAAGTGTATAGTAGTCAGGGCAGCAGCTCTCCAGACACAAGAGCAGTATTTTAAGTAAGGTTTTATCCTGTGTTTATACAATGTAAGAATGTTGACTGGTGAGAAGATCTTCAGAGCTGACCATTTTCCAGCAACTAGTATTCGTGTCAAAAAACCAATTTTGATTTTCACTAACTGCGGGGTTACTTTGGTTATTCTTACCTCTCTCCTCAAACAGCAATGACGAATAATGTGTTCCTCACAGTATGGAAAAACACGTCCAGATTTCGCAAACAGGTGATATTATAATTTAATTCAGCAACGTATTATTTTTTGCAATAGTAACGAATTGCGATGGTTTTATAAGACGATTAAAAACATTGTTGTGAATTCAACACAGAGCTAAAAAATTTTGGTTAGACAATTCTGACCAGAGTCCTTACGTGGGAAAAAGTACACCCTTGACTTGTTTGATATCTCGAAACGTTTTCACTCGTTCAAACAAAAAAATCAAGATTCCTTATGAGTAACCTTCAGAAAGAAATCCAGAAACACTCACCCACCACTTCGGCTTTTTGTGGATCTGGAAATTGAATTCTGCGGTACACTTTCAATGTCGCCGTGCTTTATGTTCGCCCGTAAAAAGGGGTTATAGAATGCTGTCTTTGCCAGATGGGGTGACCAACTGCCGGAGGCAAGTCCGTACGATGGAAAATCGATCCTTTCCGGGAGAGGACTATCATCTGGAGGGTAGTAAGATTGATCGGAGTCCACTTCATCGTAGTGACCATGGTCGCTGAAGGTCAGGTGCTGGAAACAAGTGAAGATGTGAAGGAAGAACTCGGCACTGGTCATGAAATTGTGTGAGGTGTGAAGTTACTAGTCATTTTCAAGATATACATGGGCGATTCTTAGATAGCTGTGATTTATTTATTATTCGACATAATTTTTTTTATCAGAAAATTATAAATATGATAAATTTGATAGTATTTTACCCTCGACATTGTATATTAAAGCATAGGTATTCATGGATCATGAGTCACTTACAGAAATATAGCCAAAATGTGAGTACCGCGGCATGTCTGATTTTGAACAGTATCAAGAAACTAAAAAAAAACGTATTGTTATTTGTTTCAGTAAAATAATTGATAGGTAAGATGGATCATAGAGATAAACCACATAATAACAAAATTGTATATCAGATTAATAATGAATAAATGTACATAAACTTACTGTTTGGCAAGCAGTGTATATCATGAAATTTCGCGATCCAGTATTCCAAGAAATCTATAGACTTATTTTTTAGTTCTTTTCATAAACTTTTATCTGATAAACCTTATCTAGTCAAACGATTTGCATTTCAATCAATGCTAATTAAAAACCGAGTACCTAAAATTATTCATTTATTCGAATTTTACCGGTAATGTAGTCGGTGCCTCGGTGGTAGTCTTTTCACCCTTCTTTTTGCCCAACAATTCAATCAATTCGTCCGGTTCTGAGGGTAATTCCCATGCCAAGGCTGCCGTCGCTCCGAATGTGAATATGGCTCCTACACCAACTGATGGCATGGTCAGACAGTACACTGAAAATGCAAGAGATAAGGTCAAGTAGATGGACAAAAATGAAATTCTGAATCTTTGAATTAAATACAATTTTTCAATGATTCATGTATAATCGGTATTTTTTGAAGAAGTTAGCATACTTTTACAAGCTGGTAGATTAAAATACAGCTTTTTCAAAAGATGCTTAACTGACTTAGTCTCTAGTTGCTGGACAAGAAAACTTTTATAAGAACTCAACTGTTATTGAAATATCAGTTCATCTCTCAAACAATAAGAAACCCCAGAATATCTTTGATAAACTACGTAATAACGTTTGTTTTATCAGAACTGAAGGGTCTAGTTTACTATGAGGTTGTCAAAAAACTTGAAAAATTGCTATTGCGATTTACAAGCGTAATAATTTTTGGGGGGCGTTTCAGAGGTGTAACACTCATGTCCAAACTATATCTAAACTAGTGATATAAATTATAGCTTGTTACAACTGAATTTAACCTGTCTCTGAACACTACGCCGATCCTAATTGATACTTCATCCCAGTATAACCGGGATAAAGATATTGAACTCATTATGTTCAGTCAGTCTAATCAGACGTAAGGCTATCAATTATCTTTTATAAGATTTTATGTCAAATCACTATCATATCTATGGAGGAATCAAAATAACAATTACCAAGTTGTAGCGAACTTCCAGCAGGAAATATCAAATATCGTCTCTTCCTAGACAAACTCCTTTCCACGCTCCTGCCTGCCTCTTCAATATCATCCTGTAGACTCCTCCTTTGAGTCTCATTGAAGTTTTCCGTGCTGTAATTTCCCCATGCGACAATAAAATCTAATTCTGAAAGTAACATAAGAATACCAACGGTCAGCAGATGCGCCATGCTTGATTCGAGGTGATGTTTTCTTAGGTTAGTCTCATTCGACGGAACTGTATCGTGTTTGCTATACTCATTTTCACTTGGAACTGGTCTTGAGTGAATAACGTTGCTTGTTAATTTGCTAGATTTCACAGGGAGTACTATAACTACATATATCCGTTCTCATATTATCTTGAATGCGAATGTGTCACCCTTCAGAGATCAAGACTAATCAATACTGAAAATAAAAAAATAATCAGAAAACCAATAAATAAAATTCATCTAGCGAATAATAGAAACCACTATATTTGAAATACAAATAAAATTTTGCCAAACACTTACTAGATAAGTTTGATTTCGGACTTCCATTGTCTATAAAATTCACCATCATCACCAACAACAGCAAAGTGTACAGCAAACCCAGCGTAGACATTAAACCAATCTGACAGCCACTCATAAAAAAGATCAATAGACTACAACTGGACCAGACAACAAACAATGACCGACAAACAGCCACGTCAGCAGACCGGAATACCGCGCATCGGGAACCAATCAGAACAGACCGAGCACAACGACACGTCACCGGACGGGGTATAAATAGGCATGAAAGGAACGTGTTCGCCAGTTCACCTGAAGACGATTGAAGATAGCACATCAATCGAAACGTCGTGATACTCAAAATTTTATAGACAATGGAAGTCCGAAATCAAACTTTTCATAAATCCACCTTGTCTACAAGTTTCAAACAACACTTACTAGATACTAATCATAAAGTCGGCAATGACAATAGAATGACCGTACTCCATACTTGTAATAAAATACATGATCTAAACTTCATGGAAACTAAAAAATATCTGCAAAATCCTGACTTCCTTGTAGAAAATAAGCAGACTAATCCTCTGAACTCATTTTTTATCGACATACTACTATAAGTTTCCATCTATTTGTACTCTATATTAACTTAACTATCTAACAGTCCGACGATGATTTAAATATAAATCGAAACGCGTTACTGGAAGAAAAATAACTGTGTGTTAAATACACAATCCTTCTACCCGAAAAAATGAAATGGTTGCAACAAATGTATGATTTATTTTGCTATCCAAGCTGCGTATGGAATAACCTTAGTAATGTTCCGACTAGTTATGTCAAAAAATAAATCACAGAACAAATGCAGGGATTAACTATAGAATAGATTAAAAGTCTATAATAACGTATTTAGTATTGAAATTATGGCTTTAGGATTTGAGATCCAAGAATAGAAGAAACTTGAGGAAAAACGTATACGCAGATCGACTTACTTGAAGCCAGAATGGTAATTGTTATATTTTTTTGTAGTGTAGAGACTTGAACCCATTCCACTCTATTGCGTATGCCAAACATATTTGTTGTTCAATGATTTTGATTTTTATGAGCGTTTCAGTTATAAAACTTCTGAAAGTTCTTTGGTTCTTCCGTCTGATATGGCAGAAAGCAGATATTTTAGGGCCCAAATAATCTCCACCACTCTTCAAGCACTGGTAAGTGAAAGGAGTGCACTACCGAGTTAAAAGTTATATATTATTCCCATGACAAAAAGGTAAAAGAACAGAATCTATTATTTTGTTTTCTGGCGTATATAATACACTCACATCAATCTATGTCATAAGCACTGTACAGTAATGGTATATTACATAATGATGTAACATTTTTGCATGCATCTAAAAACTGTGATTAATGAGTTGATGTGAAAGAAACCCTTTCACGAAACTTTTTTGATAAAGCCGTTTCGTACGCATTAGCGTTTTGCCTAGAGCTTACCAGATTATTTCATTACATCCAACATCATAAGCCAATTACAATAAATAAATATAAAATAATTCAATTCAATCCAGGTTTTCATTAATAGATATCTACGGAGGGTCTTACGGATTTTTTTGCCAAGGACAATATCGAATGAAGAACTGCGGAAAATATCAGGGTTGAAGAAAGTAGGGACGGAGATCAGACAGAGAAAGTGGAATTGGATGAGTCACATTCTGCGAAGAGGAACAGAAGAATCGGTAGCCAGAACGTCGTCAGACTGGAATCCTCAAGGAAACAGACACATTGGAAGACCCAAAGTGACCTGGAGAAGAACAGTTACAGACGAGGCTAGAAGAATGGGCTAGACATGGAGAGAGATAAAAGCGCTTGCGAAGAATAGATCAGACTGGCGTCAGTTTGTAGATTCCTTAATGGAATGATGGGACTATATATATATATATATATATATATATATATATATATATATATATATATATATATATATATATATATATATATATATATATATATATATATAATTAAATTCAATAAAACTTTTATATAAAATAACAGTAGAAGGCCATGTAGTATACCTTTGAAATCGAAGTTCAGTTTTTTGTCCAAACTACTAAAAGCCTTAGAAAAAAATAAAATGAGCATATGAAGTTATATCTCCACGACGCGACGATTTTATTTATTTAGAATAAAAATGATAAGCGACTTTTCTGTAAAAAGTGACTATACTAAATTTACAAATTGCTTTTTTGCCACGGAATTCCCAAATAGCAAATTCTCAAAGAAAGGTTACTTGATAACTATCCAAGGTCAATCTCCCCATCTTTTAAGTGTATGCTCTCCACTACGCATCAGACCTGCTATATACATGCATGTTTCGTCTAACTGTAGAGAGCAATCGGGTGGTTTATACGTAACCCAATTAAGGGTGTGATAGCAACATCAACTCATCTCCAAGTGTCGCCCTCTATGGAGAAGCCCATTGGCAACTTGCAATGTCAAAGGTCCTAACACTTTGACTGCCTTGAAGTGGCAGCAGATGTCCCGTACGACAGTTGTCAGCTTCTGATGTCAACGAGCAGTGATAACGGTACATCGTAAAAGTGTACACGAAGATGTCGATGTAAATCAGTTCACACTTTTTGACAGATGTCGTAAGGGACATCTGTTACCGCTTCAAGGCAGTCCAGGTGTTACGACCTTCGACTTCGTAAGTCACCAATGGGCGTCCCCATAGAGGGATAGAGATGAGTTGAAATCTCAGTTTTTTGGTTCCTTGTAATGTATAGTTCGCCAGCATAAAAATGATCCCTTGTATATTTATCCAGAATATTGTTCTACCCTTGTTACTGTTTCCCTCAGTGCAGTAGTTTTCAACCCTCTAATTCCCAGTCAATCAAGTGCTCGCCCAGAGCAAACCAGAAAATACTCGTACCCCATGCTACCGAATGCGACATGTCGGTTTGCGCTGTTCTCCTTTTTTCCCTTTTGGTCAGCATTTCGACGATTGCATTAATTCGGTGGACGAACGGTTATTCGTCGGGTCATCGTAACTGTAATGTGTTTGCGTTACTTGTTTTCTACTTTAAGTAGATTAGTTCAGGTAAATAATGCTGTTTTATTGGTCCATGCTGTTTTCAACATATATACAAGGTGTACCAGATTTGTAACGAGGAATGCTTAGTCAAAGATATGACTCACAAATAGTTCATTTTGATTAATTTGCAAAGGCCGCATGTTTTAAATCAATGACATTGATTGAAATAGATCTCGAACATTTGGATAATGTATGAACTATAGTATATTCATATAAACAATCAGGATTATTTTGCTTCCTGATATTTTTATCTCACATATATTTTGAAAGGACATCTTAAGAGCATTATTTCCAGTTTATATTAACTGTGGATTTTATTAGATGAAACACAATGGAGGCTCAAAGCATGTATGTACAAACTTTATATACAGATAATATATGATATCCACAACGCTTTATATCACGATATAATGGTGCACTTAAGTGTTATCGTATCCTTCGTAATATCCCAAAGCCAGATCGATAAGGGATATTGCACATCCTGGATAAATTTCAGAGCAGTCCTGCTTAACGGTTTTCCCCTTATTGTACGATGAGTGGTAAAGATGATGATCGATAGGCTCATCCGATGATAGCAGTTCACCAGGAAACCTGTCGAACATATAACTTAGTTAAGGCTAATTATAGTTATATATATTTTAATTCAGTTGCCAGATAAAGTAAATAAAACCAAGGTTAGTTAGTGAATTTATGCAAATTAGAAACGAATTTTGAAAAAATTACAGTATTTACATGTAAGCTGTTACATTTCAAAATAAGTTACTATTCAGGAAGATATGACTACAAAATGAGTTATTCAAGTGGAGTTTCAGTTTGACGGCATTGAACAAGTTACATATGATAACATTACTGAAGCGAATAAACTATAATTACCAGTAACACCCATATTTTATACAAATTAATTTAACTATAGATATTCGCTGGAGAGTTTGTGTGTTTTGTTCGATCATAGAGACAGTGACAATCTGTAAGACGATTAAAGCCCACTGTGGCCTAAACATACGAAAGTTTCAGTAATTTTTCATAAAATATGAATATCATCAAAACAGATATAATTATTGAGTGATTGTTGCTGTCAATGTAATTTAACAAAATAAATTGTGTCCTTCCTTTCTTCCTGTTTATTTCAAATTATTCTCAAAATATGTTGTATGCATAGATACACGTTTACTATACCAACTTTCTCTTGCTTTCTTTAGATTTCATAACTCATTGTATAATATTTTAATTTACTCAACTAATTATAAAAAGTAATGTCTCTACCATAACAGAATTACCCAAATAGCTTTTTTAAACTCAGTTGTAAAATAATAATAATAATAATAATAATAATAATAATAATAATAATAATAATAATAATAATAATAATAATAATAATAATAATAATAATAATAATAATAATAATAATAATAATAATAATAATAATAATAATAATCGATCGATCGATTTATTGAAAAGGATTTAATTTTTTGACGGAAAGGTGGTGAGAAATACTCTTTACATATTTTGAGTATTTCATTATATATGGCCGCAACGTTATAAGAAAAACTACGTTTGAATAGGGTTATTCTAATAATTTTATGTTGGGGTGAACTTATATGAATATCCTGAATAAATGAAATGTTTTTTCTCAACTAAGCTGATTTTGAGGTGATTAATAATTTATGTATGAAAACTGAATAGTGATACTTAACTAAATCATCAATTTTCAATCAACTAAGTATTGGACACTTTGTTGATACATGATCAAATTTGCGCAGCATAAAGATAATATGTACACAATTATTTTGAATTACTTGAATTATGTTTTTGGTGAAGTGGTCTAAACATGGATAATATATAATATTCGAATAATTCAGAACATAATCGTAGTTATCATGAAACATTTAAAAAAATGTTTTTTGAGAAAAACACTGTATTAGAGCTCATATCGTAGTAAATGTTGTGATGAGTTGTCGGTAATAAATAATTCATTGGATAAGACCTTTAGAGATAAAATCAACCTTATTATCTTGGACATATGTTTGAAAAGTCGTGTTATCTAATAACCACTGTCACCCTCTATCATTTGTGGTATTGGTGTGTTTAGTACCTTAAACTTACGATGATATTAGCGTAAAAATGTATTGTGTTCATAGATCAGAAATTGTATGATACTTACTTAAGGATTATCCGTAGGAATTCTTCAGATAGGGATTTTGGCCTGATACTCAATTTATGGGAAGCCTCGCATAATGCCCTATATAAGCAGGATTCTCCATCGTAGCCCATACTTAAAAAATATAATTGCAGCAATATTACTACACATAATTCCATAATCGACCGATAAAGGACATTTCATCTATTTTGATCTCTCATCTCAGTATATACTTCAAAAACACTGCACATAATGCAACAGAAAACTCAAACTTATGTTGCATACATCTTGCAGTTTGAACGATATGCTTGTAGTTATAATATTGGTGAGAGTATTCAATAATGGTGGAAGTGCTAGAAAATACATTGAACAAAATTTGTTATATTTGCTTCAAATGCCCATAGAAGCTTTGCTAAAACTAAAAAATCTTTACATTGATATTGCGTGTATATTTTTGGAAAACATTGTAAGTATTTTTGAAACTTACTCCTGAGCACCACTGCTCCATTATTTTTGAATGTTTTTTTTGTTTTATGAAAAATAGAGCCAATCAAGCAGAATGAACTCCATGTTTATAATTAGCACCATAAAATTAGTCAGAATTCGCTCACATATCATTAGTGATAAAATTAATGTTAACCAGTGTGGTAATACTTAACTTATACATACACTCTTACCTTTCAATCACAGATTCCATCTTCTTGTATAAATCTCTCCTAACCCTTCTCTGATTTTTGTGCCTGTCTGTGATGAAATCAGCGATAGTCGATTGGTTAGGTAATGTATACGCTACTCCCCAATTGACCCCTTCGAAGAACAAACCAATATTCGTTACTGTGGATATTGTAGGGCAAAGGGTCACCTATAACAAGAACATGGATAAATGAATAGAAATGAGGTCAAATAGATCGACTTAGCACTTCCCATCTCCGCTGTAATACCTGTTTCTGTTCGAAAATATCATTCTCTGGAATAAATAACTGGCTCGAGATATAAATAGTCTCCAGATTCCTTAAATATTAGAGTGGAGCACATCCCTAAGAACTGACTTCAATTTGCAAACCTTCGCACGATTCTATCTTAGTAATGAAGTGGGTTTGAATTTTATGAACACATCACGTAAATTGGCAGTTCAGACAAATTTTCCTTCCTTCAGATAGTTTGTGCAAAGTCGTTTTCGTGAGACATACACAAACATTCATGTACATTGTCCAATGTTATCCATACGTGGAGCAGAGCGATTGAGTGACTTCTGAACAAACCTTTTCCCATGGGTTTCCACCCTGTCTATGTCAGTGATTGAATCAGAAATCGAAAGAACTGCCGAATGGTAAGCTACAAATGAAGTTCAGTTTAATGCACAGAAGACCAAGACAACAACTCTGACAAGAAAGATGTGTTACTTGAGTCATCTTTTATCAATCTTCCTAGAATTTATATCGACAATAACATGTTCTAGCAGGTTTATGTTGCCGGCTTTGCTAGGTCGACGTACCAGAAGCTAAGGGCACTCTATGAAGCTTTTCCGTCTTTGTCAAAGCAATAAACTAGAAATGATACATTTTGAAGAAAAATTGCAGAGAAAAAGATAGGTCATTTCAATTAAGTAGATTGGTTTTCTGCGAAAAATATGTTGTACACATACAAAAAACAATCTCTCGCCTTCAAAATGTTGAGCAATTACAATAGTTGCCCCTGTTGTTAAAAAAACTCACTGTAATAGTGAAAGGGAGCTAATTTTTTTCGAAAATATATTTTTTATAAGGATTACTAAATCATAGAGCTTTAGCACTTATATTTTCGACACAAGAACATAGCTCACGTTGCCAGACCAAAAACAAAGACAATAAATCGAATAGTAGCTAGTTGCCGCTACCCATATATAGATTTATAAACTGAGTTACAGTAAAACAGCTAAAACTGACTCACAATAAAAGTAGATCCCTCGGGAAACGCCACGTATCTCTTTTGTCTTCCGTTAGAAGCGTTTGCTTCCATTTCGAGCGTTGTAGAGAAAAGTGCACACACACAAAAAAACCACTTCATCATTCGAGATGCTGCATCGCCCAGAAATCCATCATTTCAGATTTGTTGATCTGTAGAGGTCTGATTTTCCTGAAGACACTATGATGGGACGAGGCGAGTTTGTTTAACAAATTTGATGGTACCGTCGGATGCTGCATACATAACTGAGATTCTTTGTGATGGCACAACAGGTGACAGAAGTATACATAACGTATAACTTGTTGATCCTCGGTCTGTCGGTATGTCGTTCTGTCTACGAATGTAATTATTGCAGCAGATTGTTTGTGAAACTTCTGTTAGCATATACATTATTTGGATTGCTACAAGCTACAGTCATTCGACTATGGCTATTTGAAGCGAATTTTCCTCCTGGGTTTTGATAGTCACATATAATCTTTTAACCTTGTTATCCCACTTCACTTCCGTAAAAATTATGCACTATTATTCAACTATCACTAAAAATCTCATGAAGAATTGAGCGTATATTCTGATTCTTTTTTGAATAATTCCACCTACAATACAATAAATATCAATAATAAAGCAGCATCCGGAAATTTTAGTGTACCGGGGTTTTTGCAGACCTGTCCAGGGATAACTAAAAAATAATTAAAAGTAAAAAACTTTTTTAAAAGCAAGCTTTCATTTAAATGCACTAAAAAGTATGAAATTATATTTTTTGTGCATTCAGATGAAGGCTTGTATTTAAAAAAGTTTTTTGACTTTTAATTTATTAACTTTACCAATCGTAGAAGTTAGAAAATGGACCGATGACCTACTAAGAACACCAGACAAGTCCGTTATACCACTTAGCAGCTTTGCTGTAATATCCATCCATAATTGTCACGCGTTTTATCCTTACGCTCGTTTCACATTTCAGAAGTATGGGTGCGAGAGAGACAGTGTGCCTGATTGTGGTTTTGTTACCCTTTGTGGCGGATTATGCGGACTGCGGCAGACTTCTTTCCCGGCGTAAGCGGTATCTGACGTTTCCAGATGGGGCCAGCGTATCCGTAAGTCGTTTAATTTTATTTAATTATTGCTATAAAATCTCTGAAATAATCAGTATAATTCGTTGTTTGAAGTCAGAAGTATTCTTAAGTACAAAATATCAATGTTCAGAGATAGTATTTTGTGTTTGTTACCTTTGCATTCAATAACTATCAGATCAAATCGATATCTGTCCGTAACATAATGAATACATCATTTGAATTATCATATGTTACAGTTTTAGATCATTTCTTTTGTTTCCAAGTGAGCTGAGAATATCACATATTCTTATGGCTGTGCTATAACCAAACATATTCATAATTTGCAAAATAGCATCAATGTGAGACGTCGAAGGTGTACAGAGCCTACTTAAGTATTTTCACCTATTTTATGATCGAGAAGTGGTGACGTAATAAAGAATTCCAATAAGATATCAAAAAAAAACGAATCAGTGTATGATAATCAAATAAAAATAACTAACAGGTCAGTACCTAATTTAAGATCATATTCAATAAATGCTAAGGAGAAAGAAACAGATGTGTAAGTCTGGTACGATTTCATGTGCCTTCTTCAAACACTGTTTATATAGGTCAAACAGTTAGAGCATTTACAACAAGGTACAGAGAACATATAAGTGCCTTCAAAAACCAAAACCCAGAAAGATCAAATTTCGCCAAACACTTACTAGATACTAATCATGAAGTTGGCAATGAAAATAGAATGACTATACTTCATACGTGTAATAAAATACATGATCTAAACTTAATGGAAATATTAGAGATTCAAAAATATATGCGAAATCCTGATTTATTTGTAGTAAATGAATATACTGACCTTTTAAACGCCATTTTTATCGACACACTACTATAAGTTTCCATCTATTTGTTAACTTACTCTTGACATGTCTTAAGTCATAGAATGTATTAAGAAGAATGAAATAGCTAAAGGAATAAAATATCTAAAAACGTGAAATATCTTAAGAAATAAAATAGTCTATCAGATGAAATATCTTAAGGACATTTTGACGGCGATGGCTAAGGTTTTGTAGAGGTTTCCCTTAACACTAGTGCAAATGCAGACGCCAAAAAAGATTTCCCCTAAGACAGACAAAAGATAATTGATTAATTAGCATAGCTAGGAAGAATAAATAGTATGCTAGATTTGAGAGCTCTAATTTTGTATCCATGATAGGATCTAGTTAGCTAATTGGCAAGTAATCTGAGTAGCCTATGTTAAAAGTCAAATCTGACAATTCCACGATGATTTAAATATAAATCGAAAAAATAAATTATTTGGCTTATGCCTTCATTGGGAAATTAAATGAATTAAATGAGTTCTCTTTGTAGGTAGAAATTACAAATGGGTTTTTTATTTTTTGTTCCACTATGAAACTTAGATCGATTAGGCGAGAGATATGTGTCTCTTACTCCATAACTAATTCAAGATTATTTAGAAGACACAGTCTGACAGGATGATTAATTCGAAGCAAAAAGAAATATTCATTTTAATCCAGATTTTCCTGAGAGGTCTTAACCGAGACTGCGAGAGAGAAATCTAAACGATTCGATATCTCCGGAACTGCGCTTAATGGAAATTAAATATTGGGAAATCGTTCTCGAGCAAATAGTCTTAGTGGTTAGAAACTGCTACTGTTTCGAATTAAAATAGTGGAGTGCAGTTTTCTCTCTTCTCTTGGGAGTACAGGGTGTTTCGCGTTTCTTCTCAATTTTACCCGTTTTGTACCAGCAGACAGGAATGTTTAGATTATGATTCTTTTATTAAGATTGAATTGTATTTCTGTGTCTGACATTTCAGCAATAGACTGAACATGCTCCACCGATTCAGTATAGTATTATTTGAGATACTCATCGATTTTCAACAAATCAAGCTGTGTGATTAAGTGCATATGAATAATAAGCATATATACAGTAAATTCATTTATATTGGTATGTTTCTTCATCTGTATTTAAGGGACAGAGTCTGAAGGAAATAACACATAATTATTTGAAAAATGAATGTGAAGCATGAATAAATTTTACTAATTTTTCGGGTGCGTGAGTAGTCTTCTTTAAAGAATCAAGATATCAAATTCTGTATTTTTTATATTACTATTAGATGATATTTCGCCCTATATCAAATGGTTTTCATATTTCAGTGCGCAGTATGTATGACTGCCCAACTGTGGATACAACCTCCAGGTATCTTCACGGAAAGTATCGCTTGGGGATTGGCATACGAGCTACCAAACGACACTCAGTCTTTGGAAGAACTGATTGGTTCAAAGTACATGATCAAGCGCAGGAATAGAAGAGATCTTTATAGCAAAATGGAGACTATTCTGGATTCGTAAGTACTACGAAGTAACAAGTGATGTTTATTGACAAAAAATTAAATAATGCAATATATGGAATTGAAAAGACTTTCCTCAAAGTTTTACAAAGCATTGTAATTACATATACCGAAGATATAACTTGTTACATGATACCTGTATGCGATCGATTTTAAGAAGTGACATATTCTTGAATATCTACCGAAACCTCCAATGTTTCATGGAAAAAATATATCAACAACTTACTCACTGTTATTAATACAATCTACGTATATTTGATACTATCGTCGGATTTTCAAATTTATTGGGACTATTATATAGTATTTTGCTTTGCGTAAGGTTTCAGATACAACTGAAGCATGCTTTTGTCAGGTCACTTTTCTGTTATCATAAATCGAAGCATATATTTGAAATGGGCCCAATACAAAGGAGACATATAAAAAATATTTTCACGATAATTCATAATATATTTTCAGTTACAGAGAAAACTGCAAGCCATTCCTTGGAATTCATGAATTTTTGAGTAGCTACATATGTTCAAAGTGGATATGCTTGATTGCACAAGAAAATTGAGGATTAAAGTTGATAGCAGTATATCTAAGAATTAGTGGTGCAGGTCCGGATCCTTTTTCAATCTAGATCATATCCGGATTTCCCATATGTCGATCCGGATAAAAGATCCGGGATCATATTGTGCTGCGAATAATACTGCTGCTTTTGTATGTCCATACATTACATGATAATTCTTGATGCGAATATCGGCTCCAAAATCCGAATCTTAGATCTGGAACCGAAAACTGAATCCGGTTGCTCTATTTAAACCTGAATTTCCGTCAAAACTTGGGATCTGTCCACTAGTACTAAGAATCCTGCAATGTGATAATTAAATGCAGAATCCTGAGCTGCATGCTGGCCATCTCATTACAAGAGCATCTACAATCTACATCATATTCACTTCTGTTGTGCTGAAAACGTTTTTCCTTCTAAAATTCATTTTACTTAGCTCCAATGCATGTTGTTTTATTTTATACAACTAGAAAGTATAAGGAATTCTTCAGCACCAAACACCCTAAGTAAAATAAATTGTACTAGCTTTCCTTCCCAGATATTTATGAACATCAGTTTATCCCGAACCAATAAAAATTGGAGACCCCCCAAGTTCCATTTGAAATATTACACATAACTCAGGCGACAAAATTGCAATTGTTCTTCTTTCAGAGCTGGCTATGATGGACGATCCTGTGTCTTAAGGTCACTGTGCGAGGCAACAGACAGATTCCTGCCTAAAGAGGATAACCTCTTACACCATATTTTGAAGATAGTTTTTGGGTGAGTTTTGGGAAGAACTAATATTCTTAACTTATCTTTTAGTTTTATTAATCCAATTAGTGATTAATATCCTAGCTCATTCTCGACTTCCAATAAAGAAAAGCTCAATTATGTACCCACAGGACGCTTACAGGACACTAATCTCCATTTTTTAAGAGTAAAGGATAAAATTTGGTTTTTCATATACATTTCATCAGCCAAGATCACTTCGTCCCCTTGTACATATGTTTTCCCAAGGGCCACACAAAATTTGATGTGCTGCCAGCCCAAACTAGTAAAGAAGATGATAGGATTTAGCGGAGCGTCGCATTCCACTGGCTATAGAGGGTCAGGTTCCCCTAGAATGGATTTTAGCATTGATAGGATTGCTGGACGATGCCAGCAGTAAAGCGCAGCTATTGTCCTGACATGAGCAGGTAGCATTTTGCTACCTTTTCCAAAGCTGGCAGTGTCGTCCCACATATTTTCAACAACCTCATGGGTGTTCTCTTTCAATTGATGAGTAAAATGCAATGAAACAACGAGTGAGGATTTATCTTAAAGACCCCTTGGCTAGTAGATCAACTGTGGTAGGAATACAATGTTTGTGTTACCCAAAATTTTGGGTTGATAAATAAATAGTTGGTAAATAATAGTTTTTCCGTTTAAGGGCAAATATAGGATAGAACGTCTTTCATCAACGTCATAAAATTTTGAAATATCCTGCTCTTCCCAGTCGTTCCCCATTTTCTTGACCTGTCACAATGGCCTCAGAAATAGCGAAATAATTGAACATCCTTGATTTTTTGACGATAACTCCGCTACCACTAAACGGCCTCTTTATCAAAATCTTACCAAAGTCCGATTGGTACGAATTATAGAGTGGCCAAGAAATGCTGGAATGTACAAAAATACACGAGCAGACAAACAGTCAGACCGACGGAAATTAGTGCCTTGTTTTTTGAGATCTATATTTTATGGAACATAAGCAATATTTTAAATTCGAAGTTCTTCGTAACTGCAATACTACCTCGCCTATTGGCGTCCAAAGTGTTTTGTAGAATTTGTTTTATCAATGATATGCGACATTTAGGTAAAAAAATCTCTACTGGAAAATCGCATTCCACTGAACGTTTTGAGAGCATAGTTGGGCTCTCATTGTTAGTCCCTCTTATAATTTTTGCTACATGTGTTTCTTATAAAACTTGGCATAGGCAGCCTTCAGACAATTGTTTTTTCTGTCTGTGTTATATTTTTTTTAAATTGTTGGTATCCAAATACAAACGAATTATCCATGACGCATCTCATATAGTTGAAGATGATCATAGGGAGGCACACCATTTCTTTCAACGCTGAACGATGTACAAATAATCGAATCGCCTCATTAAATCTAACTTTCCTTGCTCAACAAAAGCAAGATCAAGAAGCCAAAACTAACAAATTTCATTTATTTATAGGTACCCTGAGAGAAAAATTCTGCCCTCCGAACCAGATGAGCACCACATATATCATCAAGCTGCGCAACTGGGCAGAAAAGAGGGAGATTGTTCATCCCTGTTTTATCGATGCCCATTTTCTTTAATAGACATGGCTTTGGGAGAGTATTCGCCTTATTTGACCTAAATAAATAACTATAAGCGAAAGAGATTGTTTTTTATTGATCAGTCCAGAATTTTTTCATTCAAATTACCGTGGAGCATACAATAACCTTTCAACAATTATCACAGGAAACTAAGTGGACGTTTTCACGATTATGCATTGCCGACCTAGCAAGGACGGCCTTATGATCATGATGCTGATCCCTAAAAGCTCAATGGAATCACTCCACGGCTAGAAGACCTGCACGTGATTGTCTTCGACTGACAAGTTTTCAATTTTCTCCAGGTAAACTAGAGAAAATGTGCCTTCTGTGGCTATTTTGACTGTTTTCGCTGACGTGTCCCATGTTTTGACGTGTCCTGGCAGACAAAGCGTCGATGATGGTCATGGGGTGTCCTTTGCACCCTTTGTTCTGGCGAATGCAACTGTGTTACTATAATATTAGTTAAGATTGGCTGCCATACTAGTTTTTTCAACACAGATTCCTTCAGATGTTGATCTCCCTTGCACTGCAAGCGGCTTTTTTTAATTTTGGCATTACCAGTATGCATTTCTATGCATCACGTTGGCTTCATTTCAGTTTATTTTGCAGAGTTATCTTCATGCGTGGTCTGATACTCCAGATTTCCCTGATTCTCTTTATCGCATTGGGGCTGTACGGTATTACTCTATCCCTACTTCAGCGATCTGGTTTTCGTTCCTGTGCATGGTCGTAATGAGAATGTTGCAAAGGGTGGTATTCCTTGGGGTGCTTCTACTCTTCTGACTGCATCATGGATGCTTATTACATATAGTGAAATAAGCGTATGTTGAGATCTATCTAAGTTTCCTGTAGCTCTTCCATTATTTTTCTTGGGTTTTTGCTAGATCTTCAATTTGACGTATTACCTCTTCAAGATATATATAGCATACAAGGAGACTCTTAAGTGGCAGAAGAAGAACATATTGGAGGGTATAGGAAAATTGAGATGATATCAATGTATACACAGCATCCTTTTAACGTCACAGGAGATACGTGCTATGCTGATATAGAAGTTTCATAGAACATCAACAACTTTTTTAAACATATCTCTCAATATGTTGTTTAGATAGGATGTTGTTGATACAATACTGGATCTTTCAACGTTTGGCAGTAGCTCCTGGTATGTTGAACAGTTTGAGAGTGAATTAAGAACTATGACCTGAGCTGCAGCCCAGTATAGGTATATCAATAAATATGATGAAGCTGAGTCTCATCAGTAAACATGGGAGACGAACAAAACTCAAGGTATTTTGTGAAAATTTGTGTATTGTAACTAGTAGAGGCCCAAGAATTGATCGTTCGGGAAGCTTCAGTTTTGCGCCCACCCATTTGAATATGATTTAAAAAGGTTGACACTGTTCTTCGAAGCCGACGGGCTTGAAACTCTTGTGTTATCTATGGCATCGAAAGCTTTACTGTGAACCAGTAAAACTAATACGGTACAATGTCATTTATCACTGAATAAAAACGACAAAACCCTGATTGATCAACAGGGCGAATGTTATTCTTGTCATATAAGGAACAAAATCGCTCATCAGAATTTTTACTTCAATCGAGCCAAATCTATCCGACTATACACCGCAAACTGTAAGTGATACCCGCCAGTTCAAAGTATCAGAATCGAATTACATTTGCTGAGCCTTCCAGCTTCGCCGTATCGCTGCGGCATCCGGTGGGCTGGAGCCTTCATTTCCATCTCCGTCCTCTGGCACCGATAATTCCGGCTCGCTGTCCTACGACCGGGTATTGACGGCCTGCTCGGAGCTCTTCGGGGGCGCGGTCGCCAAGTCTTCCAAATTGTCTCAGGAATGGGGATCTTTGCGGGAAAGCCAATTAATATGTCAAAATATGACAGACATTGAATATACACGGTTATCATGATATATTTCACACTATTCGTGACACCATAAGTGAAAGAAACTCGAATGCTTGAATCATGGGTTTTATTGTGTCCAATAGTGATTAACTCAAACGTTCGGTATGCCGTCCATCTTGCTGGTATTCAGTCACCAAGCATTTCTCTAAATTGTACACAGTATTGTTTAAAATATCTGGTTGAATTGCATGTAGTTTGTTCTCTTATTCATTTTTATTTCAATTCTTCCAACGTCGTTGGTTACGTACTAAAAACTAAACTGGTTTGCTAACCCCACAGAAAGTAATCCCCTGGGTTAAGGAGAGATGGACCTGGAGGCTGATAATTTACAGAATATCTGCCTATAACACGGTCTTGAAAAATAGCCTTCTATCGATTCTTCAACTACTGATCGCCAAAAATGCAGAGAACTGCAATATCCTGGATAAAAATCATGTTTTCAATTGTCTAGTGTTTATATCTATGGAATGGAATTATCTCGGAACATTGCCATTGAGTACCTCCTTGAAAAAGTATGGTCCAAAGATAAAATTTCCTGTGAGACCATAATAAATGATATATAATATAGTAATATCCAATTATTGAATCTATTTACTTTCTGCTGCTAGATAAATTTCTTAAAATTATGTTAAGACATTAAATAGTACCACATGTTTTAAGCAATTTGAATAATTCAGTGGTTTCGTTATGTCGTGATCACAATTTTATTTATTAATTGATGTAAACCTTAACGATGCAATTCTATAAACAGTAAATCATGTGGTTTTTTATATAAGCATCTAGTTGCATCATAAAATCGTAGTTTATGTTCTTATTGAACCTATCACAGTAAATTGTATAACAAGTTTTTGAAAACTATATAAAGGTATAAGAGGGTCATTACCATTCTGTGATAGATGTCACTTGCTGATACCTGAATGACTATCTTAATCAAGCCGTTATATCAAAGAAGAATAAGAACTTTTTGTTTTTGACTCGACATCCTGATATTGTCCTTCAATGGACAACAGTTTTTTCCAACTATAGTATATTTCGACAGTCACAGAATAAATACTAGCTTTGTACTGTATTTGTCATGGGACTTCGGTTTTGCTTGATGGTTTTGTTCGGTGAACAAATCTGTTCGATTCAAACTGATGCAAAACTAAAGTGTGTAGTAAGAAGTCTGCCGTTTGTCGTCAACTCACACATCAGTTATTACATCATTTTGATGGAACGCATTTGGTCGCCGAGCAAAACCACCAAGCAAAACCAAAGTCCGTGGGGCCCATAATACACAGACAACAACAGCTTTCAGCTAACAGCTGGTAAAGTTCCATGGAAAAAATATTTTATCATAGCCGTGCATTCTTTAAAAGATACATAATTTTAGTGAACAAGACAGGTATGTTAGTACTTTATATGTTGTCAAATATTTAACAAATGAGTATAGGTTATCCCCATTCCCTATTGCGGCCACTTTTGCGTATTATAAACGAGTCATACTGTGTTTTCAGTACAGTGTAGCAATTGCTAAATCGAGGATCCTTAGCTATATAGTGAGAAATTCCAAAATGCTCATGTTGAAGTGCATATAAGTATTTCTCGCGAAACATTAACCATTTTTCAAGTTATTTTGCGACACAGAATTCCATTTTCAGTTACCTACTATTATTATATCTTGGCAAAGTTTTATTTGAAGGATGAAGTGTTTCCTCAAGTTAAGTTTTCCAAAGTTCACATTGCAGTCTCTAACGGGCATTGAAACTTCATAAATTATTTATACAAAAACCACTACGCCTTATTAAAAGTTAATTCCTTAATGAACGTTGATCGAAAACATATTTATTGAATTGATTTTCAATATGTCTCTAGATGATCTAATGTAGCCTTGTTACTAATAAAAAAGTATAAACCATACACACGTTATATTTATTGTCTATGTTTAATTAGCACAATTTGGTAAGGTGATGAATCTGAGAGAACTACAGAATGTAGAAAATAAATAAGCAAAGAATAAACGATTAATCATGCTTTGACCAGCGCGTATAACATTATTTATTAATGTAGATAAAAAGTTGTGTTTTTATCGCACAGTTTCACAAATAAAACTCTTTCTTTTAGTGACGCGTTTCGATTTTTATTAAGCAATCTACATGATTATTTATTAATACACAAGTATTTTTAATATTTAGGCTACCTCCTCAATATTAGTCAAGGTATGTATACTGAGAAAATTTATTCAATTTGACCTACAAGTATGAGCAGATTTTCTCTATTCGACAATTCCACAAATGGCTGTGTTAATAAATAAATCTACTACACTTTGACCGGCGTGTTATATAATCAGAAAAAACACTTTTAACATTTCGGATACCTCTTCAGTATTGGTTAAGATATGTATACTGGAAAAGTAATTCAATGACAAGCTTGAACATATGTTCTCCACTCGACAAAAATTGTTTCAATGGTGTACAATCGTGTATTAGTAAATTTACTTAACCGTCCACCTACTCCCGACTTGGCAACGGCGTTCCGCAAGATCGTCGCCGCCTCCACCGCCTCTGAGCATCGCTGCAGCAGTCTCTTGCCGCCGCATCTGGGGGCTCGCGTAACGCACCGCCGCCCCCAATCTAGTCGCGTCGCTCAGCATCGCTTCGCACACCCGCCGCCCCCATAAACCGAGATGGTTGATAAGGCTGCCAGATCAAGTCACCTCTGCATTTGCGGAGACGTCAGTTGCGAAACGTCGGGTGCAGAATAAGAGGTAGGAAACAAAAGAATACAGCCCCGCGAGAAAGATAAAAGGCAAAGTGGGCGTTCACTCTCTGTGCCTGGTATGGCGCAGTGTGGAGAACTATGAATGAAAAGTTATCGAAATCTGAAAATTTACTGAATTATTTTGCCTTTCATGATACGTTTTTACTATAAACTCTGTAATATTGCTGGAAAATGTGTGAAACACGGTAAAGATGGTTACCCTAAAAATTGTCAAATAATTATTCCAACTGTTTGAAAATCAACCCACTTGCACAAATAATTGATAAAAAAAAATACTTCAAAAGTATGGTACGATTTCAGGCAGTTATTTATACCTAATAATTAATCATTGTCATATGAGCTTGTTCATAGTAAAGTAATAATTGAGAAAATCATTTCTTTTTTGGTATTTATATTTCTAAATTTACGTTGTTAGCAATAAATTAATAATAGATTACAGTTTAAATATACAATAAGACAAATATTTCCATGACTTAAAACGGCCATTACAATAATTAAATCATGAAGTAATACATCTTCAGAAAGACTGCGTTTGATGAATTTCTCATAATGTGAACCCGATTCCTTTAATTGTATGTCCATATCTCAAATTTTGTTGTTTCGATAATTATACTTTGTAATCTTCGAGTTTTCCAAATATATTTGATTAATTTATTTATTTCTCAAGTACACTTGGAATTTTTCGTATACTTGTACATACAACTGGAACAGCAGAAAATATTTTGGACCATATACGGAAATTAATTGAATGATAATGAAGAGGAAACCGTGGCAAGTTCTAAAAGTCACACCTACTTTACTGTTGTGATTAAATTTTAGCTCTTCAAAAATATTTCAGTGGCCCCACTACATTACTTTTTTGTCAATACAATGAAATTCTATTAAATAACCTATCACCATGACGTGCATGACTTCCGATCTAAAATTATTGCAAATCTATGTTGAATTCAGATAAAAAGATGTACTCAACACAGAGTTTTATTTGTGAAACTATGTGTTAAGTAAACAATCTTGTTATCATGTAGATTGTAGATGCTCTTACTTTGTGAAACTCTTCCATCATGCAGATAGAAAGACTGTGTATTTAACACACAGTTCTTTTTCTTTCAAAAACGCGTTTCGATTTATATTTAAATCATCGTCGGAGTGCCACATTTGACTGCTAACAAGGCTACCCAGATTACTTGCCATCTAACTAACTAGTCCTATCATGGATACAAAACTAGAGCTCTCAAATCTAGCATACTATTTATCCTGTCTAGCTATTTATCTATTAAATAATTTTTTCCCTTTCTTGTGTCGGTCTTAAGGGTAATATTTTTTTGGCGACTGCATTTACACTAGTTATAAGGAAAACTCCTACAAAACCTTAACCATCGCCGTCAAAATGTCCTTAAGATATTTCTTGTGATATACAATTTTATTTCACGATTTAAGATATTTCACTCCTTAAGCTTGTTATCTGCATGATGGAATAGTTTCAGCAAGTAAGAGCGTCTACAACCTACTATGTTTTAAATCGGTTCATCTAATATTTATATTGGCCTCTAATTAGGACCTGATGCAATTGACGAAATAACTTTACCAACCTCTGGGGTGTAAAGTGTAAAAATTAGGCGTGACAAACTTTAGGAGCTGCTTGCTCAAAAAAATAAAAGCTGATTTTCGTCTTACGGATTGATTCAACTGGCTCCATAAATTCTATTTGAAAGAAAGCTTCCATACAGTCTGGATTCCTGTTGGAATTTTTGTCTGTGAAGAACTCAGAGAATCTTTGATATTAGCAATATTATGAAGCAGGTATCAAAAATGTATCAAGACATTTGTTTTAGTAGAAAAATATTTGACTGACTGATTTAAAAGAAATAGAAATTTTATTAAAAAATGATTTTAATCAGCCTTGGCCGACATCTAATAGTAATTAATTTATCATTATAGCTACAGAAATATATCTAGCAAATATATCCAGCTGTGATTTTCCTACAAAAACAATTTCTTCAGCTGACTCCGTCATTGTGTATCAATAACTCTACCACAAAAAGTATCAATATTAAATCAAACGTATAAAATCATTTTTTTACGTTTATCATTGAAAATCATTATTTTAAAAACGTTACAATGAGAACCAAATTAATTTTTTTGAATTATACATAAATCTAGCTAGCACTGTCAATGTTGTGAAATACATCTTTCGCGGCTATACCCACAAAGAAATTTAAGACTTACTCCATTTATACATACATTTTATTGGTCTTACATATATACATGAATAAGACTTTCAGAAGGACAGAGTCGAACAAACAAAGCAATAACTTGCCATTCATCCGAATATGGCGAGTTATTCCGCCTAAGAATTCTTCAAAGTTCTATGAGATTGGTCCAGCGTGTTTCCGATTTGGACCGCTTCCAAGTGCATCGCAATTCAGGATGCTTTTCCACTTAGCAAGATATTTACAATTATTTGTGACACTGCTTAGTGAAACTATTCAAAAATATTATATGCAGCTATGGAATATATTTCTATACTTGAACTCAAGTTTTTCAAAACAAGTATTACATTTTTAATTCTACAATGGCGTAAATCTAATACATGAAAATTATTTAAGTATACTTCAATTCGCAATTCGACAAAGAAAATAAAATAAACCTATCTATAATCTATTTCACAAAGGCTTATAGAAATAAAATGCAAAAATTCCGTCCAGTTCCGCTCAATTTCGGGCATAGGCGTAGATCTTTAAATACTATTGTTTGTAAAAATTACAAGTAATTGCGTAAGAGGATTAGAAAAATATTTTTTCTGGCCTGAAGTATTAAAATCGAAATACTGTGTAGGGATTAGTTAGTTAGTAGATTATACAGTTACGTTTTGCGTTTAATAGGTACCGGTTTTGGCTCTGGCCTGCGATTTTATCGTGTGTGTATGACCTTCAAAATTATATTAGTTTACTGCATCAGTATTTGCTGTTAAGTCTTATATAGTGTTGACAGTGTTATAAGATTAGTGATAAAATACCGACATTCACACCACGGAAAAGATGTACCAATAATTCTCCACTATCAGTAAGTGAAAAAGTTATTGTTTTAAATGTACATAATTGCATAAAATACGAATTTTACTGTACAAGCAAACAAATTATTGCGCTGGTCAAGTGGAACCTCCCAAGAAAAGTCCAGGCACACCAGTAGAAGTAGAAGACACCAAAAGTGTTATTCGGAGAAAAGTTGACTCTTTTTATTTTAAAAAAGAAATACCCACCCTATATAAGATTTTGATGAGGCTTGGCCAGGGTGACAGTATTCCGTTGATAACTAGAAAACTTTCATAGACTACTTTAAAAATATGGATTTTACCTGGGAAAAGCATAACCGTAAAGCACTCTCACTGGAAAACGACGAAATTGCTTGCTGGCGAGGAAAATACTTAAGAAGTATAAAGCAGCACAGAACAGAGCAGAAGAAAATCTTTTATCTTGATCAGACGTGGATTAACGAAGGTTATATAGTACCAAAAATGTGGCAAGACAACAATATAACCAATGCTTGTCAAGCTTTTCTGGAAGGCCTGTCAACGGATATCAAGGCGAAAAGCAGTCCAGCTTGTCATTAAAGAAGGGGAGAAAATGCGGGATCTTGACTACTTGATCGATCAGACCGTCGAACCGTTGAATATAACATCATGAGGAGATGACAGTTCTTCACATGGCGGAAAATATTATGATCTTTTATAATTTAATTTCAGTACAATGTATTTTTTGGATAATGTTTATACTAAAAAATAAGTATACTATGTGCCTAGTTTTCATTCTGTTCAAACAAAATTATTCCTTTTTTGCGAGTATCCTACCATTTTCAGTGTTTCTGGAAGGATAACAAAGGGCAAAACCTATAAATTGGCTTAAACTCGGGTGGTACTACTTGCACTTGATAAAAAGAACAATTAAATCAGCGCCAAACTATGAAAGTGGCTTAAATATTCGTTGGGTTACTTTGTATTCCTTTTGCATAACTAAAGGGTTTTTATGTACTGTAAGGTGGAATCAATATGTTTCGGAAGAGGAGTGTTTTTTTTGCTCTCCAAGTTTGGTTCAAAGGAAGTTGAAATCAAAATGAGTTGAAACAGGAGTGTTTTTTTGCTCTTCATGTTTGGATCAAGGGAAGTTGCTGTTCAGGTGAACAGTTCACCTGAAGACGATTGAAGATAGCATATCAATCGAAATGTCGTGATACTCAAAATTTTATAGACAATGGAAGTCCGCAATCAAACTTTTGATTTATTTAATATTTAAGTACTGTACATATGTTTCAAGTACCTCTATCCTAGCATTTTTTTGTTTGCATTTTCTGTAATTGGGTTCTACCTGTTGGAAATATACAATATACAATAAATAACCCAGCAGAAATAAACCATGCCTAATTTCATTTGCTCTTCCAGTTGGCACAACGAAAGATGAATTGCCTGAATCTGAACATCTGTGGAGAACCAGACTAATGTGTCGGCCAACTAATTGAAGTACAAGCTATGATGCAGTCCCCAGACCGTTATGGTAGCGTAGCGGTCATCTACTGCATTCTGTCATCGACTGCTGGCTAGAGATGGGCTTTATATTCGAAAAAGCAGTTGAAGCACATCCTGCTTTTTCCAAATAACAGCTTCTCAGTAGCAGTTTTAGTGTACGCATTATTTACATGTATGGTGTAGGGTGCACCCCTGTTTTGTGTACTTATCCATATAGAAAATATGTTTCAGTTGCGAATAAAAATAAATATTATAAATCACAATATAAGTTTGAGTATAAATAAAAAAACCCGAACAAATATTACGCAGCATAAACCTCGGAAATTCCGTACACTTGATGAGCGTAACGTGGTAACCTTGCTTTCCTTCACTTATATCTTACCTCCAAAATACCCAATAAATTACTTATTTTAAGTGTTGCTCTATTTATCTGTATTGGGATACATAAATAGGCAGTACTACAGAGCACATCCATTAAAATTACTTATTTTAGCAGCAGCCTAAACGTGAAAAGCTTTATTTTTAGACGCCTCGCCCAATTTATAACTCACATAATTCTTCCCATCTATCTGCTGAGCCTACTTGATAATACGATACGATGAAATATAGCAAATATGATCAATTGGTACTTATTCATATTGCGAACGCAAACAACCTAACCTAAAACAAATAAGTAACTTTACAGATTCCAGCTTCAAGCTGCTTCATCAAAAAAGCAGTTAGGAATTAGCAGCTTACGAAATATCAACCCATCCCTACCGTTGGCCAACATATGCGTCATTTTCAACTTCAAGCATCTTCCAATAAAAACAACCACTAATCTAACAAGCCCTTTAATCTTTTTTATAATCCCTCTGATGATTCTCTTATTTGAATATATAACAATAGGGGTTAGAGAAAGCAGCTTTGAGGCTCTATGCATGACAATAGAACGAAGCCAAATAGTATTCGAAGGTTATGTGAGTATTGCATTTCTTCATGTATCCGAAAAGGTAACCAGAGTATTAAAGACGAATTTTAAGCGATTTTTTCTAATTTAGCAATAAACCTCACAAAACAATTAGATATCTGAATTATGCTGTAATGATTTATTATATTTCCTACTAAAAAGAGTTATATGTTCTTATGACCGGTTTTTTGCCAACGTAAGATAAAACGTACGCATCCCCGTCCACTTTTGCTTAACAAAGCTTTCGCATATAGATCTTGAACCCTTTAACTAACTCAAGAAGACGAGATGACAACGTGACATAAAAGGTAGCTGAACGACGCTTCCTAAAAACAACAGATCGTCAGTCGAGTCCACACAGTATCGGAAGCTGGTTACAAGCATCATCAGGCCGCAGTCATTAACTCTGATCGATCGCCTCATCCTATCCATGGAAGTGCCAAATAGGGATACACCTCTTTTACTTATCTGGCAGCGTTTTGAACGATGCGATGGCCACACTTTGTACTGCGCAATCAAGACGCGATCTATACGGCTAGAAGGCAATGTGGAACCTTGAAATTTTGGGTAAACATAACCTCCTAATTATGTCTGTCCAGGCAAACTAATTATAAATGAAATGAAGCTGCCAATATTCTAGGAAAAAAGTCTCCGTTGGAAGACAATCCTTGGTAATTGGCACATCCGTTGGAAGAATTTCGGGTCCCTCTTGAAGAACCTGAAGAGTAAACACCCCTACTTAATATATGCTGGTACGTATAGCAGTGTGAATAGTTGGAATGTTAATTATTTTCCTCTACACACATACGCCACCCCTAGACTCCTGTCCCGATGTAGAAGTGGAATTGAAAATAAAACTCATTTATATAGATGTGGATAGGAAAATACACGAACCGGGGGTAGCATGTTCACTGCTAGAGTTCAACGGGAAAGGGTTCATTATTAACGTTCTAGTTGGGCTGTATGATCGCCATTGCAGACCACGTCTAGGCTTGGGCAAGTTTTTCGGAATTCTTAGGAACGCGGAGGTGTTGAATTTTAGAATAATAAAACACCTGACTTTTGAACCAGATTACCTTTTTACGGAAAAAAACTGAAAACTATTGTAGTGTCTCTGAGCCACTGTGGACAACAGAGGCGTTTCCTACAGATCGGTCCACAGTTGGAGTGACAGCAATTCAAAGGGACGGATGACGTGAACGAGACCTTACGGAATGCTGGAGATACTGCGCCGACGCCTGTCCCCACCCACACTACTCCAATTTGGGTTTATCAATCTCGATTCCGACGATATAATCCTTTCGAAACATGTCTACCGGACGCCCATGTTCAATTGTATCGATTGAGCATCCTTGTCAATCGTCTACGACCATCCAGTTTATCTTTCGTCAGGTGATGAAGAGAGACTAACAGGGGGAAGCTAATGGCTAGATTTTCTTTTTTGGCAATATTATTTGCTGGACGTCAGGCTCAATTGATACTGGCATCGTTCGGGTTGATATTTATACCGAGAATCGCTATAATTGGTTTGTGAAAAAATATTATGAATGTGTTAAGCGAAAGATAAGATGAGTCACGAAAACTGTACATAGTCATAATAAGTAACCTAAAAATAATTAGATCAAATTCATACTATCCTGAGATTTTTTCTAAACTAAACTAAAACGAAAACCGACAATTTTTTTCAAACCTCTTATGCAATTATGTGGTTGAGCGAGAAACTTATATAAAAGTAACTAGACCATTGCCTAAACATTATCGGAAGCATTTTTTTTTCGGGTAGGCAAATTAAGGCTTGATTCGTTTCAGTGGTACTAATGGCTTAAAGACTGGTTAAGTCTTGGAATATTCGTAATCTCTCATTTATATCAGCTCAATCAAGATTTTGGAGGATGATGAGATGTTGTATTTTTTACTGTCCGCTAATTATAGTCACATGGTCGACTGAGTAGCTCTAATTTTAAGTTCGATTGAGGTCTCCTAGGCTATGAGTGTGAAGAGTTACTTCAGCGTATGCGCTAAAATGAAACTTAATAAATTTACATTTTTTTGTCCAAAAAACGTGTTTCACCATGCCCCAAAATGATGAGGAACTATGAAAAAAAAGCATGAAATTATTTAAAAAAATTTTCCCCCCAATTTGCCCAAAACTGATCGAAACCTCAAAAATACAAAATATATCTTGATGATGTTTCGATTTTTTTCTTTTCTTATCCCAAAATTTCCAAAAAAATAGTAGTATTGCCTATTACGATTCCATATTATATTGCTCCCCAAATTTTAGCAAAATCTATCCATCGGTCACCGAGCTTCGGTATAAATAAGGCAAACAGGCAGACAGACAGACTAATAGGCATGAGTCACACGAATTTCCATACAGCCTCTAATCACTGGCCGCGCAAAACGTTTGCAAACGTTTCCAAATTCAAAGCGCCTGTGATGTTACACTGCAATTGTTCGCAAACATATACTCGTATTGGGAACACGAAAAATGCATGCAGCTCATACATCTTCATAAAAAATTCGTTAACCTTAATTTTCGTCGGTTAATATATTTCTATCTTTTTTTTAATTTGTGCATCATGATGAATGCCGCTGCACATATGGCAAATTTATTTTTTAATTTCCGCCAACAGCACAAATTATACGGGACTTCCACAAATGCCTCCAAATCGAGTATTGTTCGGTCATTTTTGCAAGCTTTTATCTAATTTGCAATGTATGTATGTACGTATGTATGTATTGAACTATGTTTGTTCGGTGAAATCTTGCAACTCAATTTTGGAGCAGATATCTTCAACCGATTGAGCTGAAATTTTGTATACACGTTTAGTTTGGATGACAATATGAGTAAAAAGTAAAAGAAACTTTTTTAAAAACAAAATTTTATGTAAATGCGCTCAAAAGAATAAAATAAACTGTTCCTTCAAAACTTTAACTATCAACTCATAACGTCGTTACACAATTCATATCACATTAGAGCTTGTCGCGTGGTTAACCTGTGTAGACAAAGAAATAAATTAAATGACGATCTGAATGATTTTAATTTTTAAAATTTACAAACTAAGTAAATACGAATACTTGAAACTCGCAAGAAGCTTTCATATTTAAAATGTGTAATGACGTTATAAGTTGATGGTGAAAGTTTTAAAGGAATATTTTATTTTATTCTTTTCAGCGCATTTATATAAAAGCTTGTTTGTAAAATATTGTTTAACTTTTAATTTATCATCCATTGAGCTCAGCTCATTGCCGAGCATGCGCAAGCATTAATAAACATTTGTCAACGATTTAAAGATGCAAATGAAGAATATGCGGTTTAACCTCGTAACCGTGAGGATGACATCCGCTTATCATCTCGCAGAATACTTCCCGACATATGCGTAGGAAGCATACGGAAAAATTGTTCAGCATACTTACAATTCTTCTTTCAGCTGGTCCAACTCTCACCAGAAATGCCCTTCCCGCCCAAAAGAACGATCGTTACATCAGCTGCAAACTTCCGGGTAGTTAATGTCATTTATTTAGACACTTCCACAGCAAAACCATTTTGCGCATCGCATCCCGTTCTCCCCCTCTGTCTGTCTCTCTCTCTCTCCTCCTATCTCTCTCGATGAGTGTAATCCAATTTCTGAACATGGTATCCGCCAGTCAATTAGATCAACACAGGCATGTGACAAAAAATATTTGATTGTTCGCCTTTATCGGATTGTCCTTTACGTGTGTCCTCTAGCTGTTTTCGCAGAGAGATTTTGGTTCAAGGTTTGAAACGTTTGTCATTGAGGACGTTACTTAATCTGTGTAGCTCTTCGGGAAAAGTGAGTTCAGTAAATTCTCTGAGTATTTCGCACATATACAAAGATATATGCATGTGGGGCACAGTTTCGATGATTTTTTGGTTCTTCTTTTCAAAGTTAAGGAACCAATAGTAGCTGTGATAACAGCTCATAAGAGTTACAGAATGTTTATATCAATAATAATTTCAATATATGTTTATATAAATTTACTCTATATGATCAAAAATACAGTAATTTTACTTTAAGATTATTATAGCTTCGCGATTTGATATACTTGAATGAAAGCACATATTCTTGATCTGTGAATGCATTTTTATGTGTAATAAGTACTGTTTCCATGTGTGGGGATGTGCTCCAGATCACTCCCTGAAGCTTCTAGATACAATCCAGAATCGAGCAGCGCGTCTTCTAGAGACCTCGGTCTGGAACATGGTAGGAACGTGGCTGATCTGTCCTGATTCTACAAATTTTATCATGGCAAATGTTTGACCCGACTCTCCCATAATTACCCCTATAGTGGTCAGTACAGCAAATACTATGAGAGCTCATAGGGCTCATCCTAACCAGATAGACCTTCTAACGCCTCGAACCAGCCGAGGAGTTTTTTCCCTACTATGTGGTCAATATGAAGAGCCCTCGCAGCGTTCCTGGGGCGCAATAGACTTTCTGCCTTTTCGTGATCTATGAAAAATATTGTATCTCCTGGTTAGCGCCAAAGTAGCCTTGTAAATCAAAAAAATATTACATCACCATTTAGCAATGCTATAATAAATATTTTTCTTCTAGTTAAATTATTGTTGTTAGCATTAGCAATAATAAAATTCAATATTTCGGGTTTCGACGAAACCCTTTGATTCGATCTTTTGCAGCACACTAGAGCTTAGTTTGGAAACTATCTCATAGGACTGTTCGACAACAATAATAAGAATAAGTTTTTTTGCTAAATTCATAGATATAGTTATAGAAATTGACACAATTTTTTCAACGTCTCTATCTATCGAACTGAATTTCACAGAAAAGGAACACTGTCTCAAAATAAACTCTCCCAAAATATTCTCTATTCGTAGCCTGTTTCATATTTCCTCAAAAATCCATTTCTAAAAATAGACTCCTACCAACATAGAAAATATGAGATGCAAGGTGAATGTAAGATTTCAATGGATTTTTAGATCAATCATGAGGGTTTGAATGAAATATGTGGTGACTAAATTTCTAAAGCATACAACAAAACATCTCATCTACGAACGTATACACACCAGGCGAGGAACTAACGTGCACTTCTGTACCGCAAGACCACGGCATCCGTTCTGAGCTCCGGCTATCAGATAATACAACATTGAAACTTGCATCTGCTTAATAGAGATAAGTTCAAGCAGCTCCTGGGAGGAATGCATCTCTTCTAAGTATTAGCATAAATATCAACCAGCAATGCAATGCTAAGAACTTAGACCGGCTTGCCAAGAACCAGTGGCATAGCTGAGGAAGTATTGTTAGGGGATAAAATAATTGTGTACTTAATACACAGTTTCACAAATAAAACTCTTTCTCTATGTAAAGGGAGTTTGATTTCCGTCTGAGAAACGTTAATTAGTATTTTGGGAAATACGCAGGCATTTAGTATAGCCAACCGATCTTTAGATAAACTGGTGAAAGATGACGAAAGATCTAGAGATAAGAATTATGTATTTGTAGACAAATTGTCACAAATAAAACTCTGTTTTGCAGTGGCGTGTTTCGATTTATATTTAAATCATTGTCGTACTGTCAGATTGACTATTTATAAAGGCTACCTAGGCTACTTGTAACTAGCTAACTAGGTCCTATCATGAATACAAAACTAGAGTTGTTTAAATAGCATTACATTATCTTCTCTAGCTATTGTTCTAATACATTATTTTTTCTTGTATCCTTCTGAAGGGAAATACTATTTCGCAACTGAATTTGCACAAGTGTTAAGGAAAAACACCCTAGAAAACTTTAACTATCGCCGTCAAAATGCCATTAAGATATTTCGTGTGATAGAACTATGATTTCTTAAGATATTCAAAGCTTTGAGATATTCTATCCTTTACTCTATTTGATCCTTTTAAGACATTCATTGACCTACGATATGTCAAGAGTAAATTGATATAAATAGATATAAACACCTGTTCTCTGTATATTGTTGATTTTGAAAAAATACATAGCTTCTCCATCCTTGTATTAACCTACTGTCATAGTTTCATCAAAACCCAAAAAATACTTTGAGTTAAAGAGTGGTCAAGGATTATTAGAGTACAGACCTATAAATCAATGTCTTCAGGAAAACAGTGTTTTGTACACTCATTAGCACTTGAATACAAACTTTTGCATTTGCATTGGTGATAAATCCAAAACGATGAACATAATACAAGAAACACATGCGGGAAAAACAACAGACAACACTGTAATTCCAAGGTATCGACCCATCCATTGTACCTATACGCAGTTAATTGTACATAGTATAAAAAATTTTTGCAAGCGAACTGAATGTAGTCCTGAATTCGTTTCTGTTTCTGAAAGCTTCTCTTTGGCTCTGCGCCAATTAGAAATTATCTGATGAATTATTATTCGCTCGAAATTTGAGCCATTTGTCTCGCGGATAGTCACGAACCCATTTTCAGTTATTCCAGCTCGTTATTTAAGCGCCAAAGAAAAGTTCGTTAACCCATCGATTTCCATGTACAACGTGCTAAGCTGAGATTCATGATTAGAAGGAATTACGACCAGATTTTTCGCTATCCGTCACGTGTAAGGTTGTTTTCGAATTCGACTTAACACGTTTTTTAGATTTCCTATGATTTCAGCTTCAAGAAAATACAGCCACACACAAAAAATCGCCTTTAGAGGAAAATATATAATTCTGGCTGATTTTGTGGGTCCCTGAATACCATGATCTCCCTATACGTCAGGTTTTTCCAGTTTTCTGGTAAATCACCGATTCACCGACCACGTCGGGTACTTGAGTACAATACTGGCCTCAAATTTTCCAGTACTCATGAATTATAGATTTCTCGGAATATTTACTAATTTTCGTCCTTTAAGGTGCGCCTATAGACCCACATTAAGTTTAGGTATAATAATACGTCTTGAAGGTCCCTTGATTTGATGGTGATTTCTGTTTTCTTAAAACACGTTCAATTTCCCAGGCATATCTTCCGGTGGTCAACTTCGCTGATGGAGATTTAATTTATTTTTTCCTACTCGCTAGTATTTTCCAATTTTTATGTGTTATGTTATTCGAGAGAAAATCATGGAATGGGGGAAATATAGAAGCGTGATTCTGAGGAGCAAAAAAGGAAGACCTCAGAAATAATGAAACGGCGTAACAGTGTGGAAAATGTATAATTACAAAAAAAGCTTTTTATTTTTGGGTCTACTTCAAATGCACCCTTCTGATTGGAATTGATTCACATGCAATAAAAGTGAGATTAGCAAAGTGGAAAATCCCTACATAAACGGAGAAAACTGGATTCATTATCGTATAGAGTAAGTCAATAAACAGATATATCGTATCTAGACTTAATGAGTAGTTCAGCGTAATTAACGGTGTGGTATTACGGACTCTCGGAAAATCGGTAAAACAAGAAAATAAAATCAAAAAAACATATTACACTCGAACTTATCTGAATCAATCAGCCTGTATGCCAGAAAATGTTTGAATATTGCAGAATGTCGGAAAACTCTGACCTAAATGGAGAGAGACTGAATTCACTGCAGTATTTGACGACCTGAAACACATTGTCGAACCAATTAACGTATTTTACTACCGGAAAATGGCGAAAAATTGCAGGAAAAGCCAGAAAGCATGTACAGAGAAGACTGTTATCAACATCATATTCAGCTACCCATAAAATAGAAATGTTTTATCTAGCCTGAGTTGGCATCCTCACCTAAAATGACTGAATACCCACAGACATGAAAAAATCAAGAGGGATCTGAAGGGAATGGGTGGAAACTGATTATCTTATGAAAGCCAAAAAGCAATTGAAATTGAATGAAATATATTTTTCTCCAGATTCAGCCAATTTTTTTGAGTGGTCGTGAAACCCATGTAAGTTGCTCAACAATACAACTTTTTTATTTGATACCGTTTTGCGTACGAACTTCTAGTTCTCAATTTTCGATTTCTAGACGGAAATGCGTACTGTAAAGCTCACACCAAATTAAGTAATAGAACAGATAGAATGAATCTATATGATACATTTTAATGAAGGTCTTTGGAATCCCTCATTAATGTTTGCTTTGTTTGCAGTGGATGACATGGAGCTGCTTCTGAAGACGGCAACATGGCTGCTGCTGGGATCCGGCTTCGGCTCGGCCAATCCGGATGCCAAAAGGCTCTACGATGACCTGCTCTCCAACTACAACAGGCTTATCCGGCCGGTTGGCAACAATTCGGACAGGCTTACCGTCAAGTTGGGACTCAGACTGTCACAGCTCATTGACGTGGTGAGTATAGAACAATGATGTTACTCCAAAAATGAGAATTTGGATCGAATTTTGGAATTATTGATAATTAGCAATCAAATTAAGAGCATATCGAAAAACTCTTAAATTAAAAATAGTCTCAATAACTTTATTAAAGGGAAAAGAAGCTACACCCTCTTTTGACGTGAAAAAGTAGAAACGAACCGCGAAAGTCAGATTACCTTAAAAAATGGACCACAAACGTAAGTAATGTGTGACCCTTGGATCCTGGAATCCTCATGGATTTTCATGACTTGATAATACAAATGTTGAAACTATTACTACCGTAATATCAAAATGATGAGTATTATATGATTCAAATCCATTTGTATAATATTATAACAAGAAAGATAAGTTGCAAACTATGCAAAGTTAATTAAGAGGCTTGATGTAACCCAGTCGCCTCCCTTCTTTTGTCTCTAACTTGAGCTCATCAAGGAACTTTTCCAAAGCTCCGGTGGCATTATAATCCAACTTCGAAATTGCCTCTTACTAGAAAATATCGACAAAATACTTAACGACCACTCCTGATTGAAAAAGCTAATTATCGTTTTAATTTGAATGGCACTTCTGATAATAACTTTTACCCGTAGTCAAATGATGCAGGATACTGGAGTCTGAGCATTTATTATTTCTATTTAAATATGAATTATGCGTGTTATATCTGGTTATATAACCTAACATATTGTTACGAATGAGGTTTTCAAAACATAAGGTTGATGGTTACAGAATTATTACTATAGAAAGAAGAGGTAACGATTTAGAAGGTTATATTCTAAATTGAATAATAAAATGGTCTCTTATACTGGAATCACCATCACACAACAATTAAAATTTTGAAATTATCATTTGAAAACTGTTGTACTACTATTTGAAATAATAAACACTTAAACAGTTCTATTTTGATTTCTGTAATACTTTGTTTTGAAAATAAAATATATGTGATTTCATCTCTGTTTGCCCAACTACGTACAAGGATTGAAAGTTTTGATCTTCCCTTCAAAATAGGTCTAGTATTTGGAATAGCCTCTTTGTTTCGGACAGGAACGATCTCAGCAATCTTGATCTTGAGAGTACCAACGATTCAAAGGTGTAACGAACAACCACATTTGACCTGAGCAATGGTCATGCACCAAGAGTCTAAGACGTTTAAGTTTACAAGTTACTTTGAGATCACTCTAGTCCAAAGCCAACGATGATCTGTCTCCATGTCGCGTCGCTTCAGGACGAGCAAACTATCATTGTTCACCATGAAATGTTCCTTGTTTCAGAACCTGAAGAATCAAATCATGACGACTAATGTCTGGGTGGAACAGGTAAGAAGATCTCGGCCAACGACAAATATAAACGTCGTAAATTAGTAATATTTTAGGAATGGAACGATTATAAGCTCAAATGGAATCCTGATGACTATGGCGGGGTCGAAACGTTGCACGTGCCCTCTGAACACATCTGGCTGCCGGACATTGTGCTTTATAACAAGTGAGTCTACTTGCAGTGTTTTATCGTCATATACATTTATTTTGCTGTTGATTATAATAACCACTTTGAGGGACATTGTTATGAGCCATTTCTACTCGATTAAAATGACACACCTCATAAATGCTGACGTTCTAGCCAATTGAGCTGAACAGGCACTCCGCTCACTCGATGCTGTTGAAACCTAAATACTTATTTTTTTTAAAGATAACCTCTGGGAAATCCTATCGCACTCCACAAGCGCTGCGAGAGGATAAATGATATTGATATGATGATTAACCGCTATTTCAGATGTTGCTGTACAGTTTCAGGCACTATAGTCGATGTAAAGTTGGAAGGCAACATATTTTTGGACCTCATTTTGTACGGCTGAGAATAGCGCGAAAGTTTCATCCGTAAACCAAACTCGAGCACACTGTCTGCAACGTTCTTTTAGAGAACGCACTCAGAGAGGCATAGAATGCAGCTGGCAACTTTGAAAAGCTTCACACACGTCCATTAAAACAAAAGCTCAGCGACGCATCCTGACAGGTTGTTTCGTTAACGAGCGTCTGCCGTTTGAACGCTTTTATTGTGAGAAGTAGACAGCAGGAAAATGTGTTCTTCTGTAGGTGTGATGATAATGAGCTTGGCGATTCTTGAAAGTGATTTAGAAAATCTGTAGGTGTGCACCTGTCGTGCTAACTTTAGCTACTGACTGCAGATATTACTACTTGAAAGGCTTAGGGTATAGATTAATGTGACCTTTTCATCAGTCATCATCGCGAATAGAAAGAAATTTATAGTCCCTTGTCCCAAAATATACTAGAAAAAGAGATGTAGGAAGTTCAGAACCATGAAATAAGTATTGACTACACGCAAATATTACTAGAGAAAACAGAACAGTTTAAACAAATTCAAAACATTCAAACAACGTTGGTCCTCCAAAGCAATTAGTCTGCATTTTTTTTCGCTTTTACAATACTATATCTTAATGCCACATGTTCTACTAGGTGGTAATTAAAACCGTATATGATTGACTGAATAATTTTCTTTCGACTGCCTCGCCAGCCTTTATCACAGTACAAATGTATTTTGAAATTATTATCACATTCGCTTTTTGACTGTTTCCAGAGGAACGGTTTTGTTTTCAAACAAGACCTTAGTACGAACTATTGAGATGATCTAGAATATAGATCATGCATTCGAATTATGAATAATCTCAAAACAAGAATGCACTATTTGGAATCCAAGAACCAACCATGGGAAAACCTAAAAAAGATCTGCAGATGTATGCACCCCATGTATATCAACAATTCAAATGCATCATCTACATTCTAGCCTTCCAAAATAGCTTATAATAAGGTCTTATTCAAAACCAAATCTTAATATTTCATGCTGAAAGATTCAAATCGTTAGTTAAGTTATTCAATTAATTGCGTATAGTTACATTAACACTATTCTTAATGCTGTTGTAAGTAATCCTTCCAAATCGATATTATAAAGTGTTTGTAGGTGTCGGCAGATGAATAATGTCTTGCATAAAAGGAAATTGTCAAATCGAAACCTCTGGCCGTGGTAGTCAAAAAAAAATTACACTGCTGGTTTACGCTATGCTACGCTGAATATATTTTTTTAAATATTTACATTTTCAACCACACAATACATATTTTATATATTCAGCGCGGATGGAAACTACGAAGTGACGATAATGACGAAAGCAATCCTGCATCATACGGGCAAGGTGATATGGAAGCCCCCGGCCATCTATAAATCATTCTGTGAGATAGATGTAGAGTACTTCCCTTTCGATGAACAGACATGCGTCATGAAGTTCGGATCATGGACGTACGATGGATATATGGTGAGTCAAACTCTAAATCCTCTCGGTTTAATCTGTGGCTACACGTACTGTTAAAAGATAATGAAAATGAAAAACGCCTAAACCTCATACTTCCAAACTTCCAAAATTTATCCTGTGGGTTTTACTTCCCACGCCAATGGGTGGAAAAGTAATGTAATCGCGAAGAATTTCGATTTCGAGATATTGTGTTATCTTGATGTTTCATGGCATATATATGAAAAATTCATGTCACTAGTTTCCGTCGGTCTGTTTGCTTTTCTGTCTGTCTGTATGTATGTCAGTCTCTAAGGTCAAAAATCTAACCAACTATTTTCCAAACCTAAAGATAAGCCATAACATAGGATAACTATGCATAGCATTCTGTATTTCGAGATTATACTAGGTAATAAGTTAATCATAAAATACTGTTTTGTCGGAATGAATTAATATCTATTAATGTCATGGTGATTTTTGTCATTTCATATTTTTGTCATTTTGTACTGCTGAAGCAGCCTAAGCGTCAGTAAAGTTCATTCATGGTCATCTGTTGAGTTAACCGGTGATATTGTCCAATATTAATCTGTAAACTATACTTACACCATTCTTGTTTATGCTTCTTGCCATTTCTTTCTTCTTTAGTTTCCATAAATACGCAAAAGGAGGTATTGTTCAAACATTTATTTATTTGAAGTAATACATTTATTAACTTTTCCATGATGTCTATGAGACAGGCATCCATATAACTAATAATTAATAATAATAATAATAATAATAGTAATAATAATGACAATAATTCGATCTGCCTATTGTTGTTATATTACCGCATAACAATATAGTAAATTGTGGGATTATAATGTTTAAAAAAGTAAAAAAGTTCAATCGGAGAAATAAACAAGATGGATCCATCTGTTATTTGAAACTTGTAGACAAGGTGGATTTATCAAAAGTTTGATTTCGGACTTCCATTGTCTATAAAATTTTGAGTATCACGACGTTTCGATTGATGTGCTATCTTCAATCGTCTTCAGGTGAACTGGCGAACACGTTCCTTTCATGCCTATTCATACCCCGTCCGGTGACGTGTCGTTGTGCGCGGTCTGTTCTAATTGGTTCCCGATGCGCGGTATTCCGGTCTGCTGACGTGGCTGTTTGTCGGTCATTGTTTGTTGTCTGGTCCATTCGTAAACTATTAATCTTCTTTATGATGGCTGCCAGATTGGTCTAATGTCTACCCTGGGTTCGCTGTACACCTTGCTATTGTTGGTGATGAATGCCGCCTCCTTGAATTTCCTTCGATACCAATGCGGTTCCTTGGCAATAACCTTAGCGTCGTCCCAAGCTATTTTATGATCCAAACGAGATTCTCTAGGACTGCCACCCTCTGAAGTATACTAACAAAAACTAAGCCCAGGAATGAATCTCAAGAGACAAAGGACTGCATCTACCAGATACCATGTCAATGTGGTAAAATCTATGTTGGAGGAACAAAAAGGCCACTGGAAGTAAGAATCAAAGAACATCGTTTCAACACCCAGCGAGCAGAGACAGGAAAATCTGGAATAGCTGACCACACATGGACGGAGCACCATAAAATAGCTTGGGACGACGCTAAGGTTATTGCCAAGGAATCGCATTGGTATCGTAGGAAATTCAAGGAGGCGGCATTCATCACCAACAGTAGCAAAGTGTACAGCAAACCCAGCGTAGACATTAAACCAATCTGGCAGCCACTCATAAAGAAGATTAATAGACTACGACTGGACTAGACAACAAACAATGACCGACAAACAGCCACATCAGCAGACCGGAATACCGCGCGTCGGGAACCAATCAGAACAGACCGCGCACAACGACACGTCACCGGACGGGGTTTAAATAGGCATGAAACGTGTTCGCCAGTTCACCTGAAGACGATTGAAGATCAATCGAAACGTCGTGATACTCAAAATTTTATAGACAATGGAAGTCCGAAATCAAACTTTTGATAAGATGGATCCATCGTTAATAAAAAGTTGAGCAAGCGATACACGAGGTTTCACAAATAATACACAATTTTATCTGAAGGGTAAATGTTATTCTAGCATCTATAATCTTTGTTCATAGGTTGACCTTCGACATATTCTGCAAACTCAAGACTCCAATAACATTGATGTTGGTATAGACCTTCAAGACTATTACATATCAGTTGAATGGGACATCATGAAGGTGCCAGCAGAACGAAACGAAAAATACTACAGCTGTTGTGAAGAACCATATCCAGACATAAAATTCTACATCACCTTGAGAAGAAAGACACTCTTCTATATGGTATAATAACATTGTTTTAGGCAAAAAACATCGCCAGATATGTAGAATTATATTTTCGCTGCACATACAAAAAAGTCAACTTTTATAAGATTTATTTATAAGACAACTAATAATAATCGGGATCAATGAGATAGAGTTATCCTATTGAATATTTCAGTTTGAATGAATTGGTATTTCTATCAACAGTAACCAAAAGCTTATTCTTGGGTGCTGTAAAAATGATTTTCAGGAAGTGTAAAGATTTTTTTCATTATAGGTAAATCTGATAATCCCATGCGTCGGGATATCTTTCCTGTCCATCTTAGTGTTCTATCTTCCATCTGATTCTGGAGAAAAAGTATCACTCTCCATTTCCATTTTGCTGTCTTTGACTGTGTTCTTCCTTTTGCTGGTCGAGATCATCCCACCCACTTCCATCACAGTGCCTCTGTTAGGTGAGTATAATTACTTATAGGGATAACTTAGAATAGCACAAATAGGTATCATGATTATCTTTAGCTGAACGTATTACTAAAGATTGATACATTTATTTTATATATTCAATTTATTATTTTCTAGGGAAATATTTGCTTTTCACCATGCTGCTTTGTACCCTGTCGGTGGTAGTGACAATAGCAGTATTGAATGTGAACTTTAGATCACCAGTAACACACAAGTTGGCGCCTTGGGTGAAAACGTTCTTCATCGACTTCCTGCCGAAGTTCCTGTTCATCCAGAGACCGAGGAAAGAAGAGGATGATAAGAACCATGATATGCTCACAGACGTTATTCATATGCCCCTTGCGGAAAAGTATAAACCCTTCGAAAAGGTATCATTTGACAGCTTCGATCTTGGACTTCCACCCCCCAGGTAGGCACAGATAGTATAAGCTGTATGGGAGTCAAGTAGATTGACTCATTTTATGGAATAAAATATCTTAAATCGGTGCCTATATATATTTCCATCTTCAATGTGACGAGATCTAAGGAATTAATTCCGTCAGTTAGTATTCAGTTCATCAAAGCAGGCCAGTGTGGAAAAAATAGCTACTGATAGGAAATTAAAACTATAAAAAAATGTTTTGTCGTTGTTTGAGATAAATATGTGATTGTTTTTTTTGTATTCTTCAACTGGTTGGGATTGATACCTACTTGTCAGACCCTGCCAGTATAAAGTTTATTATTATTATTATTATTATTATTATTATTATTATTATTATTATTATTATTATTATTATTATTATTATTATTATTATTATTATTATTATTGTATAAATCATAGATGGCACTTATAAGGTAAAGTTCACGTAAAGACGATTGAAAATACCATATCAATGGCATCGTTCCTGAACTCAAAAAATATCGAAACCATGGAATTTATAAGCAATTTCACTAAAAACATTAAATGTAGAATTTTTACAAAATATTGTTCAAATTGACAAGGAGTATGTGAATATCTATCATGAGCTCATATAGCATTAAAAAATAATCTTTACCAGATGTTTTTATTGAATTTGAACCTATTTCAGCATCCCCCAGATGATTAAACATTTTCAGACGCCTAATCAATTCATTGAATTTTCTTATTTCTCTTAGGTTTGACCATGGTGGTGGTGGTTTCACATCCTGCTTCGGAGAACCCCCCTTTCCCCTCCCATTAACTGGAGGTGATGAAGAGTTGTACAGTCCAGCAAGTTGTCGAACCACCTTCGATGGTACTAGCGACACCAGTCCATACTTTGAAAAGATGGAGGGACACGACATGGAGAAGGCAATTGCAGACTCCAGGTTTATCGCTCAGCATGTTAGGAATAAGGATTCGTTTGAAAGTGTAAGTTAGTAACGTTGTTCATATACCGTATTTTATCGTTATTCATATAGCAACCACAGCGAACAAAATCCAAAACAAAGTTTTTAGTACTTCCCTAGGTTCTGTCGTGAAAAATTTGCACAAACCAGTTATGATTGCAAAACATTCCAACTTGGATGAGAAACACCGAAAAATTCGTGTGTGATACGGTAGAATAGATTATAACCCAACTTCCCCCAATTTTCCTTTGAAAACTGGGTGAAGAGTGCTAACTAGCCTCCAGTAGCTCAGAGAGAGATGAGACTTCTCAGGGTGTGAGTCACTAGGCATGAATGAATGGGATGGGAAGGAAAAAACATACAAAATCCTTGATGTTAACAATTTATTTAAAAACAAAAAAAAGGAAAAGAACAAAATGTCTCTACATTAGCCATTTATGAGCATTACAAAAAACTTATCTTCGGCTGGGGATAATATTCCAAGTTTCCCCATGTTCCCATGGTCAAGATGGTCAGCCTTATCAACTGGAAGTAGGGCTGATTAGCAGGCAGCAGAAAATAGGCTAGACCGAAGGAGAGCTCCTTGTAAAAAAATGGATGGCTGGAGAAGAAACAGAAGAAAGAGGCTGGTGAAGAAGAAAGAAGCCGAGGAGTAGGGGTGTTCCGCCTGGAGAGAAGGAAGACCATCAGATCTTACATACCTATGAATACAGGAAAATAATATGTGTTATTGAATCAGGTGAAAATCGGAGAAATATGAATGAGTAGAATATTATTACTAAGAATAGAATATTATGCAGCACGTTTACATATAAATGCATCATTCCATATAAAATGAAATTTGTAAATGGTTGAACCGTTACAAGATAAGGATAGCTTAGCAGAACACAACATCATGATAATAATAATAAGGTTTATTGTGAAAGACACAAAAGGCAAAGGTTAGCATGAATGCTCTCTTCCACCTTACCTATACATTGATCTACAGTATAGCAATGTAACAAGAATAACTTAGAACTAAATTCACCCTGAAACCTAAAACAATATCATCTTGACTCATATGCTTGTTGCCTGAGCAACATATTCAACAGTTAACACAGCTCAGATCCAAGCAACTTAAAATTAGTTGGTACTGCAGTGAAGTAATTCAGTCCAGTGTCCTATATACAATTCTGGTGTAATGCATCTTCGTATTTTATAGGTGGCAGAAGACTGGAAATACGTGGCGATGGTGCTGGATCGGCTTTTCCTGTGGATATTCACGGTGGCGTGTATCGTGGGCACTGGCGTGATCATTTTCAACGCTCCCTCCCTCTATGACACCACCAAGCCCATTGACGTGCTCATCTCCAAGGTGGCCAAGAAAAAGATGGCGCTGCTCAAGATGGTCCCAGAGGAGCTTTAACTTAAGTATCTATCATAGTGGGCGTTGCATATACATACATTTAAATACGTGGTCGAGTATAGGGGACAAAGTTCAAAGCCTTGTTCACGTCATGATTAATGTAACGTTACTGTTCTTAATGGAATATTTATGAACAAAACATTTTATACGTGCATATTTTTTTGTATCGAATATCGGTGGAGGCTTCAAAATATATATTATCTGATATAAATAATTACTAAAATGTATTTAGATATTTAAAAAAATATCGGTGTATTTGTCTGAATTTTTTTATAAGGAACAAAATATGGAAAAGAATAAGTAGTGTAATCCTTTATTTTTCACTATTGCGCTCTTAGTTTTCATAGATAAACAAAAAGAGTGTTGTGATCGCATAAATATTTGAACGCAAAAAGCTTTTCGAACACTTCATACGATCTGTCTGCCTGTCGTCGTGTTTTTATGTTTTTTTTGTCACTACATGGCTTCACATATTGATTAAAAGGCAGTGATATACTGTGGAGTTATGGTACAGTAGTATTTTAGGAGTGCAATTATGTTGAGTAATGCAACAATTAGCAAGAACCACATCATCAAAATTCGTATTTGTATGTTGCCCGATATACCGATCAGTTTTAGGCGCAATCAAAAACATTGTTTCAGGAGGCATAAAGAGTTATTGCTAACAGTTGGATCCTGATTACCATGACATTGACAGACAAGTAATCGTATAATAAGTACATAACCCTACCTCGGCAAACTGTTGGAATAATATGTGATTGTGAATATATGAGTTTACATGATAAAATAGAACACACCTTAGCACAAAAATATGTTGATCAAAGACAGACAAAAAAATCAAAATAAATTATAAATGGACTCTTTTACATGATATTTGTTTCAGACACTGATTAGTGTCTTCAGCTTGCTAATTAACCTTATAGAGTTTTAAAGTTACTTCATTATAGTGGGCATATTTTAGCCAAAATAATAAAATTAAAAATATTTGTCTGGTTACTTATATTAGTTTAATTTTTTTCTTTTTGTAAAAGAGGACATTGATTAATTTTATCATTCTTTTGAAGTTTCATCATGACCCACCAGTTTATCTCTCCTGACGTGAACAAAATGTGCAAGTATATTTGACAATATATTTAATATCATGATGTGAGTATTGTTACAGTCAATAAAAAATGGTACATCCTCTCTGTGTGTCATTGAGGGTTGATAATTTCGTCATTTTTGTCAGCCCTGGACACATATGAACTACAGCTTCACTTAACTTAGGCCTCCAAGAATTAGCTGCCAGATATTTGCATTCATTTCAGAAAGGTTGAGGTAGAGTATTATTATTCTTGGCAGTAGTGTTTTGTATAAATCAATGTTTAAGGAATATTTGTACGAGCATATATTTTGCAAAAACATGTCATAGTTTGCAGTGGAAAGTCTGATATTTTCTGGAATTTCTTCATAACGGCATCCTTCAAATGGAGATGTACACACATAAAAAGAAATTCTCAATTGAAGTATTTCGATTTCAATAAACTTTAAAAGCGAAAAAAGATCTTCAATGTCGGCGTCCGGATACGGACCGCCATTTGGTGACCCCTGCCCTAGTACAAACATATACTCACACTATAAAGCGTAAGTTCAAACTTGATGACTCTTGAGTTCAAGTACTCGTATATGTCATATAATTAGGTGAATCTTGCTTTGTTTCTATAAAGAAACAAACAGTAACAAAAGTATGTATATATATCATCTCAGGATCAATTCCATATTGAAAATAATAGCTGATTTCACTGTACGAATATTAAACTCCAAAACTGTATTTTGAACCGGAGGACAAGAATACTGAATTGTAATAAATACCCTGCGAAAGATATGTGAATATATGATTTCAGTATATCGAAATATTATTTGTCAGCAAATTTTTATCCACAGATATTGACAAGATTTATTAGTAGTAGTATTCAACAATTTGAGTTTTCGTAACAGCCACGCTTTGCTCCTAGGTATACTCATATGGAGCAAAATCATGACTTTTTGATATCGATTTATGTAATGAAAAGTGTCACTTCAAACTACCTATTTCTCAAGTTGAGTGGAAAGAATATGATGTGTTATCTTGATACGTCTTAAATTTGCTTCTTCGTTATGGCTGCTTAGGTAATGTTACTTGGTTCTTTGGAATTGAACTAGATTAAGAATATTTAGGAAATATTTGACTTCCATTTTGACCTATCAATAATTTCATAGGTCCAAGTCTTTAGGTTATATTTCGCAACAGAAATATTCAATTTTATTTTTGAGGCTGCGATTATTAGAATTTTTGTTAGCATTTTTATAATATATTATGTCAGGTGCTACATGAATCTGTAATTGTCAGTCTGGGTAGCGTTTATACATTGCTATATTTATTAACTAGTTTTCAGTTGGTGTCTGTAGTTGTAATTGTTATCCAGAGCAAACACTTCAATTTGTGTTAGATTTCTGAGGATGGCTGCATATTAACCGACGCATGGCAATATGAATACAAAAAGATTTTATTTTAGTCTGAATAATATTATATGAATTTGGAAATGACAGGAAAATGACAAAAATATATTTCCAAAGAACCTCAGAAGCTTTGCGTAGTTATGAAATGTTATTACTGAATGGAAATGTGGCGTTTGTACATACATATGCTCTTTGTCCCTTTCGAAGGTCTGTACGCTCATGTCAATCAATGTTGCAAGACTCTTTGCGATAACGACGATAATCACTAATATATAGTGTAATATTGTTATGTTATGTATTGATGAAATCAATAATGTTACGATGTTCATGCTGTTTCATTTATAAGAAATAATGTAGTGTAGTTATCATTATAACAAATAAATTTTTATTAACTCTCATGATGCATTATTAGTACCTTATGAGCGACTGCTCTACCAAGAGCGAATGTAGCAAAAAATTTCTTTTCTTTTCTTCAAAAGACATCAGAAAGCACTTGACTTGAGGTATTGAAGTCAGGAAATCGGTTGTTGATCAATTCTAATACCTATTCTACGGTAATACTTTGAGGCGCCGTTGAATGAACGAAGCAAATGTGCTATAAAAAAGTCTCTGAGTTATTTAGAATAAAGGGATGATCATATGAAATCACAGCAGGTCATTTAAAACGAAATATTAAGTTAGGTTAGACGATTCTGCGCATTAGGTCATCTCCAAGTGTCGCCCTCTATGGGACAAGGTCCTAACACCTGGACTGCCTTGAAGCGGCATCTGTCAACAAGGGTGAATTGATTTACAGCGTCATTATCTTCTATGTACCGTTATCTCGGCTCATTCACATCAGGAGCTGACAACCGATGAATTAAGTGTTGGGACCTTTGACTTCGTAAGCGCGGTGCGATGTGAGGTGCGTCGTTATGGACATACCCTTAGAATACATATCAATGATAGTCGTTTTTTACATTCAATTATAGTCCTAAGTCCTGTATTTCCTCCCACACCAGTACACCAGTATTAAGTATATTGTTGATTTTTTTCACTTTTTTTTATCAACGAATTCGAACTAGCCAAATACCTTGCTTAGCAACATGAGCCTTTATAATCGTATATAGAACAAAATCATAACTCTCATACAGTTAACAACAAAAAAGGTATGTCGTTCTTATTTCGTAAATTATACTGTTTGATATTTTGTGTTTTAGCGAGTGAGAGAGTTCGATGTATCAAACTTCCCCAGTTTATACTTAACTATTTGTACGTAGCCTTATCATTCGGATCTTGATAAGCCTAATGGAAAAAACTGCATCCTCAAATGAATTACGGAAAATTTCTATATGTAAACAGTATATGTTTACTTGACACTTATAAGTACTCGTAATTCACAGGCATTTGAATCAGCTGCCACTCATCTTTTTTTTATTTTCTTTTTGCAAATCATAGCGCTCAAGTTCGGTTTTTGCATGAGTGAAAAACCTATTTCTAATCATATCAGGATGAACATGAAAATTTTTTTGAGGTAACATAGTTTTGAAAAACAATACGTGGAATTTAATTGGGGTGATCTAATAGAGACTATTCTTTGACGTGTCTTGTTTAGTAAACCATTATGCCACCAAAAGATAAGAGCAGTAACGCTTTGTAATGATCTTAGGTGTAAACCCCGATATGCAATTTTTGCCAGACGTTTTCTACTGTACTTTGAATCATGTTAGTGTCAAAAATATATGTAAGTATGTCTAATTCCTGTTATACGGCTTCAAGGCACTATAAGTACTTAAAAGCAATAACTTTGCCAAAGCACTTTTAGAACATTTTTTCATCAACAAATGTTATTAATTCACTAACAGTAGGCTTCTAATTACAAGTAATTATTGCTTGGGGATGCTCACGAGCAAACACGAAATGTCGACATAATGAATTAGTGATTACCTGAAATTAGTTATCTACAGACTGAGGTGAAATATGGAAAATGTTTATCAATACAAAATGTTATTAAAACTGTCTTGGTATCATTATATCTTCTGAAGAGATCTTCAAGCTTGAAAAAATTCTTTGGGGCTGTACTATTTCCAATTTGTCGCACAACATCTCTTCCATCCGCCTCAATTGTTTTAAACAGTATGTTTCATTGAAAATATCATGGATTTTCCAAGAGTCTGTCAGAGACGTACGATAGAATTGCGTCCTCATGTGTAGTGTATAATCACAAAAAAGAATACTGATTAGGTAGGAATCAGCAAGGCGATACCCTGTATATCGATTTGAATATTAGTTATTTGGTTATTTATATCTTTACCACTTTCCTTGACTTGAACTGGAAATATATAATCAGTCAGTACTTGATATACATTATTTTGCAATTGTTTCACTTTGACTTACAACTAGAAAGATGAGTGTCGCTTTATGGATTATCATATCAACTTTGGCAGTTGCATTCGGTAAGTTGCAGCTTTCTAACAGAGTATCTCTTATCTGAAACAGTATTACGACTCGTTTTTCAAAGCGGTCTGGAGTGAAAGTTACCATGGCTCTAGCAAAAGTTACAATTTAGAAAAACCGAGTAACTTGCGTGAAATGATATTGACCTTTGAAAAATCTCCGGCAGATGTTTTTCAAATGAAATTACCCTTATATGCAGTATTAGATTCGTGAATAGAAGACAGTACTTTACAGGAAAGAGAGGCTTTGGACCTACAGACCAAGAATGGGGCTATGTGGATGTACGAAAGGATTGTCACGTGTTCTGGTGGTTACATTATACTACTGCAAATGTTTCCAAGGTAACGGATAGACCTCTAGTCATATGGTTGCAGGGTGGACCATGTGCCTCGTCTACAGGAAACGGTAACTTCGATGAAATTGGACCGCTCGATAGATATCTGAACAAGAGAAATAATAGCTGGGTAACACCATTTAATATTTATGCTTAGCCATTAAATGAAGTTTCACGAATTTGAAATCGTAAATATATTTATAAGTATGACACAAAGTACAACTATTGTCTGGTGTAAAGAAGTAAATTACGTTTTTCTGAGGTCCATATGTAATAACTACTTCGTTTGATTACACAGTCATGCAAAGCAGCATAAAATAAAAATGTAATTAATCTCATGCCATTTTCTTATAGTTTATGAAGTACTATATGTATTATCGCATAATTTAGAGTCGTATTAATCAATAAATTATCTCTTATGCTTCAAAAAATTTGAACTACCCATTTATTAATAAGCCTCAAAATGACCAGAAAATCTAAATCAAAATGTTTTTATATTTCACTGATATTTCCTTATAGCTTTTCCCGTATATATTTTTAAAGCTAAAGCTAAAGCTATTTTCCAAATTTCATCAATATCGATGCAGTTGTTACTGACATAACGCATCTCAGCAAATACACGGCGGACACACAGACAGATCGGCAGGCAGATCGTCATGATAAAACACCTTCGCCTTCTAAAAATGAAATTTGACTGTTTCGGGATACGGTTCCTAACTCAATTGCTCCTTTCACAGAATCTCCCGTGGACAGTAATAATGAAAATATAATTTACAGATAAAAGACGTGAACCTTCTATTTGTCGATAGCCCAGTGGGCAGCGGTTTTAGTTACGTGGCATGTGGTCTACATGTGTGCCCTTATGCTACTTCGAACAAGCAAATAGCTGCAGATTTCCTGGTAGTGATGGAACAGTTCTATAAGCAATTACCGCATTTCCAAAAAGTGCCTCTATATATTTTCGGCGAGGCATATGGAGGTAAAATGGCTGTAGAAATTGCATGGCTTCTCCACCAAGTGAGTGTTTCGTCCACAATTTTCAATATAATGCATTACCGCAATGCTTCATGTGTTCATGCTTAATACTAGTAGTGCAGTAAAAAAAACGAATAGCTGCACTCGAAAATTTAGCTCAACAATACGGTGGCTTAAACTAAAATATTTGTTTGAGTCATTTTGTTCATTTTTGTCCAATAATCATATCACATTGATTGCTGAAAACGTGTTCACTGAACACGTTTTCAGCAATCAACAATCAATCTAACAATTCCTATGGATGATAAGAGAAATGAATGATATAAACTAATCAAATTAATGAGTAAATTCCTGGTGGCACCAGTTTCTTTACCATTCTCAATATTACAGCAGGCCATCGCCGGAAAAATTAAATGCAATTTAACAGGAATTGGACTTGGCAACCCTTGGATATCGCCTGAAGATTCTATTTTATCCTGGAGTACGTATTTGAACAATTTGGTAGGTGATCTCACATAATCTGGGTATTTTTAAGGTAACTGCATGAACAAACTGCAAAAGTTAGTATTACCTTTCAAATTTTAATCTTATTACACTAATTACACTCAACGCATTCTTTGCCACTGAGAAAGACAGAAAATTAGGTCAAAAATACAATTTGGCCAAATATAAATCTTGATCGTGCGTATAAACTTGGTTGTTGATGTGAGACAGTCATACACAAATATTCAGAAATTTTTATAACCCATCCAATCTTTATAACACATAATCTGATACTGATTTTATTACTAAAGAGTTTGTCATTTCCCATGCATAAGTAATAGTTATCAATAAATTCGAATTACGATCAAGTATTATGTTTTATTGCCATTTGCTCATTTTAATGGAATTAGAGGAATGGTATGTTGTAAGAGCACGTATCTTGTATTTGTTCATGATGGACAACTTATTACTGAAAAGATATAGAAAGGCAATATAAAATAAAAGGCCGAAACTGGGGTCAATGAAGGTTAACAATGTTTGAAAATCCGCGATGTTAGTTTTGGTTACCTTGCAGTACCATAATCATTTTTTCAGATGTAGCAAAATATTTTTTTTAACCATAACTATAAGATTTAGTATCTATATATTTCACAAGTCTGAGGTTTTCATTGGCATGGTTAAACAAGCGCCAGCTAAGTATTTTTCTGGGAAGTTTTAATATTTAGTTTTGATTCCCGATTTATTGCTGCATTTTAAACAGCTCTTATCTTGAATTTTGCATGTTTTGCAAATAGCTGATCATTTTATGGCATTTTTATTATTGAACCATTATTTTCAACATATATTACTTATTTTTTTACAGTTTTCCAGTCCACTCAATTTTTTTGTATAAAATCATTGGAACTAAAATATAAGTGAACATATTTTGGCATGTAGCTCACCTTAGGCACTCATTTGTATTGCTTCTATGCGTGAACTAGAAAGAGGAGATGAGACAACCCATTTTAGCCATCTGACACAGGCCACAGACCTCAAATGGAATGGGCGTTTCATACAATGGCAATTATTATCAGCTTTTTATTGCATTTTACAATTTTATATTTTAAAAGGAGACTCCAACCTAGAATAAAAGGCTTTTCACATGGATTTCCAATATTTAGTTTCCAGCGCTCATTTTTCAAGATAATGGAATGATTCCTTTGAAAAGGATAGAGAATGGTTGGTTCTATACTCATGCGAAGACTTTTATTAATTTTAAATATATTTTTTTTCGATATTGTCGCAATGGAAACAGAATATTGGAAACCCGAGTCCTCTCTTGAGGGTTTAATAAACATAAACATAATCATAAACATTTTAAGGGCGCTATAGACAAGACTGGAGCATCGGCCATTGATCATGTTGTAGATAAATTTGAAAAATCATTGCAAAAAGGATCTTATCATGAAGCTGTGGATTACTGGGATGCTACGTTGGAGGAAATTACATTGCAGACAGGGGGAATTAATTTTTTGAACGTACTTGATAAAATAAGGTCGTTTACTGGAAAAGGTAGTTCCTGATTTTGGAATCATTTTCTGCATATTCAAAAAATCCCAAATATCGTTAACTTCCAGATACGTGATAGTCCACTTATTTATCATATGTTGTAACAGAGACACCTTCAATTATTCCTGCAAGTTCAAAAGTAGTCCTACAAAGCTATCAGATGCAAAACCGTTTCAACGAACAACATCGCTATTCCAAAGATGGACAGCATATAGTTATAGAGAAAAAATCTAGGTGCCTCGAAATTTTCTTGATTTAATCCTTAAAGATTTATTAATGCAGTAACGATTGAACTTCTCAATAATTGAGATGTAGCAAAAAATTAAAATGATCAACTCAACTGTATTGTTACAGAAATGGCACTACCAAATTTAGACGCAATAATGAATGTTGAAGTTAGAAAAGCACTGAATATCACTCCCTTATGGGGTGCAGAGAGTTATCCTTGCCAGAGAGCCCTTTCCAATGATTATCCGAAACCTGTCTTTCATGTTCTAGAAGATTTTCTGAACAGAACACATATAAAGGTGTCTATCTATAATGGACAGCTGGATATGAAAGCAAATACAGTAGGTAAGTAATCTAGTAATTATGTATTATATTATCTTATATTAAATTTGTTCCTGGGCGTCGTCCATAACAGGACTTTCAGTCAACCGAGCAAGCAGCAAAGACTTAAATTGTTTTTTTTTGTTTTAGGGGAGCATAATGCCTTCATATTAAAACTGATCAAACTGATCAACCATTAATTTTCCTTTGAATTCCTACAAACTAATACTTATAACTAAAGTAAATCCATCGATGTCCTTTAGATTACGTTAACACTATAACTACAAATTCGTGCACATGCTCTGCTCTATGCACCAAAGCACTACACTAATTCGTATGGCTTGGTTCTCTTCTATCGTCGGACAGCGTTGTGGTTGTCCAGCAGCTGAAGAGCTTCTGCGTTTGGGTGGTGATGGAGCCTTTCTTCATGCCTGGCCGCCATTCTCTTGATCTCGTCGACTACCAGAGGTATATTCAAATCGCGATGAATATCCTTATTACGAATGTACCAAGGGGCATTAACAATAGCTCTTAAAACTTTATTTTGGAATCTTTGTATAATATTGATGTTAGAATCTTTCGAATAACCCCACAGTTGACAACCGTAGAGCCAAACAGGTTTGAGAATCTGATTATAGATCATGATTATGTTATAGAGGGACAGTTTTGAGGATCTTCCCAATAACCAGTAGTATTGTTTGTAGCGAAGATTGAGTTCTTCCCGCTTTTTTTGATGTGATGTTTCCATTTCAGTCTTGTGTCAAGGGCCATACCTAGGTACTTAGCGTTAGCTTCTCGTGGTACGGTGGTCCCATTAACGCTTATTGGAGGAGGATTTATCTGTCTTCGGTTAGAAAAGCAGACATGGATCGATTTTAATTCATTTAGTTTGATTTTCCACTTTTGTGACCAAGTCACTAATTCGTTGGCAGCTGTCTGAACTTTGTTAGTAAGACTTAAATTGTGATTCATAAATCACTCATTATTATTTACACGCCGACACTGGCATAGCGAAGTGGGGTGAACAGACAACTACTCGGGAATATGGGGGCGACCTGATATAATCCATGAATGCATCATTGAAGGGGACAATATGTGAGTTTTTAATTCAGCAAAAATATTGAATAGCTATTACATTGAAGTCGTTTCATGTTCATCAATAATAATTACAATAAACCAGAAAATAAGCAGTTTAATCCCTCATCTAAGAAATTTGGTGTTTTTTATAGTTTCTGAGGGTTAATCATTGTTAATAATAAAAATATTTATCAAATCAGCTTGGCAACTTTTTCTGACAATTATCAAAACAATATTCTCATTAAGGGTAGAATTGGCATCGAGAAGTGCCTTGAAGCCCGTCCTCACACATGTGAGCAGTACTCCAGCAATTATCTGATCTGAGCCTTGTAGAGTACTAGTAGCTGTTTCAGAAAATACAATTTCCTGGTGCGGAAGAGAACCTCCCGCTTCTGGCAAGCCGACCTAGCGAGGCCAGCAGTATGATGGTGACATGTTATTGTTGATTTTTAATTCCCTTCTTATATCGTCATGCCTCTCCGCACAACGTGTGAGGAATCAAAACACCTAAATCGTCTGCTATGTGTCTCATCACGGAGGTGCTTGATACATTCTTCCATGACAGGTTGCGTCGGGACATGGGTCATACCATCGATTTTTTTTAATTTACCACCCTACATTCCCATAGATTGGGGTAGTCTATTAGTGGAACTCCAGCAACCACAAATAATGCCTCCGTGGAGTAGGGAAGCATTCTATAATTATTTTAAGGGCTAACCAGTCAACCCATATTCAACACAACAACCACTAGCTATACACATCCTCAGTTCCTATTCAATGGAATGCATTCCACCAATACCTTCCAGCAACATTCTCAACCATAATCTAGGAGCTCAGAAATTTCAGAAAGCCAGGAGTGTACTTGTTCCAAGTTGTTACGTATTAGTATAAGTATCAAAAAGATGTACTCATCTCCAAGTGTCGCCCTCTATGGGGACGCCCATTGGCAACTTACGAAGTCAAAGGCGACACTTGAAGATGAGTTGATGTTGCTATCACACTTTTGACTGGGTTACGTATATAACACCCGATTCTAGGCTAAAGACGAAACCTGAATGTCTATAGAAGGTCTGATGGATAGTCGACAGCATAACTCGAAAAGTTATCAGCGGATGTCTTTCTCAGTCTGTCAATCAATCTTTCGCTATTGTTAACGTAGTCTCCGTGACCACTTGACCTTACAAGTATTTTTTTTTTCGAAAATAAATACATTGAAGCGCGCTGAAGACATAGCAATAGCAAGGAAAATCAGAATTCATATGTTTTTCCAATTTTAGTGCTTACATTTATTTTTGAGCGAAGATAGTTTGCGAAAAATTCATTCCAAAACTAGTCAGCGATTACCGAGGTTTTGTGTTGATAGGAATGACAGCTGACAAGGCGACTGAAACTATTGATATGGTTTCTCGTCTTGTAGATATCATAAATAATCCAAAAACCAATCGAAATATTCGAATCTATTGACCTAATAGAGGCAAAGGACAAACTCAATGTACCTTGATTTTTGTTAAAGGTTTACAGCGGTGGATTGAAAAACTAAACTGGACAAATAAAGAAAAATGGGAAGCTGTGGAAAGGTACCCGATTGCAGTGAAAGGATTCTATGAAGGTTATGTGAAGAAATTTGGTAATTTTGCACTCTACTGGGTCAGCCGAGCTGGACAAATGGTAAGTTCTGCCATTACCATTATTTAAGTTCAAAATGGTAGTGGTTCGAGGATGTTCAAATCTTGGCCCAAAGGCTTTGCTTTGCGGCCATGTTCACGGAAAGATGACCAATCCTGTCTTCGACCTTATTCCAATATAAAAAACGAGAAATGACTGTGGAATTCGACCCTCACAAGATCACTTTTCAAAATGAACTATTTTCTTCGTTATTAATTGATGAACATATCTCATAATAACGATCATATCTGTTTCAGGTTCCAACAGAAAATTCTGGAGCTATGGACTACATCTTGAAGGAACTGACAAATAACTTTAAGGTGTAATGTTTTTTTTGTATAATATAGGTTTTCAAGAAAAATAGTTTATATACAATTCCAGTCCATATCCCACAAAAATTTATTGACAAAAAAAAATTATGAAGTGAAGAAATGATTACCAGTTGATTCTAAATCCCCTCAAAAATCTATGAATTAGAATGATGACTTCACTATTGAATATGGCTGAATGAACTGCATGGTGGTGGTTAATGATTTGGGGCTATGAACTATTCTTAGCAACATTGTAATAATAAATCCGCTGCCACTCAATATATTAAAATACTATAAAGCTTTTTCGTCCTTATCATAGTAGTAATTAAAGAACCGAACTTTACTGAAATCTGAATGATAATTTTCGAGTTGTAAGAAAGGTCAAGATGCTGAGTGGCATATTTCTTCTTGATATAGAATAAGTGTCGTGACAAGTAAAATACATATCTTGGAATCAACAGTTTTCGCGATTACACTACTTTCCTTCCTGTGAGCGCGAGATGTGAATGTATAGGTTTCTTTGTATAAAATTGTTTCTCATAATGTTTGATGATACATAAGTTTGTTTCAATCAGAAGTACTATCTTATCTTTAAAACATAAAAATTAAATTTAATACGAATTTCGGGTAATAACAAAATATTTAGGATGTTCGTGACAGTGTTACTAAAATTATCTATAGAAGTGAAAACAATATAGCTGTGATATATTATACTCAAATATATATACAGGAGATCCTACACCGCATCGGAATATTAGTATTTATGTAGATATAAATGATGCTTCTGTACATAGTGTTGATACACTTCTTTGTCCTGAGTTCAGGTATGTTTCCATTCCTTCATTTATAGTTGCGTATATCATATGAATATATTTTTTTAATTAATTATATCTAATTTTATTCGACGAGCTGCCATTGAGTTACGAAATCTGCAGACACTGCTATATTTTCTGAAGAAAAAAAAATAGCGTCAAGTGTTCTGAATCAGATACAACCTCGCTTGCTGTAGCTTCAGTTTGACGAGTGTGGTCAAGCAGTTGTCACGAATTCAAGCAAATCAAAAAATATTTCTGATTTGGTTCTCAGCACCAATTCGAAATAGAAATGCAATAGTTATTTTCTTAAATAAATATGAATGTGCCTATTGGACTTGTTCATGTAAAATCGACCGGGAAGTATAAAAACGAACTACGAGGATCATGCTGAAAGTCTTTATATACAGAAAAACTACAAAGTTTTTTTAATTATTCTGTTTTTTCAACATATTCTCCTCCTACCTCAATACATTTACGCATTCTGTAAAACCACTTGTCAAATTCTTGTGACCAACGTTTTTTTGGAAGGTTGCTAATTTCCTCCTCAAATACAGCGATTGCCTCTTCATCGGTGGAAAAATGGCGACCTCGTAACTTTTCTTTGACCTTAGGGAATCAGAAGAAGTCGGATGGAGCTAGGTCCGGAGAATAAGGTGGGTGAGGCAACAGTTTGACACCCTGTTCAGCAAAAAAAACGAGTGTTCTATATCTTCATATCTTCAGCATCCCGTGTGAACGCCGTGGCCGCTTTACAAAAAACGTGTCTTCAATCTCCCTTTGTATTTTCAGCAAGACCAGGTTTTCATGGCTCGGAACAGGAATGGGGCTACGTAACAGTGAGGGAAGGTGCCCATATGTTTTGGTGGTTGTACTACACCACCGCTAATGTTTCAAGCGCCACTGATAAGCCATTAGTTGTGTGGTTGCAAGGCGGACCTGGCGGTAGCTCAACAGGTTACGGTAATTTTGCTGAAATTGGACCATTGGACCTAGATCTGCAACCAAGAAACAATTCTTGGGTAAGCGTAGCGTAAGCAAATTCCTAGGATATTCTATAAACATATTATTTTCAGGTCCGAGATGTCAATCTATTGTTTGTCGATAATCCTGTTGGTACCGGCTTTAGTTATGTAGATGATCCAGAATACTTAACTAATAGTAACAGACAGATCGCACTGGACTTTGCAGAGCTCATGAAAGGATTCTATCAAGCGCTACCGATGTTCAAACATGTACCGTTGTACATATTCAGTGAGTCTTACGGAGGAAAGATGGCAGCAGAAATTGCTCTTGTTATTAATGATGTAAGTAACTTGTCAGGGCTAACAATTAATACAAAATTATCTTAGATCGTTTTAAAACCTTAACCCATAATTATCATTTTATGGTACGCATACTAATTGGTCCTTAAATTCCGGTACGTTTGATCACCACCATTGTTCAATTTATTGAAGAGGAGCCTGTGATTTCAAATTTTCTTTATTCCTAATATACATCAAGTCCCTAAGCAAAGGACACTAAGCTATCAACAATTGAAGAATACGATTAGGATATACACCTACAGCTGAGCTACTTATAATTTTTCAGGAGGTGAAGGAAGGAAGGCTTGATTGCCAGCTAAAAGGCATAGGACTTGGTGATTCTTGGATTTCGCCTATCGACATAATGATGAAATGGGGTCCATACTTGTATAATATCGTAAGTACCTGATACAAAGATATCAGCTGAGTGGAAAAGAGTCATGAACTATTGAAATGTCTTTTAGCCATCGCAAAGCGATTTTTCTATCCAAGCCAACTATCAGGTCGGATCTAATATTACCTAGGCGTTGGATCCTGTTCCAAATAAGTGTTAAAAATGTGGTTGGCAGTCTGAATCTTCCATTGTACATGTGAAACTATATCTAGCTAAGTCCTAAGTCCTAGCTACAGTTTCCCTTGACAAAGGAGCTGAGGGCTGTGCCGCCAAGGTTAAGTCTTGGAAAACTATAACCTTTTTTTTTCAAGTAGGCAGTGCAATCCGAATGATTTACTAGAAAAAGCACTTTACAAAATCTATATCAAAGATTACCAAATGGCGGATCAAGGTTCCTGTAGAGGCTTTCAACTATTCAAGTGAAGACGGACCGCGCCAGTTAATTAGAGAATTCAAAACGGACACCAAATGAAACTAATTAATAACCCCTGATCTAGATAGTGGTTTGCATCCCTCATTACACACATGGACCTCAAAGTCACTGAAAGGTACCATTCCCCTTAATAAGGGTAGAAGACTGCACTGATTTGATTCCATTTCAATCTTAATTTAGTCAGAATTCTTAGAGATTTGAGCAAGCAAGAGAATCCACCAATCTATATGATCGCTAAAGTTGTCACTGGAACAGCAACTTTTTTAACGAATACAAGTAACCGAAGCTTAATATTTGGCCCTCGTAGGCCCAAAATAAGTAACAGTAGTTACAGCAGTGACATTGGAGGAAATGAACCAAGCAATCTATCGAATATGTCCTGTAATGTGTTGCATCGTTTGCTGTTCCTAATTTCAGGTAAATCTATCAAAACTGACTAGAAAAATATCTACAGGGAGCGGTTGACGAAAAGGGGGAACAGAAAATTACTCAGGCTGTCATCACGGTAAGAGACGCAATGACGAAATTGGATTACTTAGAAGCTGAAAGACTCTATGAACTGGCCGCGAATACGGTTTTTTCAGTAGCCCAGGTAGATTTCTATAATGTATTGGATCGTTCGCCTGGCACAAATGGTGAGTAGCCAATACTCGAATACATTGTGATGACATAAATCCAGTAATATTCGACACTTTAGGGCCAAACTGCTAAAGACATTTCAGTTGAGCATTTTTTTTAGTAAAGGGATTACGATCTGATGTGACAAAAATGTTCAGAACGCCTCCTAACTGTAATATTGCTTCGTTTACCATAAGGAATTAATAAATAAAATGATATAAAAATTGAAATTCTTCCAAAATTATAGTTTTAGATTAAAATCTGGTTGTTCGCATTGTAAAGTCTATATATCTATTGATGCTATTGAATGTTAATTTTTTAAGCTGGTATTGAACCAAACTCAGCCCTACGATAGAAAAAGCTCCACCAAATGATAGTAGTTATACTCTATATGAGGTGGAGAGATAAAGTTGTTGGAGTTTTGGAGTCATATCTTCTTTGTCTTGTCATTATGTTTGCAGTTGGAACTGCACAATAGACGACATATCCAATATTTGCGTTAAGCACTGTTGAACGTAAGAAATCCCAATATTTAAGCAATCAATTTTTTTCACATCCTGTTGTCAACTTGATTTAATAAAACCTTGTGTAATTTCAAGCAAATGACCAGGCCAGTGAATGAGCGTTGGCTATAGATTGATCACAAATTAAAACTTTAGATTCCTCAAAATCACATACGAGATTAGTATAATATCACTATTTCATATACTATTCGTATGAAAGATAAAAACCATGTGTATCAAAGAGCTCATTCACGATGTTATAACATCTTCGAGTGCTATGGCGTGAGTACTGGCAAGTTCTGTTCTTCGGTTGAAAATCATTTGTCTGAATTTCAAATGTTTCATGCATAACGTTTTTATTTAACCAGGAAGAGTACGGAACAAAAAAGTATCGTATATAATGAAAAACCTTGTCGGTAAAGAGCTCAACACCACGAAAGAATGGGGTTGGTCTAATTCTGAACGACCCGATAGTATCGGAGGAGAAGTATTTTACCGGCTCGAGGGTGATTTCATGAAACCTGTTATCAACATTGTAGAAGATCTTTTGAACAATACTGACGTATACATAGTCGTTTATAATGGACAACTTGACCTAATAGTAGATACACCTGGTAAGTGGCCACACTGCTGACAAAAACAGTTGTATAACTCAAGACGAGATAAATGTAGATTTATTTGTTTCTCATGACCATTAATTAGCATAAGTTTCTAACAACTGATGCTAATTATAAATGACATGCTATGAACAATGATCCATTGAAAACTTATAACTTGTATAACTGCTTCTATAGATACAAAATTCATATGGTTTGTTCAGTATAAGCCAAAATGGTAGCATTTCATTGAAGAGAAATCAACATAAAATAGTAACTTGCAGCCTTATTCTGTCGTGTACATTTCCCATTTTTTGATTGACACCACAAAGGAGGGAAGGTGGAAGGCATGAGGTTTATGTATGCTTTCACAATTTTTTGTAATTCGAGGTTATTAAGGCAACAGAAAGTACTATGTTAATGGTATTTTAATTAAGGAGACAATAAACAGCAAGTGAAAAAGTGGAGTCTTTGTCATATTAGAAAGGTGAAATAAAACAAAGATTGATGCACTAATTAATTTTCTTAAAAACAACCGGTTGAAGGTAAACTTGCATTTGTACTGAGCCGCCACAATAGAAGCTCGTGATGTTTGATGATACGTACAAATGCGCGGTTACCTTAAGCCGACTTTTTGTTCCAGTTACGCTATGGGATTTCGGAAATCGCACTTATGAGTTATCGCAAGGTTTGCAAAATTTATTTGGATTCCAATGATAACAGACTCACATCACTTATTTAAAAAACAGAGTTGTTCAAAAATACGACGAAAACGGCAATCAGTGCACAAAATACACTAAAACCGGAAATACATCATGTACTATCTGCTATTCTTATTTGAAACGCAATACATAGGAATAGATACCGAATCACCAATACGTTTTTATAAAAAAATTTAGATATGAACAATTCAGTCTTTGGGAAAACAATTGATTTCAATTTTTGGTAATAAATCACGATGGGGACCCCCCTTGTATATACCTCTGCGTGTTTTTTTCTTTATTAAACCTGAAACCAAGTTTCGAGCGATTTTCGGGTACTGTATCATCGTATACATCTCCCTGACTTTTTTTTCAATGAATTTTAGGCGTACTAGACTGGGTAAACAAAATGAGATGGATCGACAAAAAAAGATGGGAGGCTGCCCCAAGGAAGATATTCGAAGACCATGAAGGTTATGTGAAAAAACATGGGAATTTTGCATTTTACTGGGTGAACAGATCTGGACATATGGTAAATAATAATAGGAAACGGAAAATGATGTGCACCTAAGGTGGCAGGCCACCATAAAAGAAACAATAATCACCGCATATCCCTATTCCCTAGTTATCGAAAGAGACAAGAGATTTCATTTCATTTGCTTCTTTCATTATATAAAAATTCAGTTATTCCGCCCTTGAGGCAAGGAGGTTGTGTGAATAAGTCATAAATCTAATGTCAGCTTTCAGATTCCGACTGGCGAGCTTTGAATAGGCGCCAAGTTTTCCTAATACCGCAAGATTCACATACATTGGGAAATCAATAAAACACCATCAACTACCTATTAGGGGGCTCGATTCTTCGGGGACTGTTTCCAATAATTCACAACTGACATATCACATCAACAACTGTACTTGTATGAGATCCTCACAATAGTCACAACCCCAATTCTTCAACAGCACATTCATCCTTAGAGGTGGTTGGTGAAAATTAAATCCAATAGAAAATAACTGGCGCGGAAACAGACACACGCATACCGCTGAATTGCCATTGACAAATATGGCGATGCCAAACAATTAAATGAATTACTCGGAGGGAATTGCAAGATATTCGTATTCTTGATTGAAGTTAACGGACCTCGTTGGAAATATGATAATCTTACAAAATAAATATGGAATACTTGTTAGAAAAGCTTTGAAATCTTAGTTATTGAAGTATATTTCTTTATAATAAGTATATAATTCAAAAATATACTTTTCTTGGTTCCAATTAATTATTATTTTCTTATCAAGTAAATTGTGAAAATCAGATGTTCTTGTCGTGGGTATATCTTTACAAGAATTTACAAATTCTTGATGTGTATGGTAAGCATCAAGGACCGTCATGCTGCAGACATTTTATCCATATTTTCCAATACTTTTATTCTTTCTAGGTATCAGCTGACAACGCAAATGCAATGCATCATATTCTCAGGGATGTAACCAACAACTTCACAGTCTAGAATAACTATCCACTCTCATTATATTCAGCACATAAAATAAAACTACACTGATTTTAACTGTAACATTTTATTTCGAAGCTGTTTCTCCCTACAAATAAAAATGAAACAAGTTTTCAAATCCAGCAAATATATTAACAAATCAATCAACAGAATATAAAACAAAAATACATAATATATTATTATCGAATAAACTAAAACTGGCTAATTGATTTACATTAGTGTCAATAATTAATACATTGTTTAATCTTATTTACAAGCGAACCATGCAAGTTTTATATAGGGTGCACCAAAATCAGTATGAGGAATACAGCAGAATGGAATAAATAGCTTAAGCCTGTCATATTAACTCCAACATTTTACAAAGTAACTGCCCTCTTTTTGCATCGACTACAAATGTTCATCAATATTAATACATTGTACAGTGTACTGAATGAGATTTTTTCAAAAATATTTTTGAGACCTAATTTTTTTTTTACTCTTCAATGTAGTGGTACTTCATAGGCTATTTTTGAAGGATTTGACTAACAGTTCATGTCAATGTTATTTTAGGTTCCGTAAATTTCCGGTATATCTTATATTTTACCGGGTGACGGTATGAAAGTACTGTCCTTGACGGCATTTCAAAATGTCTAAAGAATGAAAAATTGCAATTTGGTATGTTGACAGGGTTGAAAATTCTGAACATTTGTAGCATAAAAACAATTAAATATCGTTTTGCTGTTTCACCGAGAAAGGCAACTAGTTATTCTAAATATATTCCACTTTTTTGACTTTCCAAACATTGTTTTTCTTCTAAAATCTATAGTTGATGGAGTAGGTCAGGAAAAAAAATTATGGGATTATACTCCCTATTCGAAGTCCAATAAAATATAAAAAGTCAAATTTACGCCATTCGAAACAAATGTTTTTATTGGATTAAAATTTTAATATTTTGGTCAGGTTTCCGGGTGTGAAATCTCCACTGTCCAGTCCTACTTTTTTACCCTCCATCCAATTACGATAAAATCAACTTTCATGAACGCCTCTGTAATTTAATTTGGGGTTTATGTCATATCTCAGTTGCGAAAATAAAGATACCGGTGTTCAAAGCATTATTAGCACAACTAAGAACATATTTTTCTTGTAACTTTTGACCGAATTTTTTGTAGCAAATAGACGCATAATGAATTTGGTACACTCTAAACTCCTGTTACGTCACACAAATCACACAAAAATTCGTAGAAGCTAAAAGTTTTATACAAATATCTTTCCAACAACTAATACATAAAAACGTACATATACACATTCAGTCGAAATTCTTCAGTTCCATATGTAACATACCGTGATATTGATGTGACAGGCCCTAAAACCAGTTTACAAAATATCTCTCAGGCGACAATATATAATCCTGGGTATACCAAACAAATTAACATCTGTTTACATAAATTAGCTGTGAAATAACTATCCCAAACCGCTCGTGAAACTGAAATTTGCGTCAAACAAGTTGCTGAAATTTTCATATGTAGCATGTAGCATTCACTAGGTCTGGACGTACAGCAATGGAAAATTTATTTGGATATGAATCCAAATGTGAAAACAAACATTACACAGTTTTACCACTCGTCAAAACCCTTTTTATAGAATCCGACACGTGGGGAAGATTAAAACTATGTCAGCTTCAATCTTCCCCTAAAGATGCTAACAAAGTTAGCGAAACACCTGTCTGGTTTGATAAAAGTGGTTTGCAACTGCGGCGCCAAACTAGCCAGTCTCACATATCCAAATGTGAAGTTATGTATGTCAACCCTTTTTTATCAAAATGGTCATTAACAGAAATAGTTTCACATTGAGATAAATACAATGTATTATTCACACAAAACCATACCCGCTACTAGATGTCGTGCATTCAAGCCTCAAACAATTTCTTTAACAGCAAATATCAAATATCGTCACATTCATACTTTCCGTTTACTTGTATATTGAACTATAATTGGTTTGACGAAATGTCAATTTCAAGCGAAATTTGAAGGCCATATGTGCACAATATCATTTACTCAAATTCTTCTAATGCTGCCAAGTAGTGTCTTTGTAATTCATAATGCATAATTTTATTGAAACAAGTTGCATGATGAATGTTTAGCATTTCTATATAACAATAACTATTTCTTTCAAATTAATTTTCACACAATGCCTCACAGAGTAACAATAAATTATTCCCTGTATAAAATTCTATCATGAGAAAGATGATGTTCGCCTCAGCATTTCCATATAATGCGTATAACTTGTCTGCTCTTCCACTTTAATAAGAATTATGTACCTATTTTTCCATTTTGCATCAAAAACGACGAAATAAATACAGCTTTCTCGTAAAAAATCTACTTGCCCACTTGTATATGCAGTGTTATTCTTATTAACAATAGTTTGTACAGGTATACACAAAATGTTAACAAATATGTCATTGCCAATCAATCAATTGACTTAAATCAAGCCTTTTTGGAAGCAGATCCCATAAACTGGGTAATACGAATAATATAAACAAAAATTATATTTCTTCGAAAATGAGATTCTAACCTCAGATAACTGTCCAGAAATATATCCAAATATTTTTTTGTTAACATCCTGCGTGATAAATTCGTCTAAAGTCGTTAAATCCTAAGATCTAAATTCGCTTAGTATAAAATACGTGCAGGTGTAAAAAATGCTGCTTCACTTTATAACAATTCGATATCCAATCTAATATAGATTCTTCCTTAAAAACCACAAATCTCATGTTTGGAAAATAATAATTTCGTCCACATTTTTCAATGAAACAACTCAATTCATACCGTCTGTCAAATATCTAGTGCGCTGAATTAGATTGAAGCCATGAAGTCCCTAATCTCTAATAAGGAGTTTCTAAAAAATCCGAAAACAAGAAGATGAAACCCTGCCATTCTATGTCTTCTATGTTCGACGCTAAAATATTATGACTGTATTTTTCCGCAACTAAGTAAGTTGTGGTTATGTTTTTTGAACAGTATTTTGCCTTCTTTCAAAGAGAACCTTTCCACCGAAAAATGTGAAATCCACATTTTTTCTAATAAATGATAGAAGTGACTCAGAAATACTTCAATGGCTGTTTTGGAAATACTTCCATTAGCACTTTTAAACACTTTCGAATCTCTTGAGAGATGCAGATGGCTTCTGGGTATGGAACAAGTGTCATGCACTTGGTAATAATATTTGATGTACATGACCAGAATGAAAGTGTGGTGAAACCATGAATATATTTCCAAAAAAATATATTAGCACATTGTAAATGCCCTTATTTAGTGAAATTCTTCCATATTTCAGATAACTATGTGTCATTATTACATTAGGTTTCACGGATAAATATCAAACCTCGTCTCAAACAATGTAATAATGAACAGCTTTATCTGAAGTTTCATGTAATCTTATATATATCTAGCCATGAACTTGAAATATAATGCGAAACTTGATATACCCGTGTCAACGCGATAAAATTATGAGTAATAGATCAATAGGGGACCGTTTATTCCTTCTGCGAAGGCTAATATTCCAAAGCTTATCCAGAATCTTTGACTAGAGGTAACAACAAATAAAATCAGATCCTATGTTCATGCTTTGCTTGAGAAAAAAATCAAATTTATTTTATAGTCTGACTGCAAAAAAGCACCCCATTAGTCAAATCATGTCGTTAGATATTTTAATTGATTCAAAAAACGAAGACGTTTTGTCCTTTCATTATAAACACCTTAAAAAATACGACTTGTGTCAAATATATATGTCAGAATTAATGATTTGACGTATCATTATAACATTGTACGGTTCATATCGGGAATGCTGGTTATTAGCGATTTAAGGTGTTGCGGTAACAATTTCTTCCATAAAATTGGGTATTTTTTCGCCCACAAACTGCGATTTATATTAAATAATGTGATGCTTCACATCTATACCGCTAAGTTGTTCAAATTATCAAAAATGAGGAAAATCAAACAAAATAAATAATAATATAATTTACTTATAACTATTTCCAATTAATTAATAGGAATAATTAAATTCTAGTAAACAACACTATTTTTTTCATCGGGTCAACCAAAATAAAAATCTAATAAAACAAGATACAAATCCATAGGTGAAAGAGTTACTATGCAAATCAGTTACAAACTTTATCAGAATATTTCTCCTAAATCAAAGGCCATTACCAGAATGTCAATCAGACATTCTGCCTTACAAATTGATGTGGATATAGGTCAATCATTTTTTTTACAGTTAAATGTAAACTAACAAAGATAACAGACCTTACAGGTAAAATTAGACAATCGATGAACCAAAAATGAATCGGATTAACTGCGTTATACAGAAAATAAATACAATATGAGATCGTCAATTTCTGACAAGTAAAATACATATACACCAATAAGTTTCAGTTCTTTTCCAGTTATCCATATTAGGTGTGAATGTACGAGTATATACAATACAATTTTTAAAATACTTAAATGGGAGATTTGAAAACATGAAGTAGGAAATTAAGTTCACTGCAAATGCGCTTGAAGAAGGGTGTGCGAACTTTTACCATTTTTTTCAAGTGATCGGAATAACATTCATATATAGTATGGAGACTGTAACTATGAAGGTATAGCTCCATCAAGGTGTCCTAGATTATAGAATTCGTACTCTAGCTGGTTGGCAATGTCAAATTTCTATTAAAAAATTAGTTGCTAGCCTGGGCTGATCCCCATAATTTTGATATTCATAATGTGCTTTGCGTTGAAATTTTATAATGCGATGATAAAATATATGGCTTCCACACCAAGCATTGAGGATTCAAAACAATCCACGCCAAACTTTTATCAATCATGTCTTTTACTATTATGCAATAATTAACACTTCTGTGAATCAATTTGTCAACGTGACCCTCATGTGGGTCCCTGGTCACAGCCGGGTGCCAGGTAACGAGAAAGCAGACTGTGGCGAGGATAGGAGCAAGAGGCACATGCAGTGGCCCCGAACCTTTGCTAGGCATTAGCAGAGGCCAGGTCAGTAATGTCCTAGATGCTTGGGCGTATAATGGATTTAAGAAGGCATGGTTGGAGAGAGACAACAGCAGGCAGTCCAAGAGGTTCATAGCAGGCACCAAAAAACATAGGGCGCTATGGCTATTGAACCGGAAGAGGGATTCACTCCATTTGTTAGTAGAGATCCTCACAGGTCACTGCAGATTGAACAGGCGCATGACACTCATAGGAGTGGTCAAAGACCCAATCTGTCAAAAGTGCTGAGAGGAGGAGGAGACCTCAGTCAACTTCCTGTGCGAGTGTGCCGTATACAGCGGCCTTGGGGCTGAGGCGTTCGGCACAGAGTTTGACGGGAAAGAGTGCTACTTAGCGGAATGGTCGGACATCATGACCTTTATTAAAAGGTCTGGAAGGTTCGACACTAGGGAGTTACCAGGTCTGCCATAGTTCTAGTAGTACTACTACTAAGTCTATTCAATACCGATGTCAATGTTTCGTCATAGATAATAATTTTCAATTCATATTCGAAATTACAGGGCTATAAAAATAACAAGCTTCATAGTAAATCCAACCAGAACTATGATTTGGATGAATAATTTATTTTTTCTCAAAAATGTTAGATCAAAATCTTTTTAGTGTTTTAAATAGATTTAATCTTGAATAAAAATGAATAAAAAATCAAAGCATCTGTTCTAAAAAAATAACCTTCAATTCAAGTTATTTACTTTTCTTAAAAAGATCTTGATCTTGCCTAAAATTTATAAATCTACTCTCCATCAGCTATTGGCGTAGAAGTCCATATGATAATATTTATAAGAAAAAATGACTACCGCGCGAGTAAAACGAAAGCATTTTCTTAATCATAACTGTGCTAATTCTTGAGAAATGAAACTTATTTTTAATAATATCCATTTTTTCCCTGTCGTCTCGAATGACCCCTCGTTTTCCCCTAGCTACGCGCCTGATCCCTTTTTTCCCAGACTATCCTTGATTTCCAGAAAGTGGACACCCTGATAGTGCAAAGCAGTATCCTCCCAACCTAAATTGTAGACTTTCTTGAACAGATAGCGTAGTTCAAAACAAATATGCTCCCGGGAACAGCAACAGATTTAAGATCACCGAGAAATATCTGATACTATCTTAGTACGTACGTACGATGTGGTGCGTCTGCTCCAGTTCAAGTAAACTCTAGAGGCATAAATATTATGTCTGCTTCAAACGGTCCTGGTCTAAGGTATATTTCAAAATCCCAGCATCTATGTGGAATAACAACTGGTAAGGGAGGTAAATGTTAACGTTAAGATTATAGCTAAGACAGACATTGCAATCACATGCTGACTAAAATTTAGCCATCAGCATGTAGTTTAGTGTGTGTGTAAAAATAAGAAACTGTGACATAAATACACCCACACTCGCTCTAAGGTGTAAAATAAGTAATTTATAACTTCCCATTTCATATAAAGGTTTCCCATTTATTCACTCCTTCAGTTGAATATCAAGAACGGCTACACTTGTTCAATAAATGCATGGGGATATTGCTAATCAAACTATATATTCAAACTGACAGAGAGGCAGTTATTGAATACGTATAGTGATTTGAAATGCGGCTATTCCAGATAAAAGCATAGTAAAACATCAAAAAATGTATTATTTCAAATTTAAAAAATTTCGTGTAGCCTTACCTCAAAATACTCCCGTTGTACTAGATCGTCTCGAAGAACTCCTGCAGTTGCCGTACCGTCGACCGGTCCAAGAGGCAGAGATCAAAGTCGAATGTGTGGGCTGACACTTCGTACTGACCGGTTTCAGCGATCAGTTGCACCACCTTCTGAAGGTCGGCGTTATCTTTCAGGCTCATTATTTTCTGCTGCAGGTCTCGCAGCATATCCATGTCCAACTGAAAAAACGCCCTTTGTTTAGACATCTGTCAGTACGCGTTCCCATCTGTCTCGTGACTTTTTTCATGATTGGACGACCCTTCCCATTAGTTCGACAATGTAGGCCGTGACGACAGATAAATAATATCTTTACACAATTTATATGATGTAAAAGCTTGTCGCAAATTCGACCTATCTAGATAAACAAGTAAATTAAATAACTTGATCTCATTGATTTCAATTTTTAACATTTTCAAACTGAGTAAATACGAGTACTAAAATCTCTCGACAAGCTTTCACATAATATAAATTGTGTAAAGGCGATATGAGTGGTCGCTAAGTGTATAGATTAGAATTTCATATAACAACATAGGCGAGTGATGTTGATCTTAATTCAAATATTTTAATGCTCTGAAAGTGTACATTCATCTTCCAGGTATTATCAATTTAAATTTATTCCTTCGATTACTTGAGAACATGTTGATCACAAGACACCTTCAGAGCTCTGTTCTTTGTCGATCATGTCACTTTTCAAAAAATAATGTATATTTAGCTATTAATACCTCATTTTTAGGAACTGGATTTACATCTTCTGTGCTGGACACTTGCTTTTCATCATCTGAATTGTTATTTTCTTTGTCTTTTGACTGCTTTTCTGGTGGTTGTTCAACTACTGTATGAACGGTATCACTTTTCCTTTTTCGCTTTTTCTCTGAATCCTTGTCGTTCTTTTTATCCTGAAATATTAATAATTCATTCTTAAGCATGTGCCTACAGCTGAATGAGCGATAACCTTTTGCGGATTGTCACAACTTCGTAGAGCGATACAAAATTTTTGATTGAACATTATTGAAACTTGATTCATGATGAGATTACGAAGAGGCAAAATCACGACGACAGTCGAAACAATATTTTTTTACTGTGGTCATAAAGCAGATGCACAAAGTTTGACAAGTGCTTTTATGTAGTATTTCATAATTTACTCTGCCATACCTTCTTTCTCTCCTTTTTCTCTTTCTTTTTACTAACGATTTCCTCCTTGGATTTTTTCTCGGGTTCGACCTTCTTAGGTGATTCCGGCGTGGGTGATCTTGACGGTACCTTCTGAGGTGGTGGAGGCGGAACAAGAGGGGCAGGAGATGGTTCCCTACTGCTCAGCTTTGCAGAAGAATCGTTCGAACTCTCGTCTTCCTTGAACGAGATAGAGGGTTCTATTTTTGGTTCAGTCTGTACCTGAAAACAGTCAGTATATAACATACTGATGAAGATGCCAGCTTACAGACGGTGTTCACCCTTTACACAACAATAACCTAAAAATTGTATAACATTTTGATGCATTAAGCACTGTGCATAAACATTTTTTGCGTCAAAAACACATGAGAGATTATCAAAACTACAAAAAGCTCAAAAATGTTGGTGGACTCAAAACACAGAACATTAATCTTGTTCAATACATTCGTCAAAATTTTCATTCGAATAAATATCCATACTAAAGTGTCAATTGTTGTGTTTTTTCCCTGTAACATTTTAATAAGATCTCATAAGGTCACAATTTTTCAAGTCTTGGTTGAAAACATTGTTATATGCTGGAAAAGTGAATTGCATCAGAGCAAAATACTATATTTTACTTACAGGTGTGGTGGGTGGATCACTCTTGGGACTTCCAAAGAGATTATTACTCTTTTCTGAGTCCCTGCTGGACGATACAGGCACAGCAATCTCTTTATTAATAATCTCTTTACTGCTTGTTGTAGAACTAGGTCTGTCTGATCGTTTTTCACTCTTCTCACTTTTTGAATGCTTCTCCTCCCTCCTCTCTTTTCTATCTCTCTTTTTGTGCTTGTGTTTTTGCTTTTCTTCGGATTTCTCCGAACGAGTTTTTTCAAGTTTTTCTTCTTCCTTCACGGATTCTTTTTCTTTTGATTTCTTCTCAGACTGCGAACGATAAGGTCACATCTATTAACATGGCGATACATATGATTTGTACATTCTCCATACTCGTTAAAAAATGACTATTCGTTTTTCATGTAAATCCTAATTCCTCTTTGATGGTATGATACAATGATGACAAAAACCTATCATTAGTAGGTATGGGATGAAATGCCAGAAAAGTTATCATATTGAACATGTCACTACATTCAATATGTTTTGTTGTAAGCATATTGTGCGAGGGGTAGCATATCATTTGAAAAAAGTGTTAATCCTATCCTAGACATCATTAGATAAGAAATACTTGGATGTTGGAGCAAACTATCACGCACAAGGCGAGAATCATTTACCAAATACGCACAAACCGCGAAACCTATTTCACTTTATCACTGTTAAAAATGATTTGCTTACCTTTTCTTTTTGTAACGGAGCAGGCGGAGGTAAAAGAGATGCTGCAGAAACCACAGCCAAAGTCACGTCTTTTGTTTTTGCATTCGAAGAGTCTTTGGACGATTTTCCCTCCTTATTTTTGTGCTCTCTATGCTCCTTATCCTTATCTCTATCTTTATGCCTAATGAACATAGTTAAGTTTATATTTTTATTCAATTAAATAATTATCTACGTAACAGTGTGATAAACACTGAAAAAATGTAGATAAAAATCAAGATGGTATAGCTAAAATCATTATATATATTTGGAAATTATACTACAAATTAGAAAAGAATGCCATTATCACGATTGAATGGTGTTAATGTTACAAAACCTTTCATAAAAAAATTGAAATATGTAGATTGTCTTGCTTCATTCAAAAGCAGGGGCAACATGCAGGATTTAACAGGGACCATGAAACAGGTTTTTGTATCTATTAAAGTTACTGTTTAAACGTTTTTAAATTACAATTAATATAGCAGCTTCCATGATCTCCACAATTTTTTGACAAAGATCAGGAAAAGGTATCATTCAGGTATCACAAGAAAATTAATGAGATAAATTATATCACCCATTTGCTTAATAGATAAATACAGTGCTTAAGGCATACAAAATTTATCTTTGTATCGTCACACTATTCGAAATTTCAATCATTTATCATGGCTGAATAAATACAAAATTGTTGAACAGTATCATTGGGCATGTATTACCTCTCTTTGTCTTTATCCTTCTTATCTTTCTTTGCTTTCTTCTCTTCCTTCCTATCCCTATCTTTCTCTCTCTTCTCCTCTTTACTTGACACTTCTTTATCCTTTCCCCCACTACTGCTGCCGCTATGCCTTTGATTCGTCTGAGATAAAGGACTGCTAGACCTCTTTGGAGATCTAAAAGAGAACAAAAATATCGAATTTATAAAAACATTCTGCACAATAATCAAAATTTAAAAATTCTAATATACATAGATCAACAGACCGTTTTGGACTGGGGCTTCTAGCTTTGGGTGGTGATGATTTATCTCTCTCTTTATCCTTGTTGGCACTCTTATCTTTACTTCTTTCTCTGTCCTTTGATTTATCTTCTTTTGATTTTCTCTTCTCTTCTTTATTTTTCTTCTCACTATTTTCTACCGACTTATCCTTCGACTTGTCTTTTTCCTGGTTAAAACAAATGAATACGGTTCAATATATTCCAAAAAAAAATAACAGACCCATCTGCAAACAGACTATCGGTAATGAATCCACTCTATACTCAAGATGGAGCTTTTAATTTTATTTGCTACTTTGAGCACGCATTCTGAAATTGGATCAAAATATGTTTACAAGGTAGCCTTTTTAAACCTCTACTAGAAATGTAAATTGCGAAGTGATGATTATACCTTGTCTTTGTGGGGACTCTTGGTCTTGTTCTTGTCCGACTTCTCTTTCTCCGTCACCTTGTCTGGCCTCGAGGATGTCGTTATTGTCTTCGGAGCTACCTCTTTGGGTTTGGAGGGCTCCACACTCTTGCTGGTCTTGGTAATCGGTGTACCAAACAGATTCAGAAAATCCGTGGTTCTGGGTTCATCCAACTTCATTTTGTGCTTCTTAGCAGAATCTACGCCGCTGCTTAGCTTGGGTTTACTGGTCATTTGATTTCTGTCGTCGGACGATTTGGTGGTACTGTCGCCTGGCTCTTGTCCGCTGCCGGTCTGGAAAAAGGATTGGGATGAATAAAAAATTATCGGATAAAATTTATTTATAAACTATATAATTCCGATGTAACCAACAAAAAAAAAAACGTGTTATTGTCTCCCTGACATGTACTGGCAGCGAATTAAACCCACATGTGACTAACTATACTAACATTTCGGCCGCTTCAGCTCACTTTGTAACTTAAATTATGTATATAGGCATAAACCTATATACTATCAATATAAACTATTTATATTGATATGCCCCATTCCCTATAATTTTGTTTTGTTTAGCATTATTTAGCGGATTTTTTTTCACAGTTAAAGATGCATCAAACACTCCTAGACTATGAAGTATGTTCAGACAGCGTTTAGAGGAAATTTGATGGTCGAATGACTAACAAAAACATGTTGTGAATTTTAGATGAAAATGTCCAAAGACAATCATGTTTAATGATTGACAGGAACATTCCAACTGCAAGTAAAAAAGGAAAAGATTCATTTTGTATTACAAATGTGAAATAACAGTTTTTATCTGCTTTGGATATGGCAATTTGGGGAACAAGTGTAATTATCATAATAATGAGGGTCAATCAAATAAGTCCCACTAAGACAAACTCAGTGTAACTGTGTACTCAGTATATTAAATGTTTTTCATACCTATAGCACACCATTAATAAGAGACAAATTGGGAAGACGCATTTCTTATAGCACCGCGAGCTCTAGCCAACATTTTTTGTACTCATTTTCAAGATTCTCAATTTTTTTTCTTTGTTTAACTATGTCTTTTTTTAAGCACGAGAAATCGTGGGAACAAGATCACGTCATTAGGACATAATGAGCAGCAATTTGCTAATCATGTAGCAAACAGCCTGCATATACGTAATTTGACTTACGATAGCTCCACCTTTTATGAGCTTATTCCTAAACTCTTCGGATGGATTATGAAATACCCACTTCTCCCTCTGCGTGTTATGTATCGGTGGGCCAGTCTTTTGCAGCTGCAAATCATAATTGAACTTAATCTTCTTAGGCTCCTGATTGTTTTTCAGGTATATCTCTATCGGAAGGTTGAAACCAGCATACCCAGAGGTCCTCAATGAATAGGGTGGCTCTTTAATAACTGCAAATGGAATTAGACTGATTAGCCTGTAGTGAGAAAAACAACAAATTTCACAAACCACGCGTAAATTTGAATAAACACAATATTTAACATTTAACAAAATAAACGTGTTTATTTTATTTCAATAAAAAGTTCTAGTCGCCGCCAGCATTAGATTTTCCAAAATTGATTTTTTTATTTATATTTCACTTCCCAACCCTCTGGCGTCAGTAAAAAAAAGTTCACCTAAAAATTTTAAACCTCGGTAATCCTAATTATGAACATAGTAAATTATCAGTGGATTTAGAGATTTCAAACAAAGTTAAACCATAGACTTTTTTCAACAAGTTGTGGGGCATTTTAGAGCGTAGTTGAGTTTCTTTTTTTAATTGGATTTTATTCAGAGTATACTCTCCACTATGCACCAGACCTGCTATGGACATGCATGTTACGTATTTTTTTGCGAGTCTTTGTTCGAGTGAGATTGTATTTTATTGAAATATGTTCATATTGATGTGTACTTGGTAAGTTTAAGTTTAATGGTAGCAGTAGTAGATAGGTATAACGGCACCTGGTATGAAATGAAGGAGTCAGGAAACTTATACCTGCAATGCAAATCCACAACTGAGATTAATTTAATACTCGAAGAAGTTTGGTTGTAAGTTGATGAATTCACCTATTTGGATATAGCGGTTACGAAAATTGTATAAGATGTGAATACTCCCCAAATTCGATCAATTCATCGATGCCACGGTGAAAAAGTTACGCCTTACATAAAATAAGTGACACTATCTTGAAAAAGTGCTGGGTACCGGGCATAGGAATAATATATCTTATTGAGATAAAAACCACAACTTTGCGCGGGAGGCATAAAGTCGGCCAACATAATGTCTTTTTTAAGGTAAGAACTGTCCATACACTAATTGAATGACGTACAAATAATTCAAATAAAAAGATTATTTAATTAACACAGTTCTACAAATAAAACTTTTTTCTTTCAGTGACGCGTTTCGATTTATATTCAAATCATCTTCGGACTGTCAGATTTGACTGCTAAGAAAGCTACACAGATTACTTGCTCACTAACAAACTATACACTATCATAGATACAAAACTAGAGCTCTCAAATCTAGCATACCATATATCCTATGTACCTATTTTGCTATTAAATTATTTTTCCTTTTCTTGTGCCTGTCCGACGATGACTTAAATACAAATCGAAACGCGTCACTGAATTAAAGAGTTTTATTTGTGACACTGTGTTAATTACACAATCTTTTTATCTGCATGATGGAAGAGTTTCACCAAGTAAGAGCATCTACAATCTACATGTACAAATAATTAAAATACTTAGATATTTTGAGTTAAACGTTTGATATATGCAGTTCTTACCCGCTAATTTGAAAGCACAAACATGAAACTACAACCCATTACAATAACCAAAACCAATTGCCACTGCACAGGCTATCGTCGAGTAATCTGTAGTAATTACACGAGGTTTTTAATAAACGAGGTACTGCTAAGCAGGTGTAATAATTCAGATGAATTGGAAATAAATTGTACGCGTTAAGTAGCTTATATGAAGCTTCAGAGGCCGAGGGCTTCTATTCTCCAAGCATGAAAAGGAACGTAATATATTCGCGATAATGATCGAGTCGTTTTCTTGATGTTCCATGATGTGTCATCACGAACATCCGTGGAGGGATGCTAGCCACTAGTTTATTTGTTGACTTGTTGAAATGAAGTTTCGTTCAAAATTTAGAAGTCTCAGACAACAACCCTGACAAAGAAGTCACATACTGATCTGCCTGGTGAGCTTACAACGCCTTAAACGAACCTCTTCCAGAAGTGGAGGAGGACCTCGACGTTGTGGAATAAGCTACCGGCGACCTTCTTGCTCGATGGTTACAATCTACAGCGTTTTAAGGCCAATATTAATAGACATTTAACCCTCACAGCGCTTTTGAAGCGCAATAGGCTTTCTGCCTTCCATCTATAAAAAACGTATATTATGAAAATCAAAACCTGTTGAAATGAATTTAATTCTGTATGTGAAATACTTACATTGTAAACGAATTAACACATCCAGTTCTTACCCTACCTGATTGGTTCGCGTAAAATCCTGTTTCGGAATCGCACTTGCGCCTGTTAAATTTGAACCGCCAAACTTTATTGCATTAGAGTTTATTTCAATTACAGTAGGTTACTCACGATAAATATTCTACGTGCCAAATTGTCTTTAATGTACTTAAGCGGAAAGTTGTACAACTGTGTATTATTACATTATTTACATGATATACTTATAAGTACGCCAGCGTGTGTGAAGTGTATCCCAACATACCGAGCAAAATAAAGATTATACAATCCAAACATACGTAATATCAAAAACGTGAGATAATACTGAAAATAGATAACAGTGTTTATGTTGGAATTTTATGCAAGATTCACGTTTTATGGAGAGAACTCAATATGACAATTTTAATTAGAATGCGTAAAGGGTACGGCAATGGGATAATGAACTACATATTTAATATAAGTATATTGTTCTGGGTTTTTGTCTAAATTAAGGTTTCGATTTCCATATACCTACAGTAGCGGGAACAATTCTCGTCATTAGTTTGCTTCGACCCTATGTGGGAATCCGTTAATTTTTACGGAATGGTGACTGCCATTTCATTATCAGAATCAAGAGTAAAATAGGAGTATTTTTCGAAACTGAAGGTTCATTCAATATAACCGTATTATCGATAAATTTAAATTATCTGATGTTAGACAGAGTAATAAATGTTTAACAGCAATTATTTATACTATTTATTCATATTCATCCTCCGAGGAAAATCGCGCAAAAATGTCTAAACCTTTAGAAATTTTAGAGTTAATAAAATCACATTCCCTTAGACGGGTTCTTGAGACCATCAATGATCAAATGCGCTTGTAAATCATTTTGAGATATTTGCCATTCGCAATTTTGCGAAATGTTTCTGGATTAATTTCATGTTTATCCTCATCAACTAGAGTGTCCTCGACCTAGGAATAATTGAAAAAAATAGTTTTTTTTTCATTTGAAGTTACTTATACCTCTTTAAGATGAAATGTAGTTAAATTGTAATTACTATTTCTGGAAAAATAGATCATTGAATAACTGAAAGATTGTAAAATATTATGCCATTGATTTACAAACAAAAGTCATATATCATGACTTTCAGAAACACTTCATTAGTAATGTTCAAATATGATATAAAAATCAGCAATGAGAACTGAGGGGTGTACATACAAATTTATCTAATACAAAAAAATGACTCTTGGCATGTATTAGATATGCTGATTGGAATATGTTACATTATTCAAATTTAACACAATAATTAAGTAAAGGAATTGTTTAGCTTTGTTTGCAAATGAGCTGCAAAAATCAGATCCATTTATAGCATATCAATATTTTCTGTAACTGATGAAGAAATATGATGAATATTGGTATTTGTTTAACATCACCAACATGTTTTTCTACAGTGCTACACATTCCCCATTGAAAAGTTAGTATCAATTCGATAGACAACCTGCTTCTGGAAGGGGAATGCTTGGGGTTGATCTGTCCACACTTATTTTCTGAATTCAACATATTTTTACTTGGAACATTCAGCCAAAGTTGATTTCTACTGCACAAAAAAACACAACTACAGTAGGGCTTTAATTGGTTAGAATTATCTCAAGATTGCAGCACTTTTAATAATATTTCGCTAATGGGGAAATATATATAGTTATACTACCTATATCATATTTTTTCTTAATTTATTCAATATTAGAAACAATTTTTTTTCATTTGGAATAACCCGATAATTTTCAATATTTTTATGTTGTTTTTAAAAAATGTGGATGAGGTTGTGTGTCACTCAAATGTGACAAAGTCACATATTACACAAACTAAATTCCTACAGATTCTTGTTGTTGTTTTGTTACTAGTGGGTGACAGATCTTGTATGAACATATATGCATCAATTTATACTGGGATCTATAAAAAATATGTGGAAACTTAGTTGATCAATAATATCCAACTAAGATCATAACCATAAAATTCCTGAGCATTTATAAACAGAAAAGAAATTCAGTATTAAACTGTTCTTCCAGATTCTAGCAATTACATTTCATACTAAGTATGGCAAAATTTGTATAAACATATAAAATTAAATTACCTCTTTTAGGCTTTGGAAATGTTTCATGCAAATTGAAAACGACCTTTTCTACGTAGTGGTGTATCTCAGAGCCATTAAAGCCCTGGACAAACACCTCCCAATCGTGTGTGAATCCCTCTGGAGTAGTCTTGGTTCTCAAGGAGGCACTGTGCCCTATTTCCAAATGGATAGTGAAAGACATCTTTCACCTAAACATTTTGTCTGTTTTCTTCATCAAACATGATAAACTGGCATTATCCTTCATTAAACATCCATTAATAACTGCAGTAAATAATTAATAACCTAATTTTAAGTTTTTCGAGCATGCGAGCGAATTTATACTGAGCTTTTCACTGTTCGTTCACACTTTTGCCATATGCATTTATGCTTGCTTTATATTCCTAACATGCTAATTTTTATTTATAAATAAATTAAGTATGGGAATGCACAAAATTAAGGAAAATTACTACGCAAGATTTGTTTATTAAATGATGTCACTGTCAAAAACAAAAATAATTTCACCTTTCACAACACAGCTTGATGGCATGCCTTGTCACTGATACAGCTAATCCGAGGTAGTGAAAGTTCAGTATACCATCAGCTTATTCATGGCCGACTCTACTTTAGCGTAAAACCGGCCATGTTCTAGTGTATTTATTCGACGCATGTAGTGACAGTACGATGACATGAAATTCGTAATTCGACAAGTATGGATGGTAGAAGTTGAGGAGCGCCATCTCTGTGTATTCAAAAATGTCCGTGAAGTAGTTTCATTGTTTTGGCGCTGGTGTAGCACGAAGGTAAATTTGGAAAGAAATGCCGAAAAATATTAAAGTGGTATAGAGAAGTAAATAAGAAGCAAACAAGGAAAACAACACTGTTTTTTAGGTTATATTTACGAAATCATTGGATAGTTGATATTCTGTATACTGCAGTACTATTACCTACTCTAGTCACCAAAAGTATTATATTTTTCAATTCTGCGCACTTCACTCCGTCTACAACTGCTAAGTTAATTTCATACACCTTTGCTACTCTAGCGCTATTATAAGGATTCAGAACTATTATTTATTGCTTGCTATTGGCCAATTTTTCAACGGATGCTACATAAAAAACGGCCCTCCTTACCTTTACCCTCCTAAGTTCAATCTATCACTGTGCTGCGATGTGAAAGACTGAAAGATGACGGATTACTTGCAGAGCTGTGATGATATCACAGACTATACCCAGATGATATGTTGATATGTCAGCATAATCACATAACACTAATTCTGTGATGTGATCATTGTGTGAGTTGTTGTTTGTGAGGTTAAGCAGACAAAAACAGTTTCAAGAGCAGAATAATGTTTTTGACCAGAATTTTATTCAAAAAAGCAAAAAGCAAGTAGGTTCTACGTTACATTAATTTTGTTTTATAAATATCACAAATATATCTCTGTTTTAGGAGCATCATGGTTCAAATGGAAAGCATTGTAAGTGGTCATACCTATAACATAATCAGAGACAGGCTGGCCGAAAAAATAGAAACAATACGTTTTGATCCATTCAGTGAGTCTATAAACAAATAGATTAAAATTGTGATGTTAAATTGATATTTATTTTCAGTACAGAGAGAAGCTGTTTATAGGGAAAAGAAGAAAGTTAGGAGTATGTGAATGAATACAAGTATGGTAGTTATGTAAATATAGATTTTAATTATTGAGTAACTGTGTAACTTAGCGCGGTGAAAAAAATTGTAACACAAATTAAATAATGATGTTAATTAAATGTTTTTTTTTTATTATCAAGATTGAATTATTTCTAAAACTTGTATGTGGAAAACCATTAATATTGTGTGTATGAACATTTTGGATATAGGTACTGATATTGTACTAGTATCTTGAGGAGGAATATCTTCAAGGAGAAGTGGATAACTCCTTTCTGAGCAGCCAACTCCTGCTTGGTTCTTTTTTACAGTGGCAGTCTGTCCATAGCGTTTGAACTTGGCATTGACTAAATCCCAAAATGAAGTGTAATTGCAACTCTTTGCTGCCTAGGCAATGCATTGGGAGAGGTGGATTATTCATCAGATAAACCGGATATTGCGAATCAATATGAAAATGTGATATTAAATGCTTTGCAATTTTTTTCGATTCTCAAAAATAATTTAAATATTATTTACACTGGTCAATTAATTTCACCATTACTAATGGTGCAATAGGTTTAACTGTATTGGTATTTTGAATCTCTTCATTTCATCTGTCCACAGTATTAAGACCGCCATTGTTCAGATTTTATTAGGAATAGCGCGAAATATTTCCAAATTTTTCCTATTTATGTAAAGCAATCATGTGGTGAAGCAAGGAAATATGTGCGAGGGGAAAATATACCTCTACATTTTCTTTTATGTAATCGCTGAAGAGATTTTCTGTTATCTATTTTGTCACAAGGATAATCTAATTATTGTTGGGTAAGACTACTTCTAGACATCATCAGCACAACATTCTTTTTCATTCACTCAGTCCGTATTGCCTATTCGTTCACTGTGGAGACACATGATTGAATCTTGTGTTTCGAATGGATTTCATTGGAAATACGCCCATTTCTGCGAATATTTTTTATTCTGTTCGTTCCCTCTGCTGACTCTTTTCCAGTGGAACTACTTCTTGAAGTTTACCATTGCGAGCTTAGCTCTAACATTGGAATTCGGACATTAGGCTTGATTTTAGGTACCCGAAGGCCGAGATACTTGATGGCTGGAATAAATATCTACTTCTTGAAAGCTGGGGAAATTGCCCTAAGGATCTTTTTGTTATAAATTCAAATAGGAATTTGTCTTGTGCCTGCATGAATGGCTGAATAGCAAACCCCCCATAATTGATGCACATCAAGATTTTTTGTGATAAAAAAATATACGATAAATCATAATTCATTTATTCTATACAGTGGAAGAAATGGGCGGAATTTGGAGGAAATGGTTGAAATGCTCTACTCTGAAGGTGGAGTTCTGCCAAGCTTTGGTCTCGATTCGAACGCACACTTGCAGATCATATCTTCACAAAGACTGCATTTGCTTCCTGTAATGAATATTTAATTATTAGTCCTTTAATTATAAATGCAAAAATAATTGTTTACCGGATATGTAATGTTCCAAAATTGGTGGAATGCCAATATCTCTTCTTCTATGGATATTCTAAAAAGGCGAGATAACAATTATTTCAATTTTTTTTATTTTAATTAATTCTAGAATTACGAATTATTTACGAATATATCTGATAGTCTCCAGCCGAATACCTATGACTACTATTCATTATGTCTTGTCAAGATGGTATTTTGCCCACAATTGGTCAATTTATCTAATCAGTCTGGTCTGGAAAACCAGGAACCACATTTCTAAGCAGTGGAAAGACGAAATAATATAAAGCATAACAAATAGTAACAAGGAAGACTAGGTGGGGAGTATAATAATCTAGATATTTAAGTTTGTTTAATTTTTTGTTTCCAGTATTAATTCTAATACATCAATTTGGGGTAGGACTGAGCAAATGTTTTACTGGACTAAGCTGAGCTAAGATTAACTTTGTTGTTTACTATTTTGGAACTGATTCGATACCTTGAAATAGTTTGTCCTTATAGATGTCTGTTCTTTACAAATGTCACTAACTTCTTCATCAATTTCTCTGCTTATGATATCGTAACATCCACAGTAATATCTGCTTTGGCCTGGAACACATTTCATGCACCTACGATAAAAGAATTTTAAAAACATTAAATCAGTATATTATGCTGTTTTCACACGTCAATATTTCAAGCAGAGATATGTGCCATGTTAATGGTGGCATATTAAGCAGAAGTTCTTTAGTCCCAGAAGTGCTGAGAGGAGGAGGATACCTCGTTCCTTAGAGTTGAGGTGTTCGACACCACGAAATTTGACACAGAAGAGGTCTAGTCGAGTCTAGTCTATCGAATTTTAAAACCTGTTGAGTTTCTCAACGTTCCTCACCTCATCTCCTATCCACATACCTACACAGATGGTGGAAAATGTCATTGACATATACAATGAAGAAAAAGGGACCCAGAACGGATCCTTGAGGGACACCTCTATTAGCTATCATTAATTTGGACAGCTGCCCATTGCACAATGCCATCTATCACTAAAATAAGACCTGAGAAAGTCAGACCACGTATCCCATAAAACTGAAGCTTATTGATTAGTATTTCGACTGACAAAGAATCAAAAGCTTTGGAGAGGTCACACAGGATTATTTCGGCATGTTCACCCTTTTCAAGGCTATCAATGTGAGGGTGACTCATGCCATGCTCAAAAGATATTCATACTACAGAAAAGAGCTGTTAGAGTTTTATTAGGAGTAAGCTACAGAGAACACTGCCGGCCGCTATTCATACAGTTGAAGATTATGCCGCTACCTTGTGTCCTCATTCATGCCTGTTTGTTGGAAGTACATAAGCAAATACGTCAGCTTGCTGTTGGTGCTGACTTCCACAATTATGATACGAGGTGCTCTAATGCCGTTAGAAAACCATTTTATAGACTGAGTAAGTCGATAAGAAATTCGTCCAGAATTGAATTGTATAACTGCATTTCTTTACGCCTAAGAGATCTAAGTTATAATCGTTTTAAAAGTGTGACAAAAAAATGTCTTCTAAAATACTGTTTTTATAGTATAGATGAGTTCAAATGTACTACCTTTAGTCTTTGATGACGATTCACCTGTACATTGTACATTAGTGAAATAAACGTACTATTACTATGGTATCTAAATGTTTCTGCTGTTATCTTCTGATTTAACAAGTTAATCGCTTGCAAGAATTCCTGTGGGAAAGTAACAAGCTCTTTCTGAATTTAAATACCATATTTGTATCTGCCAACAAAAATAACATCAATTCTGTTACCTGCAGTTCCTATTTCCATCTTGCAGCAACCTGCAGTGCTCCAAATAGCACATGGGCGTCTTGGAATAACTAAAATATCTGAAAACTGGTGGCTTGGCCTTTTTGGAATTTAAACTTTGCTTCGGCTCTCTGGGTGACCTCTCTTCCAAACATATATTTTCATTGTTGATATCTTTTGTCTGCTTTGCCTCACTACGAGCACGCTTGCTAGAATGTGGCATGGGGCTATCGAGAGTGTGCATATCATTTTGATCATTTACACCATGACTTTTGCTGTCTGAGATGAGCATATCATCATTTTTGCGGTCTAAAATAAAAAATATATTGATTTCCTTCATTTATAGATAACATCTGTTTTTGAAAGCAACGAGTTGCTGTATATACTGAATTCAAGCTTCATGTCTCAAAAACAAAATCTTCATATGACTTATTTTAGAGTGTGGTGGAGAATGCTAATGAAACATTTTTGTAAGGAAATATTGTCGGAAATGCCTGCCTATGGCGCCAAAAGCCCATTTTAATTTCAGTTAAACGAAAATTTTATCATACAATGGATTGAAATTGAGAGTCAGACTGAATGACCCCCAAGGTCTTCTGATCCCATTTGAATTGAAAAATGACCTCCTTATAAAATCTAGGTTGACGTCCAAGTGAATCGACTCCTTTTAGAACACAAGTTTAATTGCTGGGCACGATGATGAATTGACACCGACGACGATAGAACAACTGAAGACCTGGCATCTCATTCATAAAATAATTCATTTATGTCTATAGTCAAACATGACTTTGGGCAAGGGGACCAGCGAGGAGAGGGGAAGGTGGCAAGATGGCCGCTTGATGGGGACCGTATTTTCTGTTTGTAAACATCGATGATATTTGGATGAATCACGAAATTTGACATGGCGGGAATTTGAAAAAGTACTCAATAATTATACTTACTGATGGACGGTTACACCTGCAGCCTCAGCCTGGGTGCTGAACAGCTCACACACATAACATTATATCATCATTTTGGCAACAATAAGCAAAATTCAAACCACATCAAACAGAGAAAATGAACAAAAACTACGGTATTTGATTCGAACGCTCACGTCAAAATTCAAAGCGGTTTACAGTGACCTGACGTAGACGGTTGACGGTTCGGTTCTTTCAAATCCCGATACACGTCAAAATATGCAGAATATGGATGAAAAATGATACGTAGCGGCTAGTAGCAGTCAGAATTTACTATAAAGCCATGTTGCCAGCTAGTGTGTGAGGAGTGATTAACATTGCAGGTTTGTTCTAAATTATGAAGTTATTTTTAACTTTCCTTACTATTCAATGGCTAAGATATTCATTGTAGAACATATTCATGAGATCTTGTGAACTAGCTATGTAGAAAAATTAATGTTATTGTAGCCCTTTGGTGAATTCTGGCAACTGTGCACCAATGTCTGACGAAAGTTTTTGTAAACATACGAGGTCTATCAGTGTTCTATCGTCAGTGTTGTAAACATACATGAGGTCTATCAGTGTTCTATCGTCAGTGTTGTAAACATATGAGGTCTATCAGTGTTCTATCGTCAGTGATTGACATATTTGGATCATCATCTGCACAGCAGCGATCGCTTGTTGTTGTTGAGTGAACGTCTTGCAAAAACGATCCATAGTTTCTCGAATTAATCGCTCTGATGTACGATTATAAGCACCGTAGAACGCACGTAATGCCCGATGTGTTTCTCGAACTGAGCCGTGTTTTTCAAAATAAATTTGAACATTTTGCACACGCTGCTCCGGCGTGAGTCTATTCATGATGAATTGCCAAACCAAACTAGCATTAAATTAAACCAGAAATAACAGATCGGCCATCACAGCGAACAGTGTCGCCAATTTAAAGTTCTCCGCCTCTAAAAAACACCCTATATATAAGACAGATACAATAGATAATAGATTTAAACAAAAAATCAGTCCTTCGTAAATCTGTTGCGTATAAGGAGGCATGGCTGGGAACATACTCATCAAAGAAACGCCTGCTACAAAACCTTAAAATATGGTACATTAATTTTCGAAAACCTTGTATGTACACTATGCGTACTTTATCTGTATACCTGTATCTCCCTCATGCCTGTTATATAAATCTTTCTTATCTTCAGGTATTGTTGGAAATATTCTACTTGCTATCTGTTGTTCTCCATTCAAGTGATGCCTTACATTCGATTCATTATTTTCATCTTCCTTACTAACAAACATATTGGCAGTTTTATTTTCAACTTCTGAAGCTACTTTTATGTGATATTCTTCCTCAAACTTATTATCGGTGGTTGCACTAGGTGGCTTCAGTTCTAATTTTGCTCTGCAACTAGCAGTACTAGCTGAGTTACATCGCATAGGGGATCTTCTACTCAGTGTTTTGCATCTTGGAGACTCTAAAACCTTTATTACATACAAATGTTTTCTGATGAAATGTGGAACAGGCGTGAAAAGAATATTGTTGAAACAAAATAATACAGCAGTATAATAAAACAGAGAGACAACCACCAGGTAAGTTCCCGATACTACATTATTGAAGACTACAACTCACCTTCAACACTATCTTATCTAACATCTTCGAGATTTCATTCTTGCAATCATTACAAGTTTGGTTTGAATCACAGCAATCATTCGTGCTATCGTTCACTGGTGTTTGTTGATTTTGCTCTAAAACAAGTAGAACTCGTTTTAAAATTGTTTCAAGAATATTTCTTATTTCACGTTGCGTTAATGGTGAGTGTGGTGAAATATAGCTGCTGCTTGAGGTTGACTCTTGATGTTGGCAGGAATCTGGAACAAAGAATGTAGCTTGCGGTTAATGCACACAAAATCTTTGGCAAAGTTGAAGATACAATTTTTGTTAATTAAAACGTTATTATTTACACAATTTTGGTTGTTTTACATTGGAGCTTGGAACTTACTTCGCATGACAATTGAATTGAATTTTTTCGATGAAATGTAGTTTTATAAATTATAATTAAACTAATATGAACTGCAGAACAACCTTAAGATGTTACATTGATCTCATGTATGTATGTATGTACCTAAATTTAGCTCAGGAACATCAGAGTAAACAAAATCAGACTTTTCAAACATCTCTGCTGTATCACCGTCCGCATCTTGACTCGCTTTGCACTCATCAATTTTCAGTTCAGGTTGTCCCCAAAAGCCTTCTTTACTGTTTTCAGTTGGCGTCTCGAACAAAGATGGATAAATATTCCTGCATTCCTCCAAGACGTAGTTAACGTTCTGTGCTTGCCCCATTATGTTCATTTGTAAAGCGTTTGTCAGTTCAGATGTGACGGCTAGAATTTGTCTATGTTATGCATCAGGTTCCTCTTGGATTTAGGCCAAGACATGTAATATGCAGGAAGGTATACGCATTGTTACATAAATTGCATGTACAACAAAAACGGGTTATATCTCGGTAATTCTGCATATTACATCACAAAGCCTGAGTATGCGCGAGTCTTTATGTCAAACAAACTTGGGAAATACGAATTACTATCATGTCAAAAGCCTTCAGAGAATATGAATAAAATTTTCCCAAAACATGATGTTTATGCTGATCATACTTCTATCACTACCACTAGCACTGTATTATCAAACTAAACAATACTTAAACAAAAAATGTATAAACTTGATAATATCTACTAATCTGTGCGAGGATCCCTCAGAAAACCAACCTAATATATACTTTATAAATAACGAAAATCTTGATCAAAGCACCTGACTGGTTCAAGAAAAGCAACTTAAAACTGATGGATATTAAATATTATCTAATATATGTATCATATCTGAAAAAATCACAGCTGCAGAATAAACATGTCATTACCACTTTTATTTTGCAACTGTTTGATTGAAAGGTATTCTTTGTAATAATTTTTCATACAATAAACCACGGCCTAGCTAGAAAAGTTAACGGAGCTAGAGAATTCCTTCTGCTTTATTATATTAGATATTAGAATGTTGTGATTTTTTGTTTGATTTTATTTTTAAATTTTCGATCGTAACAATGTTATTGTTATGTTTCATATTCTTTATTGAAAAATATGATGTTTTTATAATCACTTTTACAAATCCAATTTACCTGAAGATAGCATTGAAATATGCCATAATCGTATCAATAAATACTGTTATTGTTATCGGAACTCAAAAATTCTTTGTCCTACGTGCACAGTTTTAATAATGACTCAAAGTGGGCTGAAGACTGAATGAAGACTGACGTTTATTCACTATAAATATATAATAATTTTGCAACTGAAAATACTGCATACCTTTCCTAATTTGAAAGTTACTCCAAAACTACTTTCTCCTATCCTACTTACCATCGTAGCTTGATCTCAAATTATTACCTAAAAGTTTTTTGTATTCCACTTGCAACTGACAAAATCTATTTCTAAGCAAGTCGCAACTCAAGGAACAAGGCTTCTTGACATCCTTCTTCATATTTGTGTTGTCCTAGATAAATATTTGATCGCTGAATTGATTTTTTATGTTCATCGAACATGTGTAGTTAATGGGAATCAAAGGTCAATCATAATAAGAAATAAACTACCAACATAAGATTAAGACCTATCTGGAAATCTATCATACATACCTATTCATGTTTATTTTGATCGATTTGAAATACTTAATTGAATATGATATTATATGAAATGCTTATAATTATAAGCAGTGCTTAATTTTGTTTAAAAACATTTCGTTTGAATGATCAACGTATTTGCCATTTTTCATGGCTAAATATGGTGAAACTTTGTTTATCTTTATTACTTATTTATTCCAAAGTTGTCGAAACAACTGAAAATACCACTCATTCACATGACTGATATATTCCCGATATTTTTATAAGCAACATATGAGAATTATATACGCCAATCATCACAGTATTCCCTGTTTCTTTATCTAAATAATTCTGCTGACATAATATTAAAACATTCAGAAATTATACCGCTTCAGAAAATGAATTGATGAACGAATATATCAAAGGTTCTAGTTCTAGACAGCTAGTAATGACTAGGAGCATAGCTAGGGTAGGGTAAGAAGGGCTCTCATCGTCCGGTGCAGTGTGCAAAGGGCGCAAAATAGTGGGTTGAATGGAAGACAGATGTCAGTAGGGTCGTTTTTTGTACTTTAGGCTTTTTATGCGAAATGGTTTCAGTGGCGAGTTTCTTTTTGCTCTTATCAAATTTCTTGTCACCCTACCAAGATGACTGGAAACACGTAATTTGGAAAAACAACTTTTGGCAAAAAAGCTATACTAATTAGACCTTTAGAATCCAAATATATAGCTTGTAACTTAGAAATTTAATTTTAAAAACATTTTCGAACAAAGAGAAACTGCCATATTGACTCTTTATGAATTTGAATATTGGTTCCAATTTTTACCAAAATTCGATAAAATTAAAAAATGTCCCATAGTAGACATTACAGTACCTCAAAAAGAGTTCACCTCCCATATACAAAAATAATTGAATTGTTCATACCGTTTCAGAGAATGTCTCTAGAACGATCCTCTTATCTATAAACGACTTCGCAGGTTTACCGACTATTCCTGATTTTTGGTATGAACGGAAAAATACTTTGCCTGACACATTGGGTATAGAAACTCCGGACGACTCACATTCTTTTTTCAGGACTTCAGCTGTCTTGAATAAATTTTGGTTCTTCAGAAACTGAAAAGTTTATATACAAAATGTTAATATCGTAGACATTTGCCAATGTTGATATGATGGTATATTATATCATGATAGAGCAGGATCATTAATTATACTGTCACTTAAACAAAAAAAATTAGGTATTAAATACGAAACTAAACCAGCAACTTCCGTACAGATTAATATTTGTAATTCATTCAGTACTTGTGTAACAATCATTTTTCATTAACAACGAATCAATGTGTGTAAAACAAAAACAAATTATTCAGAATTTTATCTCTACTGACCTTAAACTAGAATTAATTTTCTTATTATTATTGTTATTTGTATTAATGTCAGGGTGGTCAACGAAAAAGTAATTATTCAGAAGGCATGGTTGCCGGACTCTGCCAGAGCTCTTTCAGCATTTTCAATGAAGGTTTCATTCTGCCTATAAACTATGCACACCTATTTGAAAACATTCAGAAAGTTTTGAAATTTAAAGTAATTGTAATTCCATTGTAGTATAGTTTCAGTTACACACTTCAATGATCAAAGTTGATGCTATCTTGTTCCGTTTATTCTTATTTATCAGATTCAATAGCATCGCCTGTTAAAAAAGATTCAGTGTTTGCCAGAATTGGTGAAAGCCCGGCTTTTAGATATTCGACTCCCAATTCCTGACATGGGAAAATTGTATATAAATAGACTTCTTTCAATAACGTATTTATTAGTTAGGACCCCTTCTACAGTAGATATAATTACTTCAAATATGTAATCACAATATGACCTTATAAAATAAAAGATTTTGCATTTCCAGAAGAAAAATATATTTTGTTTATGGTTTAATATTACATGCTTAACTCATTTATTAAAAAAATCGTGCGCAATTTAATGAGCTTGATTTGTGGATACGCATAAATTTAAATTCTAGTATGACAAAATGTTTATACAAATATGCCAATAGTCGTCGTGACATCAAGAAAGAAATAAAACAAAAGTTCACAAAATTTTGAAATACGATTGAACTTAAGTAGATTACAAATGCAATATTTATTCATTTTATAAATTTTCCAATACATGGTTTATCAGAAATGCTTTTATTATCACGAATGCATAAATAACGTAAATATCATATGAGAAACCTTTACAAATGCCACCTGGTATATTTGAAGAGGCTAGTAACAGAAGTAATTCTTCAGACATAGTCAAGAACCAGAAGAAGTGTATATAAGTCTGGAAAACGTTGTGTTTGTAATAGAAATTAATTGTTGTTTTGAAAGCGTTTCTATAAAGCATGGTGGACAAACTTTGGTAATCTAACAAAAATGCCCAAAGACATGTGAAAATACTGAAAGTATTATATTATTGTTTCTTATTGATTACATTTTCACCATTCAATGTTCCACATGTGAATCTTCTGATGCATTCCATTTTTTATATTCCATATTTTATCGTCTCCGTCTCTCGCAATCAATTTTGCGTTCTCAAATCTGTTCATTGTTCTATATGCACTTCCACCAATTTTCAAAATAATAAAATTGTTTTATTTGTGAAACTGTGTGATAACTACACAACTTTTTATCTAACGAACATAACTGTATGTTCAAGCTAGATAGACGACACTTTGATTTCATTTCTAGATTACTGCTTACCAAATATATTGTTTCAAGTACTGTTGCTATATTCTGACTCCTGAAAAAAGGAATATTATCAAGCAGCTTAGGAACAAGCCGGTATACATTGTATCTAGCATTCGTTGACGTCAAGAATATTCAATTGATTCCGTTTTGTTTTTACTTTTTGGATGTTCAAATTCATGATAATTTGTCTCTTAGGTTGAAAAGGAAGCAGTTGCGAAGGCCTTGGCCTCTAGTAAACGAAGCGATTTTCTTGCTCCGTCGTAATATCAATTTGCTGACTTTGTGTAGTGTCTGTACGTGGTGCCAAATATATGTGGTCACTATAGAAGTTTTCGGAATGTGTCAGACAGCCAGAATCAGTTGAGTCAAACTATTTATGCAACGATTCAGCCCAATTAAAATGTATCAAACTGTCTCTCGGAAAGTGAAATTGGGTCTGTTTACTCATTTTATTTGTGATGCAGTTAGTTTTGCAGCTTTTTTAGGTTGTCAAGATTGAACACTTTGCAAAGTAGTCAAGTTTGCAAGTTTTCTATTTTCCTCTCAAAATGAAAAGTCGAAAAGATAATGATCGAGTTAGTTGGTTCACCATATTTTGGACCAATTGCTGAGATTATTCTGTTGTTTACACATTTTTTCAAGCATAAATTAGAAAAATTTGAGAAGCCTATTTCTTTGAAACTAATCCAATCATCGCGTATACCTTTTTTAAATTTCTGGAGGTTCCCTGATCTACTAATGGTTATTTCATTGATTCAAAGTATTGCATATTGTCCTTCTATTGAGAATAATTATCTGGGAGTAGCAAAATTCAGAAATTCTTATATTCTATGTCATTATATGAATTTTATTTCAACTAGAAGTATTAAAGCATAAAATGTAATAAAAATTTCTGAAAGCTGCTGAAACATTAGTAAACTTCATCTTCATCAATTAATAATATACAACGGTTCAAGCGGAATGAAGCAAAATATTAGCGTCAAATAAATTGACGCTTACTCATATAGTCTGCAAAACAATATATGCAGATATCTAATCGAGTGCAGTGTAACTAAGAACATTGTGACATCAATACACTCACCCAGTGTTGCCTCCCTCCATAGTATCATGTAAGCACGTTTTCGTCCGCAATCATTGCTGGACAGAATAAAACTGAATTCGGAGGAATGATCACAAGGATAAGGCCATTTGCGAGACAGAATTTATAATAAAGAAAATCGATAGAAGATGTCGAAATTTGCATGCCATGCTACCGCCAATAGTCATAAGCGTAACACGCAGTGTGTGGCTGTCCCTTTCTGGAGGGAGGATTGCGTGTTGGATGGGTGTAAATGAGGGTTTTGAGGTATGGGGCCTTCCTACATACAGGCTAAAAGTTTTTCTCGGTCGTCCACTTACACCATGATAGTTTTTGATGGATTTCAGTATGGTGGGTAGCATCGTACTATATGTGATACCAAAGGTATTTGTGTCTCTAATTTACTTCCCTACAGCCGCCTCAAGGCAGTCCAGGTGTTAAGACCTTCAACTTCGTAAGTTGCCAATGGGCGTCCGCAGAGGGCTACACTTGGAGATGAGTTGAAATCGATCCTTGAATACATATACGAAGTTATCACTGTTAAGCTTTTCTAAGAGCGTTAACTCCAGTTGCCTGTGTTCCTCAATCTATCTACGATATTCGACTACATACATCAACCGTTAAATACGACTTAAGACTAAGGTACATATATATCCAAAATGTGTCTTTGACCCTGAGCCTCAACTATTTGCAAAGATCCGTTAGCAATTTTAATAATCATAATGAAAGGTGTGGGGTAAATGGTGACATATATTTTGCTGGAGGTTGTTTGCTCCTTTACCCACAAGAGGAAACATCACTTGTGAGATTATTCACCTACTACACACCTCTATGTGTGTACCTGTTTTGCCAATCAGTCAGGATGGATTTTAAAATTATGGTTTTCTATTGAAAGGTTATAACGCAATCTTTTTGCTTCGAACCATATATAAACGATAACAAAATGTATCTCTATCTGAGTGTTACGCAAAGTGGCGCTGCCCATTGGCATAGTTAAAAATCAGGGAGCTAACACCCTAGACTGCCCAATCCATAAATGATTTTTTAGATACTTTGTGTGAAACGATATAACTCTATATAGAACCTGTACTATGCAGTTACGAATTTCAATTTTACTTTTAATCTATCAGTTTCCGCATTTTTTGGCTATTTAGTTTCGACATTGTTTGCTAGAATGTTCTACAAGTAAACAATCAAACAATTTCCAGGTACATCACAAGTTCTATACTGGTTCGCAACTTGAGGTATTGGATGTAAACTAATTGTTATATGACTGTCATAATTAGTGAGTTTAGTTTATTAGTATAAGGCACCAGCTGCGAGTATAATTACTAAGAGGAAATATACCAGATGCATATATGATCACTAATAAACCATAAATAATTAGAGTGGTAAATGTGACAAATGCATCTTGGATAGAAAGAGACGTTTATGCTTTATGTAATGAGTCGATATATTCAAATTGGTATTTCCACACGTAATCCATTTGGGCCAATTGCCAGCGATAGTGGCAGAGGAAAATCAAACTTCCTGCCTTGTTGGAGCGATATGACGTCTTGTCCGTTGCAATATTTCTATTTGACGCTTCGTCATGTTTATTACATGAACCTTGTAATATCTTGAGCAAGGAAGAAACACCTGGATAATCCTTCGGTGATATATTGGGCATACGTTGTTTGCTGAAGTGGTGCTACTTTTTCAGATCGCTTTAACAGTAAAGTCTCCAGGATGTGTCAGTCTAATGTTAGTTGTTTTAGTGGAAATTTTGGCGTGGTTCTCATTACTCTTTCATTGTCTTAGATGATTTGCGAAGTCATTTACATTAAAAAATAGTCTACGCTTTTATGTTTGAGCTTCATACTCTGAACGTCAGAACTCGTAGGTTTTATACAAGCAAGTTGTATACATTTGGTGACATCTTCAGTCATATAAATAGATAAAAGGTTCACTTTGAAACCAAAAATGAAACAATTACTATAACTAGAGAGTTGATATGGTATCAAATCTAATTGAATGTCGCAATATAGATACAGTTTTCACCATTTTTAGTGACTAGTGTAAAATAATAGCAAGTTCTTCTTCATAAATTAATCATTTGTTCTCGGATATACTGTTGAAATATGTAAATACCTTCATTTCTTCAACGTCGTTCATAGGTCAACGAATCATACTGCCACCATTTTTCATATTCTTGCAAAAATGGTGAATGTACTATGAAAACTTAGCTTTGCGCGGGATCTTATGTCTTAAGGATTTTCAAGTGAGGTCAGTATAGATTATAATTGTAGAACAAACTTTCTGGAATGTACTGTGTTCACTTGAGATACTTCTGTCTCTGGGCGATTACCCGTCTCACAGGTATCCAGTTCTGTTTGAATTATTATTGTCATTCAACTTATCTTATCTTGTAGCTTCTCAGCCTATTGCAATATTACGACTTCCTAGTCGCCGATGGGATCTGAAGGAATGCTGAAAGCAAATGAAAACAAGCATACCGTGGAATAATACGAACGATGCGTTCCCAAAGCTGTTTAATCTGCGATTTTCCTGACATATTGTAATTTTTTTAGTGCAACAAGGTAATCTACTGCCATCAGCGTGGACTAAAAAATGCTAGGTTCCAACACTGAGATATATAACGTAATCTTGAGAAACTTAATGTTTGCATAGAAGATTGTCAAGACATCTTCCATCAAGCTTCTGAGGATTAACCTCAAAAGTAACATGTCCTGGTATGAAGCTGGGGGTGCATCTCGTGCCCGCAAAATTGGATTCACTAGGGTGGTTCTTGTTACTATACAAGGCTTATATCAGACCAAGGCTAAAGTACTGTTCGCATGTGTGGAGATATGCTGCTAGGCACTACTGGAAGCTTATTTTCATAATCCAGAAATGAGCAATGTACCTGGTAGATGCGCCTAGCCTTACAAAGGACCCCCACAGTCAAGACCAGACAGTTGTCCCCAGTCTATAGATACAACCAACAGCAAAAACTACAGGGGGTCCAATAGACGGATCCTTACCAGGTGGAATCACTCAAACTCCTTTTCGAACGAGCTTCTTTCAAAATTCGTTTTTTTGGAGAACCTCGGCGTTGTAGAACATGCTGTCGATGGTTACAGTTTACAGTTTATAGAGATTTAAGGTCAATCCGAATAGACATGCATTTTGTCGCAGCGCTTCTGGAGCGCGATAGTTTTCTGACATTACAACCGCTTATCCATGAAAACGTTAGAATAGTTATGATAATAACCAGTTTTCGCAGTGGAGACTAAACTTGATACTGGAAAACGTAAAAAAACGGTTATAAGTAAAAATGCATCGAATCAGATTCATATTTGTTTTTCCTGACCAAATATGGTCATGGTATGGCCTAATAAAAGGCTTATCTACGTACCAAAGTGTACCTAAATTCAAAGAAAACTATTAAGTGACATAAATTAAAATGTTGAAATTATTATAATAAACTTGAGAATTTCAATTAATGGCAAGTAAGGATGAATCAAAAACTACAAAAAAATAACCAACAAATAAAAGCATTTATAATGTACAGATTGACCTCGTAGGGTTTATTTTCATGTACTAGCCAGAAAATGCGAAACACGTTATTACGTCGCATCAATATCAAGAACATCCTTCAAAAGTTCCAATAATATCTCATTGCTCGCAAACTGAAAGTATCAAAGCGAGCAGTGGGTAATCAAATCTAGGGTGGTGATCTAAATGAAGCATGAACATGGTTGGATAATAACCCATAATTAGGAAACATCCTATTATCTCCAGCCTCAACCTGAATAATGAATTCGTGACGCCAATGGATTGCGTGATTCGTTATTAACGTCCTACTTTTTAAATCTCTTGCTGGTAGTTATGACAATATATACATTTTCTGACCCAATCTGCAATTTATATTGCTTCTGAGGCGATTTAATGGAAACATATAAAGTATGATTTACTTTGCATAAATGTGGGATATAGTGACGTATCGTTTAGTGAAATCGAAATATAACGGAAAAACGTGTCGGTAGTAATTTCCTTCCATTTATGAGCGAATAATTAATCAGTTGGAAAAGTCAATAGTAATATGCATAACATTATGTTTTATATAGGCACAATAATGGTGATCACCATAAAGATTGATATCGTGAAAATGTAACATGTGAGCCATTTTGCTGATGTGAAATGAAGTTTTTTATTTTTTTCAGATCTTGTTGTTAACTCAATTTGTTATGAATATATAATAAGCTAAAATACACCCCTTACTTTATGATAACCATGTATATTTATAGCATGATAATTTGCGTGAAATAATAGCTTCATTTGGCTGTTTTAATAGGCGAATAGCTTTAGAACTACAACAGCTGAATTGATTGTTCAATATTCAAGTAGGTTACATAGATTGGGAAGTTATTGTTGAGGAACCTTAAGAAACTGCCTGTCAAACCGCTAATGGCTAATTTTTTTTGTTTTGTTAGTAAATGAATATATTATACTAGCTTATTGTTCATAGTAGTATAGTTTGGGACCTTGATTTACAACGTATAAGGAGAACTAATACCAGCCAGAATAGAGAAGAATATATAATAATCTATCCAGTATTCCTCAGGAACGTAACGAAACCATTTTTTAAAGGAGGGGGAAGGTAGAAGAACTATGATTTTGCCAACTACATCCGTATTTTAACCACTTTTTACAAGCTTTTATCTAACTTGCAATTTGCCTATGTACTTGTTCGGGTGGAATCTTGCAACTCAATTTTGAAGCAAATGTCTTCAACCGATTGAGCTGAAATTTTGTTTACACTCTCCTCTCTGCCCCACCATCGCTATGATCGTTGGTAATTTTTCATTTATGAGAATCCCAACCTTTTTGCAAGAGTAAGGTTGTCCAGATAAATAATAGTCATTGGCGGCACGAGTTTGCAGAGGCGTATACAAGGGGAGGGATAATAGGGGTGATTACACTCCCACTACTTTTGACCAAAAATGTAATTGAATGGTTTTCACATATTATTAATTCGGTATTTATTTCTTCAAAAGGTCAAAATGGGCCTAATTTTTCACCCGAAACATCTATAAGGCAAGGCAAAGAAGTGTTGGACCAACTGCTTAAATGAAATCGCCACAGAGATTCTATTCAAGATTATGAACAAGTATTCGCTTCTCTGATTTTTGGTGAGAACGACTCTTCTAACTTATTTTACCCAAGTACTATGAAATTTGTCAGTATTCTCCCACACAGATGTGGAGCAGAGCAATAGAGCTTCATGGAAGTAAGATATATCAAAAGCTTTCGATAGGATGCGGCATGGAATACTCTTGATCAAGCTTTCTGCCTATGGGCTGCCAACGGGTCTGTGCCACTGTTGTATAGTTTTCTCAAGGATCGTTCCTTATTTGTGGTGGAGGGTGGTTATACTTCCGATGTACTTACCATCAATGTGGATGTTTAGCAAAGATCTGTCCTTTCTCCAACGCTCCTCTTGCTGTATATCAACGGTTTCTTGTGGAAATAACATCTAATCCTATCTACAGCTTCGCAGATGACAACCGAATTTAGGCATGGGCAGCTTACTTTGCAGATCAATGAGGACATTCAGATAATTGTCGAATGGGGATATACAAACGGAGTTCTGTTTGATGCGCAGAAGCCTGAGATAATAACCCTGACATGTTGGCCTGCCAGCCGTGGAGATGAAGGGAAACCCAATACCTAAATCATCTTTCATCATGCTTCTGAGGATTAACGTCAACACATATATCATAACATGTCATGGCACGATCACGTTTCTGGCCTCGCTAGGTCGGCATCCCAGAAGCTGAGGTTTCTCATCCGCTCTAGGAAATTATATTCTCCGGAACAGCTACTGCTACTAAACAAGGCCCAGATCAGACCATCGCTGGAATACTTCTTGTATGTGTTGGGATGTACCCCAAAACACCCCCTGAAGCTTCTGGACACAATACAGAAGGCGAGCAAGATGTCTAGTGGATGCGCCTTACCACACAACTGACTTCCACAGCCTGAAACATCAAAGATGGGTGGCAGATCTGTCCCTATTCTATAGATACACCACGTCGAGCTTACGACGCCTAGAAAAAAGTTCTAAAAGTCCCTCTTTTGGAATACTTCGGCGTTGTGAAATGAGCTACCAGGGACTTTGCTCCCCGATGGTTACAATCTATAGCGTTTTAAGGTCAATCTGAATAGACATTTATCCTCGCACAGTGCTTATGAAGCGCGATAGGTTATCTACCAAAAGTTTGATTTCGGACTTCCGTTGTCTATAAAATTTTTAGTATCACGACGTTTCGATTGATGTGCTATCTTCAATCGTCTTCAGGTGAACTGGCGAACACGTTCCTTTCATGCCTACAAGATCCAAACGAGATTTTCTAGGACTGCCACCCTCAGAAGTATCCTAACAAAAACTAAGCCCAGGAATGAATCTCAAGAGACAAAGGACTGCATCTACCAGATACCATGTCAATGTGGTAAAATCGATATTGGAGAAACAAAAAGGCCACTGGAAGTAAGAATCAAAGAACATCGTCTCAACACCCAGCGAGCAGAGACAGGAACATCTGGAATAGCTGACCACGCATGGACGGAGCACCATAAAATATTTTGGGACGACGCTAAGGTTATTGCCAAGGAACCGCATTGGTATCGAAGGAAATTCAAGGAGGCGGCATTCATCACCAACAACAGCAACGTGTACAGCAAGCCCAGCATAGACATTAAACCAATCTGGCAGCCACTCATAAAGGAGATCAATAGACTACGACTGGACCAGACAACAAATAAGCAGAAGATCTCATCGTTCTTCCATCGGAATCTTTTTGGGTATATCATTTCGGCTCTAAATAATTGAATGGAATCCCTCGCGCCTGGAGCACTAACGCATCCTCCAGTCTCCAATAAAGGGTAATAAATTGAAATTAAGAAGATCACCAGATCTCGACATTGATTGTCAGGGCATCCGCTATGAAAATCCCTGCCGATCCGATTGGCGTGTACAAATAGGATTAATTGTGCTCCTGTCTAATGAAAATCGAACTGGTGGGGAGATTAGACCAGTTATAATGGAAACAACCCTGCATGAACGGTTAGCTCCTCAACCCACGCGTTGGAAAAATACTTTACGAATTTTTTTCGTGAGTGCTACAGAACCAACTAGCAGTATGAAGAATTCAGTGAATACCACAGAAAAGACTAAATAATGGGAGTATTGTGATCGCGAATATTTTCGAATTTGAAGCTGTATGTTTCTGTATTAGTCCTTTATGGTAATCTCTCTGTCTGTTTGTCTGTCTTTCGATCGAATTGTCAGATGATTTGAATATAAATTGCGTCACTGAAAGAAAAAGAGTTTTATTTGTGAACCTGTGTGTTAATTACACAATTTTTTCATCTGCATGATGGAAGATTTTCACCAAGTAAGAGTATCTACAATCTACATGATTCGCTTTTTATGTTTGTCCAATAGTTTGCATATAGATTTTAATGATTTCCTGGCATAGCAATTTTATTAAGGAGTTTGCCAATTTACCAAATCTCATTTTAATGTTTCACAAGCTTCTGTTAAATATAGTGATATTTTTTAGGATATTCATTAATTTCTGTTCTTACTAATCACTTGAGTTCCATATTTTCTGAGATTTTTCAGGGTAATGGAAATATTTAGGAGGGTTTAAACCAGTTACAATTACAGTGAACTAAATTTCAATCAAGTAATTTACGATAGCATTACAAGGGTTTACAAACATCACAAATAATGTTATATTTCACATGCTGCTATTAACTGAAAATACCTATGTTCTCAAGTTCTGTGGTATCACGCCAACTTCCATTAAAATTTGAACACACAATCTCGGCATCATTATCAAGAATCTGTTGGTATCTTGTCTTACAAGCCCTCCCAATATTGCCATATGTTTATTAATTTTTTCCACGTAGAATTCATATCATTATTTCACTTGAATCGCCAACATAATAAAGTATTTTAGTGTAAAAGTGAGGTTATGTTCACAGTCTCACAACACAGATTAGTACGAATTTTTTTGGCTTGCACTGTTTTATCTTATAAGGCATCTATAAAAGGAAAGCTTTTATAGTATATTAAGCTCACATATAAAAGTGTTTAAAACAGCGTAGCTCAACGTAATAGAATCTTTATTATACAACAATATACAATTCAAAATCAAGCTTAAGTAACTATTATCGTAGCTATTTGTTATATTGTATAATATAGAAATAAGAAATACAGGTGGTATACAGGTCTTATACAATAATATTTTTATGGTCGTACAGACTACTATAGAATAATACAATACAGCAATTCTCCTTAGAAAACAAAATGATCCTAACCAAAAGGCGTACCTCATATAATTTGACATTACGAAAACATAATATAGTGTATTCGATTTTTTCTCGATTACAATACTCTGTTTCACTAGTAGTAAAAATGTCAATATTCGAGCGACTGCCTACAGCGTTTCCGGCAACCAATATGTGCCAAACTTTGGCCATAATGACTATACTATTCTCCCGCATATTTCTACACTGGAATCAACAATCTCCTTCTCTCCCGATTGTGATGTAGTTTCAAATGTTACGCGGACACGAAAGCGACGCATACTAGATTTCCATTTTTGATAATAACTGCATGTATCCATCGCACAATCATTAAGTTTTTCCCCATTGAAATTCTTACTATACCACTTGCATTTTCAAATTCATACAAGAACTCTTTCTTATTGTCATTTTAGCTTATGTTAAAAATGATGAACTGCCCAATCTATTGAAGCGAATCAATTGTTTGTATTATTATGTATTATATTGAAATTTAATTAGGAAAACGAATCACAGATGGTTAATTTAATTATTATAATACACTCTACACTGCTATTTTTATGGCTATTTTGTGCTTTAATGAGCGTAAACGCTCAAGAGCTTGTGGTTCGAGTCAACGGTGGACCGCTGGTGGCGAAACACTTAGCAGAAAGGAGTGGACACTTCTATATCGGCCCGGTGAGTGAAATATCTATACTGTAGCTGTGGAAAAATCACATGAGGTAATTTTAAAACGTGAGCAGCAGGATTATATATATCCTTATTGGCTACCATTTGTTATCATTAGTACAAGCAGGTTTATTTACATAATCACCAACAACTACGTGAAATAGTCTAGAAAAACGCCTTATTAGGTTTTAGAAAGTTACTTGAATACTTGAATCATTCGAGAATCCCAAACCAGATTAAATCAACAGTCCACTAAGGAATTTAGAGGCCAATTTATTTAGTTTCATAGAACTGGACTTATTCCTTGGAACTTCTATTGTTTTACGAATCGTTGATGATTACATGAAAAGTACATATGGAGTCATTTTCTACAGTGATTCCAAAAAGAAATCATTAGTCTGTTTGCCTATAGGAATCTTGTGTTGTTTTTTTGATTCTTCAACTCACATGAACAATCTCGATTAATGTCATCAGTATATTCCAAGGATAAGCAGAACATTAGGGCATTTTTGTTAATCGAGATCGATTTGTATCTAATATAAATTATTTGAAATGAATGAGAAATTATCAAATTACGCGGCAGTATATTATAAAAAAATATACCTTCATTTTTTTTAAATCTCTGTTATTTGATAATTTCTTAATGCATATTCGATTTGCCCTAATGCTCTGCTTATCTTATCCTATAAGTATTTAAATTACATAACGATAAATTCGATAACTTAGCTACTGTCTTAATCATAACCAATCAAATACTGTTCCAACTGTCGATAAGAAGACTAGGTTTTCGATTACTCAAAATTATATGAATGCCAAAGGAACGATACACATCCAATGATGAGCAATACCTGAATTTAAATGCTCAGGTATCATTCTGGTGTCCTTTCTGACAAATATTGGTCCATCTCATGATTAAACGTATCGATTTTAGACAACGAAGGTCGAAAGAAATCAGTGACGCACTAGTCAGAGTGCAATAAAAGAATCGTGTTAGGATAGATATGACGCGCGAGTACGCATCCAAGGAAAGTTGAGCTTAAGAGTCATGCAATTAATACTGTCCATTTATGTGTCACTCGATTTTTTGTAAAATATTCAATAACCGACAAGAATGGGACAAATATGCAAGTGTTTGATGACATTTTATACTATTGTATTGTCGACGGGACTGCAACTGTGTCAGAATTCTGACTTATCTTTCATAGTGTAGTGAACCCATGAGACATCGCACAACGGAGATACATATGCTCGCTTCAAGGTCCAGAGCAATACTGCCCTTTGAATCATATGTTGTCCTGATCAAGCGCGGTTTGGTTCTAACTCAGGGAAATGAATCATGCGAGCGAGAACGGATCTTAGTTCGACCGAAAGACTACACCGTCAGAACGGTATGCTAGAGACACGGGTTCGATACCCGTCGGCATCGAACGTATATCTAAATTTTTGTCACTTCAAAAGTTTGTCTTGACACAGCTGGATAGCGAAGGGTTGTTCTTCCTGGACTAGACTATAATATCAATAACAAATGTTGTTTGCGGTTCGATTCTAACACTGATATCCATATACACGTGATACAAGCCTCGATACGATGTTATCAGCGTCGTAGATATCACGTAAAACGTTAATGCGTGAGTATACCATTAAAATGTATCGCTACTTTATTAGTTAGTCAAACAATGTATCCATTATCCTGATTATTTATGGAGTGATTGAAGGATGTGCTACCATAATTCTCTTTCCAGTCATGAGAACTTTACGTCAAAAGATTAGGTTTTCAAAATGCTTATTGATGCTTGTTAGCATTGTAGTAACAATTATTAGGTATGTTGTTTTTTACAGGAGACAACAAGTTGCTTGTTTATGTTTATATTTTGTGCGAATATGGCCAGACAGCAAAACTCGGGGGGCTGGGGGTAGGTAAGAGTCAGAGGTACGAATGAGGATGAGATTTTCTTGGAAGAGAGGCTATATCTACTTGCGGATGTCTTGAAGAATAAAAATGAATCCTCCAAACCAACACTAGTCATTGCAAGGGAGAGCTGATTGTGTCAAATGAAATGCACAGAAAAGAAAATAAATTTTGACTAAACTTATTAAAAAAAATATTTTTATAATATCTTTCTCTGACAGCATCAGAAGTTATATATTAGTAAAAGGTAAAAAAAAATGAACAAGATTAATAAGGGTGATAGATATGTAACAGCTTCACAGACTTCACAAAATTCGACCGCATTCGACAATGTCGAAGTGACATTTTTTGTTTATAGCCCTCCTCCCACTCCCCTATATATCACGCTAAAATCATCAGATTATTGGAATGTACATCTTTTAGCATGTAATTAACCCATAATGCCTTAATCGGGTAATCGAGTATTTTCAATTGGCGATTTTTTTACTACCTTACACGCGCGGTTTAATATAGAAAGCTTTGATATGGTGGAGGTACTCAACAGAGTGCAGAGTATCCCCGATATGTTGATCTGTAAATCTCAAAATCCTCTTTTCTACTTCCCTATTATTCGATATGACAAAATAAAGAAACAGTAATACGATTCCTACATAAACAATTGGAAGGCAAAGTCAAGGTTATTCTATACTTACTGTGTTGGTCAAATTATCAATATAGTTTTGGACACAAAGGGTAAATTTTGTTTCATTTTTATAGATATTTGAGTTGTAACAGAATTAACAATTGATAAGAGATATTTCATCCAATATGCGTTAGGAATATATACGTGTCTATGTAAATTTCTTTATTAATTATTAACTTATATGTAGTATATGAATTGTTATTTTTATCTAAAACCTTTTCTATTTGTATCATGAACCTATTCTAACTCCTCCTTGCAAAGCATTGAGAAACGTAGTCAATTTATAAATTGAGCTGTTTTTTCATTAACCCTCTCAACTAAAAATCCAGGAACAAAAATAATAAATCCATTTTTGAAAAGCGGACGTGAGAAGTGTGTAAACAAGGGGTTGCAATTTCATTTGTTCGTCTGAAGAGAATCGTGGGCGATCTCGTCTCATTTTTCTTGAGACTCTTCGGGACGATGTAGACGATGTCATCCACAATTGGCTTTGAATAAACGAAAGCATTTGATCTTTGTTCATACACTATGTGCTGTTTATCATTTCAACCGTGAAGACTTATGATGTCCGCAATAGGGGCTAGCACATCGTTAAATCTTGCCTTTTCGCACTTTCTTTCGAGTATCTGTCCACTATAGAAATGCTCATGAATCTATGAGTTTGTAATACCATTTTTCAATCCAGTCTTGGCGGGGTTTAGCAGGGCAAGAGGTTTGTGTACGCTTCCACCATTTTTTGTAATACCTTCGTCGAGATAGATGAGGCAACAGAAAGGGATAAATAAGTAACAGTTAATGAAATTAATATATATTTTCCGAAAACCGTGCAAGAAGAGTGCAGTTTATTTTGAGTTATTGCAAGGTTTGCTAAATTTTATTTTGATTTCAATGATATCAATCATATTATTAATTTCGAAAATCAGAGTTGTTCAAACATACGAATAAAACAGGAAACAGTCCACAAAATATGTTAAAATATAAATGCATCATGTATTGATCTGTTATTTTATTTGGAACGCAATGTATAAGACTAGATAACGAATCAAGAATACTTTTGAATAAAAATCACGTAACTCAAATTTATATATGTACCAATCATTCCTTGGGAAACAACAACATTTAATTAGATTTTTTGACCAAAATCTTAGGTAATTACACTATTAAACCACAATTCTATAACAATAGTGGTGAAGTATTCACGAAAATATTCCCGGAGTCTGTGAAAAATATTTGGTAAATCGAATTATGTTGCTTATAACGTATATGCGAAGGTGTTCAAAGTGAAAGATTTGTCCGCTACATTTTTACTTATCCTATTCCTATTTTCAGGTAATGGGATTCTTAGATACATACATTTTTACTCCCGTCCGTGAAAACTATCAAAAGAGAGGAACGAACTCAAAACAAATGGTTTATGATGAAAGAGTAAGTATCATTAATTAAGCCTAGTTTATGAGTGATGCAGCATGAAACACTGTCGGTGATCTTGAGTTTAAGTTGAACTCCCCACGGTTCCAGATTTTTATTTGTGAAACTTGATGTCACAGCTACACAATTTCAATGTCAATATTGTTCCTAATATTCCCACAATAAAGGTAACTAAAAACTGGACAATTCAGCGAATGTGAAAAATTGATATGATTCAGTTGTAACAAAAATGGTTCCTATGTGAAAACGAATAACTGATACACATATAATACTAAACTTTTGTCATTAAATTTTCTATATGTGCATAATAAAATATGGTAATTGAGTTGTAACCTTCTCAGATGATACTTAATTTTGAGTGGAAATACTATCATTCTGCTGTACTAGTTACCAGCACATATAAATTTATATAAATTTTTCACAGCTTGTTACACAATTTCAAGACCTGCATTTCTATCATTAGTAATGTGTAAGAATATCCAGATCCATAGAAAAACAAAATATGTTTATTTATTTATTTATTTATTGCCAATTCAGCATATAACAGAATTTCCAAAAACTACCCACTAATTACAAATGTGTGTTCACATATGTACATATACATAAAAGTAAGTGAAACAGCTGACAAATAAAAATTAATGTCTATACTATTATTTGTAAGATAATTGTTGGGATAAATAACTATATTAGCAGCATCGGTAAGGTGTCATAACATGAAATTTGAGCAGCAATTCGTTTTGTGGACTCAACGGTACCTGTTTTTGGTCTTTTTCATTTTTGGTGACAACCGTGATGCAATTTGAATTGAGTGAAATGAGATTCAGAGACATTCGAACGATTTCAATTACCCTTAGAGTGAATTTCCCTGCGATTGTTTACTTAAATTCCTTATCATATCAGCTAATTTGGGCAGAAGAACAAAAAGGTAAAGTACGTCAGAAACGAGATCTGTTGCCTATAGATCCTGCGGACTTGCCTAGAGAACGAGTGAAGAGATTTAAAGAGGAGCAGAAAGTATTCAAGCGACCTTTGTCGGCTCTAGACGAGACGTTCAACGACGAGCTATGGAATCAGCAGTGGTATTTGGTGAGCAATCTTCTTATGTGTATAGTAATTTACAATAAGTTAAAACTCTCAGTCAGTTATCTTTGTACGTTTTTGTAGGTACTTGAAAAGCAAATATAGAACACTATTTTTCTCAATTACCAGAATGGTGGAATCTGGCTTAACATTAAGATTTTATGTATTTTTCATATTCATATTAGCAAATATAATCCCGGGATTCCTTCACATTTTAGTATCGATCATTCTCGGAATTTTCGAAATTGACCATCGAACTGGATTTTAGAGCTGTTTATCTTTTGAATTATATTGAAAAAATATTGGAACTATTGAAAGATCTTAAATATGTTATGATTCAGAAAAATCTCAAATGATGAATGGTTCAAGAGTTGTAAGATTTTCAAAACTTACTTCATCTGAATTCGAGGTTCTGACCAATTTTATGCTATTTTTAAAAGATCAATTATGACTTTTGGAAGTATTTATTACCTAGGTCAGAGTTTTATAGATGATTGGAACTCTTTTTCCAACACCCCTCCCCACCTTTAACCCCAATTTTTACCCCACGATTTATTTCTCAAAAATGATCAGAGATCTCAGAAACGTTGACCGAAAAGTTCGAGCGTTTTTATTTTTTTTTTAGTCTTCTGACCAAGACTCTGCCGACAATGAACTGATTTTTTTGAGATTTTTAAATCCGAAATATATTTTCTGAATTATAAAGGGGCCAAGGATTACCAGACGGAGGCTGAGTACAGATAGACAGAAAGACCGATGGAAATAAGTAATGGTTTTTCAACAAAACAAAATAATATCTCGAATTCGCGATTTTAATAATTATTCCTGGGATTACATATTTCTTATCCAGAAATCCAGAGAATAAATTTTTTGGGCAGAATTGTATTCCCTAATTCATATGTAATTTTATTAATACAATATTGTACAAAATTATAGCTTGATGTCAATTAATGGTGAATGTGCTGCATATTCTGCAGAATGCACATCCACCAACATTTGAAAAATCTGTTAATCCCCCCACAGACGTCGTTCTTTTTTGGCAATTTCACCCGCGCGGTTAAAACGGTGCGGATAAGATGGTCAGTGTGTGGCCAAAAACTGTCCTTTTTGCTGGCGTTCAAAAATATCTGCCGGTGCTTGATTTAAACCGTCCGTTTTAAATGCGTTCGTACAAGTCTGTCAGTGTGTGGTGAGAACGCAATTAATAAGGACGGTTTTTATCAGTGTCGACTCACTTCAATCTCACACAAACAATAATTAGTGTTACTTTTGAGTAGTGATTTCAAAATTGTATTGTTAAATAAAAATATATTGCTGTAGTTTTTACAATGACTGACTTAAGAAATTACAACAAACAATTTATAATGAGTTCATACAACTGAATATATGGCACTGCACGTTTCTGGTATAATTTTCCCAAGAGCTTGGCGTGATATAGCCACTGGAAAATTTAGATCTTCGTAACTTCTTACCGTAGCAAGAAATCTTAGTGTGGCGGTGAGACGTTCATGTGGTGAAATACTTTGTCTCATTACGGTATCTTGTTTTTGTATCAATGATGCTACTGAAGAGAGCAGTTCCAAATAAGTTTCTTCGTCCATCCGCAGGTAGTTAAACCAATCTGCCGGCTCTAGTCGTAATTCATTCAAAAGATTAACATGTGAAAATTGTTTCGCTTGCGTAACCATTCTTTAGCCCATTTGGAACGTTGTTTTTTAGAATATTTTATTTTAATAGCAACTGCGGCCGCTACTGCTAACGTCGCCGTAAAATCCATCACCAATGATTTTGCCCGCAATTTCAAACAAACTGAACGAAACAATGCGTATGAGTGGACGTGGTCGTTGTTCGTGTTTACCCGTACTGTTTTAACTGCGCGAGTAAAATTGCCAAAAAAGAACGACGTCTGTGGGGTCCTTTAAATCATATTTTGCGTTGTTATAAACAGCAATAGTGTTTCATATGACGAATGACTTTACTTCACTTAAAAAGCACCTAAATTTTCCGTTTTTGTTGTAGCTTGTCTGATTGGAGCGTGGTACAGCGTAATGTCAGGCCGGGCCTTCGCTCATTTATATAAACATGACTTTTTGTATGACTGCAAAATTTGTTTCGAGTACTACAAAAGTAGCACATAAAAAAAAACACAATTTTGAAATGTCTAAAACGAGGTCTACCCTACTTCATCAGGTTAAATTTATGAAACATCTTTTTTACTCCTAATGATGTATTTTCTAATGAGCGGAGGTTTTTTGTAATCTCGAAAAATATAATTTGAGGTGTTTTCTTGACATCTTGTGATCTAACACGAAAATCTGTGTTGGTATGTTTGTTTGACGTCTGGCATATGGCACTTAGCGTGTGGCGTTCGGTGGTTGGCGTTTGGCGTCTGGCGTCTGACGTGTGGCGTCTGGCGTCTGACGTGTGGCGTCTGGCATCCTGCATCTGGCGTCTTGCGTCTAACGTCTAGCGTTTGGCATCTGACATCTGGCGTCGGGCATCTGGCGTTTGTCATCTGGCGTCTGGCGTCTGGCGTTGTGCGTCTGGTGTCTGACGTCTGTCGGTAATCCTTGGCCTCTATACCTCAGAAAGAACAATTCGAATTTTGGAAGTTTAGGATGTACCTATTGGGTATTATGTTAAATTTGGAAAGCTGAAAATTTTAAATAATGAAAGATTTGAGTTTATTCATTTCAATAATATATCAATTTCATGTTCTTAAAACGCCAATCTACTTTGACGAATAACACAACAACTTCTATGCATTCTTAATGCATTCTAAAGTAAGCTGAGAACTCAAACCTTTCAAGTAGCCCTAAATCATGTATGTGTATATTTTAGATTTTGAACGCTTTAAGAAAATAAGATAAACGGAATGTTTAAACATGTACTGAACTGCATTCAGCTTCTCTTCAGATTCTAGGACATAGAAGTTCAATTTTTAGCAGACTATTAATTTCACAGAAATTAAATATAAGGATTTAAATACGTATAAACTTTCCTCAAAGCCTATGCAATGTCAAGATATTTTATTCTAGAGAGACACAAGATCCAGAACTGACCTACCAAAGCTAGATTTGAATGTGTTACCAGTTTATAGAGAAGGTATTACAGGAAAAGGTATAAGAATTTCTATACTGGATGATGGAATTGAATACACACACGAGGATTTGAAAGATAACTATGTAGGTTTTAATTATATGTAATTTAGTTACAAAAATGTGTTGAGATGTTATGCATGAAGATATATAGAAATATTTCAAACCTCAGGATAGTAATTGCTTTATTAGAAATTGATTTTGTAGTAGTTAACTAATTCCGAGTCTGTAACAATTCTCAGGGATATATATGAAAAATTAAATGATTTATTGTAAGTTTAGTATATTTATAGTACAGGTCGTCCAGTAAATAGCTAAAAAATAGTAAAAATAGCAGTATACATTTGAGTCATAATAAAGTTTACCTCTATAATAATTCGTCATAAAAGTTCTCATAATTGCATAAGAAACATAAAGTAACCTCATTTCGTTGTTCCATTATTTTTCACGCACGGTCTATTTGATAATAAAATCATTTTTCAAATAATCTGTTTATATAAATGACAGAAATTGAAAGTATATATTAATTAAACTTAAAACGTAATACTAAGCTTGTTGGAAATTCCCTTAACGATCTTGCAATGACCTTAAAGTTGACCTTCAAGGTAATTTCAACGACAAGTCGTTAATTTGAAATGGGATCAAATATTTTTTATCAGAAAATGAAAATACCTGATCATTTCACGTTACAACGTGTTTTTTCGCACTATAAAATCTGGTCTCTGGAGACCATCGGTGAGCTTATATCAAATTAGTCTACAAGGTCCCACACAAACGAGGAACTCTCCGTTTCTTTTTCATTTCAGTGTTAAAAAATACTAGGCTCGTTCCGAAAAGTACAATTGTATCTTTAAATTACACTCAGTGTCAATGTTAAATTCAGGCTTATATACTATGAAATTCAAAATTTCTACAACTGTTATTTTCGTCGCCAGAAAACATCACTTTTCAGTAAAACCGCTTTACGCTTGTGCTTTTCCCAGGTAAAATCCATATCTTTAAAAAGCTCTACAAGAGTATTCTAGTTATCAACGGAGTATTGTCATCCTGGCCAAGCTCCATTAAAATCTTATCTAGGGTGGGTACTTGCCTTTCAAAATAAAAAGAGTGAACTTTTCTTGAGAGGTTCCAGTTACCTGCCACAATTATTTAAAAACGATGGACAGTTTCTTGTACAGTAAATAAGCTTAAGCATTAGATGATGATGAAGTATAATTCAATAGTGTGCAACGTTGAACTGCATCTAAAACGTCTTAAAAGTCAAGTACAAGATAACTATCAAATTAGCTAGAGAAATTCCTTCTAAATTTTGTGTTGAAAGACTTTTGGATTGATATTTTGTTCATCTCCAAGTATCTCTTGGTCTTAACACCCAATTGCTCTCTACAGTTAGACCGCCAGGCTAGACTGATGAGTCTAGGCTAAAGACGAAACATGTACGTGTATGTCTATAATAAGTCTGATAGTGGAGAGCATACACTTAATGTTATTTTGTTATTCAAAAGTTGTGGGATTTTTTAATAACGCTTCATATCCCCTATACTTCCATTCTTTCAGGATCCTGATATTAGTTGGGATTGTAACGAGGGGGATAATGACCCCTATCCAAGATATGATGCCTCTCAGTCGAATAGCCATGGAACACGATGTGCTGGCGAAGCAGCAATGACTGCCAATAACTGGAAATGTGGTGTTGGTGTTGCGTTTAATGCTAAAGTTGGAGGTACTGATATATGAATATTTGTAAAAACAAAAAGTGCAAGTTATCAGCGAAAACAATTAAAAATACTGACAGATAATAGCGATGCACATCCGATCCGTATCCTTTTTCAATCCGGATCAGATCCGGATTAGATCCGAATTTTTGAACATGCTTAATCCGGATCCAGATATAATGTTCGTATCTGAGATCCGGATCAAAGATCGGGGATCCGGATACGGGATCCTTGCATTCATTGTTGCCTATGGCTACTTGACTTATTTTTAGAACATAAATACACACATAAAAATAAATTCTCAGACCAATAATATGTGCTTTCAATCAAGTATATCATATGATCCTATATGCACAAAGCTCTAATACTCTTAAACTAAGAATACTGTATTTTTGGTCATATAGAGTAAATTTAAATGACTGTATTCATGACTGAAGTAAATGAGGTTCCTATAGAAAATATAATAATTTTACAAAAGTAGATATGGAATACTTTTTAGAAAAGCATTGAAATTTTAGTTGTGAAGAAAATTATATTTTTCTTTAGGGTATATTTCTCTAGATTAATAATATTCCTTTTTAGGTTTCAGGTAAGCTATTATGTTTTGTAGCAAAAAAAAACATTAACTTTTCGATACTCAATTGTCAATCATAAAAAGTTATACCAGATATAAGAAATCCAACTCTAAGATGGTGTGGTGAAAAAATAGTGCAAATTTTATTACGAAAAATGTAAATATTGAGACAGCAAAACATTTTTTTACGGAATTGCTGATTTTTCAATAAATCTTGTCAACGAACAAAATTTCGAACAATCCAAGTGTCTAGAAGTCATAAAAACCCTATTTAAGCAATACTTTTACATCTAAATAGCTCCAAAAAAATCAATGTTTTTAAAAGGTTCCTTCAGGATAAAATATGACACTGGCTTAATGGAATAATTGCAAAATCATCTCATATCCCTACAGGTGTCAAAATGTTAGATGGTCTAGTAACCGATCGAATTGAAGGTACTGCTTTGAGCTATGCTCAGGATATAGTGGATATATACAGTGCTTCTTGGGGTCCAAACGACGATGGAAAGACGGTAGATGGTCCTGGTAGATTGGCACTTGAGGCTTTGGAGAGAGGTGTCAATGAGGTGATAATAATTTTCAATAACTAAAAAATACTTTTATGTTGAACCTCTTCATTTTCATGAAACGGATGTTTTTGATGAATTCAAATCAAATGGAACTTCATAATTATTACTGCATCTTTATGTACCATTATATATCCATAATGTGATGTTCTAAGGGTTAAACTCCTCAAATGATAATGTTCTACTTACAGGATAAATGAATGTGTTTTTGACATAAAAGTTGCAGTTAACTCTCAAAATCTTGGTTTATCATGTTTGTGATACTTGATTTGTGACTATTTAAATCAGAGGAAGTAGTTGTTCCTCTACTGCGAATCTTAACTTTTGTGACTATGAGCATGCATATCTGTATCTCCCATTATCTACGTTTACTAAATTTTCTAATAGGGCAGGAAGGGCAAAGGTGCTATTTACGTTTGGGCTTCGGGCAATGGTGGTAGAAACAACGACAATTGCAACTGCGATGGCTACCTTGCAAGTCCATACACGATCTCCATAGGAAGTGCTTCACAGAAAGGAGAGTTTCCTTGGTACGGTGAAGCTTGTGCTTCTACTTTGGCCGTCACCTACTCCTCTGGGGCATACAAGGACCAAATGATTGTAAGCCATGTTTCGTTTGATAATGTCCCTTTTAACCGGTTTTATCAGCGGGTTTGAAGCAACATAATGATATCTACTATCATTTAACTCCGTCAGTCAGTCTGTTTGTATGTTGATGTCACTGCATAACCTCAGTGAGTGATGCAGCGTTTTTTAGAGCGTTATGTTGTTGGGTTATAGTAGGTAATTTTAGTACCTAAATAGTAAAAAAATCACATTGGAAGGAAACCTCCAAACTTTTGCATTATTCTTTTAATTTTTTCTTCAGACCATATTTTTCTCTTCTAAATCATGTTTGTGCATGATTTATATTCTCTTGCGGTTTGTAACTAATTTCTACCAATACAATAATTTTACGATGTTGTTGGCATCACAGAATAACTTTACTGAACGTCAGGGAAGCTGACTGTTCTTCGAAGAATCGTATATATTTTATTGAGTACCAAATCCCTAGTTGAAAATTGCTTGCTAAAATTAGAGTCTACATGGATGCGACAAAGAAATCTAGTCTTTAACATACTCTTTTACGTCAGGAAACAAAATATATGTTTCTTTTTTGCGTTCAGGACCGAAGCAGAAAATGCTATAAGCAGCTCCATCAAACAGTGATGATCTAGCTTCCAGAAAACTATATAGAAGTCAGCTATCCTCCTTAGATTATTTTATAACTTCAGGCTTCCATTGTCTATATGAATGTGTGTTTTACTTCGGTTTTCATTGATGTTAGAGTTCATCTTCAGGTAAACTGAGCATATCACATCAATATGAACGTAGCTAGCCTTATAATAAAAAAAATTGAGACGTATTGTATTGAATCTTCACATTTTGCAGGCTACGACCGACCTCAACAACGACTGCACCACCAAACACACTGGAACTTCAGCATCAGCTCCATTGGCAGCTGGGATCATAGCTTTAGCACTTGAAGCTAAGTATGTGCTAAACAACATAAAAAATATATCCAAACACTTCAGGGACAAAACACTATGATGATAAATATTTGGCAAATAAATGGAGCAAAAAATTACAAACTACATTTTTACATCAGATACTCCAACTATTTACAGGATAACCTGTCAGTATATTTTTTTCTGATCTTCTACTACCTTCTTCATTGAGGACATGTTGAAAATAATCCTTTACTGTTGATCACAATTCTGCATAACTACCCCCTTTTAGTATATTATAAGCATTTATTTTCCGTTAACGTCTCTTATATACATATTTAGCAATAAATAATTCTTCCCAAAGCGCAAACTTGACATGGAGAGACGTCCAACATCTAATAGTTTGGACATCAGAACTCGCTCCTTTGGTGAACAACGTTGGTTGGCAACAGAATTCTGCTGGACTTTGGTTCAATGACAGATTCGGGTTTGGACTGATGAATGGCCATGGGTTGATAACAGCTGCAAAAGAATGGGTAACGGTACCAGCAAGGAGAACCTGCAGAGTTCACGTTAATGCAGGGTGAATAATCATCACTGTTATATTATTATTAAAAAATGAAAATTACATGCGATGTCAGAATGAAGTCTACTAATATTTGGGTTGTCTAATCAAATAGCCTTTAAATGCAAAATAACAAATAATACATTTTTTGAAGTTAAAAGAAAACTAATATCAACTGATTAGCTGTATCTAGGAAAACATGTTTTTATAAGAACTACATTGAACAATTAATCAACTGATGCTCCATTAACTACAATCCATTGTTGTTGGTGGTAGTTGCATTGCTAATATAAACTTTTTCGCAGTATTTTGATGTTGACTCTATTTCACTGAATTGTATTCCAAACCTTTCAAAGCTTTTTTGCCCTTGACGGAGTAGCAATGGCTTTAGGTGATTAACTTTTTGCAGGAACATGAACAATACTATCCTAGGAGCTGGGTATCCAATCAAAGTTATTATCCCAACAAGTGGATGTCGAGGCAGCAATCATGGAGTGCGTTACATCGAACATGTAGAAATAAGAACTAATATCAACTATACTTTGAGAGGCGCGCTGGAGATTTTACTAGAGTCACCTTCAGGCAAGCAACATGATGAAATTTGAAAAATAATGCAAGTTACGTAATGTACTTTCAGGTACTACAGCAAGGTTGTTATCACCTAGACACTTAGACCAAAGTGATAGAGGCTTTGAAAATTGGACATTTATGTCTGTCATGACGTGGGGTGAAACTGCCGAAGGAGTTTGGTCGTTGATTATTTCAGATACGGTATGTATCAGGTGAAATACGAGGGTCAAGCTGAAAGTCTTTGGATATTCCTAATCTATACACGTTTAAACAAGTTTGAGCACGTAGCTATTTTGTCTATAGTTTTAAGTGCTTACACGCAAAGGCAGCGTTTGAATCGTTCAGTTGTTGCCTTGCCACGGTCAGGGATGATCAAGTGTTGGCCGAATTTTAACGTGAAAACGGAACCGGGTAGTCGCGATTTTCGAGCCATGATTTTGTATGACTATAAAAAGCGACTGAAACAAGCGGAATGTTGCGGAAGTTTGGTGAGTTGCTTTGGGGACTCTGCCCCTTCTAGGGCTACAGTTTTCAATTGGTTTGCTGAGTTTAAAAGGGACCGGGCTCACTCGATGATGAACCTCGCACAGGTCGAAGTTACGAGGGCGCCATTTTTCCACGATGAAGAGGCAATCGCTGCATTCGAGGAGGAAAATTAGCAACCTTTCAAAAGAACGTTGGTCACAAGAATTTGACAAGTGGTTTTACCGAATACGTAAATCTATCGAGGTAGGAGGAGAATATGTTGAAAAAACAGAATAAAGTTTTTTTAAAAACCTTGTAGTTTTTCTGTATATAAAAACTTTCAGCGTGATCCTCGTACTGGTTATAGTGGTTTAATCAGAGAGGTATTTTTAAAATTTAGGGTTTTATCACAGCCTACACCGATTGTTGTGTTGGCTTTGAGTATATAAATACTCTCATTCATTTCAGTATTATCCGATTTTATATAAAAGTTAGTATAATGTGGTTATAGATTTATGATTTGACAGATCTTTCCAAGCTTGTGACAGATTAGAAAATTATAAATTTATTATAAATCAAGGAATATATGTCAGCTTTTATAAATTAGGCAGGTATAGAAAAAAAATAATAATAACGACTTTATTGTATACCAAATACAAAAGGCGAAGTCTGGCCTAGGGGTATATTTCTTATTAGATAATAGAATTTCCATTGTGGTGAATGCAAATGTGCGATATAACATCCATTTCGCTGCTTTACAATCACCAGTATTATTCGGTATTTCCGGTTCAATTGCAGCAAATAATACATTAAAGAATTATATTCAACTAACAATTTTGGCCTGTTAGTTGCGGGCTAATTTATTTACCATTTTAAGAAATATGGTGAAAACTACTGTAGCTAAAAAGCTTCATATTTTCATAACACTGTTTAATACTGGATAATAATAGTAATACATACACTTTTACTTCCAATATCGTCAGACAAATCTGGTCGATAACTATGGTGCAATTGGTGAAACGACGTTAATTCTCCACGGCACATCTGATCTACCAGATCACATGAAGGACGGTCCCAGAAATTACAATGAAAATTATAATAGAATACAAAACAGGGTGAAGATTCCAAATGATGAATATTTTTACCAAATAGGAGAAGTAGAAGTGGATGATCTGGACAATACTTTACTACGAAGAATAGCTGCAGAACGACAAAATGAACGATACTATGACTTATACAAATATGGATTGCGTAGATTAAGTTGAATAATATTATAATTGGACACCAAATACATATTTGATTGCAAAATATTTTTGAATCTATTATTTTTTTTCAAGCAGTTTTAGAGTTGAGGGCTCAAAAGTTTTGAAAAGTGTCTAACCCTCATTTGTATATGTTCAATTATGAGTGGTGTCTTTATGAGTGTTTCATGAGTTATACCAACCCACAATGCGGGGCTACAGCTGCTGATTTCTTACTCATACATCAATAGACATGCCAGAAATTTGCCACTTACTATGTTCAATCCAGCAATATAATGACTAACTGGATGAGAATGAAAATTCCAATCGATTGAATTAATGAGTACAATAGTTAACAATTTCCCAACTGAAGCCACATAAGCCAGTTTAGTGATAAGTCTCAGACAATGACAGGGAAAAGAACATTCGGTGGCTGGCAGGGGGTATTTTTCATTCTAGCCTCAATGTAAGTAATATATGGTATAGTGTTGTTAAATAAGATAATAAAAACGACTAATACTACCAGCAATAAACTTATGAAAGTATGTAAATATGCTGAGAGTATTTGAGGATTATTGTGCGAGTATTCGTAAATATACATTTAATAATCACTATGTTCATCACTGTACAGACCTATTCTTGCTTATAACATCTGCTATTCAACTACTTTAGTTGTAGAGATAAATTGCCAAAATTAATAGAACAAATAAACAAATTTTCGTATAATAGCGTCAAGTAAGTGGACTCTTTCCACTTACTACACAATGTTGGCAGATCAAAAATCTGGTCTAACGTCAATATTGTTAAGATCTGCTTACAGAATAAGAGTAGTCCTTATATGAATTTTTAGGAGACGTAGCTTTTCTGGTAGATGCAATATCCTAATAATTCTGTTGCTACTTACTTCAACCCTGAGTGTATAAAATATTGTGTTACAGCTTAGAATACAACTTGTATACCTTTCAGTGGGAGAGCAAAAAATATTTAGCAAAAAAACAATTCCTGGTGGGCTTTATTCTTCTGTCAGTTATTCCACTAAGTCTAGATCAACGTTAAGCAAACGGAATAATTACTGCAGTGATCTGTAGTTCTCATTTATGTACAGTAAATCATTCAAAGAAGAGTGAAGGGAAAGATTGAATGGAATAATAAGAAATAAAACAAAAATAACACATGCACCTAAAAGGATTTTGTATTTAACACACAATTTCACAAATAAAACTCTTTTTCTTTCAGTGACGCGTTTCGATTTATATTTGAATCATCGTCGGACTGTCATATTTGACTTTTAACAAAGGTTACTCAGATTATTTGTCAACTAGCTAACTAGATCCTATTATGGATACAAAACTAGAGCTTTCAAATCTATCATACCATTTATCCTGTCTAGCTATTCTTCTATTAAATTATTAATTTTTTTCATGCATGATGGCAGAATTTCACCAAGTAAGAGCATGTACAAACTACATAAAAGAATAACACATCCCTGGATGAACTGAGCACGTGACAAATCTAAAGATGATAATGGTTCTTTTCGCAGAAAGGTTTAATCTTCACTATATGTTCTCAGATTTATATGCTGACGCAGTAACAAAACAAAGATACTGAAATTTCATTGACACTATATTTATGAAAGGATTAATTTCTTTTGCATCGTTTCATAAAAGCATAATCATGTATATAACTAGATTATCCAGATAGTCTCATAAACAGTTGATTAGACTCAAATACCATCTTTTGTGCATAATATAACATCCTGTAATATTGTAACTGTCACGTAAAGTAGTGGAACATGTACGTTTGTACAAAATTGAAACAGTTAAGGTAAGGATATTTTATATTTTGTCTGTCTGTTAATGTCTATGTACAATCCAATGGAGCTATATTCAAGGTTAATTTTTATGAACATATGCAACGGGTTCTAAAGATTATAGCGAACACACTTTATGAATTGAAGAAATCTAGTAAAAATGGATCCATCACAATTCGTATAGTTTGAGTGACGAGTTACGTAGAGTCTTCACTTAAAAACATAATAATAAAGGCAGATAGCTCTGCTATGAGTTGCCGTATCGGTATATACTACAATGGTCAGTCCAATGGTAGCCTACGAAACAGATCTCAGAAAAGCTACCATTTGTATCCAAATGCTAGGGGCATCATATCTCAATATAGCTGGTGGCATAAGATCGACAGCAATTGGACGTTTGGAGGAAATGCTGAGCCTGCCATTACCAGAATATATATCCAAAAGAAGGGCTCTGACAATAATGGGCGTCAAGACCATACAACTTAATATAGGTTTTGGGTTATTTTTTATTATTAGATAACGTATCATAAAGCCAATAAGCATTATATCGTTCCATTAGAGCTATTTGGTGATAAATATCTATTCACATTGACCTATTCACAAAAACAGTGTTTACAAAGAACAAGAGATGACTTGTTGACATCTGTTGCCGCTTCAAGGCTGTCCAGGTGTTAGGGCCTTTGACTTTGTAAGTCTCCAATGAGCATCCCCATAGAGGGCGACACTTGGAGATGATTCGATGTCTTCGTTGACCTAGATCGTATGTCGTTAGGAATGGTATTTGGATTATGGTTGTTACCAACATTGCCACCCCCACAGTTCATCTTTGACCCCCACCTTATATAATTCTCAAGACTTCTGTAAACTAGACCGCGAAAATCGCTGTGGGGTATATTTTCAGGAACCTTTGTAAGAACTGTAAGTGATCATCGTAACTCGGGTCAAACTAGCTAACATAACAACTGTAACTGCAAAACAAATAGTCAAGAAGCATATGACGGACGCAAATGCTCAGACAGACATTCTGATTCGCGGGTGCTGCAAATTAATGTCCAGGTTAACATTAGGCTGACCAGGCACCTGTGGCTTACTCCTACATGTTATTCCTATAGAGTGATGATAAAAAATTACAAAAATTGGATGCACCATAAGCATAAACAGTAGTACAATAAAACCTTACAAAGGAGAGTTTTATCATTTTCTTCTAATTTTCCAACGTACCGTTCCCTTATAAGTGAAATGTGTCATTAAGTTTTGCGTCAAGCTTTTGTTTTGTATAAACTTTGCATTCTACTACTGGAGTATTATAATTATTGATTTCAGTGACGTCGAGTTATTCCTATAAGGAACGCGGAAAATAGCTATTTTCGGAATTACATCATAACATCACATAAGCTTATTATTAGTCAGTCAGTATCATACAGTGCACGAACCTACAGAACAATCAGCTGTGTTGTTATTGTTATTTTTTCGATATCTCAGTTATGAATGTGGTAAATTGTGCGCTATTACTATGAGGTGTTTGTATTACCTACAGATATTCTAGGTTAGGTCGTAACAGTGTTGGGGAGATTTTAGTTTTGAGTATTTAGTGGTACAGATAAAAAATGGTTGAGATTTGAGAAACCATTATCAATAAGGTACCGAGTCTTAAAGCTGAACTTAAACCGTTTTCCGATCTAGTTCTGAATCCTATACCGTATTAAATCTTTTTTAACTACTATATCAACCTGTAACTAACTATGGGTCTAATTAAAATTATAGTACTGCACTAAAAATCAAAAAAGTATTAGTAAGGGTATTAACCGTGTTTGTAATTGAATGTAATATCTCAGTGTGGAAACGTGGGTTGTTTTTTCTCAAAAATAAACAATTCAGATTCTCGAGCTAGACCTATTTGAATTAAAATGCTTGAAAATTTTGATATATTTCAAGAAACCCGCCTTTTACACTCTAATATTATACTGAATTTCCAACATGGTACCACTAAGGCCCTTGCGGACAGACAGAGATTAAGTTCGGTAATTATTTTATGATTTTTGAGTGTTTTTAATTTGTTGAAATACACTGACGGAAGACCGAAATTGGATTCGGTATTTTCGGAACAATACTGTCATTCGACTTGGGGTATATAATTATGCCCCGAACGACGACTGAACACGAGACTATAAACATCCCCATCAATATGTGTTCAAAGCACTTGAATTAATTCACAGTACATTTAACTTCAGTGTGAAATTGCAAAGTAATTCTTGGCGGCTTGGGAAACGGGATAGAACCACCAAATATGGATACCAAGATATTATCAATGAAAAAATCAGCTGTTTTCTAGCAAAAAGATATACTGAAACTGCCTTCATGATGCCACAGCGAGTAATGGAAATCGCATAAACACTAAAAAGGATTAACAGGCTCATACTACGCTAAGGCGTTCATATCAGTTTTAAGATGGTAATAGACTCACTGCTAGCGCTAGAATAAGAAAAAAGGCTCTAATGGTGCTGTGCTGCGACTTGGACTATGAGGGCATGACCGAAAATACCGTTTTGTATAAATGCATCTGATCCGCCTCACTGCAGATCTTGTATCTAAAAGCAAGCACAATGCATCAAGCAGATGATCTAAAGTATGCATTTCACAACAAACGGATCGACTTCCTCAGGGAGACGGAGTTGTTGGGAGAAACTCACAATAAACTTAACTAGACACCTACATTACATTTCTCCTTGAAAGTGGCCAAACCTTCTTATCGGATCAATCATGTACTTATGAATATTCCCTTTTCATTATAGTACCAAGGTCAGGTCGTTTTCAATCGATCAAATAACTGATCCCGTCCAACACTCGGAAGGACCTTTCTGGTACGCCAAAACTCAAGAGTTGTACTTCGTGGACACCTTCAAGAGCACGATACACAGATGGAATTACGATGACAAGAAAACACAGTCGTATCATCTAGGTAAATAATACCGTAATCTTCTAATGGCGTATGTGACGTTTTTTCGTCCTATCTTTACAATAATAATGATAATAATTAAATGTAAGTTGAATGTTAAACATGGTAAAATACTATTCTCTCGTCTTTTCTTGTAGCAGGTAGGTTCTAGCACTTTTCTGCTGTTATTTGAAGCAATTTAGTTGGCCAGAGGGAATAGTAATTGAATTGAATGGGATGGTAATTTTATGCGATTGCTATTTCGACTCTCTGGTCATATTTCTCCGGTCCCTCATCAGCCAAAAATTTATTTTGATTGAAAATATATTCCCGATTTTCCTCGTTAATTTGCAACTGTCTGGATTATTCTCATTCATACGCTTGGACAGTATGCTTTTTTACTGTGTTGTATTTTATCTGTGTATATTTTGAAAAACAGCTTTATATCTTTGACACAGCAGGTGGAAAGCGGTGTTGATAATCCTAGTTTGTCTCCGTTTTGCATTTATTCCAAGGAAAATAGCACAGTATTCAACAGAAACCACTGCCTCGTAGTATGTGAGCAAATGGACAATTAACTGCTCAAAATGTTATTTTGTTAGTAATAATAAAGCAGCAACAAACATGTCTTTTTGCTTACCCATTATAGTTATTATTTTGAAATTGAGAGCTTAATAATTGATGATTTTTAAGATAAAACTTTTAATAAAATTTTCAGAAAATCTTAATTCAGTTGGCGTCATAATTCCAATCAAATACACTGAAGATCGCTTTATAGTTGCTGCCGACAGAAACATATATAAGCTATATTGGCCGTCAGGCACTAATACTCAGCCAAACTTTGAACATCTGGCTACTGTAGACCAAGATAAACCTACGAACCAGTTCAATGATGGAAAAGCTGATTCAAGTGGAAGACTTTGGTTAGGTAAGTAAATATGCAGGTACCTCATATATTTTTTATGAATCAATGTATGCAATAATAAGTAACTATGCCATTAAGTCAAGGTGTTTTATAATTTTAAACTTTACCATATTGTGACATTTTCAGGAACGTTAACGAGGAATGAGGACTTGTCAGTAGCCCCAGCAGGAGGGTCACTCTACATGATAGCAGGAGGAAATTTAACAACAGAAGAAAAAGAAAGATTACTGAGCATAAGCAATGGGCTCGATTGGAGCAATGACGAGAAAACGTTATATCACATTGACAGCCACGCGCGGAAGGTAGCGGCTTACGATTTCGATAAAAAGAACGGTGATATTCGTAAGTAATTTGGTGCTGGAATCTATAAACGAACAGTAAATGTTAGGGATTTCATTAGCTTGGGAACCTGTACTTCCATTTTTTCAGTTGTAATCATATGATATGGAATCGTATGACTATATGCTGGCACATTCGATCAGAACAGGTGCAACGAAGATACGCTAGGTCATGTGATTCGACCACCAAGAACTTCTGACTTGTGCAGTCAGTTTCTTATACGAAAGGAACAATGACACCACATATTTGTTGACCTACATGTATGGTAACCTCATAACATATGTACCTATATAGTAAATCAGAGAAATTTTAATGGTCAGTAACGTGATCAAACGTTGTTTATATGACTACAAGAAAAGAATGAAAATAACTCATGGATTGAGATATAATATTTATGACATTCTCGAAAAACCATCAACACTTTTTGCAATTTAAATTAACTTAATTCACAAGGCACAACTTCAGAACTTCTCAAACTCCAGTATTGGTTATGATGATTTTTTGAATATCTGTATTACAACGATTCAATTATTTATGTATTTACATCAAACATAAACCAAACCTGCAGCTTGAAAACTTCAGGAAAGACCTTAGGCCTTACATGATTCATTTCCACTGAGTATGTCCTGTCTATTCGTGAACAAAAGCTTGAATTGAAAATCACCTATTTACAGTGCCTGTACCAGTTAAAAACATCTTCGTTCAGCAACAGTTGCCAACATAAAAAAACTAAATTTGAGCCAAATGTGCAAAAATAAGCAAATTCTATATCAAATAAAAAGCAATGATGAGGTTGTCAATGACTGGTGGAACACAGAGAAACAAAAAGGTCCCAGTCAGGTATATATAATTTAATCATCTACGAGGGAAAGTTTTAAAATATTATTGCTGTGACTCCTGAACCTTCTATCCTGTGGTTCTCTCCCAGGTTCAATATATTTTCCACTAGTCGCTAACTGACACCATATATCGATGACTGAAATACCTTTCCTAACGTTTCGGCTACCTCAAACTGATAAAATTCTGATTTTAAAATGAAATTCTTCAGATTTTTGTATATTTACCAATAAAAATTGTAAATTATTTTCAAAAATATAAAAATTAAACATACAACTGATTTGTTACAGAAAATAAAAAAATAATTTTCGACATGGAGCAGCATCCAAATCTGAAAGGCATTCCTGATGGTATGACAGCTGATGAGAGCGGAAATTTGTGGGTAGCACTCTTCGGCGGGGGTGCTGTACGTATTAACATTCAGTAATATATTACTTTGGTATACAGTGAAGGAGTTATAGGCTAAATATGCTAGATTTTTTGGGAAGAGACTGAGCTTGGTAGACTAGTTAGTTATCATGGGTTGTATACAACCATTTAAATTTTCTATTTAAAAATTATATATATTGTGCAAAGTGCAAAGGAGACATACTCTATTGAAAGTAGATCTTCTCTGCCCATAGCTCTGGAATTTTGGGTCACCTAGCCAACTGTGTGCCAAGTATGTATAAGTGTATGTCTCCCTAGAAAAAAATGCCTATTTACGCCAATGCAAAACCTCCTACATCATCAACGTTTTTCCACATTCTGATTTTTCATAACTTAATGTCTTCTAGGTAATCAAGATAAATCCAAATACCGGCGACCTGCTAGAAACTATCAAAATGCCAGTGAAGTATTGCACCTCCTTGAGTTTTGGGGGTCCTGATCTAGCCACGTTATTCGTTACAACTTCTAGGCTGAAACTGAATGAGGAAGAATTGTCACAAAATCCTAATGCTGGAAGTGTGTTTGCAATCTCGAATTTAGGTGTTAAAGGAAGGATTTTGCATGAAGCTGTACTTTAAATGTATCAGTAGATGTACTTGTATTACTATGTACTATATATTTTCCTTAATTTTATTACGAACAATTGATATTATATTTTCGAGATAAATTTGTTTACTTCTGTGTTATGAAAAATAAAGCTTATCCATCGCGAATGTGAAGCCTAAATACCAATGTACCGTGGCTGCTCTATAGACTTACTAGACAAGCATTGTAAATAACACGAAGCTTGAACTAAATTCAATGTTCACAAAATCAAGTAATCCGTCTTTTGATAGATTGTTCCAAATACCTGCAACCTAGGAGCAAAAGTGCGATTTTACTAGACAGTATTTATCGGCGCATTAAGAATGGATAAGTTGAAATGAGAAGCATAAGTCCATCCGGTAGATTCAGAGAGCGGTGAAATCATAGAGGAAATCCCTGAAAAACAGCTTTCGTGGGTTTATTCCTTCTGTAGGGTTGGCACATCAGGGAATAGTCGCCAATAAGTGCTTCCCTATGAAAAGCATCAAGTATTGACATGGTAGTTAGGGTAGCAGTTCGATACAGATGAAAGCAGTATAAAGTTCTAAACCAACGTTTTTTAATTTTTTTGTTATTGTTTGTTTATTGTTATTGGTGTAAATGGTCGTAATATATTATATCTATTGCGATACCGTGTCAAAAAACGCACGAACTGCTCTATCTCTATCCATGGTTCTGTGGACTTAAGTACATTGACTGAAAATGAAATGTTTAATGTTGTGAAGTTGGACTAAGGACAGGAATGTAGAAAAATTATTGATAGATATAAATGAATAATGCTACGTGTAGTTCATAATTATTTTATTTATCTATTTTCTCGATGTTTCAAAGTATTCACCCCTCCTATAAAACTGAATTTCTACATTCTACTTTTTGTGCACTTATAATGAAATATAAAGGAGTATTCATTTAAATCATGTATGTAAATAATAAATGTCAAATATATCTTTGGCGATATTACAAAATCAAACATCATAATACATTTCATGCAAGGGACGAACGAACATTGAACAGTACATCCAAAAGGTATGGTTATAAAACATCTGATGACGAAGTTGCACAGCTAGTGAAGTAAGTAAATAAGTGTGGGATGCCTCCATTAACCAATTATACATGGTGTAATGACATACCAGCTATTTAACATCACATCTATATTTAAAGTAACGTAATTATCTTATTAATCAGATTTCGATAATGTTGACAGCATTTTTGTGTCGTTTAACGAAACCGCTTAAACGGCGGTAGATACCAGTCATTTTTGTCCCCTTGCTTGAAAATGATTCATGGTTGTACTACGCAAAAAGTAAGATATATCCATGACATGAAACAAAAAAATGAAAAAACGATGACACACTTGATAAGGTATAAACATATATAAAATAACTGAATATTTAACAACTCATTACACACTGACACAGTAGTGGACTGTTTTTAGTTTGTTAATGATATCTTAGTCGTCAGCTCAAAAACATCAAATCTTAATGTAGATAATATTACTAATCCGTATACCAAGATAATTTGTAACATCTGACTGTAGTACTATGGTCTTCAAATACAGTTATTCTTCTTCATCAAATTTCTATTCTGATTCATTCAGCAGTTTTATGCATAATTAACATATATGATGATCACAGGTCATTATTTGGACAGATATTACATATCACACTTCCTTCAAGTAAAGTGTCAAAACGTGCTTACATACAAATAAATATATATATTTAGCCATATACATTATAGCTCCAAAAAGATGTTTTTCGCATCTCAAAATGCACAAGTATACAAGCAAACAAAAACAAAATTGTTGGCACTTGCGTATGTTGTACTTTTATATATGTATGTGTCCTTACATAAATTATTGCTGTAACTCTTTTAAAAACGTATATATAAACTGACACTAGTCATATAATAATAGTGACTCTCTTAACAGCATTCATCCGCATTCCTATCTCTGACCTACAGTTGTGCTGCCAATTTTTTTCAAGACAAAATGTATCGAATAACTAACACTTAATTCATCACATTTTATCTGGAGAATAATTGAAACCGCATAAGTTTCAAAAAATTTAGCAACGCGATTACGTCCGGCAGCCCGTTGCCCGTTCAATCATGGTCAAAGTATACAATTCAGGAAAATGATATTCTACATTAACAAAAACTACAGTAGAGCCGCAGTGCAACAAATTATGGAGGCAACCACAAGCTACATTTTAGGAGCTTCATGTCTATAAATATATCATTCTTGATTCCATAAAGTTGTAAAGGGTATGAAGTGTATAAGGAAGTGCATGAATATGAAAAATTGATACAAATATCCTGTATTATCCTTATGATTTTCCAAAAATTAAAAAATGAATGGATTTGATCCAAACTAGCACAAAACCGGAAGATATAATAGCTATTTATGTAACCAGTTATACGATATGACACACTTTGATCAACGTGTGTAGTTTTTGGGAGACAATAAAATAAGAGTTGAACAAAATGTCATATCACAACCTGTTCCATACAATGTATTTCCTCACTTCGATTAATGTTATCTGTGGCAATAAAATAATAGCGCTGTATTTAGATGTTCAAAAACATTCCAGTCTGAAAGTTTGTCACTATACTTTTAGGAACCAGATACATAATATTTTACTTATCATTTTTATTACAAATAGTGATGGAAAGTGATAATTTTCAGAACATCAATTTTGAAATATGTCACTACACGTGCCAAATTTTCTTCGTTTAAACCTAGTCTGATGAAAAAATATATATTGATGCCATTCAACAATGTAAGGGAAAGTGATGGAGCAGCCATCTGGATAAATTTCGACCTGCAGCATTTTTGAAATCAATCGAAATATTCGTTGTTCATTTGTGACTTTTGCGTCCATAATATGTCTCCAGAAAAGTGATTATGTAGGAAGCAGATATTCAATTAGAGATGGACAACAACAGCGTGTTCTATCAATATTTTTTACCTAAATTTGTTTTGTGATCACCAGGTTTGCTCTGGATGTATGTTATGCCACTGTTATTTTCTTCTGGGGAATGGAATGTTTGTAAATGAATGCCAATAATCTCTAGGAGTGGAATCGTGACTGGTCAAAGTAAAAAAGGTACAATTACAACTATACATCTATGTTACTTCGAAGTTATTGAATTTTATCAGCAACACTCTTTAAGGGTGAATAGAAAGATGCAACTGAAAATATAGTATTCAGGTCATCTTTGAAAGTTTCAGGCTATTTTATTTTAAGCTCCTCCAAAAGATATAAATAATATTGCTGCATCAACTAGAGCTTTAACCTCACCAATACAATGGCATTCAACAAACATATCAAATTCAAAACAAAAAATGCATGAATACATGAAATTGTCTATACATCATGAAAGTGGTTATCTCAAAGATTTAAATTAACAATAGCATTGTCAAGTGGAACTAAAATCAAGATATGTAACAAATCAAATATTTCTCTTAGAATTTATGGGTTTCATAAACTAAAACACTAGTGAAGCTCTTTAACCAGCTATATGTGATTTTATTCATCAGGCAGTATAAGTAAGATGAATAATAACGTAGACTGTACTACAAGAAAATAGGTAAAATAATTCCCCTGTAACTTTGGTCAATAGGTGTATATATATTATAAAGTCTCACTGTATCTAGAACCCATGCTGTATCAGTCAATCTAAATCTTGCTATTTAATGCACTTTGTCAAAAATAAACAACATATCATTTTGATGAAACTGATGTGTAAAAATTCATCTGATTAGGCTAGCCTGGGTTAATACTGCATTCATTTCAATCCCATCACATTTGATAGCCACTTTCTATACCTCTCAGCTTCACGAGAGCTCCCATTTTGTGCTAAGAATTTTTTATCACAATGAATGACCAAATCACTCAGCATATACCCTTCATATCTGTTTGGAGAAACCTTGAACAGTTTTGACCACTTGTTTGCTCTCATGTCACTACCTATACTAACTACAGAGTTTTTTGAACTTGAGTTTTGGTTATCACTTATTTGATGCACACCATGAATGCCCAATGGTAGATTAAGCAAATGGTGCACCAAAAACCTACGATGATAGTACAAAGCTTCATGTTCAGGAAACAGGGAATTTAGTTTGTCAACTAAAATGCAGAGATCATACAGCATCAAGCATATATAGTTTGTATAGCAAGGGATGTCTTCAGATTGCAGCAGTTCATTTGGTTTGCCTAAAAAGTAATTTAGTGCTTCAGTGGGTCCTAAAGCAGGACCATTTGGTCGTAATGAACCTAAAAACTCTGAAGAAACAAAATCAAAGAATGCTCCATAGACAGAACTTATTGAATGTTCTTTTTTTGTTACAGTGATAAGGTACTGTCTGTAGTGATAACCAACGTGTTCTGATATGTGGTTATTTATCCACTCCTGAGTATAACTCAGCTCAGAATACACAATCTGTTGAAGTCGCCTTTTTGATGCCAAGTTTGTCATACACCTAGAAAGAAAGTATTGTCAAGTTAATTTTTATTTCTATTAGCATTATTAGAGGTAAAACATAAAAGTGACACCTACATTTCTAGGTATATATTATTAATTTGGAAATTATTCATTTTACCATTTATTCAGCAAATACAGAAAGATAATTATAAATTTCTGTTAAGATAAATCCAGTTTCTTGTGTAATTTTTTTCCATATAGGTAGAGCGTAGACACAAATATGGGTGAGAAAAATGAATGAATGCATCCTGTTTGACATAGCATCTCCCATTCTAACTTACCAAATTCGATGATTCCAGCTGTGATAATTATTCGGTGATTTTCCTGATGCCATATGAATAACTGAGAGCTCATTTTGGAGTAAGCTGTAGGGTACCTCTATATGCATACTACTCATTTTGTTTATTATCCTCATAAGTAGCCAACGTCTATATGCAAAAACATCACTTGCCTTTGCTTTGTGTGAAAGAACAATTTTGCTGAAATTTATTGATGCTAATGATAGATCGGCCATATATAAAAATATTGTATAAATCGAATTTGAGCAAATAACAATATAACTGGTCATGAAGGTCCCTCAACTGTTCTCTTTTCAAGTAGAATCAAATAAGAGGCAATAACAAAAAATTACCAACTTATTTGCTCAAAGTTGCTATTAATATGAAAGCAAGAATATCAAATACAATAATAACAGTACAATACCTGAAGTATAATTCATCATCCACATTTAAGAGCTCCCTCTCAATAAGCTCACGCTTCATATTCCAGAATGTAGTGACATGTGGATTGATTAATAATGCTCCGATGAGCAAGTCATTAAATTCACCAATTTTCGTGAAGGACAGTTTGCCTTTCTTTAATTGATCATAATAATTAAACAGATTAGAACAAGCATAGTTATATACATGTTTAACACACCAAGACTCAAGGCCTATGCTGTGCTCTTCATAAACTACGGGAGATTTATTCTTCAAATTGTAGGGTGTTGGAATTATATCAAATTCATTACTAAAATGAAGAGAAAGTAGTGAATACAATGATTTTTGTTGAAGATAAACTACTCACATATTTTGATCATTTTCTATAATTTTTTTTATTGTACGTAAGATCCTGTTTGACATAGCATCTCCCTCGGTTGAGGACATTTTTTTAAAAATTGGATTCTTTTCTAAAACCATTAAATCAATCTTCAATAATATTTATTAAGATTATAACCTCCAATTTTATTCATCACCATTCCACTCATAAAACAGATATTGACCTTTTAAACATCACAGCTTAGTCACTTGGATAGATAGTCTTCTCGTATCTTGCGGTATATTCAGTAGGTATTCGCATTCGCCATTTTGACTACACTTACAGTATCCCCAATCGTCTTATGTCAATTTACGTAGATGCCCGATTACAAATCGTCTTTAAATAGCAGATTTACATTTGTAAATTTGTCATAACCGTCTTACACCAACATGCAATTGGATGTAAGCAAATGTATACATATACATATTAATATACTTAGCTAAATGAAATTTGATGCCAGTTGGAACCGTCAAAAGAAGGAAAAAAGTTGATAGATGAAAAAGATTGAGGTAAGTTTGAACATTGCTTTTTCAAAGTGATATAGAATTAGTACTTATACGGAAAATGATAATAAAAGAGTGATTAGCCTAAATGAGTGGAACATTTTATTTAATTTTATTATCTTCCATTCCAAATACTTTTTGTATATACAACGTATAAGGTATAATATACATGAATATTCGTCACGTTATTCACATGAAAGTGAGTGCACTTCATTTTCACTTTGCTGATGCAGTGTTAAATAATACGTGTTTTTTTTCAAAACTTTTGATGCGAAGTGCACGCACCGTCCGGATATTTCCTTCGCGTTGCAAAACTTTAGAAATACAGCGTGAACATTTTTATATAGAGATAACACCAATTTTTTATTATATGAAAACTAGAAAATAATATTCACAATGCAAGACTAAATACTCCAAACTCCAAAGAAAACTAGAAAATAATATTCACAATGCAAGACTAAATACTCCAAACTCCAAACTCTGCTCCTTGAAACCGTCCCCTTTTGCTTAAAATTTGTCAAAGCTAGTTCAGGCCTGGAAATTGTTCGCCAGCCGGCTAAAGCCTCGTTTAGCAATATCTTTGTATCTTTGCGTAAATTATTTTCCTCCGAACCATAAAGTGAGTGTTTTGCACTTGCTTCACAAATAGCAGTATCAGAATCGTAGCTAGGAATTCCAAGCCAGTTTTGTAATCTACCCACCCCAACCCATAAAAATCTCACTATATAAACCATAACCCACCCTATTGGATATACAGACTATTCAAAAAACAACAATCAAGCAAGAAGAAACCAATTCAGTCAAACCATTTTGCACAAAAAACCTACCTGAAGAGCGAACAAAACTAAATAAAACGTCCCTACTCACATTTCCCACTTATTCAGCCCATGATTTTGCGCTTCATATACACTGCGCCGAGAAATAGAGTTCTACTTGCCTTACCCTAGCTATGCCTCAGAAGTGTACAAAATAAATGGGTGATGAATGCTACTCAGTGCTCCAACAAAAGGTATCATATTATATGATCACAATCAAATCTATCTATTTGTAAATCTTGTTTTATGCCCTATCCTAAAAGTGTAACTGTTTCGTGACTCTAAAACTGTTCTAAAGCAATGTGTTTTGTGGAACTAAAGTTTATGTAGTTTACTAGTTTTGTGAATACAATAATTTTAACCCTGAAATGGCACAAATTATACCAAAAAATGCAAAAACCTCAACAAAAAATGCAAATAAGAGTCATTCGGAAGAACCTCCTCCAAAATTGAAGTTTTCAGACGGTAATATTTGCATTTTATTAACTTGCAAATCTAAGTTTTTTATTTTCAGGTGAAAAAGTTCTCTGCTTCCATGGGCCATTGATTTATGAAGCAAAATGCTTGAAGTCTACAATAACTAAAGAAAAACAAGTTAAATATTTCATACACTACGCCGGATGGAATAAAAAGTTTGTGCTTTCTTGATTTCTTTTTGTTTATTTGCGATATCTTAGAGGTATCATTAATAGATAGGAGTGGCAAGTGAATTGCAATCTATTAAAAAAAGTCATTAACAGGCCGTTTTATCTCATCGAATAATTTCGTGATAACAGTTATTTATGGAGCTCATAAATGTTCTATACAAAAAATTATGAAAGGTGACTCATTGTAAGACCTATATGTTTGTAAACAAATATACCAGTGAGTAAACATTCAATCATAATCATAGTTATGTGCTTGCTTTGCAGTTGGGATGAATGGGTACCTGAGAGCAGAGTATTGAAGTATAATGAAGCAAATGTTGCAAGGCAGAAAGAGGTCCAAAAAGCTCATTCTACACAACCTAGCAAGTCAAAGAAGGTTACTAAGAAGGTAGCAGCAAAAGGAGATTCAGCAAAGGAAGGTGATTCAAGAGCCAGCACACCAGTAACAGAAATCTCTAAGGGTCCTAAAAGGAAGGAAACTGCTACCCCATCCAGTGGACAGGATTCAAGTTCTGATGTTCCTAGGAAGAAAAGGGGACGTCTGGATCCCTCAGTGGAAGCTGAAGAACAGTTTCTTAGTAAGGTTAGTAACATTATTGTTGTGCCTCTCATATAAATTACTGATTAAAATCAAATGTTTTATATACTTTTTATTGTATCAAAAGAATAACCATGTGTGTTCTACTCATTTTATATATGATCAAATTTTTTTTAATTCACTATTATAGTTTTTTTGTAAATTTATTATCTCATGTTATTTTTTGTATCATAGTGGAATAAATATTAACATAGCTAAACTTTGCTAATTTATAATTTAAATAATTTTCTTCCACTGAAATGAATAGTTTTGGTAAAATATGTTCTGTAAAACACAATCCCCCATCTCCAAAGATGCCTTTTGTATCCCCAATATTTAATAATATTTTTTGAAGAACTGGTTATAATAGTAAAGCTTTTTCTCAATCCATAACTATAATTGGATAATCTATAAATAGAGTATCATCTATATTATTATAAATGCTTTATAATAATTTTTTAATAACACATGGTAGCTTAATTCTCATGAAAATTGTAGCTGATACTTGGTAACCCCCCATGATCAGTGAGATCCCTAATGTGTAATCAGGATGTACATTCACATGAGTGAATTGATTAATTTCTTTGCTACCAATATTATTCATCACAGAAAAACATGTCTCAACTAAAATTTGCATCTAACAGATTACATTTGACAGAATTGTACCTTTTCAGGTTGAAATTAAAGTGAAGATTCCTGATGAATTGAAACCATGGCTAGTTGATGATTGGGACATCATATCAAGGCAAAGGAAGCTATTAAATCTTCCTGCCAAGGTGACTGTGGACCAAATTTTAGAAAACTATTTGACCTACAAAAAATCCATCAAATCAAATAATTCTAATAAGGAGTCTGCTACCATAGAAATAGTAAAAGGTAAATATCACACTTTTTCATTTGGCATATGTGCTATTGTTATTTTTTTTCTTATTGAATGAATAAGCTTGTCCAATGGGAAAATAATGTGTAAATAATTGTTTAAACAAAGCAAAAAGGCAGGGTAATAAATAGGTTAGCATAGGAGGGTACCTTCCACATTCTTTATTATTTTGATCAACCTTAATTGCACACAATATCTAGGGAAATTGGACTAAGCAATGAATGATTGATATTAATGATAATTAGTAATAATTAAAATCTTCCTTCCTGCCTGTTGTGTGGGGTTAGTTCAAGATATATGAGAAACAATATTTTCATATCATTTCAATATTTTTATAGCTTTTCAGTATTGCAGATTTATATCTGTACAGAAAAAATTTTTCATCACCTTTCAGGTATAAAAGAATACTTCAATGTAATGTTGGGTACCCAGCTACTATACAAATTCGAACGACCACAGTATGCTGAAATACTGCAGAGCTATCCAGAGAAACCCATGTCGGAGATATATGGTGCCATCCATCTATTAAGACTGTTTGTGAAGCTTGGTGCTATGCTGGCTTATACACCATTGGATGAAAGAAGTATACAGCTGCTGCTTCAGAATATCCAGGATTTTCTAAAGTATCTGATAAAGAATAGTGCACAGCTGTTCAATCTACAGGACTATAGTAATGCGCCTCCCGAATATCATAGAAAAGCACTGTGATGCGAAAATGAAACATTAGAGTCAGACTTAGAGTAAGTTGGGTTCCTATATAGACTGGGGGACTGTTTTATTATGTTTGACTGTTTGAACTCGGTATTGATTTAGGATTTTATCATACAGATTGTAGGAGTCACTTTGTTCCATTTGTGGTCCTACTAATATTGTGTATTTCTACTTGAAGTTTTAAAAATGAAATAAATATCATTTGATGATGTACTTTTTGTCATATTTAATAGCTGTTTGAGATTCTCACTGTCATTAACTTCAGCTACACATAACTGTATAAACTTGATATCTGTACAGCAGATAGATATTTACATCTATCACTCAATCTTTCATTGGATATATTTGGTATTCACTTTACACATTTCCTTTCTTCACTGCCATTAGACAATTAGTTATCAGTGTTCTTGCATACATTTTGTTTGAACTACGAAATCCCATTACTTATTATTGTTTTGTTTGTGAATATTCATAAAAAAATTTCATCTAATGCTTAGTATTAAAAATTATAGTCTGAATACACTTTGGATTTGTTTGCCAAAGATCAAAAATGATTTGTGATTCTTTTTTGATGTGTTATAACTAATATCCTGTTACCAAGTGTTGCCTTTTCTGAAGCCTTTTCGACCCGAAAAGTCGATAAACTTTCTCTAAAATGCCATAATAATAATTGATGTGCTCCCAGTCTGCAAATTATAGGTATTTAGAAATTAAATCAAATATGATTAGGTTTTGCAAAGCTATAGAAAATTAGGAGACTGATTGACCACTTAAACTTAAGATGTGCTGATAGAATATATGCATTTTTATTTTCATTGGATTTTTTTAGTATTGGTTAAAATATATTTATTCACTTGTTTCCTTCCAAAATAATTTCAGAGGGCATATTCTTTTTCAATTCCTATGGAATAAGATTATGATTTTAGTTGGTTGCCATAATCATAATGGCACATGCTTTAACATTTAACATGTTATTACTATTTTTTAAATCATCATATTTATGCTCCAAGATCTTGATAGAAAGGTTTTTGAGTATAGCAGTAGTACAATATGAGAAACATATAATGTATTACGGATCTTCGATTTATATTTAACAAACCGTACATATTTCTAATTTAAAATCGCATTTATCAAAATAAGAGCTTGGATACATTTTTTTGTCATTCTTTCGTTCCGCAATTTTCCGTAGCTTAATATGTTTTCTGTATCAAATCAGAATGAATAGATGATGATCAAAATGTTGGTATATAATTTATGGAAGAATAATGATTCAATTTGTTGTATTTTGTTGCAGTAAGTACACAAACAGATTACATGCTAGATTACATAGATATTGATGGATTACTTAGTACTGATAACTATCTGTATGTCATTCAGTGATTGCAAAATATTCATTTATTATAATTTTTTTAGTTGTAGTAGTTATCGAACTGTATTTGTAAGGTAAATTATTGACAGACAATGGAATTGTATTTTAGCAATACCAGTAATGTAGTTGGAAAGTGTTGGTGTTTTTTTTAATCCTTCAATATAAATCTTTATTCATTGTATCCAATGTAACTTCTAAAGTGATCCTGTGGTTTTGTCTTTGAATTATCAGACGTCTCCTGACCTAACTATATCTGACTGTCAAACGACCTCAACTAATATGTTTGCTGTGTTAGCAGGATTCTACCAATGGTTTCCAAAGCTACAGATTGAGCATGGATTTTTCTCTAGGTTGTTTTTTTTCTTTTTTCCTCTTACTTCATCTCGGGAATAGACTGCTCTTAGTATTTTTCTCTTATAAGATGTATAATGTTTCTCGGGCGACAATGCATTAATTACCTCAGTTGGGATTCATCAACAATACAAATGAACAATGGAACATAATGTATAATATACGAAATAAGAGAAAACTACAGAGAGACTTTGAGCACTTGGACATGTTCTACAGGATAACGGAATCAGAATTGTGCGAGGTCTCCTAGTATATTCGCTGTTTTGCTGTTTTTTATGAGTATGTGGTCCAGCGAGATATGTTTAAAAGTAAACAGAAGTATATTACATTCCTAGCATCTCCATCAGGCACTGAAATTCATTGTAAGCCTAGTCGCAAGAGAGGCGATTTGCGTCGCGACACTTAAGATTATTCGTGGGACTTTTGTCTGGCTGTTGTCCCTTACGACATCTGTCAACAAGGCAGTACAGGTGTTAGGAGCTTTGACTTCGTAAGTTGCCAATGGACAGCGGTCATAGCGCGCGATGCTTGTGTTACGTACATACTACCCAATTGCTCTCTACTGTTAGACTGCTAGGCTATACTGACGAGTCTAGGCTAAAGACGAAATATGCATTTCTATAGCAGGTCTGTTGCAAAGTGGAGAGCATGCACTTAATATCAGTTGTCAGCTTCTGACGTAAATGAGCCGAAATAACGGTATATCCTAAAAAGTGCTCACGAAGAACAAGGGATGTTGCTATAAATCGATTCCCCTCGTTGATAGATGTCGTAAGGAACATCTGTCACGTCTTTTACGGAGTCCGTAAGTTACCGATGGACATGTTTTTGTATTTTGACGATAACTCCTCGAATCAAAGAGATTGGCAGCCATGCTTAAATTTTTATATTAACATCTTATGTACCGCAATTTTTTGTTTGTTTAATGAGCCCTTTACAAAATCGACCACTGTGTGCAACTGTATAGGCTGTTCGTGCGCTGAAGCAATACTAGCATACCGTAACAAGGTTAGATAATAAAAGTCTGTTTTAAAAAAAATAGTACAAAAATATTTATTCAAGCAAAATCAACAAAAAAATTAACAATGAAATTATTATGTACAATACTTGTGCTTGTGGTTCAAACTAGTGGTATCCTCCCAGTCCTCCAGAGCTACCAGCCCAGTCTCCTCCTCCTGCGCCTATCAGTGCTGATTCATAACCTCCTCCACCACCTCCTCCATGTTCATCGGCTCCCAGCACGCCACTGTAATGTCCTGCAAATCCAGTGCCTCCATGTTCGTTGACGTCGTAACCATGGTGGCCACCTGGACTGCCTCCATTCTCGTGCTCTGGTGCGCTGTACTTACTGGAAGCAACGAAAGAACCGCCAAAGGAACCGTGATGACCTGGGTCACTAGCTGTAAAAGAAAAATAGGTTAATCGTCAGGCGCATTTATATTTGTGGAGTTTATTTGCTTGCTAATTTGCAATAGGGAAGCAAAGATAAATATTTGCAGTTGAAACGCAGGGAAAAATCTGGTTTTGGCGGTATTGAATCCACACATGTCCAGTTATCTAGACAGACGCTCTACGAGTTGGAACACTATACCTCTTGAATGATTCCTTCTAATGTTTCTGTAAAGAACAAAGGTTCTCCAAGATCACTCATGGACGCACATGGACATGACTGCAATTTACTACTCGGTGGTCTGTTAATCCAACAAATGTGGACCATCTTTTAATATAGCCAACGTGCAATGAATCGGAGAGACGGTTACAAAATAACTTTCAAAAGGTATACTGATTCGACGGAATGCTTACCATGATTTGTCAAATCGAAGATGTGCCCCTTGTTCCCGCCTCCTATCCCCACAACGCTTATGCCTTCATGGAAATCTCCACCTATGTAATCGCTGCCGCCTCCGCCTCCATGTCCCCCTCCACCGCCTCCTCCTCCTTCATGGACTGCGTAGTGGCCCTGCCAACCGCCAATGTCTCCGCCTCCACCACCATAGAGGGCGTTACTCTGCCAGTCGCCGCCTCCACCATGCTCACCACCGTCGCCTCCGAGGCTTAGGACACCTAGAAATAATAGCTTCTGGTTTTATTGTTTCCATGAAATACTAGTCAGCATAACTAATCTCCTTTAATTAGTAATCTAAACTTTCATATACTTGAGCAACTACAAAGGCGTAGCATAAGTATGCTGATGTTCGTGGTTTGTTGAATGTAGTTTTTTGTATGGGTTTTGGATAGATCAACATCCACACAACCAGGAATGACGCGCTTAAGTAGAATGTTCTAGATCAATAATAACGTTAATAATGGCACCCCAAGAATAAATATTTTTTTACCCGAAGTATGACGATCGACTGCACTAGAATTGGTAGCCTCAGCTTAACGAGTCTGTCTAGCAGGCTCAGATAGAGAAAGAATAATAACCATTCATAAAGGGTGTCCTATCATATGTGGACAATCTCTCAGGTTATGAAGATCACACAAAGAGAATATGACAATTTGCTCTACAAATTATTATTTTACGGATCTCTACTACGAAGAAACAGGCCCTTAAAGGACGCTGCTGAAAAATTAGTTTTGAATAACTTTTGAACGATACCGTATAATTGAATGATATTTCAATACGACTGGGCCTCCTACAATAGTAATGTAACTTGTAAAATACCATTATAATTTCTAAATTCAATTCTTCATTTAGTACTTTTTGATAAAGTTTGACAAGGCCAATGTTGCTGAAACGTAACTGCATATATTTTAGATCATATGTGGTTTTGATAAGCAACTGAGAGAAAATCATTATCAATAATTGATGGATACAGTATTCGATTAGAATTTATTTATTTAAAAAACGCCGCTCATTTAATCGATATTATAAAATAGGGATTTTCACCTCAAGGGTCAAGGTGTCTGAAAATAATATTTTTGTGCTATATCATACACGGTGTTAAAAATAGATACCAGTAGTATGTGAAGTCTGAACCATCCCTTTCGAACTAAGTGTCTTTTTAAGGGCACTATCCTGTGAAGTCCTATTTAATATAAATTATATTGAAAAATCATTTTATATTATATACTAGATTAAAAATGGTTCTCCAAGCATTTTGTCGTTATAATGAGGTAGACTGCAAAAATACTGAGCACGTTTTAGTGTGATTTCACTAAAAAGAATTTCTATATATCCCGCGGCCCCTATTATTGTGTGTTCTGTGTCACCAACTCTGATGAAATTTCGAGGTTATTATAATGAACTGAATGTCAAATAAAACTAGAAGCTATACAAAACATCAAGGACAAAAAACAAAAACGTGCCAGATTTATTGGTCCTTGATATTAAAATGGAAATGATATAAGGAGGTCCCAACTCCAAGTAACTAAACTATGACAAAAAATTATACTTAAGCCAGCAGAGTCCTTACACTTGACTCAATTTTGTACCAAGCTTAACTGCACGCATAGTAAATAGCACTTGCTACTGAAAGCGTGTAGTTACACGTGTCGAACGTATTTCGTATTTATCATTTTGTCATTGGATCGCAAACTGTGAAAGTCCTGGTATTACCTTCTCTAAGACGAATTTTACAGCACAGCCTCCGTTGACCAGAATGATATCTTATTAGGTTAAAATAAAAAGCAGTTAAACATTATAACAAGTTCGATAACCCGTCTGTCCACTGAACTATTATAGGTAGAAGCTCTTCACTAAAATAATAATTTATTTGAAAGCGATCAACACGTTTAATTGCTGAAAAAAGTCATTAGCCTTTCGATGACGATTTGAAAGTGAACGTGTTTTAGATATTCTCTAAAAAAATAATTTATATAGATTAATTGATAAAAGGTAAAAGTGCTACCGATTGTATTTCGTTTAACTGTTTACTATTACTTTCTCCAGATATGATATGTTTGCTTCGCGAATTGCATTTGTCTACAGTCTAGACATTTGGCTATGCCTGGTTTTGTGCTGTTCAACTAGGTGGAACAGATGTTTAGAAGTACTGACTGAGTTGTTTATTTTTTCCTATATATTAACTTAGTGTATGAGATCTTCACAATATATACTTACCATCAACAAAACCGGGTCTAGAGTATCCAAGGGATATCAGTGAGGAAAACACAATGTACTGAAATAAAGATACTACAGTAAGTAAAAGAAAGTCCATGAATAAATTATTCTCGTAAATAATGTGGAATAGAATACCGTCATACAATAGGAACGGTATGCCAGATTATAACAAATATTCAAACCAATCGATACTATTTAAAGAGGGTGAGAGGCTGATAGGAAAGGCATTTTCCAGTGATATTCTGATCATTTTTGAATTCAAATCATCGTCAGAAAACAAAAACTGACAACTTCTGACAATATGATTATATATTAATTCTAAACGGGGCTTGAATAGTGATTCAAGAGGCCCTAAGCTAAAAATTATTTAGGGCTCCTATAATTTTGGAGTTCATGTATCGAAAATTACCGGACATCGTTGAGCTGACGTTAATATTTTCTCAGTCCAGGGCCCCCTCTAGTCTTGGGCCTCTATATCTTACTCACCTAACCTATTGGATAATTATAATAAAATCCAAGTATGCAAATACTACTTAACTACCGTCTTCAACAGAATGTAAGATTTAAGTTGTATATAGGTACCATAACAAGCCATATATTTCTGGATTGATAGCACATTGAAATGTGTTTCTTTGTAGCTTTAGCCTATTTGCAATGGAAATGCTAATTTTAATGGCAATATAATTCTTTTGAGCATATTCGGTTGGGGAACTGAAATTTGATCAAAGTATGGGATAAACTACATTGACTCTATTGTAAATTTCTCTGGTGACGTTTCGACTCGTCGGCAGCATTTATCTGATTCGAGGAAAATACTATTGTTTGTGAGAGGCACACAGCTGATTCATTTGTATTGTTGATAAATCTCAAAATAAAGTCACAGAATTACAACAAAAAAGAAAAAAAAACGCATTGCAAGGCATTGACGCAAAATCTCCCCATTTAGGATCCAAGTATAAACCAACCAAAAAGTCCTCGATAACCTGTGGATTTAGTTAGCGGCCATTACAAGGATGAGAGGAAGCAGATATACGACCACAGGAGTGTCAATAGTTACGCTAGGTGTTTCCTTGACGCATTTTTGAAATAATATCGATATACACCAGTTATGGTACAATATACAGTTTTTTGTATAACGTTTCACTATTACTGGACAACTGACTCGAGTCAGACACAGCAGGCAGGCCAAGAGGTTCATAGCAGGCTCCGACAAACGCTCCACTTGTTGGTAGGAATCCTCACAGATCACTGCATTTTGAACTGACAATTATTGTCACTTATGAGAGTGAAAAAAGATCCTGTCCGTCAGGAGTGCCAGGAAAAGAACGAGACCTCATTCCATTTCCTAGGAAAGTGCACCATATTGATACAGATGGATGTACCTTTAATGCCTTCAAACTGGATTTACGGTTACACAAAATACTATTCGCAATTTACCTAAAATTTTGGATTCTCATGGATAATCTTTAAGACAGAGAAAAATATTAAGAAGACAGCAGTACCACAGTAGAGGACCAAACTACGTAGATTTCTATGCTAAATTATAGAATGGGTATAAATGGTTCTATAGATAGTTTTTCCAGAAAAATCATTTGCATAAAATCATATAAAAGCAACCTCCACAACAAATAATCTATTACTTCATGGCGTGGGTAGTAACCAGCTAAATGACAACGACAGTTCGTGGAATATTATCAAAAATAAACTATGATGATGAAAAAGCATACCTTAAACATCCTCACTAAACTAGTTCAAACGCACAGGCGAAAATTGGGGCGTCGGACTGAAACGGTCCAGCGGAATTGGCACTTTTATAGCGGATGTTCTGAATAGAAGGAACGGTCGGAGCGACGATGAGAGGGATTGTCTCTCTTCTGATAGCGAGCGAAAGTTCTTTCTCTTTGCCGACGCCATGCGACGGGCTGTCTAGATACGAATTGGTTTTTTGTTTGGATTTGAATCCCGATCTAATTTAACTATCACCTTGTCGCTTACTCTCAGTAATCTTAATTGAAAATAGAAGATATATTTGAATTGTGCATTTAATATCTTCTATCAGTATCACCGATTCATGAAGTCGATCACTGGTATTATTATATCTTTAATCAGAACTCCCATTTATACTAGAGCTCAATGACTCCCGTATTCATATATCTTTAGATACAAAAACACGCAAGGACTCGACAGATTTTTGTTTGTTGTATTTGATATTTCACGGGTTTTATTGAGTTTTTATGATTTATGTCTGGCAAAGCGCAGATGCATCGAATTTATTGTTATCCGCCTTATAATGACTAAACACTTTCAAAGACCCTGTGTGAAATACCTTATGAACGATTTTTTCAAGAGTTCAACGACACTTTTCTTTTTTGTTTCATGTCTGCACGTGGAAGAGTTCCATTGTTAGAGCGACATGAACATCTTTAAACAACAATTGGGCAGTAGGTAATAATAATTCAGAAGTCAGAAGTATCTCATGCCACACCCTATAGACAGCTTCCGATATATCGACTCAAGACTCTACATGAAACTCAATTGCTTTGACATATGGGACAGAATCATGTCAAATCAAAACACGTGTTTTTGTGAAGTTAAATTTGAAATATCATCCCTAATGAATATTTTGCACCAACCCTCAATAAATTATTTTTAGATAAGTATAGAAAGATATATCGATCAATATTAAAAGATTATTTGAGTTCATCAATCGGACAATATGCTTATAAGCCTTCTAGGTATAGCGAAACGCATCACATAATCAAATAAATTTCCAATTGTGTGGGGCCTATAACTGCACCAGGTGGAGGTTATTTTTACATTCATTCGATATACATTCAACGAAACGTTGACAGACAGCTGACGTATATTATCTGCGAAAAGTTGAATAAATAATCATGCACCTGACGCGGATATCTAAAAACTTTTGCAATGTCTGTTTTTCGATTCATAACCTGCCTTCTAATTCTCCAAATTCAGAGTAGTCATATCCTAGTTAGCTACATTGTTTCGTATTGATTGATGTTCATTTGCTACTATCAGATGTTGGGAAATTATTGATTGCATCGAGATAATATTCGCAGCTTTAGTTAGTTTTTCGTTTCACTATGAAATATTGTAACATCATACCCATTTTATAAAACAAACCACGAATTTCGACTGCGAGGAACTAAAAATTATTCACACCTATTAGTATTAATCGTTGAAGTGTAATATTATTACATCACGACTTTATGAATCCGATAATCTGCAACAGCAGCGTTAAAAATAACCGGAACAAGTAGGCCTGATTAACATTGTTAGCATTCCGGATATTTAATTTTTAGGAAATTTTTCTTGCTTAATAATAATGGCCGATATTTAGAATGACTTTAATTAGATACAATAACGTTTAGCTCTTCAATAACATTTGTTTAAACAAAAAATAATGTTAAGGCTTAGAATGTCTTTGCACAGTTCGGGGAAAACATCCCCAACCCTTCGCTTGGCGTGCTCCATAGCCCTCATCCAAGTACAACGTATAACAATTTTAATATGTACAGGTATGTGGTATGGAACTTATAAAATTTATCCAGTAGCTGTGCCCTTGCTTCATAACAAGCTTTTATGTAACTTGGAATGTATGTATGTATGTATGTAACTGTGTTTGTTCGATCGAATCTTGCAACTCAATTTTGAAACAGATATCTTCAACCGATTCAGCTGAAATTTTGTATACACATTTAGTTTGGAGGACAATGCACGATTAGCTGTGTAACGTCATTCTGAATCCAACATGGCGGAACACCCAAGATGGCGAACTAGTTATTTTTGGGCATCCCTCATTGCTCTTCTTTCTCAGTTTTCTAAAAAATAAATACATGCTTCATTATTTATATTTATTATAAAAACTATACAATAAATTTTTGAAACCAGATTGTTTTTGGAAAATAGGTAAATTAGCTAAGTTAACTTATACTTGTATTTTTTATTTTTATGAAGTCGGTGCCTCTGCGGGCTCTGCCTAGCTCCGGACCCCTGCGTGCGAGCCCCAAACGCTCTGCGGATAAACCGGGACTGACCGAACTATTCGTCGGTTTCCTCAAAAATCACTCTTGTTGAACAAATCTGTCATTTATTGATTATTGATTATATAAATAGCTATTTCGTAGAACTAACTATGCTAATCCATGCTTTTTGCGTATTATTCAGCACGGAACGTGCTAATTCTTAATAATTATTTATAGCAATTCTCCTGCCCTGCTTCTCAGGACCGTGGGAGTTAGACGGGTAATCAAAAAAGGCGTAGAAAAAAAATTGAAGAAAGGAGAGGTAAAATAAAGCTGTCAAGCCAAACTAAAATTACAGATTACAATGAAATGATGCCGTCAAAACATTGTCTCCCTACATAGTTCCAATATCATCATGATCCTTGTATGGTCTCGTATGCATTTGATTCGTACTACTTTACCTGTACTATGAATGTCCTTGTCATTCTTCGGGCAGCATCGCTTGACACTTCGCGTTCCCTGTCTTTTTCCCTGCCCTGACCAAATCGGTCTGTCAGTTTGTTTATCGACGTGTTATCACATATTTTAGAAAATATTACTGAAGTGGCTGGTGATAGACTTGAGAATGTGCTCGATGGTATCGAAAAAGTGTTGTATGACATCCTGTGAGAACGATTCTGAAGACGGCAATTCGAAAATTACCTACTTCCCGTTTCCCAAGGATTTTGATCTGTACGTATGTTTGTGCATCTATTTTTAGTTCCACTTAACCTATAATTATATATAGCTTTGTCTTCTACTGGAAACTAAGAATATAGGTTAATGCTTGTAATTATATGAAGTGTTTATATATTCTTGAAATCATTCCGTAAAACAGACATTTTTGGTGTATCTGTAGGTTTGTGTGTAGGTTTATCGGTTTTCTCATATACGTAACACCTATCTTTTTATGGAGGGTATGAACGGCTTCCTATATGTATGCTTGCATTGCTCATAGCTCTGTTATATTACTACCATTAAAATGTTTAATAGGAATAGAGCTTCGCGGGTACATTTCCAACCAAAAAACGACTCAGATGAGGTTTCATGTAATTATTTCTATATTTTTCTATAGTGAAACTGGCGTGTCTCCCAATCGCCACCACTGTTACCAATTTCCTGTGCTGATTTGTTAGTGGTAGGGATGGGAGCTGAAGAAGGAATCACAGATTGAATATTTCATTTTTACAATTTTACTTGATCAAAAAATGCATACTAAAAATATCCGTTAAATGATATTTTATTCTGTTTGTCTATCTAGAAGTTCTCCACCTCTGTATAACTTTGACAGTATTGGTATTGATCTTTACAAAAATTTGTCACTTGTATTTGCAAAACAGCAGAATATTCGATCATTTTTAATCAAAGAAAAAATCAAACCATTTACTTTCCCGCTAGTAGTTGGGGAAAATAATCCTGAAAAACTTCAAATTTGGGTTTGGATGTCATGTGTAATATTATATACTCTGATGATAAATAAGGAGCTATCCATATACTATGTGAGATATGGTGTGAGGCAATGTATTTATTGCAACTTCTCACAAGGGGTGGAAGGAGGCTTATTCGCAATACTTTTTGATGCTGAAATGTTAATGATTTCTGAAAATTGAGTGTCACATATTGTGGGGTCAAAGTTTGTTTCAATATATATGGATGGTCTCTTAGTTAAATAGGTTTTATATAGCCACCAGCAGATAAAATCGAAATTGCTTCAACGGAACCACCACCTATCACTAACTTAGGAATAACAACTCTCAATAATCATCTGAAGATACATTTGAATCTATTGAATTTATTAAGTATTCGATTCGCCCATCACTATGGATTGTGCATGACGACCTGTGTTATCGGCAACCAGTGTAGCAGTTATAGCACAGTGCGAATGTAATGTATATGTAAATAAATAGGATATTAGTTGTTACAATGTAACTGAAAATTATTTTCAGATTTGATACATGTGCTATATTTTCCGCCAGTCATGTAAACGACTATTTCTACTATAGATAAATAGTTGCGTAATTTACACACAGTTTCACAAATAGAACTCTTTTTTGACGCGTTTCGATTTATATTTGATTTGTGGAACTGTGTAAATTACACAACTTTTTATCTACATGATGGAAGAGTTCCACCAAGTAAGAGCATCTACAATCTACATGATATTTCTATGTTTTTTCAGGTGTATGCAATGGGTTCAGAACAGTGGAAAACCAGAATTCTTCGAGCAGTTTGCTTTTGAGGGTGCCTTGCCATTTTTGAGTAAATATATTTGCTCTGAGCATTTTGGAGACAGTGACTATCTTGATGTTACAAATAGAGACTTAGGGTAATAATATTTTATTTTTGAAGAAAATTAGTAGATAGATAAATAAATTTTCCATTGTGAAAATGCCTGATGTAGTCATATATATTTATAACTTTCTACAGAATTTAATTGCTAATACATTGTAAGCTGATGTTGAAATAATGAGCTGATTCATATTTCTAGATTAAAACAAAATGCAATTCCAAGATTGAATTTAATCCTATGTCCAGTTGAACCTGAAGTTGACATAGGTGAAAACCTAGAAAATATAGATATAAAACAGGAACCTCTTGATTCAGGTGAGCATTTTTGTGATATGATTGTCATCAATTTTATGAGTTGTTATTTTATAATTGATAATGATATTATATCTACTACTACAGTAAAAACTTCCAAAATATTTTATTGAACTTTGTTTCAGACCAAATAGCTGAAATGGAACATCAAAACCAAATTGATAATGAAGATCCACTGAAAGTTCCAATACCACCACTAAAATTTGGTGATGAAGGATTTTATGATAGCTTGCATTTATCAACAATGCTGAATGGAGATGGTACTTGATAAGCATCCAGGTTTATGAACATAAACATTTCAAATTTTTGTTTTCAGGTTCATACACCAGTAATGAGTCCTGTGACAGCAGCTCTCAAACTGATGAAGGAAGAGCATTGAGGTACCTTAAATAAAAAATATATTCAGCGATTTTTTGAATATTTTATTAATTCATAAGTTGCATTACTTACTAAAACTAACTAAAACTATCATAAAAACTAATTATTTTCACCATTTAAAAATGATAATAGATAATAGAGATCATAGACAGCTAAAAAGTTAGTATCATTGAAGCACAGTACTTTTACAAAATTACATTAGTGGGTTAGACAACCATGGGCACCAAATTTCTTTTTCCTTTTATGCCCCCCAATTTATGCATTATAGTTATAATTTTGATCGCATCATAGATAATTGGCCATATCGAGAAGTTATTCATGAAAACAGGATGATGTTTTATCTGATGTTTCAGAGACCTATTCTTTTGCCGGTACGAAACTGCTGTGGATACTGAAAACAGGAAAAAGAGGTTAAATGAAACAGAAGACGAAAGGAAAGAAAGGTACTTCAATTGAACTTTTCCATATTATGCGATATATTAGTGGTTCTTTCATACACTTTTTACGATATATCACTTGTTTTCAGATTATCTAGAATAACACTGATACTGATGAGTGCATGCGAGATAAATATATACGTTCATTATTATCATTATTAATAAACAAGGCTAATTACAAGTTATTTGTTTAAAAATAGTGATAATAGAAATACTCTTAGCTATGGATCTGGCGTTGCATAATATTCCTATTAAGAAAATACGTGGAAAAAAAAACCTTTTGGTTTATAGATTGCAAAAAGCCGCATCGGATGCTAAAAGAAAGAGAAACACCGAAACTGAAGAAGAGAAAAAGCTAAGAAGAATGAAAAACGCACTAGCAACTGCTCTGAGACGGAGAAGAGAGACCCCAGAACAAACAGCAGCCCGCAGAGAGAAGGGTCGTATCAGAGCTAGATTGAAGAGGATGACCGAAACTGAAGAACAAACTAAAGCTCGAAGGTGAGTTGTATATGCCAGAATAATATTTCAATTAATATTAAGTTTTATGGAATATAAGTTGATGAAAATTTAATGTGATATATGCATCTAATGTTTTGATTCCACTCATTACATTCAATAGCAGTCCCAGAGTCTCAGATGCCGGAAGGGATAGATGTCTTTGAGGTAGAGGTATATGAGGAATATTTTTATTTCTGATTGGCACTGTCAATTAACTGATATCGCTTTACACGAAGGTTACCAGAAATATTCGTCTGCTAACTGCATTAATATCATCTGCTCATCAACCTATTCTCTAGTCTATTGTATTCATATGGCACGTTTTTATGGCAGTTTGATTTAATATATATGTGTGTATATATATATATATATATATATATATATATATATAGTAAAATTTATGTCATTTTCTATTTTATTTGTATCAATGAAAAACTAGAATTATTCTACCTTGGAAGCAACGTCTTGTATGAGGTATAGGCATATAGAATATAGGCATTATACATAATTTGGGAATTGTTTTAGTAATACTGTTTCGGACTTCCACTGATTTTTTGGTTTCACAACGTTTCGATTGATGTGGTATCATCAATCGTCTTCAGGTGAAACGATCGACGTATGTCTCAATGCTGCTTTTATATTTTCTCCCCTTCGTCGCCATTTTTCCTTTCAAAAATTGGTTCGCAACCGTCAGCTGAATGTCGTAGGTTATGTGTATATAGGTACTTGATTTTGCTGATATATTTTGTAATGACAAAGATTTTGCATGTTGGTCATCTTCCATCAAGCATCTGGGAATTGACACCAACAATAACATGTCATGATACGATCATGTTGTTGGACTCGCTAGGTCGGCGTCCCAGAAGCTGGGGGTCCACTTCCGCTCCAAGAAATTATATTCTCCGGAACAGCACTGATACTATACAAGGCCCATATCAGGTCATAGCACCAGAATCGAGCAATACGTGTAGTAAATGCGCCTTACCTCATAAATGACTTCCAAATGATGGAACATCGAAGAAAGGTGGCTGATATATCCCTATTTATCCCTATTCTATGGCAGATGTTTGATAGAGCTGTCTCGCATTATAACTCCAAAAGTCGCCAGTACACAAATATTAGAGGACCTCATCGGGCGCATCCTCACTAGGTCGAACTTACAACGCCTCGAACAGCCGTTCTTTTTAAGAACCTCGGCGTTGTGGAATCAGCTACCAGGGACCTCTTGTTTTCCTATGTTTACAATTTACAGCATTTTTAGGTCAATATGAACAGACATTCATCCTTGCGCAGTGCTAATGAAGCGCGATAGGCTATCTGCCTTTACGCGAGGTTATCTATAAAAAAATGTGTCGCTGCTGAAAAATCTTCAGAGGTTTCAAAGAGTATTGTATTTCTTGATTGCCTCGTCAAAATGTTTGTCTCGATATCTCGAGCGATTTGATAAAAATCGATATTTTCTGTTAAATGCATAAAATAATTTACGAAATTAACGTAAAAATTATGATCTTATTTCATTTTAACATTATGCAATACACAAGAGCAGTTTGGTAACTGGTGGTCGTAGGTGGCGAGGTACGCACGGTTTTCTGCAAGTTCCAACTTTAAATGCACTATTATCAATACAACAGTGATTCTGAATTCCTTGCTATATAGCATGTTGAATATAAGGATAGTATAAAACGTTTAATAGTAATTGCTTACTATTTCTAAGCGACAAATTGCTTTCGACAACGAGATAATACTGATAGTATCAGACCAAGGTGAAGCATGTTTTTGTTTTACACATGGAATGTACCTCGAGTAGGTAGCGATATCTAATTTCTATGTTTTGAACAAGTTTCTATATACTCCTTCAAAATTAGTCCGCGTTTGATATTTCATATCAAATGTTGATGTCAAATGGTGGCGGAATTGCAGAACTCATGATCTTCATATTTGAGTTATACCTCATCGATGGGTTTATTGTATCGGAGTTGTGACTTTACATGTTTTTTACAAAGGTCTGCATTTTTATGCTAAAATAATATTTCCAGTCGTTTTCTTTGCTATATTTTGAAAATAAAAAGCTTCAAATAGATGAACACGTTTTGTCTTCGAGCTCGTAGACTTCCACAGTGTTATACGAAGTTTATTTTTTCATTCAACAAACATCCATTTTCATAGTAAATTTTTATAGCTAAGTGGGAATTCAATAAAATGAAATATACGGTACAAAAATATCACATCTAATGTATTACCTAAGAGAAACTTGATTAAAAAGTTAGTTTCTTTAACATATTTTTCGTCTATTAGTTTAGTTTTCGCACAGTGCTCCAGATATTTTCAACCATTCTAGCAAAAAGACTAAATTGTGATGATATTAATATTGTAATATAAATTTGAATTGAGGTATCTCAAAATGGAATTCAAGGTGTCAGTTCAAAACTTTGAGGTATTTGTACTATAAAATGCACATAGTTGGAGGAAACGCTCCTTTATTCAAATAAAAATCAAAGATGTCTGTGAATTAGCAGACAAACCGTGAAAATCAAATTTAAGCTATTATATTTTCAACCTATAGGAAATAAGAAATACATGAAAGAAATATTCAAACATCTGATATTCATACTTTTCCGGAAATCGTGTGAAAAGGTTTTCTGTCATCGGAAGTAGATAGCAACGCAACAACAATCTGATGTTTAATTAACCGTTTATATTTTGTTGAAGTATTATTTGATATAAAAACATCAGACTCGATATGCCGGTATGTTTTTTTGCAGCTGTTGATGTCAGTCATTGTAATTACTACAGGTCAATCTGTTGTTCATGCTTGTGTATATATTTATAGAGAGAAAGGTCGTATTCGAGCTCGTTTGAAAAGAATGACTGAAACTGAAGAAGAATCTAAAGCTCGAAGGTGAGTATCTATTTAAATGTTTCGCATATGTTCCAGACCTGTATTAATGAACAAACACAATCAAATTACAGTTATATGGTCACCTCACTAACGACGTAAAATACTCATGTGAGTGGAGCTCCTGATCATCTAGCTCTGAATTATAATCAACGTTTGTTTCACAAAAACAGCGATTAAGACATACATATATGCATTCATTCGCTATGTCAGCATCTACAGGTGTCATCTTTCTGGAAAATCAAGGAAAGTTTGGGAAGTGAAAAGCGTTCAGAGATAGACCGGGCGTATCAGGGGGACAAATGTTATGCCATTTGAAAGGTCAGAAAAACTGTCCTTTAAAGATTTATTCCGAAAAATTAGCACATTGATTTCCAAAAAAATCACACTAGTCTGACTCGTCCACTAAAACTTTTCTCAATTTTTTCTGACCAATGGTATCATATGGTTTTAACTTCAAAATCACAGAGACACTTTTGGCCAGGGAAATTTGGTAGTGATTAGCGAGAGTTTTAATTGCTAAATTGCGCATACCGTATACATATGGTTGAAAAATGCTCAAAAAGGTTCTGCAAGCGAAATGGTTACCTTCTTACACTTCATCTATGAAATTGTGAAGATTCAATTTTGTGTTATATTTTCACTGGTAATTAAAAGAAGTGTTTTAAATGATTTAAAATATTAATGGTATACTCCGACTGGTCCCACAACATTTTTTTTGAACTTCATCACTCAGATAAATAGTGAAGATATTGGAATTTATCGAAATATATATTTCTTGAAGTGATAAACTTCTTGGTAGGTATAACTTATTAATCTTGAATGTAACTAATGAATTTGTGGGCGAATTATGAAACTGTCAAATGACATTTATTTATGTTTATACTTAGAGAGAGAGGTCGTATGCGAGCCCGAATGAATCGAATGGCTAAAACTGAAGATGTACGTACTAGCCATTTAGGTGGGTACACTTTATTTAAGCTGCTTTGTTGATTGTACAAGGTTTCTGAAAATGTTGCAAGAATCATATACTTTAGCAGTGGAAGATATGCTACAACTATCCAGACATCTTTTGTTTAAATTTATTTGTATTGGCTGATATACAGGGTTGCTAAAAGTGTCCAGGCAAAAATATTGCCATTTCAAGCATTCATTGTGTTTACTCATGATATGGTATTTAATTGTTTTTATGTAATACTGGAAGAAACATTTTAGATTTCTTTCATAACATATATCTGCAAGGACGATCGAAGAATCTCAGTTATCAATATTCTTTATGAAATCCTCTTATTGCAATTGCCTGTATTTATGATGTAACTTACATGTACAACTAAATATTCATTGTAGTTAAAAAACTATGGAACGGTTCAATTTGACTTTACATTTTCAACGTATACATTATATGCCACATTTTTAGCAACCTTGTATAGATGCTTTTAGATGTAATATGTATATTAATTAGTTTAACAATAACAACGCAAAAGCATGGAAGAAACATGTATCTTTTCAGGTGAATTCTATTAGTTGTTCTCAGATAATGGAATCACCACATGAAAATAGCTTCAACGCGATTTTTTTATAGATAACCTCACGCAAGGCAGGTAGCCTATAGCGCGAGGACAAATGTCTGTTCACATTGACCTCAAAATGCTGTAGATCGGGAAACAAAGCTCATTCCACAACGTCTCCAAAAAAACGGAACAGGCTTGTTGATGCTAGTCATTGCTGTACGTATTGCTCGCTTTTGGATTGTCTCCAAAAGTTTCAGGGATTGCTTTGGGGCGCATCTCCACACATACTAGCAGTATTCCAGCGATGGTCTGATCTGGGTCTTGTGTAGTAGCAGTAGCTGTTCCGGAGAATATAATTTCTTGGAGCGGAAGTGAATCCCCAGCTTCTGGGACGCCGACCTAGCGAGGCCAGCAATATGATCATGCCATGATATGTTATTGTTGATGTTCATTCCTAGAAGCTTGATGGAGGATGATTCAAGTATTGGGTTTCCCTCAATCTTTACAGCTGGCAGACCAGATGCGACTTCTTTGTCACGGTGGTTGTCAGAGTCTTCTGCGCGTTAAACTGAACCCGGTTGTATATCCACATTGAACAATTTTCTGTCAAAAAGTTACATATAGCCAATCTATGGATCAAAATCTAGGGACGGCCAAACTTACGTCATTTTCACAAAATTAATATTTTGGCCATACATAGTTTAATGTTTGTATAAGATTGTATCTGCATTCGCTAGGTTCAAGCCTGGACTGTTTCAGTGAAATCAGGTCATGTCACCATGTCCAAGGTTATGGAAAATGTTTTCAGATCTACAAAGACATCAAAAGAATTGTCGAATTGGGATCTAAAAATAGATGTCAGTTCTACGCACAGAGGTACCTCGAGAAAAAAATCGCGAATTGGTTTGTCAGTCGTGGAGATGGTGAGACGCATATACTCGTATCATCTATTAAACTTGTGGGGATTCACATCTTAGTACTGTCCTGGTACGATTACGTTGCCGGTCTTGCTAGGTCGGCGTCCCAGAAGCTAAGGGATTCTGTCTTGCTCTAGAAAATTGTATTCACCGGAACAGCCTCTGCGACTCCACAAGTTCCAGATCAGACTATTCTGGAATATTTCTCTCATGTGTGGGAGTGCGCTCCGAAAAACTCCCTGAAGCTTCTGGACACAATCCAGAAAAGAGCAATACGTTTAGTGGATCTGAAATGAATCTCCAGAATCTAGAACATTTTATAAAAGTGATTGTTTTGTCTCTCAACTATAGATTCTGCTATAATAAATGTTACGCATAATTGATTCATCAGTACATGGAGCACTGAACAACTATAGAGAATGCATCCCCACCAGCTCGAAATTCCAGCACCTCGAACGACTGTTCTCCTAACGTAATTCTTTTGAAAAACTTCAGTGTTCAGGAATAGGCTGCCGAAGGGTTTGTTTCCCCATTGTAATTTGCAGCGTTTCGTGGTCATGGTAGGCATTCTTTGGCACCGCTTGTGGTGCTTTCCTGCCTTTGCGAGAAGTTATCCATGTTCTCGCCCTGTAATCGAACCGGTAATCGTCTGCATATAACCAGACACACCAACCGACAAAGTGTATATATCGAGATGTGGTATATGACGGGTAGCAGAGCGTGATATTTTTCCAAATTTTTGTGTTTTGAAATTATGGCCCACAGACTTTGTTTGGCAATAATTAAAATTTGTATAACGATGTTCTATAAAACCAATAAAGAAATCAGCCATGCAGAAATAACGTAGGTTATAAAGGCTTCGTTGTACCTTTTTTCATCAAATGGCCCAGCTTTCAAACTAGCAAATACAAACACGTTTTTAAATACATATAAGGCTATTTGTGGTCAAAATATTAACTTTGATAAAATGACTCAGATCTTGCGGCTCTAGGATATAGTACTCCATACTGGGCTACATAGTGGCGTGTTGGGCACTCGATACACTTGCTTCGTCAAACTCTAGTTGTTCAATATTCAGTTTAATACTGTTTAGTAGCAGTTACTGAGTTCATAACCAAAGGACATAGTTTCTTATCTCCCATCGGTGCACAACTTTTTTTTTGGTAAATATTTGTAACTTACACTCTATAAAAACTATCCTGTAGCATATCTGTTTTAGTAGGTTAAAGTTGGAAGATGTACATCCAGTATGCATATAGATAGTAGGGCTTTTTATAATCTGCTTCTCTGACATCCATGTTTAAGGAATTTTTGAGATAGATAATTCTACTGGTGTAATACTGTTACTAGAATTTGAAAATTTCATTGTCCCCTTTTGTGAATCTAATAGATAACAAGGGATGAACCGAAATTCGCTTAAGCTTCCACGTAATATAGGTATACATAAGTGCACCACTTCTCCGAAATCCATCTTTCAACTGGAGAAATCGCAGAGTCGGTATGGTCCTGCCTCACGACAAGGATTACTCTGTGGTCTGCTGGTGCACGTTTATCTTTATATGGAGTGGATGAGTGGATGCGTTCCACTATTTTTGCTACCCTCTTATCTTATCCCCCTACCCCTTCCGAGACTTTTCCTTAGGGAATAAACGTTCTGAAATCAACTCAGTATCTCTGTTGCAATGTTTCACACGGAAATATGAACGCGTCACGTATTGGACCAAGATCCTAGAGCCGCCAGATCTCACGTCATTTCAGCAATGAGCGTATGGGCATTTGGTTTGGAACTCTTTCAGAGCAAACAGGTACAAAAAACGTTGCTAACCTACGTGATAATATAATGGAACATTTTTACGTTTTATAAAATATCTTTAGTAACAAATTTTTATTATTGCCAACTTCTTTTCACCATGAGTGGCATGAGTTCAAATTAGATGGACACACAATGGATCACTAGGTATTTTCTAATTTGAAGAAAGACTTCAATTGGTTCAGCTATTATGAATTTCCATTGCGAGATTAATTGAGGAGTGAATTCAGAGCATTAACAGCTTATATAAGGGCATGGCTGTGAGACTATATAATACTGAATACCTTGTTTTCAATCATTCTGCATATAAAGCATATGCTGTAGCCAATACACCATATAGTGACTTTATCGTTTGTTACGAGATGCGGTGTATAACAAGTAGAATGGCTTGATTTTTCCAAGCTCTGAAGTTTCTGGTAGAAGTTACGACCCACAGAAATTGTCTGGCAATAGTGAAAATTAGTTTCTAAAGATATTCTCTAAAATGTCTAGAACATATAAAAATAAGCAATTTTATCATCAGGTAGATTTTTTATACCCGTTTTTCCTCATGCAGCTTTCAACCTAGCGAGTACTCATCCAACACAACAATTCAATTCAACATATTTGCATTGATAAAATGGCCTAGGTCTGTCGACTCTATGATCTTATTCTAAATGCATATGCTATGCGAAAACGCATGTACTATTTACTTCATTATAATATATATTTATCGACAATTAAGTTTATATTGCACGTCCATCTTTTATTGTAGGCTCCATGAGGCAATGAGAGTAGCGGAAAGACGACGCAACGAGACGCCGGAGCAGCGCGAGCGGAGACTGAAACGCGAGGCGGAGAGGGTAGCATGCAAACGTCAGAACGAATCCCCAGAGCAGAAGGCGCACCGAAGGGCCAAGGACAGGGAGAGGATGAACAAGAAAAGAATGCTCAAGAGGATCCTGAAGCAGATCGACGCCATTTACGACACGGCCACGGTGAGCACGGAGCTGGTGGGCGTTGTGAACGCGGAGTTGGTGGGCGTCAAGATCAAAGACGAGCCTGCTGATGATGACGCGGAAGCGCTGGCTTGTGGACCAGCCGAGGCCTGGGTCGGGGAAGTGGTTAATTCTGAGGAGATGAGGCGTTATGGTGCAATTGTGACTCCTGAGGTTTGTTATGGTGAGGCTGGTACCAGTAACACTGGGACCACGGAAATTCTCTATGGCGAAGTAGGGATCAGTACCGCTGGGATCCCGGAAGTTCACTACGGTGAGGTCGGGACGAGTAAAAGTGGGACGTCAGAGGTTTGTGATACGTTTGAAAAATATAAAGATTGTGAAGTGGAGGGTAATAATGTAATTGATGACGGCGACAATGGTCTAATTCCTACTGTCGAAGTGGATATTCAAAAAATTGTTGATAGTGAAGTGCAAAGCAGTGAAGTTGGTAATAGTGAGGCGGGAAGTAATGAATTTGAAAACGATGAGATGAATCGTGAAGTCGAAGAGAAACGAGTGATAATTGATAAAACGACGTAGTAAATTGCATGCCTAGATGATTTATTTTTGTCAAAATGTATCAGACTAACTTCATAATGTATAATATTCATTAACTTTTGATTTATTTAAAGAGCAATGATTCAAATTGGAGTCTTAAATGGATTCGCGTGTTGACCAATGAAGGGACGATAGTTGGTTACAACATGAAAATATATAATCTTCCAATAGCGAAGTTTTTGCTTTTGGCGCAGCAATGATTACGAATGAAGATAGCATCATTCACTGGTCGCTTGATATCTACCAAAGATTACAGAGTAGAAAGCTATGAAGGAAAAATATCTCAGCTATAGCTTCCATTGCTCACTTTTACTCCACGGCTATCCGTGAATTGTGGGTTTGATCCTGGATTGCGATAAATATGTTGCTATAATAAGTCCATATTACGGATGGTAGTATGAACTGGTACAAAAACATATAACAATTAATCAATAAATTTATTATTTAAAAGTTCCATGCTTAGCTTGGCCTGGCTACCCAAGTTACATATAAAATGGTTGAATAGGGAGTATCATAAATTTTCGAGTGTTCAATTTTAATCTAACCTGCTCAGCCATTGTGAACAGCTTCATGGTGCTTTTCAATATAGTGACAAGTTAATTTTTATTGCAAAAAACTGTGCTCTATATTATGTAAGTTGTTATATGACCCAAGATGGTTATGAGTTTTGTTACAACCGTCATTTTGATTTACTCTGAATGGAATTTAAAAAATTATAAGCTGTTTATGTGCAATACTCTTTAAATTTTACACCAATATAAGGCAGAGTACTGTTTTCAAGCATGTACAAGCGATATCCTATGATGATAGATAAATCATATTTTAGATTACCATTGTTTGGAGTTTACACCTCATCCTAAACATAAAAATGAAATTCAACACTTGTTTCAGTTGCATTACTGTTCACTGTTCCATATTATTTTTAAGGAGTTATGGCTGATACATTTCATACTTAGAATTTTATTTATGCCTAGTCATTTCACTGTATATTTATAGATGTTTCAAATTTGTAAATAAATGCTACGGATAACTACTACAAATCGTCATTATAGCACAGTTGTACATTACAGTCTATTTTTGTAGGTAGGTAACATACATTAGGTACTTTATTTTTTCAGCATTAGTACTTATGTTTTTAGGATATAGCGAATGTGCATTTATCTCTCATGGATAATGTTATCAACAAAAAACTACCCATAATTGTCAGACATTTATCACAAAATTGATATTGTACTTTCTCAGATATTCTAAATAAATGTTTTTTGTTATATGTATCTTCTTATTTGCCTATCCTTACTCTTTTATATTGGTGATTACTTTATTTTATTTAAGGCAGAGGGGACTGGTGGTTATACAGAATTTATATCTAGCAAGGTTTCATCGCCTGAGAAATTATTACCTTAACTCAAAAATACATACCTAGATCTTTGATAGATACATATGTACAAATCCTGTTTTCTAAGTTTCATATTTTTTTATTCCTAATTTTTAGGGTAAGATATAAACTTCATTTAACTTACTTGTTAAATGATTTATTTATTTAAAAAAGCAAGCGAAATAGTGAATAAAAAAGCTTGTTAAGCATTAGACAAATACTTTTTCCAGTTTTCACCAGCACTCCCATCTGGAAGTACCCAACCAATAGGAATACTTGAACCCATCTCGTTGGTTGGTGCAACCAAAAACGTATCCCAGCTCCTCCTAGAATAAAAACAAAAAATTTCATGTCAATGTTTTTTCCAATATCAAACTGACTAAAATTAATTAAAAATAAATCTGTTTTGGTTACTTAATTATATTTCGCACGGGTGATCCATCGAATAGCTAGACTACAGTTGTATCTATTCGGTTTTTACAACTGGTCATGTCTAAAATAAACTGGTAAACTCTTACTTCCTAAGTCATATGCCAGGTATTCTGATCGCAGAAATGTTCCAGTTCTATAATCTATACGTTACCGACTTTTTTTGATATACAGGTTAATGTCTTTTCGTACAGTTTACGGTTTTGTTAACGTAACATGGCAGCCAATATAAGCAAAAGCTAACCAGTCTCGCGATGATGAACCCTTAAATTGTGACAGTGAGAAAAATGATCCAGTAACATTTCAGACGAAAATCCGTGAATCACTGTGCCATATTTTCTGTTCAATTCTAAGCATATCCCTTAACTCTCGTATAATGCCAAAGGCAAGCATGATGACTTTTGAAAACCACGAGGGACCTTAAAAAAATTGCATTTCATTATAGGGGGATGATCATACCGAGTGGAAAATGGTATCATCAGAGCATGGTAGATATGGCTTATACGGAGTCAACATACTTCACTCCTTTTTTATTGTAAGGGATATAATGTACGACAATTTAATGAATAAATGGGTAAAACGAAAAGAGTAAGACGTCTCAGATCTGTTCTTGAAGTGAATATCAATTACCTTACCTTATTGCAATGAAAGTTTCCATATCTCTTTCTGCAGCGGTCAACGCCCAATACATGGTATTCTCTGGAGGAATCAGTTGACGTGGACCAAAGAAAACTGTATACCATTCCTCTAATAGCTTGCGTTCCTTCGCCAGTTGGGTAGTTTTTGAGTCCTCTACTGCTGTTTTCTCTAACATCAACTTCAACCCTTGTTCTTCCATAGAATACGTTCTTAAACAGTCCTCCCACATTTTACTCAATTTTTCTGCAAGGATATGGCCATTAAACCTGACGAATTTCCTTCACTATAGAATTATTCTAAGTAGATATACTTTTTTTATTCAGAAATGTAGAGTGATGCACATCAAGTAATATGAATTACTAGGATTGATTTAACAAATCAAAAACATATAGCTTGTAGATGCTTTTGCTTGGTAAAACTTATCCACAATTAAGATGAAATTAAGCAATTGTCAAAATTGACTATTTATAAAGGCTTTAAGGTTGTTAAAAGAAAACCTGTAAGAAGATTTATTTGGGCTAAATTATTTTTTTTTATTGTGATGTTACATTAAACTTGATCCCTTAAATAGATCATTTTCATTTATCTTATCTGAGCGTATTATATGCGCACTGTTATTCCTTAGCATGTAAGTGAATTTAAATCATGTAAAAACGTAAAAACATCCACAATTAAGATAAAATTAAGCAATTGTCAAAATTGACTGTTTATAAAGGCTTTAAGGTTGTAAAAAGAAAACCTGTGAGATTTATTTGGGTTAAATTAGATTTTTGTATTATTATGTTACATTAAACTTGATCCCTTGGATAGATCATTCTCATTTATATTATCTGAGCGTATTATATGCGCACTGGTATTCCTTATCATCTAAGTGAATTTAAATTATGTAAAAACGTTTTTTTATAGATAACCATTCACAAAGGGTTATGACGGCCCCATCAGAAGCGTTGCGAGAGGACATATAACTATTCACAATGACCTTAAAGCGCTGTAAATTTCAACCATGGGGAACAAACGCCCCGCCAGCTATTCCACAACGCCGAGGTTCTACAAAACAACGACTTTTGATAGAAGCTGGTTGGAGGCGTTGGAAGCTCGACTTGGTGGGGATGCGCCCGTTTGGTATTTTTTGTGTTTGATTTACTGACGAGTGGCGGATTCACAAGTTAAGTTCATACATTCGATACTCAAGAAAGAACTAGCACCAATCACAACAGTTTGAATCAGTCTTCAATGTTCAGCCTCCACATGGAAGAGACAACTCACAATTTATTTTATAGGGTTGGACATGACAATAGACCAACATTGGATGTAATCTTGTTCGACATGAAATCAAAACAGATCCTTATTTGAAATGTATCAGATTTAACTACCACTGGAACACAAATAGTTGTGGATCCTCATTTCTAATAATTTTGGACTTACCCATGGACGCCCTGAAAACTTCTTTGTCCTCTGTCGAGGTTTTTTCGCCTCTATGTAGTGCCATTTGTTCTCTCACAGCTCGCAATTTCGTCAAAGCTCCTATAACTGCCAACTGTTTTCGAGCATCAGATTTTTTCTTTGTTACTTCCGCAAGTACACAATCGGCGTCTTTCTTCATATTTTCTTCCTAGAAAGTCGAGATTTACAAATATTATTCATGCCATACTGATGAAGGAGTTCATGAATTTTGTAGTATTATATTTTATACAGTGTGTAGAGTGGTGTCAAATAGATTAACTGGTACTTTTCAGGATATAATGACAATGTTTTTCGCTGAAAATATAGTTCTAAAGAAGGTACTTTCCTCGATGCTCAGATGCAAATTATAACATTTTCATAGGAAATTGGGTATTGGATTTCCCATTAAAAAAAATTAAGATGATTCGGACTCAGTGAATAGAAATCTATCTTATATTTATATCTTGTGTTTGGCTTTTATTTTTGTGTTGCTGTTTACTGCAAAACTTACCATTTTACATTTCTCTACTTCTTCTTGCTTATTCCTTAGCCACTCATCGATTGCTTTGTGCAGTTTCACTCGATTTAACAATTTCTCCTCAATTTGTTGCTTCCTGAATTCCTTGCCTTTCTTTTTGTTGATCCTCTTCTTCTTTCTTTTATCCAACGCCTTTTTCAAAGTGAATATGCCTTCGCCATTCTCAAACTTGGACATTAGCTTGGTGAATCGATCTTTCATTGTTCCGATCTCCAAAGTTTTTTGTTTCCAATCTGTAGATGGTATGCAGTCTACGTTGACTAACATGTCTTGGTGGACTTTGGAAAGTTTGTCCAGCAGTATAAGGCTTTCTTTCAAGGAATTTTGAGCTTCTCGTATGGATATACTGTCAGCTGTTCAAGAAAATATGCTTAATTGTATCCAATTTTAGTATGAAAATCATTTAAAATTTAAAAAATTTACCAGTCCGACCTGTGGGTTACAAAGGATGTTCAATGTTGCAGAAACTATTTTCGAACGTTAATAATAATTAGGTGGTTAAATTATCTCAAACCAGTTCTTTCAAGGGGCCCATGATAATCATAGTACAATCCTTCAAGAGTCAGCCATTGAAAAAAGTTTAAGAAGCACTATTATATATTCTATTAGTCTCAAAGATCATACTACCTACATATAATCTGTGAACGATAAGTGCTAGCAAATAATTGTAAATTGTCACAGGTTAGTGAGTATTAAATATGTGTTTCAAAACTCTTGTAATAATGATAAAAAATAAGTATGAAAAAACTAATTCATAAAAATCAAAGTTGATCACAGTTAAAAGCTAACATGCAAGGATATTATTCTCATATCTCGCTACTACCTACAATATTATATGTAATTATTGCATGCAAGCTGGTATGAAATATTTATAGAAATAGGACACTTGAAAATAATAAATATCCCAATTTAATAGAATTAAAATTTTGATGCACTCTCAACTGTGAAAACACCTGTGATGAATGTAATCACTATAGATAAAATATCATATGAGATTTCTAGAATAATGATGATAACTTGTAAATAACTGAGTGACTCATCCTTATGAGTCATTAGGCACAAACAAAAAGAAATGCAATAATATATAATATAGAGCACTTTCTTTTGGGAACAGTAGAGCTGTAGCTGGGGGCAATGGGATCAATATCCTGGAGTTTCAGTAGGAGCATTTTTTTGCTCTTCATACTTGTGGTACAAGCTGAATTTGCAGAAGTTGGAAACAGTCATGGTAGAGAGGTGTTTGATAGGTTTTCTTTTGCTCTTCAGGTATTTTGAAGGGGATTCAATGTCCAAGAGTAATGGTAACAGGTTCAGTTATAGTATTGGTTAAGCTATTTCTTATAGTTGAAAAAATATTATTTATTCAATAGTTGGCAATGTTAACCAAAATTGTGGAACCACCTTTTAACAATTGTGCAATCATAAATATAAATGATTTTATCCTTACCTTTGTTAATTTTCACTTTGGGAATGGGTTTATAAACACTATTCTGTTGCAACCATGATTCTATCCAAATTTCATCATTAGATTGGCTATACAATGTTTGTAATATATTAGTCCTTGGATCCGTAACTAAAGGCACTTCTATGTTAACATTACGATTAGAAAAATTTTGGTATTTAAAAAAATTCATTTTACAGTCTATTATATATAGTAAAAATACTGAAACACAACGACTTAACACATGTGTAGTTCGCCAGGCTTTGGTAACTGGCTTTTAGCTTCTTCCAACACCTTCTGAGCGGTCAAGTAATCCTCAGTGTCTTTTAAATCCTGCTCAGTCTCAAGAATATTTTTCAGTTCTTCATAAGCCACCACTAATCGACGTTGGCAATCTGGGACCATCATATAACATTCATTAAGTACTTCCTCTTGCTTCTTGATATTATATTCGTCTTTTCCTTCGCTCTTTAGCTTTTCTATGCGAACCTTTTGTTGATCTGCTTCTCTTTCATATACGGTTTTTTCCTTAGCTAACCTTTTCACTACACCTGTTTTTATTTTAATCGTTCTAATCCGTGGATCAGCCATCACAATGTTACAGTATTTGTAAGAATAAAATTAGGTCCTTAAGATTTGGAAATTTATCATCAGTTAAACAGTTCTTTTGTTTGAAAGTAAATAATTCAAAATTTGTCAGAAACCTCCAGCAAAACGTTCACACGTCAAACACCAGTCACCACCAGCAGAGAGATTGAAATTGATTGAAGTCCCTCCCCTCTCTAGTAGTTTAGTCTCTTTTGACAAATCAGAAATGTCATCAGTCATCTATTCCATAACACACTGAAGCAAGAAACTCCCCACCCCCACCAGCGAAAATCATAAAACGTCGAATACTCCCGGCTTCTACTTTTGTAGAGTTGAGTAACGCCCGGTTTATTTGTATTAGGATATTCTTTACTAGTGATGTGCACATCAGGACAAAATGATATTCGGTGCAGATTGCGCAGCAGGTACTTAATCATATGTATATTATAGTGTATTTTGAAAGCCTCGCACCAGTTATTAAATATATATTTTTGTGAAATGTATAGTAAGAAGTTAGATCACCATTTCTCAATCTTTGTGTCATAAGAATGGATGTTACAATTATTATTATTCAACTATGAACATGTTCATATAGTACTTATCATCAAACATAAAAGCTTAATATGTACAATACATGTAGTTTGCAATGTTTCAAGTATTTTCCAGGTTTATGGATATAAAAACTCAGTGAAAAAAATATGTTTATTATACATATCACAATGCCTAACAAATAACAGATTCAAACATTCATATAATTAAAATATATATTGACCAGTGAACCTAATTAATTAATAATTTACCGGAATCAGATTAAATGCAGATAAAATTCACGTTTGTTTTGACATCAGCAACTTTTCTTGTTTTTCTTCTAGGCTCTGTTTATCTTCATGGTACCATGGCATTAACATGGGGCACTCTGAAAAATGTACTGACAAAAAAAATTGATAGATTCAAAGCAAACAATTTTTTTAAAATAAATTTTCCTACTTCATTGATTTAAAAAAAGATCTTGAAATGAATTTATTGAACATTACAAGAATAGAAATTTCAGAGCAAAACTTTGCATAAATTGGACACACAATTTTTTTAGAAAATATGCACGGATAAATATTTGGAATTACTCACTTTTATCATTATAGTGCGTTTTCATATGTAGCTTCAACGAATATTTGGAGGTTATTCTATACGTGCAACTAGGACATTCATAAATTTTCAATTTTCCTTGTTGGTGGAAGTAAGTGTGTCTTTTAGCAGCCCATCTGTAGTGGGTGGTGAAGAAACATTCTGTACACCTGAATTCCTTCTTTAATTTTGTAGAATGGCGAGTACTGTTAGAACAAGAAAGATATATAGATGTTATGGAACTTTCAAATCCAAGAATTAGATAAATGAATATTTATACATTTATATATACTTTTCGATTAATTAAAGTCATTTTTAGTTTTAAGTTTATATCCTGGAAATAGTAGCATATTAAATTAGTAGAAATCAAAGAAACTGAATGAATATTTTGTACAGTTCAATACCGAAAAAACATTTTATTCAATCAAATTCCAGATTCTTTTGACTGCGCCTTGAGACGGTAATGAAAACATAAAAATCCAAAAATATTTCGGATTGCGCAAAAATGATGAGGGGATATTTTTTGGCTCCTTGACATCCAGCCTACTGAATGTACAATCTGCAAATACTACAAAGACAGATACTCGAAGATTAAGAAAAGCAATACATTTATCAGCATAGCTTTAACACTGGAGGAACTCTAGAATATAAATATTTCACTAGTTTTGTAAGAATTAATTGGTTCAATTAAGCCAGCAGTGAAATAAAAAATTGTATATGCTTCAACAATTTTAGCAGATTTATACCAAATCTTTGGCTTCCTTGCATGCTTTTGTGACAGGCTGTAGCTGTGTTCAATGCTACACAAACTCAGAGCAGCTTTCTTTAAAGGTGAATATGAACCATTTGTTGGAATGTCCATTCTGTCTAGCTCTGGAGGAGATGTGGCAGACTCGGTCTCAGAATCTGATTTTGGTTCAATCTTTGGTTCTGGGAACCATATCTCAATGTCCATGTCACAAGGTGGTTCCAACTTTATTGGCACATTGCTCGACTCAACTGAAAAAGGGTATATACAAATCAGTGTATAGAACCAGAAACATTGTTTATTTCAAAAATCACAGACTTAAAATTTGTATACTCATGTTACATACCAGCATCAACAAAGCTATTGTCTAGCTGGTGATCCAATGAGGGTAACTCCACTGAAGAACTGTGTTGATTTTGTTCGATTTCCAAGGCTGCCTTCACCTCACTTTTTATTTTGTTTATTACATCTTGTGGAATTAACCCTTTACTTAGCTGTCTGTATAGTTTCATGCTCAATATTCTCATGCATGTGGATTTATGAGTTATTGCTCTCCATTCATTGCTAATAATGTCCCAATACCTGTTTGTAAGAGTTAGCTATATTAATATAATGAGGAAGCTTAATTTTTCATTCCTATGATTCACAAAGTATAGCAGCAGTTTAGTTAAAGTTAATTTTCTCATTATATATACTTACTGAATTGTTTTGAACACCATCATTGAAATATGTGCAATAACATGAAAAACACAAAAAAAGGGAGCAGGTGAATGAAAATGAAATATTCTATGAAACAGACTTGTCTGTTACAGGAATATTTAAATCACATTCAAAAAATGTATTATTATTTACAACAGCTCCATGCTTTGGAACATATATTTTTTTTACATACAACATTAAAATTATTCAGATGGAATAGTCAATGTATGTGATTTTATACATACCCAGCTGGAAACTCTGTTTCAATTTTAGTGTATTTATAATACAGCATGAGAAGCACTAAATCATCATTTGTATAATGGATACCTAAAAAAATCCTCAGAAAAGTAATACAATAGTACAATACAAGGGTACTTTGAATGACTATATATAGTTGATAAATCACCAAATCACTATATTTCATATTTTGGTTAATGTGGTTGTTACAATGATCACAAAGTTATTGTCAAATTGCATGACTATTGGTCATACCAGAAATTGATTGCTGAACCCTAACCTCATGTATCTATCCGTAAGCGCCACTGTTATATAACAGGTTATGACAACTCAGCTTACTACTATTCAAATAGTGGTTCAACACTAAACAGATACAGTTTTTGGGGGCTCAGAAACATAAGTCTTTAATCAAAATTTACAACTTTCCACACTGTTATTTTGCATTTCCTCATTTCTTTTCAGTTTTTCAGTATTTCTTCTATTTAGGTTTTCAGTATGATTTTGTGCTATTTAGGTAGTAGATCCAAATATGCACTTCAAGGGCCTGAATTATACACAAGCTTTTTACATCTGAGATAAGATATATTCAAGGAGCACCAACACATGAACTTTGATAACATACCAAGATTCCATTTTGTAGTAATCCTAGAGCCGGCTGGTAAAATTCGATTCATATGACTATTTTTTTGTTTTCCTCCCTCTTTCCTAGCTGTCTGTGAATTCGAAGCATTTGATTTTGGAATACCTTGTTGATAAACAGATTCATCCTGTATTTCATTCTTTATAACTTTAGGGGATGGTTCTGTCTCTTTTAGCTTACACAGTCTATCTAGATAGGATCTGACACGTTTTCTGTTGGTTGTCTGCCAATAAACTTCATCAGCTAAATCATCATCCTCAGTGTCACTCCAATGATATTCAGGTATCTTTCTTATTTCATTTTTAGATTCTTTCTTCTGGTTAAGGCTACTTGATCCAACCTTTCTAAATGAATATAACTTTTTGCCTTTATATTTGCCTATTTTCAGAAATACTGGATTGGGCAAGTGATCAGGAAGCTTTTCAATCTCAACAACCAAGTTACAATGCAATTTTGGATCTGACTCGATAATATTTGAATTTATGCTACAATTCCGATTCTCAATTTGTTCGCACTTCAAGTCTGTTCTCACCGATATTCCTGTCTCAGACTTACTGAAGGGATCAAAGTATTTATCTATTGTCTGTTTATAAGTATAATGAGTTGTACCATGATTGCTTGTCTCAAATGCCTCTGTGAACGTTTTCTTGAAATTATAAATAATTTGTAGCATTTCAAGGCATTGTCTACACAAGATTGGATATTCTGTTGCTTCATAATCCTACAAAATATCAATATTAGAAGCAATATATTTCCAAATATAATGGTTTACATTAAAAAAATAGGAACTAATAGTTAGATTGCAGATTTGAAATGAGATATCTCAATGTCTTAAGAGAGCTTAATACTTGAAGATAAAATTAAGTCAATCACAGAAATATTGACTCTGATACTATAGATCAATTGTAGATATCTTAGAATCATATTTATTGACCTTCCTTGAAGGTCATGGAAGCTTGATTAAGAGAGCACCATTTGCAGAACCACATTAAGGATTGCATATAAATATAATCCTTAGGTTATGTCACATATTTATGGAGAAAACTTAACTATTTATTTGGAGGTGTTCAGATTAGTGTCAATGATATTACCAATGCTTTTGATCTGCTGTAGCATTTTCATTCATAAATAAGCTTCTGGCGTTTAGAGCAGTTTTACAGATGGATAGCAGACATCCTTTTGTCTCAAATTATACAACAGTAATGTACACATACTCTTCTTTTCTTCTTATAACAGCAATGTGGGTTTTACACAAGGTATGTTTTAGCTTCCAACATTATATTTACTTGATATAACAACATCCTTAAGGTTGTAGTACAAGTATTGAAGAGAGTTCTTTCGGTAAAATAATTAATGTTGGAAAGAATAAAACAAATGTGTGAAATAGTATATGGTGAATTGCAATTATACTTTCCATGCATAAGTGAAGTATTGCGATAACAAATTTGGGAAAAACTTATTGAACATTTCATGGCACATCTCAAAAGTCTGTGTCACACATTTCTATCCTCCTGCATGTGGGTATTCTTTTCACCAAGTGACAGTTACTGCTGCTTCGACTTTGAAGACAAATAATCTTATATTTAATGCTTGAAGCTATCTGAACAAAAAACATCATCATCATAATTTTTGGGTACTTTTAGGCAGAATATCTGGATCATTCTAGCCCAACGAGGTGCAAAAATTGCTGTCATCATATGAGGTAGGAGACTACACAATGTATATAACCTGTGACAATACTAAATACATACCAACTCCAAATTGCAGTATGAGAACATCTTTTGGAGTAGTGAAAAGTCGAGTATGTTTGTATCATTTTTGTAGAGATATATTCCAAGCCACTTCACTGGTTTCAGACATACTCTGCAGAGTTTACTTTTTTCTAACATATTGGCACCATCACAAATACTTTTTAGATTAATCTTCTTGCAGGATAGCTCATTTCTAAGAAAATCTATTTTTGATTCTGTACCAATTACCATGTCATGGAAGTCTATAAAAGTGTTAAAATTTTGCAAGCACAGCTCACATGCATAGGGATGTTTTTGCAGTATCTTAGGCTGAAATTTTACAGTTTAATATTGATTTATAGCTGAGGGTGAAATTTGTTACCAAATAACGAGAAAATTTAATACATGCACTCAGTCTCTTGGATATATTTGTATTGACTAGTGGATATGAATCCTGCAGGCATAAGTTACAGACATCCATTGGCCTATCTTCCTGGGTAATCATATCTCACTATAAAATTGGTTCAACATTTCACTGAATAAGAGATCTTTTTCCTTCTCTTAGCCGATTAGCACTATGGATATTGAATCGGCTTTTCATTTGTAAAACAGTAAAACATAGGCACATACGCACATACCCTACAGAGTACAGCACCTGTACGCCAAAGTGACAGTCGCCACGGTTGCCACTACTGCACTAGGGACAAGGGACTTATTGAGGTTATGTTTCTTGTCATGTCTAACTGCTTGTCGCGCAGCGAATATGGCGGCCTCTAAACATGTGATAGGAATTTATATGATCAGCGGCGCCGCAAATAATCCAGTATTGCTAATATAACCTTTCAATGCACGAAACGCCACTGATGACAGCACATATACACAGGGACGTAGCAAGATGATTTTCCAAGATGACGGAAGAAGAGTTGAGAAATTTGGCAACTATATTTGTTTGTACATACTGGCCCTCCCTCAAACCCCTAAAAGCAAATAAAAATGAATGCAGGAACGTTTAACCATTTTTTATAGGGGGAGAAGAACTATGATTTTGTCAAATATATCATAAATTTTGCCATTTTTTTTGGACATAGTGGCCGGCTCTCCTTGAAAAACCTGACGAGCAAAAAGACAACACTACGGATTACGTTTCGACTTTTGCCAACTTTTTTCTGCCTTTGCCACCTTTTATCACCTTTTAATATTATATTTTTATCACTTAAACTGCACTTAAACTAAGTATTTTAAACCATCTCCGTTTTCTGAGTTTTTTTTTGGAAGTATGATATGTTGTACAGTGTGTGTACAACATTATTCAGAGCTTAATGATAACATAGTAGCTATAATGGTGTCGGCGATGGTGAGACATAACAACCTGTAAACAAATCTTGCAACTCTCTCCGCGACTATAAAACATTTTTTTAAGCTGTTTTGTTTCTCTAGTTTTTCAAACCTTGACAAGTAATGAGAAAATTGATGATAACTCTGATGTTTCTTTTGTATATCTTGATGATTGAGATATTTATTCTCAAAAACTTTTCCGTATGTATATGTATATATCTATAGACTTTCCTTGAACTTTACGGAATCTTTATTGATAAAACGCCATTTGCGAAACAACAATACGACTTCTTTGAAGTTAAAGAAACCCTGAAATGATCATAAGTTTCAAAAACTGCATGACAACAAAATTGCAGCATTACAAATTAACAACTTAAATGCCACTAGGTCGATTTTTAGCTGTCCATTCCACATATTTATGAAACATTCTTATAAAGAAAGAGCTAAATTCCAAGCTATAGGGAGATCAAAGATATGATAAAAAGACCTTCTGCTTTAAAGAAAGTAGTACTACTACTGCTAGTAATAGTAATAGGAAGGCAAAGTAGGACACTTTTTACTCTTTTTGCCGACCCCAAAGACCATCTCTAAAACTAGGTCAGACTAACGAACTACGTTAGTGTCGAACCTTCTAGACCTTTTAATAAACGTCATGATGTCCGACCACTCCACTAAGTAGCACTCTTCCCTATTAAACTCTGCTGTGCCGAACACCTTAGCCCTATAGCACATTCTCCTAGGAAGTGGAACAAGGTCTCGTCCTCCTTCCAGCACTTCTGACAGATTGGGTCTTGGACCACTCCTATGAGTGACAGGTGCTCTTATCCTTTCCAATCAATCTGCTTTTTTGTTACCTGGCATCCCAACAGGGACCTTTGAAGAAACGACCGAATGGTCAAATAAGTTTAAAAATCTTGAAATATTTTTAAAGACAAACGTTCAGTATAAATTATATGTAGGGTATTTTGTAGAAAAATAAAAAGAAATATCGAAACCAACGTTGTATAGTTATTCTTCATTTTTCATTGATCTTGACCAATAACAACTACATTCTGTAGTTCAGTTCATAGCCGCGAGGTTTCTCATGAATCTTAGAGCTCACGCAGACTCAATCTGAAAAAAGTGGTTGAAATAGTAGAAGCTCATAATGCCAAATCTTATCTCTCTAATCCATATCGCCTTTGGCAGCACTTCGAACAGAGGCTCTAGCCTTCCGCTCTCTTTGAACTTCGGAAAGCAAACAGCCAGAAAGCAAATCAAATAAATTATTTGGTTTGATGTACTTGGCTCGCGGACGTCGCCCTGGCAGATAATAAAAACGTCTGGATTTTCCCGGAGAAAATCCAACTACTTTGATAGCACGCTGTTCTAAACGGGAGTGCTACTTCGTGAAAACTGCTCTGGCAGATGATAGACGCTCTTGTTGATTTGTTATCAAGTGAAACGTTATATAAAGTGTCTTGCACGCTCGAAACTCATCGAGATTTTCTCGAGTAATAGTTAAGTGTCGAAGGAAGGGTTGGTACCATGCAAGAATAAATGAAACAGGTCATCCATCGGAGTTCCTAAGAATAGCCTACCTACTACAACTACCTCTTCACCCCCATTGCATGCAGATGATGTTGTGGCCAGTCTCAGATAACTCCTACCGAGTGAGGGAGAGAGATCCGTTTACAACTATAAACTCAGCTCCTGTGATGAGATGAACCATTGAATAATATATTACATACTAAGAGTCCTTTAGCAATAGTTGAATACACTCCCTATATGTGCTTTGCTTTGGCAACTTACGAAGTCAAAGGTCCTAAGACCTAGACTGCTTGAAGCGGCAACAGATGTCCAGTACGACATCTGTCAACAAGGGTTAATTGATTTACAGCGACGTTCCTCGTTCTTTGTACACACTATTTTCGATGTACCGTTATCTCGGCCCATTCACATCAGAAGCTGATAACTGATATAAGTGTATGCTCTCCACTCTGCATCAGACCTGTTATAGATAGACATGCATGTTTCGTCTTCTGATGTCGTTGTTAATCAGTTCACCCTTGTTGACAGTGGTCGTAAAGGACATTTGTTGCCGCTTCAAGGCAGTCCAGGTGTTAGGCCCTTTGATTTTTTCAATTATTCATAGCATATAAGCTTTAAGTCTCAAGTGTACGAAAAAAAAGACCGAATAGAAAAATAATTATTCCATAGAAAACTGATAAGTCAAGGAAATTACAAGCCTTAAAATGATACAAATATTTGATTTAAGAAGAATCTCTTAGAATATTACATTGAAGCTAAATATATGAATATATAAAATTATCCGATAAATATCGGGTTCTCACTTACTATCATATCCCACAAATACAAAGTTACTTTATTCTTCATTACCAAAAGGATGGTTCATCATGTAATTTGTATATTGACCATTTGATAAATATGAAATGCAGCGAATTTCTTTTTCTTATGGAGTCAAAACTAAGTGAATGATCTTATTATCTCCTGTGTCGTATTAGATTTCCCTTTGGAGTATTCCAATTTACAACAACGAAAATTCGCGTCCCTCGGTTGCTTCGAATTACATGGGTAAATTTTGCTAATTTTCGCGATGATTCTCCGAAATTCGATACAGGCTCCGTTAAAAATGAGCTTCGTTAAGAGGTTATTGAGACATTTCCGATCTTGGGGGGAGTAGGGATAAAATGTGGGATGTATTGCAGTCTTTTTGGTTATTAGTATTTGTTTGTCTTAGTGTACTCGCATCTCATGTGTCGAAATAATCAGGTACCTTTTCCTTTGTAATAACGATGGTATCGAATTTTATTTCGTCGGTGTAAATTTTTAATATTGACATTGCCAGGAAGCTTATTGACAAACTTGAACGGCGAATTATAAAAATACCCAATGGCTGCCAAATTGCCATAGGTACAATCATTCAAAAGATTGCAATATATACATTTCGGACGATGAAAATTTGTTGGTTGTATTGTGTTATTGTATGAAGCACATATATGGATAGGTGACACAAATTACTCAAACTTATTGCTTCCAAAAAATGAGCCGATATGCGAAAAATTTGTGCTGTGTATGAACTTGATTGGAAACGCACAGAAATAAAAATATCTTGACTTATGAATTATTCAAAACACCGTTTTATAATTTTTCCAATATTACGCTATTGATAATTTAACATCAATCATCTCCAAGCGTCGCGCACTATGGCTAAGGCAAAGGTACAAACAAACATTTGAAACTCTTTGATGTTGCTATCACACCCTTGACTGGGTTACATATATAGCACTCAATTGCTCTCTACAGTTAGACCGCCAGGCTATACTGACGAGTCTATAATACGAGATCCATATATAGGTCGACCTTCACTAATCTGATAACCACATGAGTATGCTTTTTTATTAATTATTATTTGTGTCGAAAGGTATTGCAAGTAGGTTGCCTAAAAAAATTCGATCAAGGATATTTTTAATTAAAAATTTAGTTATTAACTATTCTTTTAAATTTACACTTACGTGTTAACTCATAAAATTCGATGCCAATGGAAAGTACAGATTGAAGAACATGCAAACGTAAGGTTGCTTACTATCATATGGTCAGAAATGAGTTACCTGTTCATACCTGGCAACCTAACATTTCTGACCATATGATAGTAAGCAACCTCACGTTTGCATGTTCTTCAATCTGTGTACTTTCCATTGGCATCGTATTTTATGAGTTAACACGTAAGTGTACATTTAAAAAAATAGTTGATAACTAAATTTTTAATTAAAAATACCCTTGACCGAATTTTTTTAAGCAACCTACTTGCAATACCTTTTAATACAAATAATGATTGATAAAAAAGCATACTCATGTGGTTATCAGATGGGTGAAATTACCTATTTTCTTATATAATAGAACAAATGGTCAAGCCCAGCATGGTTTCAATAAATGGTGAAAGTGCTATGATTCGCTCTATACACAACCACCAATATTTCAAAAATATAGTACAAACTCGGAAAATCTGTGCATCGGAGAATAATAAATACTAGCGGAGTGCTTACGCTGTTCACCTTTGCTTATGTGTGGTACAAGGTTATAATGAAATTATAGATATATTTTATCATGTAAATTTATCAAAACAAGTTAATAACAAGATGTAAAAGAAATTCCATTGCTTAAATATAATATGAGATTATTTGCAAAAGTGGTTGCCGAAAATTGCATACAGCATTGTTCAATATCTTTGGCTGAATTGCGGAAATTTGGTAAATAGGGTCCTTTAACGCTCCAACATATCGTTTGTTGTTTTATAAACACCAAGTTTTATAAATACGACTACAGCCAGTAACCCGCTGGATTACGAGCAGAGTATCTTGGATGTTATGAATTCAAATGTTTGCATATCACACATCTCCGAAAACAGTGAGTAAACATTCTTTAACTGGTAAATATCTTGCAAAAAATCACGTTTTCGTGTCTATTTTTCTCGTTTTGGTTTGTGGAGGAATAACAGAATGAATGAAACACGAGAAACAGTAAATGCGGTCCTTGATGATCCCCAGGCCCAATGGCGCATAATCTCATAAAGTCTGCAACAATCGTTTATCAGTAACACTTCCAGATGTGACCTCTTCATTCTATACCTCCCCTCTTCAAAAAAGTAAAGTCGGTTAATAAGATTCACTGCGAAACTCCACCAAGCGGTAGATAAACTAATATACAAATATCGGAAGCAACTAGTTTTTATTCAGTTTTTGCTGCCAGCTGGATTTATTGGAAGTATATAAAACATTAAAATATAACCGCATCTTTATGTTTACCTCTAGATATGAATTTGCCTTTAATTCTGATCAAAAGATTTTAGTAAGTATATAAAAATGTATTGCTGATCATTTTGTAAGGTTATCCTATTAATCTGTCATAAAAATAATGAAATTTCAGTTAGTAGTTCTTGCTACATATTTTACATTAGCTCCAGCTATCACATTCATCCTGTGATCGAGAAAAGGAAACAAAACAATTCAATTCCGATATGCTATCTAAATCACGGCACCCATTCTATGTACGTTAAACTGTAGATGCGTAATAACTAATTAATCAAAATGTATAAACTCATCAACTCCGAATGCTTAATTAATAATGAATGCAATTATAGGAAATAGATGAAGTACCTAACAAATGACAATTGCAAATGTATGTAGTATACCGGGTATGAAATCGTATTCAATATAACTATGTAGTAGTGAAATTATATCTTGGATGTTTATATAGGTATATGTATATATCAAAAAGTTGCATTTAGGAGAACCACTTTGTATAATAATATATTTACCGCATTATTATACTTTTTAGAAATAAATTTAAAAGAATTACTCATACTGAAATGACCCACACTGTATACTAATTGGTGAGATATAATGAACAGTAACATAAAGGTGGTAAATCCAGTCGTGCCCCCTTAATGGATGTCCATGTGACAAACTAATGTTTTCTCATGCAAAAGTTCCTGGGAAAAGCTGCGAACTTTGCCCGGTTCTCGAAAGTTTCTCCACTTCAACAATATATTAAAAAGTTTAGAGAATGATGAGGTATTTAATTTAAGGGTCGTATATTTTTGTCGTTACGGCTTCTCCTTCTTTTCTGCTGTTTTTGAAACACATTTGCGAAACATAACAACCGCCGTAACAATATAACAGTGTCGAGAAAGTTACTGAAGTCTTTGTATTCCAAAATAAGTATGGCTGAGATGAAGATCAGTGATGCTCAGTTTAGTATCAGAAGCGAAAAATGTGTTAGGGAAATCGTACTTTAATTGAGGTTCAGCACATCATGTGCAGGAGCGTTTAGTGTATTTCTAAGTTACATAAAAATTCTATATTCACACTTTACAGACGCATAAAAGCTAATCAAAACCACATACGATTCACTGAACACACTAACGTTTCGTCTGCGCCCCATCAGCCTTTATCAAAGAGCTATATGAAAAAAATAACTATAATGAAACTTTCATCATGTAGATTTGGTGGTGGTTAAGGTTTTGTAAGGGTTTCCCTTAACACTAGTGTAAATGCAGTCGCCAAAAAAATATTTCCCCTAAAACAGACGCAAGAATGGATAAAAATAATTTAATAGAAAAACAGCTAGATAGGATAAAAAGTATGCTAGATTTGAGAGCTCTAGTTTTGTATCCATGATAGGATCTAGTTAGTTAGTTGGTAAGTTATCTGTATAATGAAGCTGTCATTTTTCACTGCTTACAATGGAACAATTGATAAATCCGAAACAAGTGACAAATTGCCTTGTCAGAAATACAATGCTGCCTGCCTCCCAAGTACATGCGAAAATTTTGAATCGGATCCATGAATAAACTATGAGGAAGGCTGCAGAAAAACGTTTGGTCCATCTCTAGGTTTGGAAAGCATTGACTAGATCTTTCCGTGAAATATTTTCAACCAAACTGGTCCACAGTCTACTAATGATACAATCATCATTCATATTCAAAGATTGCCGAGACATTACAAACGTAAGTCAAGGTAGCAGATATGAATCTAAGATGAATCAGAGAAACAACAACATGATAATTTTCAGATATTATATTAATATCAACACGTTATAGTTGTACCGAAAAAACAAGCCGCGCTTAGGACATGTCACTACGACCGGCCATCAATCCAAACATTGCTCTCTTAACCTTAAATAGTATCATTAAATGGCCATATACACGTTTTAAGGTACATATAAATTCTCAAATTTTCAGCACCTTATACCCATACATACAAAAGATGGATAATAATATCCACAAAATAATCCCATTATCTCTCCAACGTCTGTCCGAGTGAGAATAGAGAAAACTTTTGAGGTCAGTTTATTGTGAGCTGGAAAGTGGGCCGAACGACTGCCACACAAGAGAATTATGTCAATTTGGAGGAAACTGGAAAGAAGAAGTTTTAATGAGGTGGTTACGGAGCGACGTTTGTGGTGGGTTTATGGCCATTCTGTTACGAATTCTGACAAGTGACGTGGAAACGTACAAAAAGTATTGATGCAACTTTAAACGCACAGGAGTGAGTGCATTTGTAACCTGACGAGACATGAAGCCACTAATAAGTACAAACTAATACCTTTCTTATCTACAATTTTTTTAATGCAAAATACCAAAGTTTATTTTATGATTTATTGAAATGACTTGACAACTAAGATTTCAATGCTTTTCTAACAAATATTCAATATATTTTTTTAAGGTTATCATGTTTGCCAACGGAGCTCCGTTTACTTCAATCAAGAATACAAACATCTTGCGAATCCCTTCAAGTAAGTATTTACTTGTTTTGCATCGCCATATTCGTCAATTGCAATTCAACGTCTGCCTGTTTCCACGCCTGTTAGTTTATATTGGATTTAGTTTTTACCAATCACCTCTCAGGATGAATGTGCTGTTGAAAAGTTGGGGTTGTGACTGTTGTAAGGATCTCATACAAGTGTGTATAGGTGTTGATGTGATATGAGTGATATGTGAGTTGTTAATAAGTTCTATTATAAATGGTGCACGTATATCTTTTGGCTTAATTAAAGGTACATATTTTTTATAATCTGTTTATCTGTACGAGTACAACACCATTCAAACTTAAATTAGGAAAAAATACTATATGATGCAGATGAATGTAAGAAAGAAGTCACATCGGTACAGTTTTGATACTTCTTTGGTTCTTATTTTAAGGTTAAGGAACCAATATCAGCTTTAATAATAGCTCAAAATTACCGAATGTTTATACTAATAACAAGTTATGTAATTAACTTCAAGTATTGGCGCCAAGATTACGAAATGCTTCGGTCAACACTATAGTATTCTTATAGGTTGAATTTTCTCTGTTTTGTGCCAAGATTATAATATGCTCAATTTGATATTTTCGTATTCTTACTTCCAAGTTTGCATTAAATATATTTACTCAAATTTCCTCTATATGATCAAGAATACAGTATTTTTACGTTAAGATTATTATAGCTTTGCGCATATAGGAAGATATGGTATACTTGAATGAAGCACATATTCTTGGTATGAGAATTCATTTTTATGTGTGTAGCTACAGCTAAGATTTGTTGTTGGATCAGGAGACCTCGTGTCCACAAGAGAGCTTCTAACGTTACCACGACAGCTAGCTATAGCAACCTGCTATGGTACTTCAAGCCTATGCGCATTGGCATTGGCTTTTGGAACTGTTGTTTATTTGGAATTAGACTAAAAAATATTGAATAACTGCAGATCTATGATAATTTGAAGAATAACTAAAATTTGCATTATTTTTAATATTCACAAGACTCACTTCAAGTGGATCAACCGATCTAAAGTCCTAACAAAATGTTCAATGAATAGTTGGTGAAATACAAAATCGACCTACTTGATGTCATTTGGTTTAGTAACTATTTATGAGACTTATTCAGTTTGAATGCATCTATAGTAGTAGCTAAAACAGATGCGGAAGAACTAAACGCCGTTTAGAAAAAACACCCTATGATGCTATACAACTTATTTGCTTTATTGCAGACATGCCATAAATCCTTCTTGACTATTTATGCATTACCTGATCAATTTTTTTAAATAAAAGAAAAAACAAAATAATACCAAATCACTCCGAACCCAGTTTTTACATATTTTTAGAGATATTGCTGATTTTTCGGTCGGAAAAATGTGTGATGATTTTAAATTTATTTCTGTAGCTTTCTCACGTTCCTGTTCGTTTTATGGCTTAGCCAAACAAGTTATCTGAGGGACCCAAAATGTCCATCACGAAAAAACAAATTTCTTGACGAAAAATGTCTGTTTTGGGTGATAACTTGCAAAAAATATTCCCACTTTATTGGAGTTAAAACTATTTGATAAAATTGTCTACTTGTTTTTGTCATATCAACATTTTTCACGTTATTGCCTGGAAGAGAAAATTAGACACTGGGACACTTTTCTTACTGGATTCCTCACCTTATTTATCGATTCAGCTCATTTAACTAAATAAACTTCCTTACATCCTCGATATTTCTTTCAAATGTATGTTCTCTTTTGCAAAAGGTTTTCATAAAACGCTAGAGCATTAAAGCGCTTTTCAATTATAAGTTGCTTAGGTGGAGTACCGGAAAGTCCTTTTAACTTTTCCGCATTTGAAAAAATACGATTTCATTCGTAATAAGTTTATTCAAATCAGATCATCTGCCTTTGCGGTCTCCTCCGCCTCGTTCATTTAAATTTATATTAAACTTGCGAATGCGAAATATGAAAAAGAAGATGCCCATTAAAATATATGAAATCTTATTATACTCCTTTAGTGATTTGTTTTTATAATTCTTCTGTTTGTTTATGAGTCAGAAAGTGCAACACATTGTTGCCATTGTGAATTCCTCATTGGGTTTCCGTAACGTAACGTATAATAACGTCAGACCTCAATATCAGTGACCGAATGGCGATTATTCAGTTTCAGTAATAGTCTCGGAGAACGCATGTCATTCAAAAAAATATTTTCTCAAAGATAGACCTTATATTCTACGTATGGTCTGTGCATTCTGAGTATGGTCCGTGTCTGACGCAGTGTGTGAAGTATATAAACTTATTATTATTATTATTATTATTATTATTATTATTATTATTATTATTATTATTATTATTATTATTATTATTATTATTATTATTATTATTATTATTATTATTATTATTATTATTATTATTATTATTATTATTATTATTATTATTATTATTATTATTATTATTATTATCATTATTATTATTATTATTATTATTGTATAAATCAGTTTTATGCTTAGAAAGCAAGTTTTGGATCAAATTTAGCCAATTGTATTCAATGAATATCGACAAATAAACTTTTTATAATCTCAAAAATTCTCAAAATATCTAATACTTGTTAATTTAAAATATTTATAAAACCTGATTCAAGTCGATTAGCAGTTCTAAAATCCGAACAAAATCTTCAGAAACTGATACAACTAAATGTGAAATAGAGAGTCAAATTACTTGAGGACATTTTATCAAAAGTCTAAAAAGTCCTCTTGTCACTATCTATGATCTTTACTTAATGAAAATACAGCAATCTTTACTCGCTAAACGGTACAAATATGAATTAAATTGGTTTGAATTTGATAGAAATATTCGAAATGCATCTAAAATCCACTATATTCTTGAGTCAAATGTATCGTCATAAAATGTGAAGACCACAGCTTCTGAAAATACTCATCTTTGAGTTTTGAATGCAAATATGAGGGCATTAATGATGTCTATACTGTATTTCAGAAAGTTGTAGAGTAATAAAATGGAAAATTCCGTCCAGTTCGGCTCAATTTCGGTGTCGGCCATAAGCGTAGGTCTTGAAATAGTATTGTTTGTAATATAAAAATTTCAAGTAATTGCGTTTTCTAGCCTGAAGTGTCAAAATCGGAATATCGCAATGTAAATATATTCTTTCTTCTTTTATATACGTTTTATTCCATTATTGGATATTCAGAGCCAATAAAGATTTTGCATTGTTTCATTAAGACACAGCTGATGATGAATTATCAAAGCATATTAGGTACTAGCTGACAAGCAGTCAGGGACCATCCTCCAAAAGTTGTCCAAGCCCGTTCCCTCGCAGTCTTAATCATCGCCCCTAGATCATTGCCAGCTGCAGTACATATTTAACGGGGTAGATGTGGGAAGCATACGGCTGACCATTTATTAGAAACGTCTAGCACAAGATAATCCATAACTGAGATACAGAGGCTCCCGCTACGTTTTCATTATTCAACAAGTTCAACGATGATATATGCTCGGCTCTGAGGCTGTTCTGGTAAGTTTTAGTATGGTATTACCAGACATTCGGATTGATCGGCAGAATTTGGTTCTGTGTGCTTCAAGAAATGGAGAATAGCGCTTAATAGACTGACTTGATAGCAAGAGCGTATACAGACCAAAGTCTGGGTAGGCGGGTAAAGTGGCATGGAGTTTATTTAAGCTTTCACCATTTTTTGTAAGACATTTGTGGAGATAGTTGAGGCAACAGAAAAAGGGAAACGTTAATAGTAATTATAATAAAGTTAGGGAGGAGAGCTAACGGCAAGTGAAACAGTGATGTTTTTTTTAAATTAGATTAAACCGATAAATACTATGTGCTTTAGCTCATTTATGTTGCGTTATGGGATTTATAGTCTAAGAGCCTGTGACACTCGAACGTATGTCATCGCGGACTTAAATAAGAGTTACACACGCGTTTAGGAGATTATGTAACCCCCAAGTCTGCCAGGAAATCCCGTGCAATAGTTTTATCTAATTCTAATTACCACCTCCCCTTGATATACGCCCTTGCTTGGTAGTAAGCATATATTTCTCTGTTATTATTTGCCGCGCGTAAGGATCTTCGTTTTTTTCAGAAATATCTCTAAAACCAAAATCCAGTACACAAGCGCGTTTGACTAGCAGCAAAACTTACTCTCTGGCCGCTTTACGATTAAAAATGCATGAAGTAGAATGAATGTTGCATTTCCCTGTAATCGTTTCTTCTTGCAAATGACGCATATTGAGATCATGCAAAAAGTTTTGTTTTACGATATTTTACAGCCGGATTTAGGGATGTCCCAACCTGGTTTTGACGTGTGTGCTTAATTCACACTTAGATTCATGCTCCTTTGCTGTGATATTTCTTAGGCTACTATGATCCCAAATATGGGTGGTTTAACCCTGAATTCGGATAAACACTGAAAATGTAGAATAAGTATTCAGAATATTCTTTCAACAAACGTAATATGCTACAATGCACTTTAAAAAGTAAACTTTTTGGACAGGCTTCGCAATTTTAACATAAATTGGAAATTAATATCTGATGTCTTAAATGAAAACTGGACCAAAAATACCGTGAAAAAGGTTGAGCACTCTACCGTTGAAGGGACAAAAATCTAAGATGATGATGATAACTTATTTGAACAAGAATTGATTATAATGAAAATTATATATTTCGTATAAAACAAATTTCCTCTGATAATTTTGCCTAATCTGTGTTCAGATTTACCCCTGAATACTGACAAATGATTTGACTTTACTGTGCTATTCCTCCTAGGGAGCTATGAGTTGAAGGAATGCCGCACAGACCCCTATTGATGGGAAATCGTATTTATTTAAAAGTTCTCAAATATAAAGGGTGGCATGTCAAGAAAATGTCAGAATACATTGGTTCCATGATCTTCTATCTTCGGAGGGATGTTTTTAAAATACTGTTCAGCATCCTGTAGCAGTTTCTTGTTATAAATATTTAGTTCTTTGTAGCATATAATCACAGAATTATACGTTTTCATTTATACCGTTAGTCAGAATTATTTTAAACAGTTTTAAATCTTATATATTATGTCAGCAATAATTTGCCGTCCGTATTCTTCTACCAACTTGATGTATATCCGTTTTTATTTTCTTGTATCCTTTCTTTTTATTTCATTTCAGACTAACAATGAATGATTTTACCACACCCCAAACACTGCAAGTAATTGACTGCGTTAATGTCCCCAAATTATTCCACCCTCAAAATTAATATAGTTATATATTGATTCAAAATTGATTTATGCCAATTTATTACGCTTGTATATTGCAACAAAATGGTAGACGTGAGTAAATAATTTCAGTTTCACATCCACTTAAACATATTTATTGAATGAATCTCCGCCTTTTGGAGCTTATGTCCTAGTAATAAAATATGCATTTAGGCTTTGACGTATTTAACCAGGCAAGATCATCTGGGATCTGGAAGCTTCTTATTGTTCATTACAACATAAAAATGCGTGCAAGGTACCACACGAATTTAGTATTCGTCTCCTGTGGGAAGATTATTGGATTAGTTAGGACAGAATCGATACGTCACGTTGAATATTTGTATTTTTTTTCATACCTATTTATCGTTGGTCTAGTGAAATCACCTCATTAAGATAGCCCTCTATGGTTTATTGTGTCAAACTTCATCAGTAAAGCTACAAGTGTTTCATAATTTGCGATTAATGAAACGTGCAGTATAATGAATGGTATAGATACTCGTAGTACCGGAATTCTGACGCACAAAAATGTTTATAAATAGAGCAAGGTAATAGTTATTATACGATTGATGCTTAAAATCATCATATTTAAAATTTAAGGACGTCGGAGTAGATATAAACGTCATACTCTGAAGCCACGTACTTAATAGCTTCACGAATAGTTCCACTCGCCCGACATCTTATCCATAAGATGTTATAGTTTGTAACTAACAGCTTTGTTGTTCTGAAGTCGTTTACTGATTTTAATATATACGAGGGTCACGTTGAAAGTTTTTAGATACAGATAAACTACAAGGTTTTTTAAAAAACTTTATTATGTTTTTCCAACATATTCTTCCCCTACCTCAATACATTTACGCATTCGGTAAAACCACTTGTCAAATTCATGTGACCAACGTTCTTTTGAAAGGTTACTAATTTCCTCCTCAAATGCAGCGATTGCCTCTTCATCCGTAGAAAAATGGCGATCTCGTAACTTTCCTTTGAGCTTAGGGAGTACGAAGAAGTCGCACGGAGCTAGGTCCGGAGAATAAGGGGGGTGAGGCAACAGTTTGACAACCTGTTCAGCAAAAAAATCGAGTGTTCTAGCGGCGCTGTGGGCGGGTGCGTTGTCATGGTGTCATTGAATACCCCGTAGACCAGTCTTTGGACGGCTCTTGCATAGTTCTTGGAAGACTACAGGAACACATTTGGTTATATACCATCCAGAAGTAACTGTCCTTTAATTTTCCAAGGCTACCGTTGTGGTGTATCCAGTTTTAGGAAAAAAAGATGCGACCATTTTCTCTCCAACACTCTTGGAACGACGAATTTTCGTTGGTCGCTGCTCACTTTCAAAGCACCAAACTAATGACTGCTGTTCAGCTTCGGGATCATAATGGTATAACCAAGTTTCGTCTCCGGTTACGATACTAAAAGTGATTTTACTGTGCCCATCATCAAAATTTTTAAGCATCAACTCTTCTTGCTTTTCGCTCACTGGTCAACAAACGTGGAACCCATCTGGAACACCGCTTCCTTAGGCGGAAGTGATCATGAATGATTGTTCGGACCGCTGCCGATCCAATCCCCAGAGAAGCCTCAATCTCGGTGTAGGTTATAAGTCGATCTTTTTTTACCATATTTTGCACAGCTTCTACAGTTTCCAAAGTAACAGCAGTATACGGTCGACCTGTGCGAGGTTCATCATCGAGTGAGACCCGGCCCCTTTTAAAATCAGCAAACCAATTAAAAACTCTAGCCCTATAAGGGGCAGAGTCCCCAAAGCAACTCACTAAACTTTCGTGACATTCCGCTTGTTTTAGTCCCTTTTTATAGTCGAAATCGCGACTACCCAGTTTCATTTTCATGTTAAAATTCGGTCTACACTTAGACACATTCGAGACCGTGGCAAGGCAACTACTGAACGATACAAACGCTGTCTTTGCGTGTAAGCACTTTACAACTAGACGAAATAGCTGCGTGCTCAAACTTGTTTAAACTTGTATTGATTAGTAATATCTAAAAACTTTCAGCGTAACCCTCGTATCACCGATGTCGTATCGACGTCAACGCGACTGATCTGTGCTACTTGTAAACAGTTTCTATATCTCTCAAGTTTCTAGTAGTCTAGCATAAGCATCATAAAAATGGCTCACACTATATACCGATTAAGTAAACACAGAATAAACCTGCACCGCTTTCGCTGATAATCACGTCGGACAATGCAACGTTAATCAATGAAAGCAATAATTGAATTTCCAAACAATAATTTATATTCAGTAATTCAAATATCAATGCCGTCGCTGCGTGGGTACCAAAGTAGAAAATCGTACATTTGCATAATTACCCTGTAATTGTGATTGGTGGGATTAAAATTTAGGGACTGCAGATAGGGCGGCAGCATGAAAGTGGACAGATTATGCTAACCGCAATGACCGAGTTTCATATTGCTCAGTTTAGTTGGGCGGACATTTTTAGCCGGACGTGGATTATTTTAAAAGGGTTGTGGTGCCATTATTGTCACTGGTAATGGTGAGCAGCTGTTACATGAAAAACCCATCATAATAGCGTCTGTTTCACCGAATGAGTGTGTTCGCACAAACAAACCCTATCAATATTACGTAATGTACTCATATACAACAAAATTTAGGTCTCAATCAATCATGGTTTGACGTTCTGTGGACAGATTCCTTGATAACAAGCTATTTGCTTCATGAACTCACCTAAGTGTCGCCCTCTATGGGGACGCCCATTGACATCTTACGAAACCACCGGTCCTAACACCTGGATGCCTTGAAGCGGCAACAGATGTTCCTCACGACATCTGTCAACAAGGGTGAACTGATTTACAGCGACATCTCTTGTTCTTCGTAAATATTTTCACGATGTACCGTTATTTCAGCTCATTCATATCATAAGCTGACAACTGATATTAAGTGTATGCTCTTCACAATGCATTAGACCTGCTATAGACATGCATGTTTCGTCTTTAGCCTAGACTCGTCAGTAAGGGACCTCTGTTGCCGCTTCAAGGCAGTCCAGGTGTTAGGACCGTTGGTTTGGTAAAATGTCAATGGGCGTCCACATAGAGGGCGACACTTAGGTGAGTTCATGTTGCTATCATACCCTTTACTGGGTTACGTATATAACACCCGATTGCTCTCTACACTTAGACCGCCAGGCTATACTGACGAGTCTAGGCTAAAGACGAAACATACATGTCTATAGCAGGTCTAATGCATTGTGGAGAGCATATACTTAGCTATCTGTTTGCTAGAGGGGGTAAAGTAAATATAGTTTAGATCACTTCCATGCAAATGCAAATATCGTACAGCCGCTCCGAACCAGGTGTTTTACGAGAGTTGGACAGTACCATCAAAGGCCCAGATATTCAGTGTTCTATTTCTGGAACAATAATATAGTTAGCTACTTTCTATAAATGCAGTGAAATTGCATAAGCAAAACGTTTTTACAATAGCTGGAGGGATTTCACATCTGTCTATATATATTGAATCATCACTCCAGAAAAGTACATTTTGGTTAGTGGACGTGCTTCACAATACTATTCACAGCCTGGTATAGTGAAGCTAATCCTACCATTATACTTGTTTTCATTTCCACAGTTAAGTAACGTGAAATATGTATTGTCTCACAGGTCTTATGAAGTTGCCGTTCTGCGAGGTTATCTATTAGTGAATCTAGATTTCGAAATTATTCGCCTTTACAATAATCCCCGGCCTATAGGAGTGGGGAGTTAAATGTTTTCCCAATAAAACAAAAAATTCTCAAACATCAAGTACTAAATATCATTTATATAGCGTATTATAGAAAAATACACAGCTATTAGCTTTAAGTTAACTGCCCTTTAACCTAAGTTGACTGCACAGAAAGGCATATTTCCAGGTATCACAACCATCGAATAACTTGAATTCAAGCTTGGTAACGCTATACTAGCAACCTACCACACTACAGCACTATTCTCGCTAGCGATAAGCTCCAATAAAATTTTATCTACCCTCCGACAATATGAGGAGAATGTTTCATATTAGAGACCCTTCTTTTATGGTATTATTTGATTAAAGCTTCTACGACCACCTGGGTGAGCTCCTTTAGTTAATAGGTATGAGGAAACGGCCTTTCCTTCGGAAATGCCGGTCATATTTAACAGCTTAATTTGCTTTCAGATAGTTGGGATGAGAAATATGCATAGAAGAATGGGGTCGAACTGAGGTAGGCTTGGCCTTCTTCTTTGGAAGCCCTTGGTTATTCGATTATACAGAGTACAACCTAACATTTCCGACAGCACAAACGAGATAAACTTGTGCAATTTATACACAAAGTTACACAGATAACATTCATTGCACAATTTTATCGTAATGATGAAGGAGTAAGAGTATCAACAATAACTAACGAAATTAATCCTATTGCTATTTTACTGCAAAAGTGTAATGTAAAAAACTTCTAAATATTGTTTTGCTTTTATATAATATTGAAACGTAATATTTTCTCAGCTCTTTATGAATAGTTTTTTATAAAATAAATCAAATCTTGTATATATAACAGCATGACTGAAATGTTGTCAAAGAGGTACCTTCCATCTTCACGAAATTATGGGTCATTATAAGGAATACATTTTTATTACACCGACAGTTATCAAATGCTCCATTCCCCCATATACAATAAATTAGGAACTAGCGGTATAAAAATGAAATATTGCTGCGTTACTCTTACCTTATTCTTTGACTGTTCGTTACGAACTTTTTTAAATTTCACCAAGTTTTAACGGCGCCCAATGGACAGTATATTATGGAAAAATAATGGGCAACTCAGAAACTGAACGTGAAAGGAGTATTTGATGTGCTTCTGCTAATTGTGTCGAATCTGGATTGTGGAACCTTAGTGAAACTTTTTATCACTAAAGTTGATGATGCGTATGCTCACACGAAGTTGCTTCAATGGAGAACTGTATTCTGTGTGGTATGTTTACTGCGTCAAGTAACTTACACACTTCAAGCATCTGAGCTGCAATATTTTTGGATTAGCTGCATAGGTATTTGTGGAACAAAACTATTCAGTTCAATTAAAAACAATTGCCTTTTAATGGAAAAATCATGACTTTCAATGAGGATTCAAGTGCTTAAAGAAATTAAGTACCATCCTAAGAATTACAAATCTAACATAAACTGAGCGATATACGTGATTCAAGAAACTGGGGCGTTTGTATTTGAGAATCGATCTACTGGATTTAATCGCGTGTGGTGGGGACTTAAACTACAAACGTTTTACAACATTTCCGAGCATTTGTAGTGTGTAGTAGGCGTTTGTGGGTTTGCTGTTATTGTGGTATAGATGAAGTCACGGACAGAATCAGATACCAGACGGTCGACTGTGTGACGAAGGTTACGTTTAGTCTATATTTTGACTGATCGAGGAACCTTAAAAAAACGGATCTGAATTTTAGATACAAAGTAGCAGTATGATTTGTAGTAAAAAATATAAATTTTATGTTAATCAATAAATAACAAATACATTTTAAGTGAAAGCAGGAACAAAGTTATTATTTTCATAAAAAAAATAGCTTCACAATGACAAGTACTGCAAGTAATTCCGCGATCTGCACAAAAGCAAAACACGAAACTACTTTTGGCGTAGAAACTGAATTAACAAGAGAACAAATAACGAAAGAGCGTCCTACTATACTCATGATACACACGTAAGAAGAAATGCTCAATTCAAGAATTGCGATATTCTTGTGAAAATATACTCACGACAAGAACATCTGATGTGACTCTAAGACAATTTACTTGATAAGTAAATTATTATCAATTTGAAGCAAGAAATGCAGGAATATAATACTCATACTCTAAAAAAGAATATAATTTTCTTCACCTCTAAGATTTCATTGCTTTCCTATTTTTTTTTGTAAGGTTATCATATTTTCAAATGGAACTCCATTTACTTCAATCAAGAATACGTACATACTGCGATTCCCTCCAAGAAGCTCATTTACTTATTTCTCATCGCCATCTTCGTCAACGATATTTCAGCGGTACGCGTGTGTCTGTTTCTGCGCCCGTTGTTTTCCATTGAATTTTTTCATCTACCCCCAGTCAGGATGAATGAATGTTAAAAGCTGAGGTTGTGACTGTTGTGAGGATCTCATACAGGTGTTCAGGTGTTGATGTGATATGTATGATATCTGAGTTCTAATCATATTTTTAGTCATTTTATGTTTAAATCGCTACAAAACAAGAAAACTTTGTATGAATAAGAAGTAAAGTGTATGATTATCTCATTAATTTGGAGCTGTTTTGTGATTAGAGCATATTTAATTTTATTGCTAATATTTGGATTGATGGATTGTCATTGGGATCACGAAAAATGTAGACAGCTCATACATAAAAAATGTGAAGCAGAATATTTTTATCTTGTAAGTTTATTCGTAACTTTTTCTTCATTATTTAGTTACACAAAATGATAAATGACTAAGCACAAATGGCAATTTTAATTAAAAAAAATTGACCGCATTTTCATTACGTATAAGATTTTATTTAAATTTTCGCAAACAGCGCAAACTATACGGAATTTTGGCAAATAGAATATTGCTTGAACATTATTACCCATTGTTTATAAGCATTTGCAAGCACTGGTAAACGTTTGACAGCACTGTTTGCAAACGCTATTTAAAGGGTGACACCTAATCAAGAAAAAAGGAAGGAAGGAAGAATGTTATTTTTGGTTCAAAACCCTGTGTTCAGCTGCTGATTCAATCATGTCAACATAGTACTCGTAAATACAAAATAGCCAGAAAAACCGTTCGTTTAGATGAGAGTCAAACCCATGTCTCCAGCATTCCGTCAGATCATCCAAGGTATGACTATTTTATACCTTGCTTTGATATATGAGATGAGGCTTTCGGAGTGGAAGGAAATATGTCAAGCTTACTTGGATTTTTCAACAGTTATTTTGTTTAATTTTATTTTGCCATGTAATAAAACCAACATAAATGAAATGCGAATGTTCTTAAGATCTAAATTATATATCTCTTCTCCTATTCAACTTCAAATATTATACCCCTATTGCATCTGGGGTTTAAAACATATCATCATCTACCTGCCGATATCATCGCCCTATTTACCTGATGTCTCCATATAACTATATGGATCGAACGATGATCGCCTCACGCAGTTTCCCAAACGAAATCTCAAAAGGTCGGTTGGTATCAGATTGGAATTCGAGAGCCGTATCATTGGCGACAGTATGGAAAACCACAAAGGGAAATTCGCAAGGGCGGATAAACTGCCTTTATGGCGACCCCTACAGCTCGTCGAGTGTGTTTTTTCAGGGCTCCTGTGTTGTTCTGAAAATTTATACGATCGTATACATAAATTCCATTTAGTCGTATTGAAATTTGCCACCGCACGACGATATCCTGTATGCAAGAATTTATTTCCGTTCTATTCCAATGACTTGGTTTTAGAGTGATACCATTGTTATGGTTATACTGTGTGACTCATTTTGTGGACGTGGATGGTATATTTGGATATAGAAGACTGTAAGAGATGGAGAACGGTTAAAAAGGGAATGATAAATAGGGAAAGATTATTACCTTCTCAGGCTTCGGGTGAAAAAAAAATACTATCTTTGATTTCGACGCTGTGGATGTGTGGTGCGATCACCACAAATTTGCACACTACATTTAGACATAACAGCCAGGTTGTCAGCGGCGAGTCTTTTACCGAGCGCCAGTTCTAGCTGCACATTTTTTTATCCAACTAACACTTTCGATAGTTTGGAGTATCCTGCCCCTCAGGCCAATTAGTGCAATTTGCAGTCTTTTTCTTTCCTATTCTGTTCAGGCAATTTGAAGATACTTCATTAGAGACTGTCTGTACAGTTCCACAAAATTCTCTTTGTCAATCTACTTGTTAACATCTGGTTTCAGTTTACTCGTTCATGTCCTAAAAATGGTTCTTTATCATCGAACCAACAACTATCCATTCCTATCCCATCCGCCTTGACCTATTTACTCCAACTGTACAGTGGACAGTGTCATCTCTTCTCCATGAGCAAGTCGATTGTTGGAACTTGCATCGTCTCCTCAGCATCAGCTCTCTGTACTTTTAGTTCTTTATTGCTTTAACGTAGGAAGGAGCTGCATAGAACATAATGGAAACCACCTTCACCAATATTTTCCGCTTTTCGCAGCTGGGCATTAATCGAATCAAAGACGCAGCAGCTTTATTCGCTTTATCTGCTTGATCTTGCATATTAATCCAGGCAATCTCACAAGCATTTTATTGTATTTCTGCATTTAATTTCAGTACTGCTAACTATAACCGTCAATGGGTTATATCTTGCAAAAACTATAACAAACTGTCTAGTAATTCTATATGCTAGGTACTGCCAAGGTAAATTCTGATAATTTATACTCCATCATAGAATACACTGCACGGTAGTGGCCCTTATATCGATCCTTGTGATAGTCTTATACCAATTTTCATTTCGTTTTGCCTGTTTCTTACGTTCTTTCTTGAACATAACTTTTCATCCTGTTTAGTATGTAGAGTGCACCTGATAAAAGCTGCACAGTGGGAGCCAGAGGAGGACTACCTGTGGGTGCCTCTTTATACCCGCTAATGTCATTCGCACTGCGAAACGCCTATGATACTAGCCCATGTTAAGATGAGCGTGAAATGAAAACTTGATTACGCTCACTGTGAAGTCTCTTTTTTAATTTATTGCTTGCTGGTTTTCCTTCGATGACGGTATTTTCTGTGTCTGCATTTTATTGCCAGCTATAAAAATATACCTATGGAATGTTCCAATGCCTTTTCCATTCAAAGGAGCTTCTTAAACTTTTATTCCTACTCCCTTATGACTTTTTTATTCCGTTTGCGTTTTTTAGTGTTCAACAGTGATGTAAATCTTTCGAGAGAAAGGTTGGGGTTGCTCCGGTGTTTTCAACAAGACTTTTAGACATGAACATTTTTATGCTCTGTACCTCATATTTGTGTATTTTTCAGGTGTCTGATGATATCAGAATGTCTTCTTCAGAACCGAAAATTCAATATTGAACATCCTCTTTTGTTGTTATCATTATTATTTTAACTCTTCTATCATGATTGCGGTATGATCAGGTACTGGCGGACTGTGCCAAGTCAATACCTGACCTTTTGTTTTGCGTTGAGGAAGGATCTTACAATACTACAGGTCTTCAGGATCACAGACTTTTGGCAGGTTTTCTATTACTTATCCTTCAGTCCTAATTGTTGTATGTGTGGTATGAATGTGGTTGGCATGCGACCCGAGATAAGATAATGAGGGGGTGATGACTTTTTTTTGCTTGCAGAGTCGTTTAATTGCAAATGTGCAATTAGACATCTTACAAGAGAAGGTGCTTTGAACGTTGTTGTCATTGAGTATGGCGATATCTATTGAACAGGCAACTCTCTCTGTCTTTGATTGAAAAATTATATCAGACCTATTGCATGGGACTGTGTTGTCGGAATGTATTTGTATATCTCAGTATAGTTTATATTGACTGTTTTCGAGTTCTAACATTGGTGTATATTTATAATAAAGATCTGTGTTTTCTATTACTTTGTATGTTGTGGATAGTTCTTGGTGTACGACGTTTGCGTTAGAGTTATGCCTCGCTGTGTCAGTTCCTGCTAAAGTTTTGCATGCGTTTGCAATATGTTCTAATGTCACTTCATGTTGGTGGCATTTTCTGCACTAGTAATCTGTTATGGACAGATATTTCATCATCACCATTATTATAGTAAAAGAAGAAATGTCCAATATCTCCGAGACGTGCAAGGTTCGACTATAACAGCCTCAAATATTAGCCGAATACCTCATGCAGCAAAAGGATAGACCAGAATTTGAGTGTGTTATTGTCCAAGTCCCTTGGCAAACGTTATTTATCTAATGGTTATAAAAGTAAATATTTACTCCACCATTTTCCACATGTATCAGTTGTATACCTATTTCAATCAGCTAGTAAATAAATTGGGTCATATTTTTTTTTGTTGGCCAGCAATCTTGAGAATTAATACAAATTTGCACAGGATTAAACTTCATTTCTCCCAAAAGTAATTAGAAGACTAATTTTAAACTCCCGATAATCGAAACTTCCGAACAACAACCTACGAGATTTTAATGATTCTCAGATAACGTCTTAATAAATTTCGGTGCAAATCGCGCGGGAAGCAGCCCGGGTCAGATTAGATTATATATTTGAACCTTGCAACGGAGTTTACCGCGTAACTAATGAACCTGGTTATCTGAAAAATTAAACCAGTAACTACGCTAACCTCCAAATAACACCGAATCATTAATCAGATTAAGTTCTGGGAATGCTGGAGAGGTCTATTTTTTGCGGAAAAGATATTTAGAGCCAGATAATGTCGAATTTTTCAGGATCATGGTATTCCTCTCGATGGAAATAGAGTCCTGATCCTGATGCCACGTCTATATTTTCGAGGGTTTCAGGTTACCTACTTGTCACGATTCTGAACTCAAAAATAAATAACCAGAAATCTTTTCATATAGGATTCAATAGTGGTTACGCGGGAGTAGAACGAAAAATTAAGGAGCTAGAAATATTTTAGGTAAATGACGTTTCAGTGCATCAAAGCACATAGAATACGATATTTATGATTGCAGATACTGAATTACAATGACAGAAAATTTAGATAAGCTAAGAAATGTTACTTTCTTTATATCAAACGAAAATTTTTGATTGCTCCTTTTGCCACACATTCAATTTGATAGACTGTTTGGATCAATGGCTAAGCAGGTCAAATGAACTGAAATATATGCTGTTTAATGACAATAGGATTTTAAGCAAATTAATCCAATACAGTTTTTTTATCAGTTTGATACGGAAACTGTCATACAAATAAAGTGTAACCGAAATGCCCTCATAACATTTGGATAAAGTTTTACTCCATATTCTACGCATTAGTTGATACATTCTAGTTGACTTCTATTACTCTGGACAGGTGGCTTCATTTTGCATTTCATTCAATCTTACTAAGAGTAGAATTGATCTTGGATGTAATTCGATGACTTATACTATAGATGCTTGAATGCTAATTTACAACTACATTTTTTTGATTTGTAAAATCACCTTGCCCTATATCATCATCCCAATATCATATCAAAGGAAGTGTATGCTCTCCACTATGCTATAGACATGAATGTTTCGTCTTTAGCCTAGACTCGTCTATATAGCCTGGTGGTCTAACTGTAGAAAGCAATCGGGTGGTATATACGTAACCTAGTCAAGGGTGTGATAGCAACATCAACTTATCTACAGGCTATACTGACGAGTCTAGGCTAGAGACGAAACATGCATGTCTATAGCAGGCCTGATGCATAGTGGAGATGTCGCTGTGAATCAGGTCACCCTTGTTGACAGTTGTCGTAAGGAACATCTGTTGCAGCTTCAAGACAAGACTTGGAGGAGGGTTGATATCAAAAGAAGTTTGGTCCAAATTCGTGACGCCAGTCTTAACAGGCTGGTTGATGCTGTATAGAAGCCCTTATCACAAAATAGTAAATAGAAAGCCGAAAAAGTATGTGATTTGGTTGGATGCATCTATATACTCGCCCGAGCATATAAGGGATAAATTTAAGATTCTCGCATAAAGTCGAGGAGAATGGGGAAGCAGTGAAGCGTGCCAGACGTCGCCATCGCATTTTTAGAGTCCATTTGACATTTCATCTACGCCTGTTCGCCGCGATAAAAGCACAAATAAGGGCCGATGGTCCGATATTTATTGAGAGAGGGACGTAAAAAATGGATTTTATTCTTCCTGGAAGAGACTGGGAACTATGCCGGTCTATCTAGGGGATCACGTCAAGTAGACTGACTCGGATACTATATAATGCGATAAACTCAGTGAATATGGACAATGAACTGAAGAACAGCCAATTTAGGGACTAGGAAAAGATATATAAAAAAATCAAGGAAACCGAAACAAGGTAGTAAGAATAAATGAATCAAATTGGTTCTTGTCCAAAGCTATGCGTATAGTAGAGGAACAAAAAGTATTATCCAGCAATCCTACAAAGTACATACTACACACTACAATATATGTAAAATACGATATTGAAGTAGTTATAAATTGGTAAAACTAAGCACCAAGTAATTGAGGAACAACTGGAGACACACTTGCTTTTTAAATTACATGATATACTTTTCTGAAAGAGATTATCCCTTGATAAATAATACACAAACAAAAATCTTTCTATACACAGGACGGTTTTATTGAGTGATATTAATGTGATTCCGGTGGTCGTTAAGGTCGTAAGTGAGCAGATTTTAGTAACCCGACAATTTATTCCTCTACAATAAAAGCGGAACTTTCACCGTCTTTATCATGTCATGGGCTACCATAGCAGCCTTGAATAATCCAGAGGTGGTTCCATGGGAGAGGGGGATGAAGCTCCTATAACTAGTGAGTGTGAAAGAAAGGAAACTTTTTAATGTTTCTAGAAAATGAATTCCTCCCCAAATTTCTATTCTGGATTTGTCTTCGTAACAATGTACTACGTAAAGACCAATAATTTACGTGTTCGGGCGTTTGCTAAAACTAGTAGATGCTCCAAGATCAGTTATACGGAGGGGTATTTTGTACACATTGAATTTTTATGGATAGCAGATTTGCTTGCAGAGCGTAAATTTTTTAGTTTTATTTCAAGAGGGTCCATTTTATGTTTTGTGATATAATCGAAGTGAAATAAATAGAGATTGAGTTTTTTTGGTATTATATTATAGACCTGGCCATCAGTTCTGGTCAGAAACGGATGATGGAATCTAATCTTTCTATAAAATTGAAGCATCTGCACACATAAAAATCAATTTCTCAGACCAAGTGTATGTGCTTCCATTCAAGAATATCATATCTTCCTATATATCCGCAAAGCTATAATAATCTTCAAGTAAGGATACTGTATTGCTGAGCATATATATTTAATTCAAACCTGGGAAAGTCTTGGAAGTAAGAATACCAAAATCTCAAATTGAACATATCATAATCTTGGCACAAAACAGAGAAAATCTAACCAAGAAGAATTCAATAGTATAAATATATAAAAAACGAAAAGTATAGAGTAATCCGGGTATTTACCCGGCAAAAAGAAAGCCGAAAAGGAAAATGATCAGTTTTCAATCGGTCTCTGTCTGGCTTGCCATGCGGCACAGTAGCCTAGAAGAATACTATAGTGTTGACTGAAGCATTTCATCATCTTGGCGCAAATAGTTCTACTTGATTATATAACTTATTATTGATATAAACATTTTGTAATTTTGATAAGCTGCTATCGAAGCTACTGTTGGTTCCTTAACTTTAAAAAGAAGTATGGAAAAAGTATCAAAATTGTACCAATGTGACATCTTTTTTATATTTCCCCTTACTCAAGTATGGAAGGTGTTGGACAGATAAACAGACCACTCATATCATATCAACACCTGTACACTTGTATGAGATCCGCACAGCAGTCACACCCTAACTTCTCAACAGCTCATTCATCTTAAGAGGTGGTTGTTAAGAATTAAATCCAATTGAAACTAACAGGCGCGGAAACTGAATTGCCGTGGACGAATATGGCGATGCCAAACAAGTAAATGAATTACTCCGTAAGCTGTTCGTATTCTTGATTGAAGTAAGCGAAGCTCCGTTGGAAAATGTGATAGCATTACAAAAGAAATGGAATACTTGTTAGAAAAGCATTGAAATCTTAGCTGTGAAGAAAATTATAATTTTCTTTATAGCATATTTCTTTAGAATGAGTATTGAAATCGAAAATATACTTTTCCAGGTTCCAACTAATGATGATCTTATGAAGTAAATTCTCTTAGAGTGGGACCAGATGTTCTTGTCGTGAATGTATCTTTACAAGAATATCGAAAAACCTGAATTAGGAAATTCTTTTTATGTGTGTGTAAACAAGCAAGGGTGCCCTATAAAGTTACCATCATCAAGTTACCATAACGGTATGGCGACGCTGGATTCCACATCATAGCGTATTTTTGTTGTTGCTTTGTACCATGATATTTTTTAAATAAAGAATTTAGCTTATGACAAGTTTCAAATGACTCACCCCATATATAAAAACATTTCACAATATTTTTATAATGAAGAAGCTTTAAAATAGAATGACGACATCAGCATCAGCACATCTCAATCTTTATTTGTGAAACTTTGTATCTTCAACACGGTCGACTACCAAGAATGAGTTACCTCGTGCTCGATATTTCACAGACAGGCACCTACCATGAGTTATCTCGTTTGAAGCGGTGAATTTTGCGCCGCCCAGCATGATTAAAGTCGCGGCGTTTCCATTAAATTTTGTGGGCGCCCGCAATAGAATGGTGAAACAGGCTGTGGTGTCATAGAAAACATTTTATTTTATTAATCTACTGAGGAAACAAAAAGTAGGTATTCAGTAAATGTAGGAATTAATTCTAAAGCCTATATTAGCGGTAAGATAACTTAAAATACGTTTTGAAAATAGGCAAATTTCACTATTGAACTCCACAGGAAGCGCAATTACACTAATAAATAAAAAATATAAAATGCATACAGAGTACAGTATGTACATGTTTTACCTGAATATTGGGATTTTCGTATCATGGCGTCCGTCAACGTGTTGACACATATTTTTAATCAAAATGATGGGAAATATCCAGACCTCACTCTGGGGGAGGGGGGGGGCTAGCAGGGCATGAGGTTTGTGTATGCTTTCACTACTTTCTGTAAGGCAACAGAAAGAGATATGTTGATATAATTATAACAAAGAAGCACAAGAAAAGCATCAAGTGTTATAGTAGAGTGTTTGGCATTTTAGGAAGATGAAATATAATATCGTGTTTTGGACTAGCATTAGGTTAATCCACATATATGTTCCTTGTTCGTGGTTTCAAATACCCATTTGATGATAGTCGGGATGGAGTGCACAATCCATAGAAAGGGCGAGGTATAACATACCTCGTTAATGCCCTAACGCTTAACTGTAGACCGCCGCACCGCACGTATTACACTGATACCAATAAATCCCCAAGCATAGACTGTAAGCCTTTTGGAGCAACTTTCAGGCCCTATTATGGAATGGCTGCCACTAATCCATCCGAATAAGTTCTCTAACTTGGAGTAGCAGTGCGGTCAAAGTCGACAGCTGGTCTGTTGTTAAAGTATTGCACGCGACTGCAAGCTTAAACTCGTATATTATACACTATTTAATCCAGTCGTTATAGCCTCAAAACGATCATTTTTCGTTTCGAACTAAAAGCTGATACTTTTTGATACTAAAATGTATGTGAATCAAAATTGACGGCACGTAATTCTTGAGTTTTCAACATTTTTTGCATTTTTGCGCATCATCCTAAGAGAAAAATATATAGCAGTATTTTATTCATTTCTCAAATATACACCAATGGAGATCACTCTCATGAAATTTTTTAAAACAATGTCACTTTTCAATAATCATTTTGAAGGTTTGGTAAATGTTGATTGTAAAGCTTTCTTGATCTGTATTTTATGACATCAATATAATACTTATACATTAAAAAACAAATTTATAATATATAAATCGATATATCTAAAATAAAATTGATTTCTTCTTATGTGATTTCTTTTAAAATGACATTTGCTTGCAAAAACCGACAGAAAACACCTGAAAAATTATGAAAAAACACTATTTTTCGGAAAACTATCTTAGCCTTACAGTGAATAATGTTTTGTAGGTATGAAATCTCTAAGCAAAAAAGGTTGCTTCATGTCGGGAGAGTACAGAATCAAAACGAACCAATTATTATAAAATGCGCTGTCAGTTTAGTTATAACTATTTAACTACAAAACCATTCGGTTGATGATATTTGGATTTTGATCATATTTTTGATATCATAAAAATGTTCACATGGACATATGCTGAAGTGCCAAACGATACCAATGTTAAAAACTTACTTGTCACTGCCAATTTTGACAGGGGTGAGAGGAGCAACAGACGTAAAAAAGTGGGACATACAATATTGATTACCGTTCAAAGACACCTAAAATAAAAAGTTGATTGTTTGAGAGGACCAAATTTTGATCCGCAACCATTTTCAAATGAATATATTAGATTTTCGGTCGAAAAAATGCAAAATTGTAACCAGTGAATCGCTTTCATACTTTTGTTCTACGCGTCGTGTTCACATTTTGGGAACATGAGGTAGCTTCGATTTTAAAAATGATAAGTGTGACTGAGGAGTTTGTCTCAGTGATTCCCAGGTTGTAATTTTTTCATAGAAAACCTCACGCAAAGACCTATCGCGCTTCATGAGCACTGCGCAAGGATAAATGTCATCATTTTTGAATTGAAGATATGATTATCCGATAAAACTAGATTATTTAGTAATATACTGGATCTCCTCATAGAGTGTATTTTCCTAGAAGTCGATATTGATGAATCATTATTATTTATGATATTTTATGCTAAAATGTTAAGTACACCCGCCAATGCCATACATTTTACTCAAAAAATTAATGGTTTAAATTTAAAACAATCGGAATGAACTGAAAATGTACTGTGTTCATGAGACGAATGTGTCCAAAAATTTCTTAGCTGATGAAAGTAAATCCTTCATTTCGGTATTTATAAGAGAAATGGGTGAAAACAGTTTTTAATTATTTATGACAGACAATAAAAAGTTTGACAAACGACAAACAGACAGACATTTTTCAGCAAGTAACAGATGGACGAGAGAGACATACTCGTACATGGGTAGACATACAGACGACAGACTAAAAGACAACCCTATGTAAATGTCATGAAATAACAAGGGAACATCTCTGCCTATCGGCTTGGAAAGTAAGAGCAACAAATAATAATTCCTTTGTTTTAAATTTTACACTGAGGGTGAAAAGAGTTTTGGACATGCATCAGATATTAATGAAAGACAGAGAAGAGAGTATTCGGAAAACTTGCAAGTGCGGAACCGTATGTTTGGCAACATAGCGGCATGCTCCTTCAGTTAATAGTACAGTCCATTTAGGCTTGCCTAGATGGAAGCAAGCGATGACGCATTTCAAAATAGTAAAAAAATAGTTGTTTTCATGCCATACTGGAATGGATCGTATGATGGTGTAATACCTACTTGCGAAAGATATTTCTGGACCGTATATTTCCTCAGAAAATAACTGGAGGATCTTTGGTCGGGCAATGCCGTGATATCCATGACCTCTAAGACATTTGTATTTTGCTCACAGTTCGTTACAAGATAGCTGACAGGATTACTATTGAGGATTTTAGAATTGTGCACCTTGGTACACTGAAATTGTGCAGTTTTTTGTATTATTGTGCGATTGTCTTTTTACAAGTACTATTTATGCCAAGATAGGCAACACCTACACAGTACAAGCTCTGATCGTGGATCTTCTAGGCGCTGATAAAAGACATATTGACACTCGACAGTCCTGTCACAGACCTACAGAATAGGCAACAACTACTAGAATGATGTGGTTAATGGAAGCAACGGATGCACTTGCGCAGTGACGTGTACTATTGTGCAAAATACTGTACAATGGTGCAATCTCCAAAAATCACCGCGGATGTCACCTTTTTTTCCAAATAAGTTTGTTCATAATAGCTATTTCTGACAAACGGCGATAATATTTGCGCAGAAAATGGCGATGTATACATGATCAAGATATTACGGTTGTTTTTTAGTGACCTATGACAGTGTCAAATTTTATCACACATTCCTTAAAAATGTCAAAATTTGAATGTCGTTTCTGAAAGGTGACTGCATTAGCAACTAGATAACATCATTTTCCTGTAATACTGAATAGTTGCTAAACGCCTTTTAATAGCAATTATTACTATTTCACTACGTTGTCTGGACTTTATCATTAACTATATCAACGATGTTGTCAGATAACCTTACGCTGGCTATCTTTATGGCACTTAGGCCCTCCGCTGACTCTGTATTACATTAGCACGTTTCCTATATGCAATTTTAAAATTACCCAAACGGTGTAGCTTGTATGTTTGCATCATAACACCGCACCTATCTGACGTCGCTTTTCATCGATTTAATGTCTCCGTATTACTAGAATTTTCCTGTAACCGTGGCAGTCTGAGCAAATAAATAATTTCACTGAATAGCGCAGCTTCCTTTGTATATTCTGTTTTAATTTTTCTTTTTCGATGAGCCTGCAGTTACGTTCATTTTAATCAAAAACCTGGTGATACAAATTGCATGGGATAGACTGTAAATACCTCTACAAGACCATCTCGTAGGTCAGAGACGTTTCGAAATGGTAGGGTTTACATGAAAAATGTTTGATTTTCGGGACAAGCATGCTATAAGAGTCCAACAATAACAGGCCAAATAGTGTTTCCAATTCATAATAACAAATGGCATCAAGTACATTGAGTAGGTATTGAATTCGAAAATATACTTCTTTTGGTTCCAATTAATAATAATTTTCTTATCAAGTAAATTGTCTTAGAGTAAGATCAGATGTTCTTGTCGTGAGTATATCCTTACAAGAATATCGAAATTCTTGAATTGAGAATTCCGTTTTATGTGTGTACTTCCAAAACGGTAAGGAGTCTGTCTATTTGATTATATCTTTTTTGCATCTCTTCGTTTAGTATGATTATTTTTTGGATTTGATTTAATTATCAATAATATCTATCAACCCATGAGAAAACTGGAGTGTTGCAATCGAAAAAACAGCTCTTATTCAGTAGACCTCAGTGTCGATTTCAGTTCAGTTGCTACGCCACTGGCGAACCTAGCAGCTTTGACTCAGATCTATGTCATCTCATCGAAATATTGAAATCAAGATAAAACAGTATTTGTAGGAGGTTTTCATAAAACAAGCTTTTTCTGCTGAGTTAGTTGATTTATTCTTTTTGTGGGCTTTCTATACCGAATAGGGAAAGATGCAATAATAATATTTGATGCTTATTTTCAAAAAAAAACATAATATTAAAAAACTATGATAGCTTGCTTAAGAGGGGACGATGTTTCTGGAAATGTTAGAGAAGGGTTGCATCTATTCTTGTACGGAGCCCTTTTTCAATTTTTCATACAAGACTTTAGATATTTTCGTAAAAATATGTACATCCAGGGTGCCACAATATTTCGTTTGTAGGGCTTGATTTTAAACTTATTTCAAATAATTTTTTAGCTGATCATAGAGAAAGGATGGCTCTATGTCCGGCTCTTTCCTAGATTTACTTTGAATACCATAAAGGTTAAAAAAAGCATCCGGAATGAGTCCAAAAATGTCAATGTCCATGTGAAAATATAAAAATTTTTGTATCAAAATGCAAAAAGGGCTTCGTACGAACATATAACCAACCCTTCTCTATCATTTGCACTAAACTAGGGCAAATGCAGTCGCTAAAAAACATTTCCTCTAAGATAGAGAAAAGGAAGAAAGAATGAATAATTTAATAGAAAAATAGCTAGTCAGGATAAATAGTATGCTAGATTGGAGAGCTCTAGTTTTGTATCCATGATAGGATCTAGTTAGCTAGTTGGCAAGTAATCTGAGTAGCCTATGTTAACAGTTGAATCTGACATAACTTAAATATGAATCGAATCGCGTTACTGAAAGAAAAAGAGTTTAATTTGTGAAACTGTGTGTTAAAAACAGAATCTTTTCATCTGTATGATGGAAGATTTTCACCAAGTAAGAACATCTACAATCTACATAATTCAAATTGTATCAAATAAAATGAAAAAATACACCACATGAGTGCATAACGATTAAAAATCCGCAGAAAAGTAGAGACTGAAAGATATATTATAAATAAATAAGGACTATGGTGTATTATATGAGGGAATTGATATTGAGCGCTCAATTTTTCTTTGAAAACTACTATAATTTCTGTTCAATATGATGTGTCATATAAAAATTTATTTGGGTAACTGTAGGTCTTAATTAAATATCTCCAATTTAACGAAGCAGGAGTTCCACCAAGTGATGTTCGTATTTATCAGAATCTCATTGTAGACGGTATTGTGTCGAGCACAACGGGCAGCAGAAAAATGAAAAATTGATTTAGGCTACGGAACATTCGGCAGACTTGCGGTTGAACGAGTTCAGATTTTATTAAAGCTGCCTGCCAGAAATTTTCTCTAAATATTGTCTGTTTTTCGTTTTCAACGGCAGCAGCCACGGATTAGAGGAAATTCGATTTTGATGGGTTTGTGACGGGACTGTAGACGATTTACGGTTCTTGGCTGCTTCGGTTCTTCTTGAAGGTCCGTGCTTTTGTTTGGAACACAGATAGGATAGAATCAGCAGAAGCACCAGCCTTATTTGGCCGGTACTTAACTTCCAAACGCTTTTTGATTCGCGAAACTTTGCCGTATGTACTCAAGAGGAAAAACCCTGTATATTTTAAGCATTATGAACTCTATACGCACTAGGCAGGAGCTGCGGTCCAGGCTAACGGTGTATTGCGATGTATGCGTATGCATTGCCAATCTATGTGTCTGAAAATGTGGCAGTAGGGCTGCAAGAAATATATTTAGGCTACGCAATATTGAGCTGATTTGCGGTTGACTTTATTGAAGCTGTCAGCAACCAGAGATCAGAAAAAATCTCCAGCAGGAGCACTCGATTGATACAACAATCAGACGCGTTTAGACATGCATACTGCTGCTACTCTGGTGTCACGGCGTGCTGTAGGTACTCGAGGAGAGCAAATTCATATGTTCTAGGCAAAACTGGGGATATAGCAGATTGACATTCATATATTCATGCTAACTTCAAGTATACAACTCATTTGTACCGTTCCAGAAATATGTAGCAGGTTCTAGGTTAAATGAACATTTGGAAACTGTCATCAATTCGCATAAAACTGCAAATAGGTAACGCATAAAATTCAATTTCAATGATCAACTAGGCTTAAATATCACTTCAATAGAAATTGTAATTCGCTGCAATATGTATATAGTGAACACACAGAACGCTGATCTTGAAAAACATTTAGTTCATGTTGCTCAACAGAATCGGACGAGTCTTGAAGGACCAAGACATTTTTGACACGTTGGATGACAAAGGCAAAAAATTATATTTTTGGTCAGCTTTACCCTCAAGCTACAAAAATAATACTCTGTTTTTACCAGTAAATTGATAAATCAGTGTTAAAACAGGAATTGTTTTTGGAAACAGCTCTTTTCATCAACATCAAAAACCTGTACTTATCTCAAGCTTTTTGGTCCAGCTATCGAATGGAATTATTTTTGTTTTTGTCGTATAGAATATTGAGCTATATGAGTTATTTTAGGGACAGTATTTTGGGTAATCGTAATTAGCGTTCATTTTATTAAGAAAATCATCGAATTATACAAAAATGATTCAAGGAAAACCCATTTCAAGTCTGATAGTTTACCATAGAGATTTGTAACGAGTATTTTCATATAGGAATTTATTTTTTTCAAATTTTGTTCTGTCTATCTGATAGTTATGGAATGACGTTACTTGGGTGAGGGCAGCATGTTGTTCAGATTAATCAGGACATTGTGGTAATTCCGGATCTATAAATTGGAATCTTTTGAGGACACTATCCTGTGAGGTCATAATTAGTATACATCATGTTTGAATATCCTTTTATCATAGGATATGTTCCAAAAATAGAGCAAGAGAACCTGAATTCCAGCAACGTCCTTTAGTGTCCTGCGTTTCCATGGGGAGGCCTACAGAGCTTTTTTCTGAGAGTCCAAACTTATTCCAGGACAGAAGGTTTGCTGGTTTGAAGCAGTTTCTTTCTCTGAGACGATCATAGCTTGTTCTCAAAAAGTCGATCTAATATTGATGAGATTCATGCCAACTTCAAGAACAATAATTTTTGAACGCTATTCGCCCGGAGTAAATACAACCTATTCCCACAAGAAACATCACCGTACGTCTCGAGATTTGAGACTGCTTAAACTTCTCAGACTACTTCCGTTAGTGATGTAGGTTAGAGCAACTGCAAATCAAATTTATATCCAAAACGGTTGTTCGCTACCCAGAGCGGTTGCTTTAATAAAACACAGAATTGTTGGTAACAGTTGTTATAAATATATTCAAAAGTTTCTGGCGGGCTGCTGGTATTGATCGCCCCGTCGAATAACAACCGAATTCGTTGCAGCTGCCGACCGTTGAATTCTTCAGAGGATGCAGATATGTAGACGGTAGAGGTTCACTCGTGAGACTTTGGCTCTATTTGAATCTTGTCATTGTAGAGGCCCTTACTTGCTGGATTATCATTTTGATTGATTGTGCAACAGCTATTTTGTCATTTAACTTTAAAAGTATATGTAAGCTTTTTATACCTTTTTAATTAATGAAACCACTCACTAGGTCACGTACACTTGTCTTAAACGTTAGTAAAATACGTTATTTCAAATTTAGCCATTCCAAGATATCGGACAACCATGTTTCAACGCTAGGGTCCAAAGCAGTTCAATGTTTTGGGCAGTGATATGGAAAAAACATTTTAAATCGTTAGCGCTTTAAATTTAATATAAGGAAGTAGTTTCTAGTTCTATAACAGTCACGACAGAGTTCAGAGACATGAATTCTTATTTTAAAACGTATAGGATGTTATTCAATTCTCCTTTTTGCAAAATTTTGTGCAAATAATAATTGTGGAATTTTATACGCACAAAATTGTATTACTGCTCATTTTAAATTTCGATAGCTACATTATATAGAAGTTAGACTAAGTTTTCAAATAAGTAGAGTAGCCATTGATGCCAAACTTCGCCGTTCGTACTATGTACAATAGAGTCATTATTATTATTATTATTATTATTATTATTATTATTATTATTATTATTATTATTATTATTATTATTATTATTATTATTATTATTATTATTATTATTATTATTATTATTATTATTATTATTATTATTATTACTGAGTAAAAATAAACATGCTTTGATAGAGAAATTGATTATAAACATAATTTCAGAGGATTTTTCGATTTATTTATATATAATCTTGAGAGATGAGGTGTTTTAGCTTTTCAAGATTGCTGATTAAAGATGATATCTATATCATATTTTCAATTATGTTTTCTTTGAGATAATTGTAGTTGTGAAACGAAGATTTAGGGAGTCAAAATATTCATTTCTTTATTCAAAACGAACAGATTGAAGAGAAATACTTTGTGGGCATATCGAGATTAATTGATTGAAAGACAAAGTCATATAAATCAATATACAACATGAATTTTGAACTTTTTGTAGGCAACCTTGTGATATTCAGTTTCAAAATACTCAATTATAAAACAATATATAATTTTTGGCTTTCAAATAGAGTAATTTGTTGTTTAGATACTATTGAGGTGTGATTAAAAAGCTGCAATCATCGACACTACTCGCATAACAAATGAGACTCACCTAAAAGTTTTTGACTGACTGATCCACTTAGAATACAACATTTAAAGATATATTCCAGTAAGAAAAAAATAACTACTTTGAAATCAGAATAGAGAAAAACCCTCAGTAACCTTCACCCATTACTGAAAATAGAGTTTTCAATTTCAGTCTGCTCATTTACTACATGTATCAGGATCACATAGATATTTTTGAATCTCTGATGTTTCCAAAACTTCCAAAAACACTTCTACATTGGAAGAGCGATTATGGACTCCTTATTTATTCTTACGCGGAGTGAAAAAATACAGTAATCCAATTAAGCTTTTACACTGATAAAATTAATACAGTAATTTTCCTCCAGACCAAGAAGATATGCCAGACAAGTTCGTAAAATTTATGCTCGGGTTTCCGAACGACCAGGCCGTAAAATTGACCGTGAAAGAACTGAAGATTATATATAAACTGGTGAAATGGCTTATCAAAAACGTGGAACTGCTTCCCATAATGACCACAGAAAGCTTAGAGTGGATACTGATTAGTGCGATATCAGAAAGCTGGATAATTATTCTTTATAAACGAATATTTCCATAGACCGAAGGTTCATTTATATACTTGGATATGTAGATGAGCATTATTTTACAAAAGCGCATACTTAATTGCTTAGTAAGACATATGGTTACGGAGATGTCACGGGAAAACAGTCATACACCTTTTCAAAGATAGCAGCCAAACGAGGGTGGCACAGTGACCTCAAATAAGTTGTACACTGACACTCTTCCCTTCGCATATTTAGTGGAGAGATAATTTTATGATCTAAAACTAGGTAAATGACAAATATTGAGTAACGAAAGTATGCTACCTGTCGAGCTGGAGGCAAACCGCTTCTTACATCACATTTCAATTCAAAATACGTTACAGTGTTTTCCTTTGATAGGTTCTTATATCCCTGTAAACGTTTTTTCAATATTTACTCTGGATATTGAAATAACTTTCTCCGTATTGGTGAAAGCGTTATGATATTTATTTTGCTTCCTTCAAAGAAGATTGTAATTCATCATTTATTAATCCTTGGCCTCAAAGGCATGCATGTTGACGGTAAACATAAGCATATCAGCACACAATTATTAAAGTGTTTTCGCTTGATTGACATGTATGTTAGATTAGTGACACAAAATTAGTATTTGTGAGTAATTAAACCACTATTGTCCCGAAAATACGTTTTACTGAAGAAAACACATGTGTTTCCATCTATTTGTATTCTAGGTCAAGATACTCTTGAAATATCTTAAATTGTAGAATGTATTAAGAAGAATGAAATAGCTCAAGGAATAAAATATCTTGAAACGTGAAATATTCTAAGAAATGAAATAGATTATCACATGAAATATCTCATGGCTAAGGTTGAGGTTTTGTAGGGGTTTACCTTAAGACTAGTTGAATGCGGTCGCCAAAAATATTTCCCCTAAGACAGACACAAGAAAGGAAAAAAATTATTTAATAGACGAATAGCTAGACAGAAAAATAGTATGCTACATTTGACAGCTCTGGTTTTGTATCCATGATAGGGTCCAGTTAGTTAGTCGGTAAGAAATCTGGGTAGCCTTGAGAGCAGTCAAATCTGGCAGTCCGACGATGATTCAAATATGAATCAAAACGCGCCACTGAAAGAAAAGAGTTTTATTTGTGAATCTCTGTGTTAATTACACAACCTTTTAAGCTGCATGATGGAAGATCTTCACCAAGTAAGAGCACCTACGATCTACATGATTAGTGAAACAGGTTTTTGAATATTTACTATGTCACAAGCTTCCCAAGCAATTTTTGATTCATCTTATGATAATCGGTTTAAGAGTTCTTATTTTAAAGAAGTAGAGACTGGTTCATCATATATTTTTTACTGGTCGCTAATTGGAACACACGGTATTGACGAAATAACTTTACTATAGTCTTAGCTGCTTCGATAGCTTTAACCCAGTTAAGAATGGAATCTATAAATTATAATGACATCGGCTTTTCTTATAGTTTTCAAGACACATTTTCTTCTTTTAAATAAGATCATAACATAAACTATGATGAAAGTCCAGAATACAGATATTTGCATTATTGATAATACTGATGAATTGTAGAGAGAATCACGATTGTCTCGATTTCACAATTAACTTTATTAACGAAAATCATTTGACCTTTCCCTTGAAGTTGTTATTTACTTTGCGTAGCATAGGGACTATCTCTTATTATACCATGTGTCTTGTTTCCCAAGCGGGTTCAATGATTCGCTGATTTTAGACGTTTCCCCTTTAGTTATATTCTGTTTGTCTTATTTGATTAGATACTTGGTAGGACGTATCGAAAACTAATCAACCTAACTTTTGCAACAAAAAGTTTATTTCATACAATAAATTTCTTGTAGTCACATTTCCTCAAGATGTTTCTATCGCTGTTGTTGTCTTGGAACCAAATAGGAAATCTTGAATTACTGTACAGAGATTACATTGATGTTTTGTTTTCTCTCATGTAGCGATGCACTCAATCCCTCATTTTAGGTAAGTCAGCAATACAAAAGCTTTGCATTATTATAACAAAATCTATTTTTTTTGTTCTTTGATAAAGGCTGCTTTTTGAATTAGACTCAATCATGAAAGCTATCAAACAGTTATTCATACTTTCCACCCTACTTTAGAGTACATCAATTTGAAATAATTATATTTCTGTACTTGAAATTCAAAATTTCATAGTTCCAATAAGAATGGTGGAAAACAGAGCAAAGAAAATATTCAATTTCAGCCAAAACACTCAAGTAAGGTGCTGCTCTTTTTCTTCAATTTATCAATAGCTTATGCTTATTTTATATCGGCATTCGTGAACCTTTTTGGCGTGAACTGTACAATCACGCTAAGTTAACTACCTTGAAGTTTATGTTAAATAAGACCCATTAAACTAACGCATTGCTTTTCCGCTTCATTTTCAGCGGCCATAAAAATTCCGAAGAAATCGCTCCATAACTTGCCAGATAATCTCATTTTATTTCTCTCTTCGATTTTCGCTTGAAAAAGCGAGAAAATCACCTATGTATCAGGAACAGTAGACATTCACTTTCTTTTTATTCTCAACACTCAGCTTCCTCAGAGATTTCATGAATCTTTGGTCCGGTATAGTGTTTTATAAACTTCCTATTTATAACATTACTAAACCGGAAGAATAAAAGTTTAGGTGGAAAAAGTATAATTGTATTAAATTGCCTCATCAATTCAATTTTATTGTAATTCGAAGTTACAATATATAGCAATCTAACTTGAAACATCTAAGATTTCTATTCAAATACTAGTAATAGTCTTGAGTGAATTATTTTTTATTTTACTTGAGACAGCCGTTTAGCGTGAAAACGGCTAGTTTTTTCGATAAAAACGTTCACAAAAAGGTTCTTGGCTGCAATGTGGTTGTGGCTGCCCTGCTCATTATGGCACAATTTTCCGGGAAAATGTTTGAACGTTTTCATCTAAAAACTCACCGTTTTCACACTATAGGGCTGTCTCAAGTTTAATGGACCTTCCGGTATAACTACTGAAGTATCAGTAGTACTGTAATTCTGCTACTTGGCATCCTTCACATCAGGCAATCAAAAATATTTTGTTTGCGTTAATAGTAAAAGTAGCTTTATCAAAAGTTTCATTTCGGACTTCCATTGTCTATAAAATATTGAGTATCACGACGTTTCGATTGATGTGCTATCTTCAATCGTGTTCAGGTAGACAATGGAAGTCCGAAATCAAATTTGATAAATCCACCTTGTCTACAAGTTTCAAACAACAAAAGTAGCTTTGTTTTAAGGAGCTTCGAGGAGGAGGATGTTCTTTCCAAGCGAAACTCAGCATGGGAAGTACTGAATCAATTTCCTCAACTCTATTATTTTCTAAAGGACATCTATGCTTCCTGGTACAACGCGTTAAACTGAAAGCAGACCAATGTCGATGAGATCAGAAAACGTAGTGTGAAAAATGTTATGGAATCTGAGGAATCGATTCTTCTCCCACTCCTCTCATCGGAATTGGGTATGCTGTTCTCTTTTTTCTTAAATTATCGAGCCCTTGGCACCTTATTTAACGAAAAGCAGGGCAAACGAAGGATGTTATGAGATTCGGATGACTTTATAACGTGAAAAATAGCTACTTAAAATACGAAAGTGATTTTTGAGCCTTAAGATCTTGAAATATTGCTTTTGGATGGAGCACCAGGCGTGATCTGAAAAAGTTGATGGAATATTATGAAAGGATATCTTGTCTCGCATCGCTTGGGCTGTTGTTTGATGTGTATGAGGATAAATACCAGCCAGTTGTCTGGACCGACAAACAGCCACGTCAGCAGACCGGAATACCGCGCATCGGGAACCAATCAGAACAGACCGCGCACAACGACACGTCACCGGACGGGGTATAAATAGGCATGAAAGGAACGTGTTCGCCAGTTCACCTGAAGACGATTGAAGATAGCACATCAATCGAAACGTCGTGATACTCAAAATTTTATAGACAATGGAAATCCGAAATCAAACTTTTGATAAATCCACCTTGTCTACAAGTTTCAAATGACAACTTATTATATAACTTAGCATGCAGATAAGTCCCTTTTGATGAAATTGGACCTTAATCAGAAAGCGATTACAGGTCCTTTAATCAGATAAACTATCAACGCCTCTTAATCAAGGGTGCAGCGTGAGGTGTGGAGATGCTCCCACCTCCAGCATTTGAAAAAAATTGATTTTGGCGTTCAAGTCACGTTCTCACGTTACCGCTTCTTCGGTGATTGCGTTCGAAAACTTTCCCGGCATTTCCATGGCTTTAGGTGCAGTCAGATCTTAACTATCTGACCAACTTTTTCCTTTTGTGTTTATAATTAGTTTATGAAACTTTGCCGAATTACAGATAAAAGTTTGATAAGATTATATAGCTGCATGCTGGAAAGTTTTGCCAATAGCTTAATGATACGTGTTTATTAATAGTTCGATATTGTTCAACTTGTAGTTTCGGGATTTCAGTTATCTTTCTTTACGTTCTTTTATCACAGAGCAGCACTGACGCCTGAACATTGAAACTGACAGACCACTACTTTTTATTTGAATTCATACATATTGATTCTTATCAGTGAAGTCAATTTTTTACTATTTATTATTGATTATACACAATATATTATGATTTACGGCCTTATAGAATGTGTATTTATTTACTTCACTTAAATGCAGCATCGAAGTGAAATTCACGATTTTTTTCAGGGAAACTCTTCATTATACAAGATCCGCCATATGCTTCTTTTATTGTTCATTTTTATATTGATATAGTATATAAGAATGGTTCAAAATAAAGCACTGAAAGTGTTTCATTTTGTAAAAGGAGTTCTGTAGACTATACAGCCTTTATTGCCCGACGTTGAAAAAACTACTTCGGAGTAACCGCGTCGCGCAAAAACCAAACAATCCCTTTTCTTTCCTTAAAACTTCTGCGATTCTTAACGGTGCTTATACCGAAAAAGAAATATAGAGATTCAATGTAGTAATGCAGAGGCGTACGGAAATGGATGGGGAATTTTAAGCTTGAACAGATATAAAAGCCAAACCTTGCTGCTGTATATAACAGTCTTTTACTTTAGCAATGCTTGTGGATTTATGACTACGTTCAAATTGTTGCTTTGCGATATATTTAAGTATCATCAGATTCAAAGTTGAAAATCTGAAACTCAAAATTGAAAGAACTATTACCAGCTAGCTGATGGTGCATCTCGTACAACTCAACAACTTCATGGATACTTCATCAGTAACATAACGTACTAAAATATGGTGAAATATTCAAGTGGGCGTACTCCCTTATTTTTTGCAAGTGATGGACAAGTGGCGGCCAAGTATCCATAGTCAGCCAATCAGCGGCATCATGTTGGCCTCGCTTACATGAACACTCGATTTCGGCAATTCTTTTATGAGATGATTACCAAGGTAAAGCTATATCTGTATTTATTTTGAATGAAAGCTCCCTGAGTTTCCATATATATTCATCCGATCAATAGGATGTAAGTACAAATCCGAATAGAATTCCTATATTTTCACTTGATTCTTTTTCATCTAATTTAATGAATGCCTAGAAAATGATATCTACTCAGAATATTTGCAAGAGTTTTCACAGTGATTTATGAAAATTTGAATGTTCTTGCAGAACCTGAACAAAATGAAATACTATGTTTTTTATGAAACTGCCTTTTGCAAGCTTTTTCTAATGTATGCAAAAAAGTAATCTTGTGCCATTACTATATAATTCTTATATTATTTTAAAACAGCTTTTGGCTTCAACAACAGAAAATCCGCCAATACAAAGTTGTTTTTGATGTAGACTATGATCCAACCTGGCTGAGCATGATTAGAAAGGCAGATGCATAAAAACATTTTGTAATCAATTATTGAATATAAGTAATGATTTCTTGTTATGTAAGCTGTTATGAGGAATGTGCTGTTCGCATATTTAATGTTCTAAGGGTAGCTTACTTGTAGTTTTACATCAGAGGAATCTTAATAAAAAAAATCGTAGCAGCTATTGACTTGTTAATACACAGGATGGCTACGACACATAAATTCGCGTTTATAAATCTTTCCTCTTGCCGGAGAGGCACTCTACCGTTTGAGCTACGTAGGCCCATGTTAAATATGAAGGAACATCTTTATGAATATATGCACTATAAAAATCCTGTTGATTTGAAAGTCCGATGAAAAAAATGGCACTTTTTTCATACATCATCTATATAACTCGCCTAGTACTAATATGACTTGAATGTCATGTTTATATCAAAGAGTAGTTTTATTGTAAGGTAATTTTCTTGATTTGAGTATGAGATTGAGTAGCAATAACACATATAGTATCTAACATTCTCAACAGTCTCTACTTCACCTCCTTCGTTTGGCACCAGCGCTTAGGGTCCCCCAGAGACTACGATTCCTTTACTTCTAAATATAAGAAACGACTGTGGAAGCAAAGACGGCAACTTTGACTTGAGACTCTTCTCTTGCCTTAGGGCATCACTACTGCTACGATCGTTTTATCAATAAGGAATTTTTTATGCGTTTAGCTTTTGTGGATGCAAGAACGGCCCCTTCGGGATATGAATACGTGTGAATGTCATTCCGAAAACGCCAGGGGGCTTTTTCTCCATCAACATAGGCGTAGGGTGGCAATTTCAAGGATGTTTGTTTTGTTATTTCTATTAGCTTGAGATTCGACCATAGGGAGACCTTTATCTGTTTACTAAGTATGCGGTGCTGTTCAAGCAGACATTTTGCAAATGGGCTTCGTAAAAAATTGGTTCAACTATTCTAATTCAGATGGAAAATTGCCTCCTTAACACAGTAGTATTACAAATTCAACTGTCTTTTAGTGCGTGTTTGTTTTGATTTATATTTAACCCATTGTTGGACTGTCACAAATAGAAAGAGTTTTATTCGTGAAACTTTTGTGTTAAACACACAATTTTTTATCTGAATGATGGAAGAGTTCCACTAAGTAGGAGTATAAACAATCTACGTGACTAGGTTGGCATGCATCCTTAACCAGCCTCAACTCGTTCTACCACAGCCAACGGTGATTGCTTTTCGTTTGATCTATAATAACTAAATACCGTGTTAGGAACATTCAGTTTTATATGAAAAAACTAATTTCATTCCGATATCTTGTAATATATACTACTTTCAGTTTATATTACGCATTGTCTGAAAGAAAAAAACACACAAAGTTAGGTCAACCTTCACTAAACAAATAATCAGATGAAAGGTACTTTTTTTTGGAGATAATATATTAACTATCATGTTGCGAATTGGCTGCCTGAAAAAATTGTACAGGTTAACTTCCCTTCATCGAGTCATGCTAACTATAGTAACGAAAACACCAAGATAGTATGAAATATATAGAATATCTAACAATAATTTACTATATTTTCCGCTTGCCGCTAATTGAAACCATATTCAATAAATCTTTACTGATGTTTAGTCTGCCTCGATGGCCTTAATCAAAGTACATTTTACATTATTTTGACAATATAATTACATTAATTAAAAAAGAAATAATACACCGCCACACCAGAACCTGTCCAATGAAATAAAATGAAACATACAGCGTGCGATTCCAAGGTAGGAAAGCGCAAACCATAATGAAACCTGGACAAACATTTATGGTGCATCTGTACGTTTGAAGAACTTTGTCTAGATCCTTCCACAAAGCATACTCAACCAAACTGGTCACAGTTTATTGAGGAATTGGAGATAAAATCAACGTCCAACTTTATAAAGCTAGATTATTTGGCCTCCCTCTTAAAATTATTATCCTCTTTGTGTAGGATGGACATTTTACTCTTTCTCTTATTCCTTGTATTGAGTATTATGACAAAAATCGAACTGACCAAAGTCTAAGTCCATGTATGGATTTGCCGACAGTTTTAGATTGAAAAAAACCAGGTGTGTTGAGAAATGGTAAAAAGTGCTGTTTGCGTGAATTAAAAGGTTATGCCACATACTATGAAAAGGGTTTAGTGAGCATACCAAACTCTAGACAGGTGATAATGTGGGCGGAGGTGGTTGATTTTTATGAAGGTTTTCTGCCCGACATTATCTACAGGATCGAGTTGCTGTCCAAAAATAAGATACAATTTTCTAATCATACATTATTTTGAGCCACAGCTATGCGTGTCAACAAATGAGACTCAATATTACATAACTGCATGCGTTTTCAATGTCGTTCCGACATCAACGAAAAGATACTGTATTATTACAACAAATTGTTGCTATTTATGTCAGACTGAATGAATCACTGATTTGATGAGATGGAAGTTCCAATATAACCTGGCGACCCTCAATAATTCGAATCATGCTGAAAGCTCTCTATATTTCCGTATATCACGCTCTATCGAATATAGATATGTATTACGTCCAGCTCCTTGAGAGAAAGCTTTCATATAACTACAGTAGACTGGCTTCTAGGAATGCTTCTATTTCGATTTCGAGTACAGTCATACAGGGCTGATTGAGTTTATACTTGAGATGATTCCTCACTCATCAAAAGATCAGTATTCAATATTTATTTATCAGCTGTGTCTATTCCATGGAACATTGAAATTATTTAAAAAAACTGCCCGTTCATTACATTTATAAATATTTTATTGTTCAGTAAATAGTTATCAGAATTGGTAACCTCAAAAAGACACGTTTTATCCAGAATAAATGGTCCAGAATTCGGTCCAGAACAAACAGTTGTAATTTTGAAGTTAGATCGCCACCTTCTTTTTCAATATTCACAGGCTTCTGTGCATTCTGTGAGAATCTTTCTCTGGAAACAAAAAATGCAAATGTATGTCCGGATAAAATAGTATGAATAGATTAATAATCATAATAAAGGTAGTTCAAAGAGAAAAATGTGGATACCTAGTGGATCTTTCAAATATCAACAAAATGAAAACAATACAATTGTGGGGATAAATCATACCTACTCATCAATTAATTATTCTCAGGTGTGACACTAAAGACAATGGATAAGCCAATATAATTCAATGGTTTCTCTGTAAATATCCCAATTCAACTGTCATTTACATGAATTTTTTGCTACACACAAATTCCATTTTATAGGAGCAAATCTGCTGTATTTAAATATCATTTCCCTCTGTTATAAAATTAAGACAGTGGAAAGAGAAACAGATGCTAAGCTTAGAAATAATTTAACACAAGTACAAGGCTAATATACAATTCGCAATTTAAAGTCCGAGAAAAAGATCCCGCAGTGTGCAAATCTTTTAAGGATTTCAAAAATTCTACCACCTTGCGAAAAAAGAAAGTAATTGTCATAGTAGGCTAACTTGATAGTACTGCCCACGCAGTACTATCAAGTTAGAAATGAGGTTCGGATTGTATTTCTTACCTGTTGACTTAATTGAAATGAATTTAAAACATTTTCAAAATTTTGGAAAACCTTTTCTCATAAACTCGAAAATTCCTTAAATTTTCCAGTTTTCAAAATATACTACGATATCGAGTATTTCTAAAATCATTAAGTATATCAAAAATTATGACAGTCGATTAGAATCTCCCAGTTATTATTCCATATTTACATACAGACCAGGTAGTAGGAGATTCATCTCATTTGCACAATACTTTTCAATCAAATAAATGTAATCTGTTGATATAACATTTCTACATTAAAGTGAACAAATGGTGAGTGTTTCTTGTTGTGAATGATTAATAACCTGAGGTGAGTTGACTTCATCCTAGTTTAACTAGCCTACCTCAGTCATCTCTGACAATATGATACAAACATTTATGATTGATGAACCCTAATAGCCACACATAAACACTGCCTAATCTACGGGCATTATGTATTATCCCTAAGATCTCCCATGAAATCCCTGATAATTGAGCGGATGAAGGACATGTTTTATGCTCCAGGGTACAGAAATACAGAAGGGACAATGCGAGTGGACATATATATTTCTTTTTCTGGATAAGGATTCTTAAAATGTTAGTAAAAATGTAATCAATGATAAAAGTCATCTATCGTATTTTTCAAAATTCTTACCTTGCACACATTCGCATAGTGGCAGGTTTTCTTATACAGAACCTCCAATAATAAAGATTTTGATTCATTAAACAAATAAATTACACAATGTCAAGCATTTAGGCATTTTAGTAAGTATTGAAAAACATATTGAATTGAACATGACTTAAGTTCGCAACTCAATGTTTAACTGAAGTGTACGAGAAGAAGATACACATAATTTGCTGTCTAGATCAGCATTTTTTTCCTTTGTGAAAAAGTTCTTAATATGACAATATTTAATAACTGCAAAAATATTATACTGTTTCATTTTTACAATTTACAATACTGTAGCAACTTTAACAGCTTGTCAAATATGGAACAATATAAGACTACAAAAACAAAACGACATATTTATTCAATATGGTGCATGCATGTTTCGTCTTTAGCCTAGACTTGTCAGTATAGCCTGGCGGTATAACTGAGGGTGGTTTGAATTGAAGGCAGTCCGCGTGTTAGGATCCTTGAACTGGTAAAGTTGCCAATGGGCGGCAATTGGAGATGAGTTGATATCCCATATGTGTTATGTTCAATTTATACCCGTATACGTACTACGTTTAAACGCATTATAATTTTCAGGTGTAATTCCTCTGAATGGAGAGCATTAATGCCGTTAGGGAAAAATTATGATCCTAATGAAAGTCTTCTAGCAGCATTACATCTTGATAGCCATCTTTTCCGATTCAATGCATTACTATCCTTTTTCAGTCCTGCCTTCATCTGTTCACCATTCAGAGGTAGTCAGCTGGAGATAAAACTCCAAATGGGTAATTTATGTAAGGGATTTGCTGAAAAAAGCCACCTTTCTCCCTATTTTCGATCACTGCCGTTTTTTTTGCAGCTGAGTTGCTGGAAGCCCATTTGAACTAATTCTGTTTTAGGTTGAAGAATTCAGATCCCGTCTCAATTGGTTACAAGTATACGGTGATCCTCAAGGTACTTTTAACAATTATAGCTCCAGTGCAATCCAGTGCCAGGACGGAATTAGATGTTGGGGGCGATGGATATTTACAAAGCAATCAATTTACAATATTCCCACTTCACAGTAGGAATATCATATGTATGACTTTGTGAACCATACTCAATGTTTTGGATTCAGCTGGAATATTCTTGAAGCAATAACTAAGTAGTAAATCACAACAACACTCAAGTTATCACAAAGTTGACAAATATATGGTAACCCTTGTACTACAAATAGGCAGGAAGTTACATGCTTCTATCACGTATACTGTAAAGAAACGGAATAGGAAGGCTAAAAATATTTTTGAGCATAAATAGAGTGACTTAATATTTGAAATAAAGTGACCCAATATATGACAAATATTCATAAATATAAATTGGTGAATTACAAAGCTTTTTAGACCTTGTTCTGATACAAACAAAATCGACCAAAGCCTTGTGAAACTTGTACTGAGGGTTTGAAGTAATTTTTATATATGTTTTTTTTTTTAAATTCTCTGTGCCACCAATGAACCGATTTGAAAAAGGGAGCAGCAAAACCATGTCGGTCTCGGAATGTCTCCAAAATAAATGCAACGGATATTGAGATTAGGCAGCTACAAGAGCAAAAACAATCCGAGAGACAAACTGATGGAAATGAGTGACGTAGATTGTGGTGATGTAAACATTATAAAACATCTAAATCACTTATCATCTCAAATTGATGAAATTCTCGACTACAGAACTTCCGTCTACATGCTAATCTAAACACTGATACTATACCTCATTCCAATTTCATTTACGCCGCATCAAAATAAACTTGTCGCGCGTCTATTGGCTTGGTCTGTGTCCAGTAATTTATGGTCTAGTAAAAAATATGATCTTTGATGATCAGGTTGTTTGTTTTGATGCAACCTGAATAGTGGCATTGGGTTTTCTCTAATTTAAATAAGAATTATGATATCTAGACCAACTTTAGTCACTGAAATCACTTGGGAAGTGAATAAAATCTTTCTAGTTACTAGCTGAATACAAATTTATCTATTTCTATATTATCTAACATCAGTCACATAGATGTAGGTTGATATCTGTATAGTTCATTGATCCCTGCAGCCAAAGGTTTGCTTAGAAAAATCCTTATGCTACTCATATCAAACCAAACATATCGTAAGTTTAAGGGTGTGATAGCGACATCAACTCACCTCCAAGTGTCGCCCTCTATGGGGGAAGCCCATTTGCAGCTTACGAAGACAAAGATCCTAACACCTTGACCGCCTTGAAGCGGCAACGACATCAGTCAACAGGGGTGAACTGATTTACAGCGACATCCCTTGTTATTCGTAAATCAGTTTCACCCTTGTTGCCAGGTGTTAGGACCTTTGACTTCGTAAGCGTCCAATGGGCGTCCCCATAGAGGGCGACACTTGGGGATGTATTGATGTTGCTAAAATTTCTTTCCGTTATTTTGAAGGGTTCTTCTGCGTAACTGTATCGGTCTACAATTCGTCGCATTTAAATAAGATCGATACATGCCTCTAGTTTGCACATCCGTACCCTTAAGTGTGAGTAGCAGCGTGTTCCCCAACTCCATATCTCTACGAGGACGTGCAAATCGAAAAGGAATTCCCCAGAGCAACTTCGTTCTCCTTCAGACTGTCTGCATACACACAAAAGAACATCCCCCATTTACAAATTGTCAAAAAATAAAAGGTATCCTTTGCCAGAATAAATGGTACTTCATCCTCGTTCGGTTCCAAAAAAGGCTGTCTACATTCATATTTATAGAGCAGCGAGGAGGCGAGGAAATAGAGATATTCTGGCACGCTTATTACGCCTTGGAAAATGTTCAACGACAAACTGTATCGAAAGTTATAGACGCATTTGGACTTCTGGTAAATGCGTTTCTGAACAGATAGTTTGAACTAGTGCAGACCAAACAGAGCTGTGGTTTCAATTCTATAACGCGAAACTTTTCAAATATATAAAGGTGTAGGTTGGCCGTTATTGCAATAACTGTATTAGACTTCGCTTAATTTAACTAGGTTAGCTGACCAATTTACACTAGCTAGCTCAACATTCTTCCAGCTAAATTTAAAAGCAAACATGTATAGGAAGAGAAGAAGTAAATTGTATATAAGTCGAGTGCATACCCTTCACTGTACCCACCACCAATATGAACATATGGTCTTAGCCTAAACTTCCGTCAGTGCTGCTTAATTTTATGAAGCTTACACAAACTACCATGTCAAATCTCAAAGTAAAACACATCAGCTTTAGTAAGATATAAAGCCATAATAAATCGTGCATCTTTTCACCATTGACAGCAAATGTGTCACTAAATTTGTAAAATGAATTCAAATAATTTTTTTCCAACAAGGTATTGCAAAATTAACGTTTTTTATGAGATGAGACAATCCATTTTTCTCCTGTTCATGCACATTGCTTAGATCAGGATGTATGAATAGGATACAACGGGTACAAAATTCATGTATTCGGTTTATTTATGGCATCAGAAAGTTTGAACATGCTTAATATAAGCTGCAAGAGCTACGGTTTGAGGTCTTTGCTTTATGTTTATTTCATAAATTGATTGTTTCTAAAATTGTAGCATACCTTTATAAGAAAATTTCTTTTAGAGATGATTTACGTGATGTTAACACAAGGAATTGATTTCTAATCTCAGCACTCGTAAAAATATTTTATTAATTTAATACATATAAACTTTACAACTTGATACCAACAAAATATAAGTCGTTCAGTCTTAATAGCTTCAAGAAACATATAAAAAATGTAATGCTTGCCAGAAAATAATATTTGAATATATGACTAGAATAATAACGTTGGATGACAGGTCACCCTAGGCATGTTTATTTCTTTCATGATATTTTTTTTTCTTTTTTTTGGTTCATCCAAGGTCAGTAATCTATCAATCATGTAAATTTAAGATTGGGACGATTATAAAAACTTTATACTTACTCCGATTTTTTTAATACGCCTGAAAATGATTGGAAACTTGAGAAACATAAAAAAGAGCTGGACAAAAATCATGTATGTTTCGATGTCAGCGAATTAAAAAAAGAAAGCAATAGAAAGTAAGTAGTCTCGTGCCCCCACTATATCTCTCAAATTTTCTTGAAATCTGACGCAGCGATTACTGAAACTAAGTGGCTACAAAAAAGCTAGAGACAGATATACTGATAGACCGACAGACCGATATGAGCTTAAGGATTGGCGGTTCGAAGGTAGCTTCCATGAGTAATAATTGCTACGTTAGTTACAGCACTAAAGTGAAACAGAACAAACCACCAAATGATAATATTAACCTAACACCTTGTTAAAGTACCATGTGCGGCCGTTTGTTAATCGTATTTCCTCACTCTCCACTTTTAAATGCCACTGAATGCGCTTAATTCCATAAACGTTTTGCAAAGAACGCAATTTGAATAATGGACGCTAAATTACACACTACCACTCAGAGTTTGTGACACGAAAATGACGCTTTCCAGTGAACTGTGCATGGAAGGTTTACTTTTACGTGTTTTTTTTTATCCTTTATTAATTTTATACGTTCATACAAGATATTTTGGACGTCGGCATACACTGAGCAGATAGGTAGAAAACGTGCATATATTGAATAATAATTAAATTAGCACAACGTTCTATAATGATTCTGTGCTTCTTCGATTCTTCGCGGTTTCTTTCCCTTTGAAACATAATACGTATATATATTGTCGCTTGCCGCTATACAGGATATCACAAAACAGTATCTGGATTAAGAAAATACATAAGCTATACGAGTAAATTGCGGCTTTTTCACAAAATTTTCTAGAAAATAATCAATCATTAGAATTTGAATAATTGGGATAACATTTTCATTCTTCGAAATAGCAAATATATAAACAAAAAAAATGAAACTACAAAAGAATTAATAAACCGATATTTCTTCGGCAATTTAGTTGATTCTACTACAAATTAAAGAATATTTGCATTGGGTATAGCTCTTTATGGCTGTGAGTACTTATGATCAAATGTAGTACATATTGAAAATGTATTTTCTAGTGTAGTCCTTCTATATTGTGACTTTTAATATTTATGTATTGGTTCACACGAGAGCCTGGTTTATTCTGTTGATGTATAGTTGTTTGATAGTAGCTTTGGAAATCATAGCTTGCTGTCCATCCCCCTCCTCATGGTCAGTTGTCTGGTATAGTTTTATTCAAATAACTTCTCAATATAATCTAATATCATTACCAAGTAACCATCCTTCTTAGAAAATGATCATTGTTTCCATGCAGAATTCATCTTTCATACGGAGGTTGTGAAGGTTAACTAATAGTGTATACCGCAAGGGCAGTTCTAGTGTTTGAATGGAAATACTTTTGATGACAATATTTCCATGAAAATGTTGTGAATATTGGACAAAATGTTCAAAATACATTTCAAGAGGTTGAAAGCAAATTCATACATAAATCTCGTATGATTAAATGCAGTAGAAATATCAAACTAGGCAAATAATGTCTGAAGGAGTACGTCTATTACGAATATCTCTGATTCCGAGATTCACCGCCATTCTTGAACTATTGGCAACCTTGCTTGCAGCGGCTCGAGTGTGCTGTGGACAAGGATAGTAGGTACAATACTGATTTATTTGTTTTTTATAGTCTTGACTCCAAGAATAGTGCGTTTTAAAATGGAGAAAACAAAGCAACACTGATGGTAATGATGGTAGCGATGAAGATACCCATATGCCTCTTCCTCGAGTTGTTTCGCAGGAGTGATTGTTTCCTAAAAACGCTTGGTTTTTAAAATATCTGACAAAATTATTCATTTTTTTCCACATTTAACTCTATGTTCATCTGTTTTGTGTTCAATTTTTTTAAATGTATTATTCCATTAAATGTTTAGTTTTCTCATTCAGTTTTAGTTTTAAATTGGTAGGTATTCAATATTTCCAAAATTTCCATATACTCCCAATGGTTATGGAAATATTTCTGGAAATAGTTCACTTAAATATTTTCCTGGAAATATTATTATTAATTTAAAAAATTCACAATCTTCACTTTTCTGATAATTTCCATAATTCGTCATATTTCAAAAACATGTTTCAACTGATTCATCGTTTTTGCTTATCATTTCTTGCCACTGAAACGATATTTGGTCCTTACCATAGCTGTCATTAAGTCAAGTTGTAGTTTATTAAAGTCTCTACAACCTCGGTATAAACTCTTTTTAGTACAACATTACAGTGGTGAGCACAACCTAGTTGATTCCAATTGTTTTATCCTGATTTTTACACGAATTTTCTATAAGTATATTGAATTAACTTTCAATTCATCCGATTCTTTTTGCTGTAAGAAATAAATCATCGATAATATACGTGTATTTCAAAGATGATATTACTATGGAAAATCATTATTAAAACCAAGAAATAAGAAAATGATTACTCAAGATCCTTGAAGCAATATATTTCAGAAATATTCCGTTGGGTCTCGAGATCAAATGTGAAAGTAATGTAAAATGTTCTGAGTTTTCACCAGATCTAGTACTAAGTAGATATTCAGGAACAATCCTTATAGCCTTGAGAGGGCTTATAATGAATAATAAGTGGAAAAATAGTTAGCCGCGGGAATATTTGCCTTGAAGATAAAGCTTTCATCCAGGCACTTTTATGCCAACCAGCTCTAATTAAATTTCAATGGCGCCTTCATAAGATTTCCTGCACTTTTGTTTGACTTATTACACAGAATTATTTTGCAGCCGGCCTCAAGATCTTCTACTTCCACTACCAAACCCTCCAGAGCTGGAGGCAACAGAATATTCTATTTTCATAATTTTGAGATCTGACATAATAAGAATTATATGGCGGGAAATATTTGATTTTGTTTTGTAGAAATAGGATGAAATTAAAAACCTATTTCCGAAATTTTTGACTTCGTGTTTGGTGATGTAGTTTGTAGAGTAAAACTTGTGTAATAAAGTTTCATAAATAAAAATCGTTGATTTCTAACGCGTTTCAATTCACTCTTCAAAAGTCTGACTCCGATTCTTTTAGTTCTCCTGTATTAGCAGATTCCTCAATGTCGGGGCAAAATTATATTTTATTTAGACAATTTTTTACACACTTTTGGAGGCAGAATCTGCTGTATACTAAATGCAACGCATGTTATTCAACAATACCTTGTAGGCATACCTAAACGAATCTATGGGTGTGCAAATTATTTTATATTGTTATCTCCGTTCATTATAATCAATATGATATTTCCTCTTCTCACTTCTGTGGTCAAAATAAATTGAGTTAATACAGATTTGATCTTAATAGATTGTAGATGCTCTTACTTGGTGAAACTCATCCATCGTGTAGATAAAAAGTTGCGTAATTATCACACAGTTTCACAATTAAAACTCTTTCTTTTAGTGACGCGTTTCGATTTTTATTAAAATCATCATCGGACTGTCAGATTTGACTGTTAACAAGGCTACCCAGATTACTTGCCAAATAACTAACTAGTCCTATTATGGATACAAAACAGGAGCTCTCAAAACTAGCATACTATCTATCCAATCTAGTTACTTTTATATTAAATTATGTTTTCATTTGTTGTGTCTGTCTTAGGGGAAATATTTTTTGGCGACTAAACTTACACTAGTGTTAAGGGAAATATATTAGGTTATGGAATGTATCAAGAACAATGAAATACCTTAAGGAATAAAATGCCTTAAAACGTGAAATATCTTAAGAAATAAAGTTGTTTATCACATGAAATATCTTAAGGACATTTTGACGGCGATAGTTAAGGTTTTGTGGGGATTTGTGAAACTGTGTGATAATTGCACAACTGTTTATCTACAGATTTGATCTGTTTTATCTGTGGACAAATAGATGAACAGAGAAGAGTGCCGTGAAATAGTTTCAATACCCCTACCATCAGATTGCATTCCTCCAGATATTTACAGGGATTACTGGCAATGGAAATGTAAATTCCACTCATCCTTGATAACCAGAGGCATTCATCATAATCTCATCATAAAAATTTTTGCTCGCCTCCGCCAGGCATTCCCTTAAGCCGGAACTTGTCTGTTGCGGAAATTGGCATTCGGATGCATGTGTATACAGTGTGGATTCATACTACCTATGAGCTTCTATATGACGATCTATACGCCAGCCCTCTCCAACAGAGCCGGTCATCAGACGGTGCCAATGTCTACTTGCTTGGAGATCTGGAGCAAATTACTACAGATACATATTATCGACGTGATGTTAGATAGAAAAACATCAAGGTTTCTAGTTCCAGCTGTCACTTTAAAAATATGTATCCAGATGCACCACTTTACCAAGTCATACTTCGTTTATGCGAAACATGTATTTCGTACCTAACACATAAATAACGGCATTTATATACAATATCAATACCTAATAATGTAGGATTCTATTATGTGAAAAAATAAATACCTTCTTTCCAAATTCATGGTATTGGTACTTTCTCTTATTTCTCGGCGAAATATACACCAACTACAAGTCACTGTGATGAGAACGTGCTAGTGGCTGCTGATGGTAATAAATTAAAACTAAGTTATTGCACCTCACAATGACTAATTCAAACCTAAGCCATTAACAGAAATAGTCAACTCATGTTACATGTTTTATATGGCTGTTTGACATAAAATCTCCAAATATTCTCTCAACACAACAGCCTATCGTCCAATATATTTCACAACTTGAGACTGACCATGTTGGTTGGATTAGCAGAATGAAAATAAAATTACCCTAATCAGTTGGAGCAACCTGGGTCAAAATGAAGTGGCAATGTTCGACTGTTGTCGGTGGAAATCGAACACAAGACACCGAACAACAGTTAAGCTGAAGAAAACCTTAGTTTACAGTTCTGATCGTCATTGCACCACCCTATAAATTTGCCCGTATGTCCCGTAATGGACGAAGTTCCCTCTATTCCCATTAGGACGTTTTCATTTTCAGCCTGACCGCATAAGCCTCTCGGACAACTGCATATCTGATAAAACCTCCGAGGCTGATGGCCAAACCGCCACGTGCGCATTGCCTTTAGATTGCAATTTACAAGCCAACTAATTTAAGCTATCATCTGTCCTTTACTAGGATCCTTTCGGTATGGAAAAGCAACGCGATTCTACCAGTCTACGTGGTATGAGTATTCCGATCAACTACGCGATACGAGGGTCACGCTGAAAGTCTTTAGATACTCTATCTATACAAATTTAAACAAGTTTGAGCAAGCAGCGATGTTGTCTAAGGTTGTAAGCGCTCACACGCAAAGGCAGCGTTTGGATCGTTCAGTAGTTGCCTTGCCACGGTCTCGAATGCATCTGAGTGTTGGCCAAATTTTAACGTGAAAATGTAACCGGGTAGTCGCGATTTTCGAGCCATGACTTTGTATGGCTATAAAAAGGGACTAAAACAAGCGGAATGTCACGACAGTTTAGTGAGTTGCTTTGGGGACGCTGCCAATTCTAGGGCTACAGTCTTTAATTGGTTTGCTGAGTTTAAAAGGGGCCGGGTCTCACTCGATGATGAACCTCGCACAGGCCGACCGCCCACTGCTGTTACACAGGAACTGTAGAAGCTGTGCAAAATATGTTAAAAAAAGATCGACACTGAGATTGAGGCTTCTCTGTGGATTGGATCGGCAGCGGTCCGAACAATCATTTATGATCACCTTCGCCTAAGGAAGCGGTGTTTCAGATGGGTGCCACATTTGTTGACCAGTGAGCAAAAAGTAACAAGAGTTGATTGGGCTAAGTTTATGCTTGAAAAATTTGATAATGGGCACAGTAAAAACACTTTTAATATCGTAACCGACGACGAAACATGGTTATATCATTATGATCCCGAAACTAAGCAGCAGTCATTAGTTTGGTGCTTTGAAAGTGAGCTGCCTCCAACGAAAATTCGTCGTTCCAAGAGTGTTGGAAAGGAAATAGTCGCATCTTTTTTTTTCTAAAAGTCGATACATCACGACAGTAGCCTTGGAAAATCAAAGGACAGTTACTTCTGAATGGTATATAATCAAATGTGTTCCTGTAGTCTTCCAAGAACTATGAAAGAGCCTTCCAAAGACTGGCCTCACTCACCTTATTCTCTGGACCTTCGTGCGACTTCTTCTTATTCCCTAAAATCGAAGAAGAGTTACGAGGTCGCCATTTTTCCACCGATGAAGAGGCAATCGCTGCATTTGAGGAGGAAATTAGCAACCTTGCAAAAGGTCGAACTTCCAACACCTCGAACGCACCTCTTCCAAAAGTCGTCCATTTGGAGAACCTTGGCGTTGAGGAATGGCCTGCTATGATATATATATACATTACAGTCCATTATGTAAAAAATTAATAAGCTTGTCAGTATTGCAGCTCTTGAATGCCTTACTGAATAGATAGAATTCAACATAAAATGTTTCAATAATATATAGGCTTTGCGATAGGATATCTATAAAAAAATACCAATGAGAACAAACTGCGAATTCAGAACAACAACAGAATCAACATTAATTTTTCAACAACTAAATTACTTGAGACATTTATAAAATAAATAACTAATTTTCAGTCTCCCTGATTGTCTTTATTATTTTTGCTCGTCTTTTACCTTCAACTCTCTCTTTTATTTTTTCTTTCCATTCTCAATGTCTTTTTTTATAATTTTCCAGTTCAGACAGAGTCCACAAACCGACCGACTGATCCGTGGACAAAATGTCCCAGGGACCAACACGGCGATACATAATGGATAGTATCTTGCTATGTATGAGTAATGAAGCAAGGTCTTCAGCAATTAATCAAGTTCAAATAGGAATGAGAAGATACAATGCAAATATTCACTTCAACAATTCATAAGATGCCATTTATAGATCGGTCGTGAATCAATACAAGTATGCAGGGCACAGGGCTATTATAATATGTGGAAATGCAATCCATTACACTTATAATGTAAATATAAACTTAAAGATCATGACGGTATTTTTCAAGTATGAGAATAAAATGAAGAATCTTTCCTTGATGTATGTATCTAAGAGTGTTTTTTCTAATTTGGCCAAATAAAATCCGTCACTGACAGAGCCGTCTGAAGATTCTAAACCCTTGCCACTAGGTGGCAGCCCTAGACGCGAGTTACTTAAAGGTAGACATTCAGAGGGATATTGAGCGCCGTGAAGTCAATTTAACAACCTTGGATCCATGTATCATGGAGGTAATGTAGTCTAATGGCTTAACGGGACAGCTCATATTCTGGATGTTGGTTCGAGTCACGCCACTACCAGATTATTTTTACTTATTCTTCTAATCACATATTTGCATCAAGTCATCTCCAAGTGTCGCTCTTTATGGGGACGCCAATTGGCAACTCACTAAATCATCTGTCAACAAAAGTAAGATGATTTACGATTAGAAGCTGACAACTGATATGTGGTTGAGACAAGATAACGGTACATCGTAAATAGTGTTTACGAAGAACAAGGGATGTCGCTGTAAATCAGTTCACCCTTGTTGACAGTAAGGGATATCTGTTGCCGCTTCAAGGCAGTACAGGTACTAGGACCGTTGACTTCGTAAGTTGCCAATAGGCGTCCCCATAGAGGGCGCCACTTGGAAGTGAGTTGATGTTGCTATCACACCCCTGACTGGGTTGCTTATATACCAACCGATTGCTCTCTACATTCAGATCGCCAGGCTATACTGACGAGTCTAGGCTAAAGACGAAACATGCATGTCTATAGCAGGTCTGATGCATAGTGGAGAGCATACACTTACATATTTGCATTTATACGATAAATATAATTCGATTATTTGTTTAATAGGAAAAAAATCGTCTATCTGTTCGGCATCTTTGTCAACATATAGTGTAAAGTGTAACCGTTTCACTAATGAGCTACAAAAGCGTTTTCTACATGGCAATTCCTAATTACTTTTATGTCTTTAATTATGAGTGATTACTACTCACTTTGGTGAGTTCTGTATTACGACGGCAAGACAGCCTAAATGCCGCAAAGGAAGTGAAGATAGAATTACGACTCAGTCACATAAAGTGACCTTCATGAAGCCTGTCCGACTCATCTAATATCTTGAAAGCTTTTGCCTGTTCTCTTCGCATAACTGGCTCATCGAACGCAGAATAATCATCCATCCACCTTCTAGAAAAACTGAGAGCAGACCCGCCAGTAACGCAGACTATTCATAACTTAATTGTGACCTGTTAAGTGCTTAATTACGAAAAGTCGGCTGAAGATAGCGTCGCCTTAACGCCTACGCTATGGAGGTTTTATGAGAGGAATTACCGGGGCACAGGACCGTAATATAAATTAATTTTTAGGTTCTCTAAGATATTGCATGACCTTCTATAGGGTGATTCTATGTTTTCTAGCAGTATTTCTGTATATACACACGATGACGGAATTTTTGCTTTTTTAATATAAAATGAAAAGTATGATGTGAGATCTAGCTTTGCTTCATTATACATTGCTAATCATTGATCAATTAAACTATTGTGTAGAGTTGCGTTGCATGAAACTATTGGAGACGAAGTAGTTCCACCAAGGAAAAGCATATATAATCTCGTATGCTTAACTGAAATAATTTTGAGCCTACGAAACTAATTCAGAAAACAATTAAGGAGATTTACGTATTTTAATATAATAATAATGATGTTCCATTCTATCTTAAAAACAATAGACTGGAGCTCCCTTTTCACACTAGCAAAATACAAACTAATTCATAGCATATCGAAGCAATTTATAGTTTTTTATGTAGATTGTAGATGCTCTTACGAAACGATTCCATCATGCAGATAAAAAGATTGGGTATTTAACACACAGTTTCATAAATAAAACTATTTTTCTATCAGTGACGCATCTCGATTTATATTTAAATCATAGTCGAACTGTCAGATTTGACTGCTAACAAGGCTACCCAGATTACTTCCCAACTAACTGATTAGATCCTATCATTGATACAAAACTAGAGCTCTCAAATCTAGCATTCTATATATACTGTCTAGCTATTTTTCTATTAAACTACTTTTGTATATTTTTTTGTAGAGGTTTCCCTTGACACTAGTGTAAATGCAGTCGCCAAAAAATATTTCCCCTAAGACAGATACAAGAAAGGAAAAAATATTTTTTTTGAAAATCACCTAGACAGGGTAAATAGAGATTTGAGAGTTCTAGTTTTATATTGATAATAGGATCTAGTTAGCTAGTTGGCAAGTAATCTGGGTAGCATTTGTTAAAAGTCAAATGTGACAGTTCGGCGATTATTTAATTATAAATCGAGACGCGTCACTGATAGAAAAAAGTTTTCTGTGTGAAACTGTGTGTTAATTACACAATCATTTTATCTGAATGTATAGTTTATTCAACTTTCTTCAATAAACGGTAATACGGGTCACATTTATACATACATACATTTACATATTCAATGGGATTCGGATCTCTCTGTCTATACATTTACGTATTTGCTACAGAAGATACTCAGTAATTATCACAAGATTCTCAGCCGAACATCATATTTTCAAACTGATACAATTGCGCGGGAAGCTTGGAGCTATCCTACTTGACGACATTTTTCTTATCGGGTTGTCATTATATTTACTTTTATTCGCACCGATGTATCTTTTATTGACATTCAACGTCAGAATGATGGAAGTTCACCCTCATTCGCAAACAGAAAGTTACAAAAAGTTATTACCAGTTTAGGTAGGGAGAAGTAGAAGTTTTAACTCGATAAATCACGCTGTTTGGTCCGTCAGTTTCCTGAAAAAAACTTCTCCTACCCCATTATGGAAATTATTAGGTTCGAGTTCATATATCTGGAAACGGAAGCGAATTCATCTTCCTGAAGGTCCGTGCTTTTCCACCGCATAATCGCATTATTTTTTTCTATTACTGGCTTACAGTGAATAGTGCAATAAAGTTGGATTCGCACAGCTTAAAAATCTATTTTTGAAAGTTATAAATTCCTATTGGTTACTGTTGCCATGTCAAAAAATGAAAAATCCGTAGGCTAAAATTGAAATAAGTTGCCCCAGTTATTGGTTTTGGAGATGTGTGAAGTGTGAATATACATTTTATTAAGGTATTTACCACTACGTTAGTCAACTATTGTATATGAAAGCTTGAGAACACAATCAAGAAAACAGCTGCTCATGGCATTACAAAGGTGGCTGGGTCTATTCTATAGATTATGCTATCGTAAATGTTTTACCGAGCTCTCTGGTATAACATGAAGAGTGATCAGTACAGCAAACAGTTGAGACACCGAACGGGTGTATCATCACTAGATGGAACCTGCAACTCTGCCAACGAGCTCTTCCAAATTTAACAATTTGTAGAAGTCAATGTGAATAGACATTTAGCATTTTTGTATGGCGATATGGTTTCTAGAAGAAATTATTTATGAAAGACAAATAATAATTTCTGCTCATCTCCAAGTGTCGCCCTCTATGAGGACGCCGATTGGCGACTTACGAAGTCAAAGGTCCCAACACCTGGACTGCCTTGAAGCGGCAACAGATGTCCCTTACGACATCTGTCAACAAGGGTGAACTGATTTACAGCGCCATCTTTTGTTCTTCGTAAACACTATTCACGATGTACTGTTATTTCGGCTAATTCATATCAGAAGCTGACAACTGATATTTTGTGTATGCTCTCCACTATGCATCATCTCTATAGATGAGTTGCTGTTGCACACCTTTGACTGGGTTACGTATTCGTATCCGATTGCTTTCTACAGCTAAACCGCCAGGTTATACTGACGATTCTAGGCTAAAGACGAAACATGCATCTCTATAGCAGGTCTGATGCATAGTGGAGAGCATATACTTAATAATTTCTGGTTACATAAATAGTTTAAAAATGCGTTTCACAACTCACGGAAACAAATGCTTGATCTTATTGTATTGCTCAAATTCTCCACACATTTGTTTCCCATAATTTGTTGGTAAAACTGTGGAACCACTATATAATTTCCATAATAACGTGTATGGTATATATTAATTCGTCAAATAAAATTTGCTATGAAAATCAGTGGCATTTTCACTCTATTATTTTTCAAAGTGGATCAGGTAGATATCATACAAAGAAAAAAATCGTATTATCATGTTTATTACATTGAAGTTTTATAGTTTTAAGAACACTTATTATACTGACTTCACATAGATAGAACATTATCTGTGTGTAACAGTACAGAACCTACCTAAACAATGCTTCAGTTTCATTGTGATGCAGTGTTTAAGTATATAGTGTAAATTGAGATTTAACTTGTGTTGGTTTATTTGCCTCTTAAATCATCTACTTTCATTTATAAAGGCTCATGACACTATAATGTGGAGGATTACAATGTGAAAGAGTAATGAGATGACCTATAGCTGTATCGTGATATGTAATCAACATGCCCACTAAAACAAACCAAAACAAATTAATGAATCGATACAACTTTACTAACACTTTTCCTATACTTGTCCCGTTCTATAAACGTAATCCTTAGCAATACCAGATCAAAGAAGAATATAAACGCAACTGTGTGTATGAAAAAGACTACTAAATACTAAATTTAGTTTCAAAATAACATCTTTTTCAGTCTAATAGAACCAGACTAAGAAGCTACGATAAGAGTTTTAATGCAATTATAATTCCGAACGGACTAAAATGGACTGTGCCGGCCAAAAATAGTAGTTAATTTTGCCATTTTAAACTTTTCCGTCAGCAGAGTTTTTATTACGTTATGTTCAATCTCACATCTTTTATTATGGCTTTATTTCAGTATTATTCCTATTTTATCTCTTGGCACCAGAGAGAAAGCACTGTATTCATAAAAAATTCATGATACCCAACGTATTGGAAACTTTATATGCAGTCGGTCTGTCAATCTGTCTGTGATCAACTTTTACATAGAAATTTATATTTTGCAGAGATATGATAAAGACAGAGATTCTGATAAATATTGAGAAGGGTTTATCAATTTCCGCCGAACCGTGCAATAACAGCTATATGGATCAGTTCCGTGAAAAATTGAATGATTTGATCAAATCATTGTTAATTGTATCAATGAACAAATAAAAATGAACATGTTAGGATCTGCACAATATCATGTCGTGTTTCTTAGGTGTTCCGCTGTCTGAGTTGAAAATGAAGCAAGATCAAAGGTACTCATAGAAAAAAAAAACTCCAAAACAATAATATATGTGGTAAATTACAGCTCAGCCATTTGTACTAAAGCTAGTTAAAAGTTTATTAAATATAATACGAAAAACTATTTATATCAACTGACCATTTCTAGTAGCGCTTTCCAAACTTCAACCATAGAAAGCTATTCGAATGAGTCAACCCTGAGCAATTAAAAAAAGGGAGGTTGAAAGCATTGCTGGAATGAGTGGAGTGAGTTTTTGCACAGTTATGGACTTATGAAACCTCGTGACATTGCACAACGGAGATACATACGCTCGACTCAATGGTCAGAGAATTACTGGCATGGGTTAAGCCTTATCCAGATCATGTGCAGTTTGAGTGGTCTCTGCAATTGATTGAAACTATTATGATTGGTCCAAAAGTGCGCGATGATCAGGATGCTAAAGTTCATTGTTATATGTTTTACATTTTATTGGGTATATTCGTGATTCCATTACACCCATTTACTTCCATCTGAATGTCGATGGTAAAACATACCACGCCGTTGGTAATTCTTCAAACTAACCCCATATTCTCATATCATCTCAAATTCCTAATATATCTCGTTGGCAAACGTGAGCAAAAAAGTTTTGGAACTTCATATGATAAGTTGTTTTGTTTGTGCTGGAGAGATGGAAATTTCACTTTACACAATAACATGATAAATACTCTGTAATCTGCTAAATAAATCTTGTAAACATCTAAATTTCATATAACATATTTAAAAAATAGCATAGTGGGGAAAAAGTGACGTTTTTTTGAATTATCGATGACAAAATTGATAGTTTTGAAATGTGCTTTTCACGACAAATTACACATACTCACGGATTTCAGTAATGTTATTACTCAAGTATTACGTTTTATTCAACAATTATTCGCAATTTTGAGTTGTTATGATAAAGTTATTATATTTTCATGATGCTCATGTTGCTTGTTACAGTCCTGTTCCAATTTAAATTTTTAATTGTACTCGGCGTATCCATCCTCATTTCTCGGAGTCCGTGAAAAAATAATAGGCGTGCTGAAAAGGTACATTCGAATGGTCAGTGTGTTTTTTGTGAGTGGTATTGTGTTACATTTGGAAAATGGAGAGCGGGTAAGGCGAATTATTGAAAACGCAGGCGTAGCAGCGTCAAAAGTTAAAAAACGGTGTCAGTTTAACGGATGAGCTCAGCGCAGAAGTTTTTCATCCAGGGAAGATTTGGTTGTTGGATATTTATTTATTATATTACTGTTCTCCCTCCGAAATATGAGATTCAGGAAATGTTGTATTCCAGAAACCCCTCAGTTGTCCCCTGCATCTCACAATTGTATCGTTTATATGGTGGTTATAGGTCATATTAAGAGATGTTTATCTTTATTTTCTTTTGAAGATAGCCTTACTCAAAGACAGATAGCCTGTCGCGCTTCATAAGCGCTGTGAGGAGATAAATGTCTATTCACATTGACCTTAAAATGCTGTAGATTGTAACCATTTGTGAACAAAGTCCCCGGTAGATCATTCTACAACGCCGAGGTTCTCCAAAAGAAGGAATTTTAGAAGAGGCTTGTTCTTGGCGTTATAAGCTCAACCTGGTGAAGATGCGCTGCTTTAGATCCTCTAGTCTTTGCTGTACTGGCAACTTTTGGACATTAAGTCTTAATACCCTTCATTCATGTAGTTCGGCTATCTTTAAAAACTCCACGCATTTGAGAATTATTGTGATTGTCAGACTTTCCGAATTTGGGTTATGTTTTTGAATGCTTTATGATTACGAAAAGTCATCAATTTTTGTCTGCCTGTTGGTATTTTTGTCGCATAACATTGGATTAGCAAAAAAGGGAAAATAATAAAATATCCCCAACATTTTTGTATGTATTCCGAGTTACCGATTATTTTTGAGTGGGTAATTTTTTTGTACTGATCGACAATTCTCAAAAGTTCAGAATTTTGGTCACTTTTTCATGTTCTTGATCATTGTAGGGCATGCTAAAAATTTTCGCATGATAAAGAGTCTACGTTCTTCGATACCAGAGATTCTAAGACTTCCCAATCTCCTTAGCTACTAGCCATGTTTTTCTAGTTGGTTAGACCCCTGCTTAGCTAATACTACATTTTTTGGAAATCCATCAGTTTCAAATGTGCTTTCGACTTATTAGTAACTATTGGAATGAGTTAAATGTGGAACGAAACAGCAGTAAAAAACCACACATTAAGTTTTATACATTTATTCATGAAATTCAAATCGAACCAATCCAAAATAAAATTCAGTGTGAATTACATAGAATTAATAAGCTTGATGCTTTGATAATTATTCCTTAATATTACCATCAATTTTGTGAGGCTTAAACTTAGAATCCTCTGTTTAGTGATAAATAGTTTGTTTCTTTGGCTACCGAGCTGAAACTTCTTTCCATTAGGTATAATGACGGAAGAGCGACTAAAAATATTTTCATGATAGTTCGTAATACTGAATAAGTGACATATATATCTTTTTGAAACCATGGCTGAACTATAACCTCATCATTAGTGCTTATTCTGCTTAGCCTCTCTTTCAAAACGACATCCGTTTCAATATATGGATCGATATGGAAAGATAAATTCATAACTGGATTGTATAGAATAGAAAATTAGCCGATATGGTATCAAAATTAATTAATTCTGTTGGATTCAGTATCATTCTTTATGTTTTCAGACTCGTTGCAAGTTACATGAAAGACCCACCGCCCATTGGGGAATTTTGGTGGAAGCCTAAAACAAAACGCCAAAGAAACATAACTATGGCTATTACAGTCTTTATTTTTTTGAGCCTGGCTGTTATTTTATTCTACTTTGCATTTGCTGGTGAGTGTTCAAATATATATTTTTATAGCACATCTTATATATGACAAATGCCATAACCTCCTGCAATTCCATACGGCTTTATAATAACGACCTTTGACTTTGTGTCCAAATAAACAATTTTTAACTAAACGATAGGAGAACTTCACTGAGTGAGAGCATTCAAAATCTTCATGAAAAAGACTGCCGAGGCAGCAGAAACATCAATAAAGGTATGTCAGTGAATCGTAGTGGTTTCAATCAGCGGCCAGTAGAAAATATAATGAGTCATCATCATCTGGCAACAATAAACATTAAAATATGTGATCTGTAAATAAACATAATAAACTTTCTAAAAATTTTACTTTAGCCGAGTTCATATTCACATTGATTTGGGTGCATTCAATATCAATTTGCAGCAATTTGATTGGTTTTCATTTTACAGTTAGGTTCAACCAATGTAACACAGTTATTTGCAAAGAAGTAGCAACCGAGATTATCAAACATATTGACAGATATGTGGACCCTTGTCATGACTTCTATAGATTTGCTTGTGGAAACTTCATTCGGAATGTTGATGTGAGAGATCGCGGACTTTCCATTGAAGAATATGCTAGAGAAGAAACAAGACTCAAAATAAGGCAAGTACATATGAGACGTTATCTCAAAGTTTTCATGATTGAAAGGGTTTGTCTTCAAATTTAATGTGAACCTATTGTAAACTTAGATGATATTATATATCACCTATAGTCTTATTTTGCTTTTCGGTATTATTGATTGAAATTGTATGAGCCTTAACTCTCTGACCACTTGAACATACCTCAATTATGCCTTAAATCACGCAGATAGGTATATAAAAACATGGCAAAATAATATTGAATATTATATGTCCTTTGTTTTGCAAATGATGCGAAAACTATATACCTTTTACATCTAGGTACGAAATCAATGATATAACACATATCGTATAATTATTAAAATCGTTCCAAGTCTATAACAATAAATTGGACCCCCCTTGAATCATCTTGTCATGAATCGAAAATGGAAGAAAAATTAAAACTTCCAGGAAACTCCAACAGGACTGGCGCCTGCCCTTCAAAAACATTTGTGTTCCAGTGCCCTAAAAAAAGCTGTCACCTCTTCATGTAATTGCTTTCCATTAAAGACCCCAACTGATTTCTGAATTTCAATTTAGGGGCAATAAAGAGATCTCTATTCTCCCTCCACCCCCATATTCGCAATTGTCCTTCGAGGAGCATCGATTTTGCCATATCATTGCTTTGTTTGGTTGTAAGCAACAGCTTTTTTCGACTTTGGTCCAAAAAATGTATGGAAATCGATACCGGTGATGCGTTAAGGTATGATTACACGGAGTGATTTTTCATTGGAAGCTATGTAGTTTTTTACCACGTCGCTGTCGTCTTATGGGTAGGGAATCTAGATGTACAAAAAGGGTGAGAATAAAATAAGTTCATTTTGTCTCCAAGTTTCGCGACAAGTGGCGATATCCATTTGAGTATTTGCGAATTCAAATGGTCCTAACATTTGAACTCTGCCTAATAGTAGATTGAGTCAAATTTATCTATACGATCAAGTGCTCAGAGTATTTAAAACAAGTTTTGAAGAACTAATTTCAAATATTTGGAAAATTACGTGGAGAACTTTGATCATACTTAGTAAATATGCGGTACGTGTAACGAAAAACCAGAGGCGTACCTGAGAAAAGTTTAAAATACGTCGTTATAGTTCAACAAAACCGTCTCTCAAACCAATGAATAATAAATGAATAAGAAATCATTTTAAATCAACATTAAACTCACAGTAGAACATCTACTTCCACTGCGGCGCATTTATGTTTGAATGATTCATTCAAATCCTGCTAATTCCAAGCAGTCATTTTTTGTGGATATCATTGAGTCTTGCGTGGTTTGACGAAACTTCAGCAGAGGGTTGCTATTTTCAGCCAATTCACAATGTGCATGTATGTGTTTATAACAATAGCAATGTACATACGCAATTTATGGGTAGTATGTAATATAGTTCCAACAGCTAATAGAAAATGACATATAGAGTGACCCATTTGAAAGCGGGCCATCCCGCTTATTTATAAAGTGATTTTGACGATGTGGAGGAGCGATAGGTGTATTTTGGAGCCAGATGTTTCCAGGTTTTTAAAATTCAAGGCCTACTAGATCACATTTAGAGGCTGAAAAATCCCGAATCCATATTAGCGATTATTATGGAAAAAACCCGCGTACGCCACTGAAATCACTACTCGCATAAGACAATATAGTATTCAATTTAGATGTCTTTTTATCTGTAACTTTAGTAATTGCAAAGCCTACTATTAGGAATCTTGTTGATCCCTGTGTATCTGTATCATTAGAGCATGCTTAAATGAGGCTAAGATTGCCACTATTAAGAATAACTGTGGAATCGACATTTATTAATATTTTTCCATGAAACTTGGTACAGATCTATTTCAGAGGACGTAAACGCAGATTTAAATAAAAATCGCTAACATGTATTCGAGATTTTTGAGCCTCTGAATGTGAGGACTAGGTTTCTATAAAAAGTGGATGCCGCTTGGCTCCAAAATACACCTTTCCCCCTCTACATTTAAAAAAATCGCGCTATAAATAAATGAGGGTGAGGGTGGCCCGCTTTCAAATGGGTCACTCTGTATGTATATATTCGTTAAATGAGGGCAAATATAGAATATGCGTCATCAAATATTCAATACCAATTTTCTCGGGAGCTTGAGGGTGAGCACATTTGAGTTCTAGAGTATGTAGACCTGATTTACTGGCTCCAGCAATTTCTAGAGTCCCAGTAAAATTAAAATTGACATATAAACGTCTAATGCAAGTTTTATCCACAAATGCATGGATGAAGAATGTGGACAGGCTTCTAAATTGTGGTTGTTGCAATCTTTCGTGATACCATAGAAGAGAGAAGTTAAGCGTAACATCTCAATGTAACTCATTAAATATCCGTTAATGTAACAAAACGAAAATCGTATCATCTGTAAATGACTTCAGACTATAGCAAGTCCATTAGGGAGAAACGAGGTTCTGTAATCTTTTGTAAAAAACGTCCTTTGCGATTAATTCCCCTACTTGCCATGGAAAGGCCAATCGACTGCACGTAACGTTCTTTTAGGGCCAAATGGAGATTTGAGTTTCTGATTTAGCGCCTGACGTCGATCGTTTGTTTTGTTTCTCTTTGCGCCCCCTTTGCATTGTTCAACGCATTGAATGATTATTGGCTGCTTTTCCTATCCAAATACTGAAACCTGAAGATGCTATACTACCGAATCTAATCGTTGGAACCGGTCTACATTCTTGCCCTAAAAGGGCGTTGAATTGATGTTGGTTCAAATTATGTTTTTTACTGGAGGTAATTTTGATTCATGATTTATTCTTTCATATGTTTTCTCTGTTAAAGGCTGCCTAGACAGCTGAAACGTTAGCGAAGCTATTTATTTAGTCAATTGCGTGTGGTTACAATTCGGTGTCAGTAGAAAATATCAAATTAACCAGGGGGAAATATTTTCAAAGCTATATTAATCAAGTTTGATACTGTTATTCATTATTTACTACTACCGATCCAATTTTTGGAAGGGGCTCTAAAAGTATATTTTTTAGGTGTGCACCAGAGTTCCCTAAGAGATTTCTAATGTAATTCTTATCGAAATAGTTCACTGATCCAAAGGTTTCTTTGTTCAAAGTACAAAATCTCCGAGATCATAGAAAGTAACTTTTCGAATCATGAATATGGCCAACAAGTGCTGAACAAATGACAGACTGACAGAGAGAACGGGGTTAATTAGTTGATTGGCTTGATAAAACAATCTGTAGAGCACATGAACTAGTCAGGTATAGTTAGTAGTTTACTATAACGATTTCAGGACCCTGTTAGAAGAGGACCTATCATCAGACGATCCAAAACTATTGACTTTAGCGAAGAAGTTGTACCGTTCCTGCATGGATGAAAATACTATTGAAGCCCAAGGTACAAAAGAGATTTTTCAAATATTCAAATATATTGGCGGATGGCCGGCAGTTGAAAGGGGGCCTTGGCTGGAAGAAAACTACAACTGGGTAGAAGCTATACATCGACTCAGAAAGTTAGGAATAGACTTTGATGTCTTTTTTAGAATTTCTGTTGAGAAGGACCGACACAACGACATGAAATATATTTTAGGTGTGAGTAGAATTTACCTCATAGCAATGTTACTTATCGTATTACTGTGGATATTAGGAAGTAGTCACTTATGTAGGACTCTTCCTCATAGAATTTTCTGTTAAATCTAATTAAATTGAATAAAAAATATAATAACTTCAGTTGATGATGAAGTATAAAAACCTCGCAACAATCAAAATATTGTATATACTTTTATACTATCTATATAATGGAGAAAATTTAATATCAAGGTATTATAAGAACATGGTATTCTGTTCCTAATGAAATCCATATGAATAAAACGAAAAAGAACGAGAAATGCGAGGAAAAATGGTAATATAAAATATGCCTCAAAACGATTTCTCCAAAAACGGAAAATAGACCTTAATGGAAAATATCTCGAGTAGCAATTTATCATATAATGGTTGCACAGGTTTTAAATTTTTTCGTGCTTTAGCTTTTCAAAAACATTCCCGATAATAAAGTTCATTGAAAGAGCTATCTATATATTTTTTGACTGTGCCCCAAAATTATAAGAACGATGGAGAAAATTTTGACCCTTTACTCTTTACTCCCTAAAAATGATCGGGAACTTGAGGAACATGAAAGTAGGAAGTTGGTCCTCTAATGATGCATCGATTATCGAAAATAACCTGACAAGATGTTTCAAATATAATGTCAAAAAGGAGTATTTCTGTCAATGTAACTTCCAAAACTTCTATTCTATTGTTGTCGTTTTACTTGGATCAGAATTTGAACCTCAAGCGTTGAAAGCAAAACTTTTCTATAGTCTCCTGCATCGGAAGCATTTATTGAAGTTTTAGTCTTAAATGAAAGAATGAATCTCGAAGTCAAACTGACACAACTTTTTTCCATGATAACATAGCTTTGTTATTACTAACATCTTATGTAGTCTGACTATAGGCCAAACAAAGTGCGAGGAAAATGGGTGTTATAACAACTATAGGGCTCTGATTGAGACATTACATGTTAGGTGATAATCAAATCTAACCTCAAATGTCCTGAATATTATTAACAAATTAATAACTGACTATAATTTTAGATCCACGATATGTCATACAGTCCATCTGAGTTGAGTCAAGGCGATAGGAAACTCTACTTGAACTACATGGTTGACGTGGCCACAATGTTTGGAGCCAATCGCTACACGGCCACACAACATTCTGAAGAAGTGTTAAATTTGTTTCTGGTATTAGCAAGTGTAAGTAATGTGTAATTGCAAGCGAAGGTACAAGAGTACTCAGATCACAAGTACATACATCAAGTTATCTTGCTTTGAGATCACAACTACTTTAAATGGAGCTGTTTAATCTAACATGCAGTGAGGATTAGTGGGATCAAAAGTTTATAGGTGATAGAACGTATTTTATTATCGTAAATAAATGATCAGTTTCCTCGCATGCTTCCGAAAACGGAGTTTTCTTATTTTTTCTTTCACTTCCCACGCATAAGCAAGTGGAACATTGTAATCTCAAACATATTTGGACTTGGAATAACAGGTTTTTTTAGATATTTATGACGTCTACATCGCTATAATTTATGTTAACAATTTTTGTCAGTCTGCCTGTCCCTACCAACGATTTTGATGAAATCTGTAGAGGGACATGATGTGGCACGTAGCAGGATCTGTCAACTAATATTTTGAGGGAGAGGGAGGGCGACACTTGGAGAAGAGTTGATGTTGCTATCACACCCTTGACTGGGTTACGTATAGGCACCCGATTGCTCTCTAGAGTTAGACCGCCAGGTCATAATGACGAGTTCAAGCTAAAGATGAAACATGCATGTCTATAGTAGGTCTGATGCATACTGGAGAGCATACACTCACTACTTTTTGAGTTATAGTTAGGCCCAAGGGTTACCTCACAGGCGATAAACGAAAAACAGGCAGACAAACAGACTGAAGCAAATGAGTCACATGATTCTTAGTGATATATACGTCATGAGTTTCACATTGTTGGGCTATGTTTCTGTTTCTTTCTGATGTAGCGGTGTATTGTGTCCCTTGATTTGAATTTATCACCATGGGAAATACATGCAAGGTCTTATTCAAAAACAATAAATGACACTAAATATAATATTATATTATAGATATCAAAAAGCTCTGCAAAGAACAATCGAACAAATATGTACGAGAAGTTCTCCATATCAGAACTACAATATCATTATGACGAATTAGATTGGCCTAAATATATCAAAGGAATTGTAGGCGACTTAGTTCCAATAAGGTATGAAGATGAAGTGGTGCTGACTGACCCTGACTACTTGATCCAACTGGAAAAGTTATTAAGTAGAACACCCAAAAGGTAAGGTAGTAGTCGGGTCCTCTAAGAATATTGCATCCCATACAGAAGATGATTACTGGAAAAACACCCTGAGCATGTAGAAATTATTGAATCAACCCATATATTCGAGGTGTGTCGTTATTATAAACAAAAAAAGGAAATATTGGAGTATTTCACTGATATCAATACTCATACTGACATATAGAAAAACGGAATGATGTATTTATCTGTAGATATTACAGAATCTGGGGTAGGAAAGTGATAACTTGACATTTTATTTATTTTTGGTGAATTTGAAAAGATTAAAAATCACATGAGGTCCAATTTTCTGATTATTTCAATGTGTATATCCAATAAGACTTCAGTGAAGAGCGTCTCTTTTGAGATATAGCCATGCAACACCATTTATATAGATAGAAGTGCCTGAAAACAAAAGAATTAGTACTTTTATAATATTTAAAACAATAAAAACTGTATGCGAAAATTGTGCTTTTCGATTTCTAAGACCGTGCAAAAACGGGCGTTTTGTAACGCTTCTCCGTGCAATGTAACAAATTTTTAATGGCAACACTGATATCCAGTGGTCATAAAACATAATTTTTAGGGAATAAAAATGAGTGACATGGTGTTTTGTGATATATATATTAATGAAACATCAAGGAAACACGTTATATCGACTTTTTAATTTCTCGCGATTATAATAGTTCCCCGTCAATTGGCGTGGGAAGTAGTATAAAATGAGCAATGATGAATACTTTATAGTAATACACTTTGTGTAATATGTAGTACAAATGAATTTATCGCAGCTGAAATAAGATCACAATTGATTTACCAACGAATTTCCTATATATTAGGACTGAATAACCACTGTCTTGCTCAGATAATAACCAAATTAAACATCCACGCTCCAATTTGATCTACAAGGGTTGCTGACTTCAATAGATCTTAGTAACAGGTGACGAATTTGATTACCCTGTATTTGTACAATTCTCTTTCACCGACAACTTCCAGGAATAAAATATTTAAACATGTCTTTTTTCACAGAACCCTCGCAAATTTTATAGCCTGGCACACGGTCCAGTACCTAATAAATTTCCTGCCAACGAGGATTCTCGATAAGGCGTACGACTTTTTGGCCAGGGTCAACGGTCACGCAATGAAACCGTTGAGGTGGAAAATGTGCGTTAAAACGGCAGAAGACAGGTATGTTTATTGGAATGGCTGGGTGTAAAAAATATTTTTTACAGCACGCTATACATCTACGGAAAACAGTAGTTAGTAACGGGTGGTCCATTTTACTTGAGATAGCCGTATAGCGCGAAAACGGTGAGCTTTTTGATGAAAATGTTCAGACGAAAGTGCAATAGGGAAAGAGATGAAGATGACTTTTATTTTCAAAATTGACAGCATTTTCAATTTTGGATGATCATCCAAACGCATGAAATTTTAATTTCTTCACACGCTCTGATAAACTAGCAACATGTAAGCATATTTCAAAATTTCAATATTATTATATACATACCGATGTAATTGATAGATTTTCCCTTCGAAGCCTATTAAAAATCCTAGGACCTCACAAAACCAGTGTTTTCAAAAATATATGACTAATTCAGTTCTACAGGGATGTCTTACCCTTAATCCACAAATGTTAATAAAATAACATATTTATAAAGGTTTGATTTCGGACTTCCATTGTCTATAAAATTCCTCCCCAGTTCACCGAAGTCCAACCTTTGAAAAATCCACCTTGTCTACAAGTTTCAAACAACATATTTATAGTTTGTATATCAAATGCTATTGACCATTGCTGACTCATTCTTGATCGTGAACGAAGGACCACGCCTAAAACTGCTCTAAAATTGTGAGGAATATAAGAAAATGTTTTGGGATCCTTAAAAAAGTCGTGCCTCAGAGGAAATGTATACAGACCAAACAATATTGATTTTATGATAAAAATTAAACAGTTTTTCAAATAACTAGTATTTCAATAATCAGGAAAATGATTCAATATGGATGTTCGAGCATTTTTATTTCATTTTTTGATATTTCGCCGCCACTGAAGTGGTTTTTGTAATCTGCTTCGTGGCTGTAGTGGTGTTGAAATCATATCGCAATCGACGTAAGGTCTCCGAAATATAGAGTAATGGTTTTCCTAAGGGGCCAACAGATAAACCGACAAAAATGGGTAACAGGAACTTTAGTGCCCCTCATTTCGTGAGGCCTCAAAAAAACCGGTTATCTTAAATTCGAATTGTTTTACGATCATCCACTTAACGTTGTGGGTACGATGCAATTGCATAAAGCGTAGGGGTGATATTTATGGCAGATAATATACTCCTAACATGAATATAAGCGAGCTTGTACGCTGCACATGATTTTTATTAATCAAAATGACCATGCAAAACTCTGAGGAATTTGATTGTCGGACCCATTCAAGCAGTCTCATTGTATTTACGACCTTAAGAAATACCAACATGCATCTAAATAATTCATGATACGCTTTGAAATCCTGTGATATTTCTGATGGTATTTATCGTGGAGTAAGGAGCTCATTTGAATACCGCACCAAAGGAACATATTTTTTCCTTCCTAACGTCATAGTTCAGTCCAGGATGTCATAACCTGGATTATTGTAAGCTTAGGTGGAATAGAGTTTTCGTTGAATTAGAGTTGATTTACTTTCAAAATCATCGCCACTTAAACATTTCCTCTTTATTTTCCAGTTTTCTCCAATTCTATAGCCATGTAGAGCTATAATTTAGACTATTATTACATTAGGTTTTTACATAACAGTCTGAAATTTATGAGGATTGAATTATGATTTGAGCAATATATCAAGTAAATCCTAGATGCTTTCACTTGGTGAAACTCTTTCATCATGCAAATAAAATAATCGTGTACCGACAGACCGACAGACCGACAGACCGACAGCCCGCAGACCGACAAAGACAGACTGATCATTAGACGACAAATATACCAAAAAATACTTTTATACTGGACTAACATCAGTTTAGGTACAATTCTTTGTTTCTTTCTCGCTTTGTTCGCATATGAGGCATAAACGGAAAAGTGGAATGTATTAGAATATAAATGATGAATAATACATCTTTTATACGGAAGGTTGTCGTATTCATTTTAATAATCTGTTGATTTAAGAGTTTTTATGTTTTCCATGCACATAAATCCGTCCATATATTAGTTCAAATTTGCTCCTGACGGTGATATATAGCGGTAGATATCTACTTTCAGATATAGTTTCTGGAGTTTTCAGTACATAAGTACCATATTAGTCTTGAAAATAGAAAAACTGTATTTGTTCGACTCAGCACGTAACAGTACCTTACTTAGACAGCTGTTCATAAAATGTGTCTTTATTTTATAAATCGGCCTCAAAGTCTCTATATAAGAATTGGTCCGCACTTGTACTGACTGTTGAATATGATGATGATGAGCCACATATGATTAATGAGTGTCACCATCCGTTTTACAGTGGGGCAACATTTTTGGGGGTGGATTTGATTGAAGATTTTTTCCGGGCAAATCCGGCAAATGCAACTTTTCTAATAATGGTGAATGTGCATCTTATATATACGTTGTAACATTCATGATTCATTAGAACGTTTATTCAATGGTATCGTACTATACATATTAAATTATCGCCATTATTCGATGCTGGAACAAAAATTGAAGTTATTTCTATATGAACATGCAACATTTTTAGATTCATTCAATTCAGGCCTGGAAAGGACCCTTTGCTCAAAAATTGAGCTATTTGTTTTACGTGTTACAACTTACTGTGTACTCTTCCAGTCATGCTAACCTTGCCTTAAAACTACTTTCGAAACTGTGTAAGCCCAAGTATTTAAGATATGTGCTGTTATATCTTTAAATATTGTTCCACTACACTGATTGGAGTGCTGCGTGTTTCGCTTTTCTGTTATAATTTTGAATACCATAAAATTATTCATTATTGTTGATGGTAACCTCCAGAACGATGGAAAATGACTCGAGTATTATGCATCCATCTTCATAGCTGGCAGGCTTGAGTGCTATCCTGTAGATCCTGTAGATTTGATTAGATGTTATTTCCAATAATCATTTGATCAAGAAAAGCAATCAAGAAGTAACATATCCCTGGGAAACGTCATAATTGGTAGTTAATAGATCCCAAGCATGTCTATCCACCACCGTGAATCAAGATCGCTCCCTCAGAAAACTATCGAACCATTGGCAAAGTCATGGTGGCAGCTCAAAGGCAGCAAGTTTGACTAGAAGCCGCTTATGCCACACCCTATCGTACTTACAAAAGATCGAATAGCCAGATATTCTTGATGCGCATTACTATACTCCACTTTCAGTCATTCATTGGTTAGTATAGTAAAAACATGAACTTTTAATGACAGTGGGGACGTAGAATTATAACGTCTACAAAACAATATCAGAAACTAATTATAAGGAACTGTGGATAAGCATTAAATGAGTAATAGGCACAACCAGGAGATGTTTCTGCTATCGTTGAGCACTTTCTCAGCTGAATCGATATTTTCAGTATGACTATAGAAGTGGCAAGTTTGACTGCAGTGGCGAATGAGGTCATTTTGATTTACAAAAGTATTCTGTCATAGTCGCCTTGATGTATTGTAATAGTCTTAGCCTGCCGGGCCAAAATGTTAACGAAGTTCGTTCAGCAGTCATATGTGGCTTAGTCAATGACCAGGACTGTAATAGTACGATGAATCCATGCAGGTTTTCGTGCAAGAAAAACTGTTTACCATAAGCTGGGAATTTAATTTGGTACAGTCAGTTGAAACGTCAGGAATGACCTAAAACGCGTAGGATGTGCTCTCGATTTTTATATGCCTCAATTTCCTTATAGGTTAGATTCAGTGATTGCTGCTGTATTCATTCGCCGATTTTTGGACGCAAAGATTAGAGACGACGTAGTTCATCTCATCAAAAACGTTAAAGATACCTTCAAGACAAGTTTGTTGAAAATGGAATGGTTTGATAGACAGACAAAGCAACTTATCATGTCCAAACTGTTGACGAGTGTCGAAAAAGTGGCATCTGTGGGAGATTTGATAGAGTTGGAAATTGACAATGAAAGGACATATTACGATGTGAGTATATTCCTATAAAGCTCAGTCCAGTTCATGGCATGGATGTTTTAAGTCCCCAACATATCTGTGCTAGTTAGGAGGAAGAGCGCAAACTTGGTCGCCAATCATGCGAATCTTGCCTTTTGCTCATATGGTACCTTTGAGCATTTTAATTGAATTTGGGAGCAAAAATTCTATTATATAAGAAATTGAATCAAGTAGGATAGCACCACCAGGTATTTCTTGAGCATTAGTTAAGAAATGAATCTGTTATTGGAACGTATTTATGTATTGTTGATCAATACTTAAGACACAATAACTTTTTAGATAAAACGATACATAATCTAGCCCTAAAATGGACAGGAGCTGAAACAAAAAAAAATGTGTGCCACGTTACTTCTGTTACAAACAATCCGACTTTCCAATCAGATACAATAACATGATTCTTAAGTTTGACATTTCAAACATCCTTGACCTTTATAATTCTTTCAAACTAAGCCATTGATATCAAGGAAAATAGATCAAATGCCAAATTTACAACCCTTATAGAAAAGAAACATCTTGTTGAATCCTTATCTGAGATAGGTGTTTACTCAAAAACATTTATATATTTTATGAAGTTGAGACCAACAAGGGGGGCTCACTTGGGGCAAAGGGATTTTGATCAATTTTATCATTATTGGAATCCTAGTCGAATAAATGAAACTCGTTTCTGCTCTCCATCGGTAACTTACGAAGTCGGAGGTCCTAACACTTGGACTGCCTTGAAGCAGCGACAGTGTTGATGCTACTATCACACCCTTGACTGGGTTACATATATACCACCCGATTGGTCTCTAAAGTTAGACCGCCAGTCTAGGCTAAAGACGAAACATGCATGTCTACAGCAGGTCTGATACATAGTGGAGATCATACACCTAACATTTCATTTTGTATGTTCATTTGAATATCTAACCTTCTTTTCATAATGTACCAAGGGTTTTGATATGTAAACTTTTTATCGTGGGGTTTTATTTATTTTTCGAGGTTGACATCACCAATCATACTTTCATGGCAGCTGCGCTGTATCTGGATCATATAGGACAAGACAAACGTTTCATGAAATTGATACATCCTATTGATGAACATATGTTCGCTAACACAGCCTTTATCACTGGGACCAAGATTAAGTATCTAGCGAAGAAGAATGTTTTAAGTAAGTAAGTATTTACATGATATATATTCACTACATACCTTCCGGTTTAACCACATACGTCGTCTTCAGGCATATAGACTTTCTCAAAATATGTAGGTTGTCCCTGAGTGCATGTTCAAATGGCGATATAAAAAATTCTATATAAAAGTCACTCCCATTTCGAGAATAAAACACACAAAGTTGCCAGGCACATAACTTTTTCACCTTATTCATTTTTATATGTATATTCCGAAATGTTCATCCTACTGTCAGTGGGAAAGAATGAACTTAAAGGTCAACAGTTATTTCCAAGTCTCGTAAACAATATAAATCTCTAGAATGTGACAGCCCACAACGAATTTATCACACCGAACGTATTTAAAGTGGGGACACTTCTATTGGCATCATTAAATAGCGTATTGAGTTAGCACATCTATAGTAGATATACAGAACGGAAAGACTTATCGCTGACAATTTTGCGAATTGTATAGGCGAAGGCAAATGAATTGAGAGTCGACCGCTTTTGGGGCATATCATGAAAATATGAATGATAAGTATAGGGAGGTTATACGAAAGGAAAAATACCTTTTGATGGACGCTATCTACCTTGAACTTCACCTAAATGTCGCCCTCTATGGGGACGCCCATTAATATCTTACGAAACCAACGGTCCTCACACCTGGACTGCCTTGAAGCGGCAACAGATGTCCATTAAGACGTCTGTCAACAAGAGTGAACTGATTTACAGCGACATCTATTGTTCTTCGTAAATACTTTCACGATGTACCGTTATCTCGGCTCATACTGACGAGTCTAGGCCAAAGACGAAGCTGCATGTCTATAGCAGGTCTAATACATTGTGGAGAGCATACACTTGCTATCCACATTGACGAAACTCAATGCTCAATCTCCGAAGACTCTCACACTATGGGCTGAAATGGCTGGTGGATATTAGGTTAGGATTACATTCAATTCCAAAAAGGCTTTCGCCTTCCTCAGGCAGTCTCAACCCTGTTAAGACCAGTTGTTTCGTGAAGCCGTTGACAACTAAAACGAGACGAATACTCATCCCTTGTATTCCAGTATTCCCCATCGGCATCTTTGAAGGCATCTTCTACAAGCGAAATAGGCCTGCGTACATGAACTACGCGATGTTCGGTTCGACAGTAGGTCACGAAGTGTCGCATATATTCATGCGAGCGAGACACGGCTTGCCGCCATCTGAATGGGAGTTGCGGAGTTTCTGGACACCTAGCAGTCTGGTGAACTACCAGGAGAAGTTGAATTGCTTAGCTGAGCAGTATAGGAAATTGATGGCTGAAGGGTCGAGGAAGCCGGTAAGTTTGAAGGCATTGTACTAACGGGAATATTGGTGCATTGCCGGATGGTGGTCGTTTGTATGATTGGACGGAGGCGTAATAGTGCGGCAGTAAGTTTGTACAGGGTCCTGTATGAGCAGCGGAGTAGATATGTACACTGCTCAAAAAAAATTACGGAACACCTCTTTGTGCACTTGTAACTTTCAAAGTTTTTGTTACATTCAAATGGAGCTTACATATTCGAAAAAACACACTTTCTCAGAATAAATTGAAGAATATAACATTTAATTATTCATTTGGTTCTAAGAAAAAACTTATAAATTGAAAAAATTACAAAAGAAAAATCGGATAGTTTTCTATAGCTAGTGTCTGATTATTTGATTGCTATGGGGTTTAGTATCGCGTGTTTCCTCCTGCAGCTCAAATCACTTCTTGGCATCTCCTTGGCATACTTCGTACAAGCCGTCGAATGTCTTCCTATCCCATTCTTCGCTAAGTGCTTCTGTTAGTTGTTGAAGAGTTTGAAGTGGATTTAGGCGGCGACGAATACGCCTGTCCAATATATCCCATAGATGTTCAATCGGATTGAGGTCGGGGCTCAACGCTGGCCAATTCATCGTACGAATTAGATGCTCATGAAGAAAATCCATGGTTATGGCAGTAGTATGCGGCCTAGCATTATCTTGCATGAAAATACATCCAGGACCAATACCATATGCTGCAGGAATAACATAATCTGAAATAATCATATCAACATATCTTGTAGTTGTAAGGGTTTCCGGTATCACTACAAGGTCCGTTTTTTCTTCCAAACTCATTCCACCCAACCGAACCATCTCCAAATCTGGATACTTCTTGTACAGTGGTAGCGGAATAACGTTCATAAGGACGTCTGTACACACGTACCCGGGTTAGAAGGAATCTTGATTCGTCTGTGATGAGTACAGGTTTTCAATGTCTAAGCTGCCATTGCAAATGATCACGAGCGAAGTTTAATCGAGAAGTTTTATGAGCTCGAGTTAAAACAGGTTTTCGTACTGATCGTCTTGATCTTAAATCAGCCTCCCGTAATCTGTTTCTAACTGTCTGATCAGAAATCATCACTTGATGAGCCGCCCTAAGAGCATTTTGGAGGTCTTTGGCTGTAGATGTTCGTTTACTCAAAGAATGAACTACTAAATACCGGTCTTGACGTCGTGTGGTTTTCCGCTTCCGACCTTGTCTTTTATATTCTCCAGTCACCCTATAGCGATCATACACACGCTTGATTACTGAAGGGCTGCGATTGAAATTTCCTGCGACTTGTCGGATTTTAACACCATTTTCAATTAAAGCTACTTCTATCCCACTAAGATCTCTCATTTTGACATACAATGAATTCAACAAACGGTATTTGTTTTTTCTCATAGATTAGGATTCTGCAAAAAATATATGTTCCCATTAAAAAAGCATTGTTGACCTTCCCCATTTCACCCAAGACCACCACCACCGTTTTCGCGCTATACGGAAAATTAAATGGACCACCCGGTATACAACGACTTGAGTGTTCTCTGCAATAATCCCCAAAGAAATGGACACGCTATATATATTACAATATAGGGGATTACGGCGTAACTGATTAATTCTGTATATCTGTAGAAGAGCGCTTTGAAAACAGGGGATGAGGACATGGCAGATTTAGCGGGGATGGAGATCTCTTACGAAACCTACGTAAACTTCATTAAAGAAAATGGAGCGGAACCTACGCTGCCAGGTAAGATTAGTAGGTTAGTCTTTCACTGTGTCGGAAGTTCTGCTTAAATTTATCTCCCTTTGATAACTTATCCAAATACCTTCGACCGAGCATTGTGCTTGGTATTGTTTCGTTGTGCATTATGCCTAATATTGTAATTTTAAATTAATTATTTTAATTCAATTGAAGTTCAAACTATAAAATATGATAAAAATAGATCTACATTCAAGTCTCTAGCAAACTTAAGGAAAATCAGAAAAAAGACAAAAAGTAGTACCTCAGTTATTTGAAAACTATTTAACGCTTCATTCATACAACAATAATGCTTCTAACCAAAAGGTACAGCTTTGTATTTTTCCTGAACCCTAATAGTTCCCTCATAAAATCCGATTGAAATAAAATTGTTTCTGTTTTGCCCTTAATAGGTCGTGGGTCAAAAATTTGAAATTCTAGCAATCGATTCATCTTGCTGTATCTTGCTATGAAATTGCCATATACAAAAAAAGAGCTTCGAAAAGGATTTGGGATTCAAAAAAGACTTATTTTGCTTTTGACTGCATTTGCCTTGATAAGAAGCAGCTGTTGTATATCGCAGACGTATTTTGCAGGTTTTTAAAACTTTTACAGTATTCAGACTATTTTTGGAATTAGAACCCAAAGTGTCACAAATAAAATTGCCGATTGCTCTCTACCTAACATCGTCAGTACAGCCTGGAAGTCTAGGCTGTACGGACGAGTCTAGGCTAAAGACGAAACATGCATGTCTATAGCAGGTCTGATGCATACTGTAGGGCATACCCTTGATTCTCAATAATGTTTAATGGTAGTATTGAGACAAGAAACTTATATTACGCCTGCTTGTAATATATCTGATGTATTACAGGTTCGCATTCAGATTGCTACCGAATACGGGATGGCAGTGAACTTAAATAAAAGCTTTCGAAAACTTTTATTCAAGCAAGTGACTTTTACGTTCCAGGTTTGAACTACTCAACGGCACAGCTCTTCTGGATATCATCGGCGATGCACCACTGCTCAAGGTATCCATATAGTGAAAAGGACATGGAGAACTATGGCTGGTCTCCTGTGGAGCTGAGGGTCAATGGACCACTGCAAAATATTAAAAAATTTGCTGAAGACTTTGGGTGTCCTGCTGGATCAAAAATGAACCCAAACAACAAATGCGATGTTTGGTAGTATTAGAATGTTTTGTTAAAACTGTTTAATATATCTTTTCTTATAAATTGGATTTAAATAACGATTTCTTTTTTACTTTTTAATGGTATCAGCTAGGTTGACGCTGTACCGACCACGCAAAGGTATCAGTATAGAAATAAGGTTTGGGATTGAAATACGGAACTGTTGAACTTGAACTTCTAGAATTCAATCAAAAACGTGATGAAAAGAATGGAAACTTTGAATTTTTTGTAATATCAGAAACTCTCCAAATATATAAAAATTATTTATGTCCATACGTCATAAGTATATTATTTTTTATATTATTAGTATTGAACTGCGTTTTGAATGTAAATGTGTGGACAGTCATCCATTTCGAAAAGCTACAGAGCATCAACAAGGCCTATATTTTTCAGAAAAAATGCGTTTTCCAATATCAATTTATTGAGCCATTCTTCCATTCCCAAGCTCTCCATTCTCTCCATTTTTTGAAAATGATCAGTGACGTTGGAAGGGTACAAAAACGAAGTATGACGGTATCAAGAGTGAATTAACGAGGTTAACAGTACCTGTCTGTCAGTGTCTTCAATTCACACCACATTATGATGTAGAGTGGGTTTAGAATTTGATAATAATAATGATTATAATGAAGGTATTTCTTGATTAAACATAAAAAGATCTAAGCCACTGGCTACTCCACGTAACCATCAGTGGACTTATGCCCGAAATGATCTAAATAAAATGGCCATAATAAACAAAAGGAAGGTTACTTTAACTAATGAATAATTTGGCAAAGTATTGCGAAATATATAGATACACAGTATAATTGTTATAGTAGAACTAATGAGGAGATCAGAATTCGGTGTTGACATCGTAAACTTGGATAAACCTCAAATATTTAAGGAGTGAACTTTGGAGCGAGCAGCGTATCTGAGAAGATAATGTTTAATAGTTTGTGTGTGAAAGTGTTTAAGTGTAGAGTTCTTCTGTTTTTCATGTTTAAATAAAGGCAATCATATATGAAGTATGATCGTACTTACTTATTCCATATATCAACTTACAACAACTGGTTGAACTAATAAGGTACATAAATAAAATCACAAAAATTAAAGTGACTCAATACAAGTAAACATACAAAATTCTCTTCATTTTGAAACTCAGTATGTGTCTGCTGCTGTAAATCAGCTTCGACCTATTTATCATTGACTTCACATGTTCTGAAAAACGCATATTACTGTCTATAACTAGCCTAGCAGATTCGCTTATCTTAAGTGTAACACCACCAGTTTTGAATGTTACATTATTTCTGATTAGCTGTATACTATTCTTTGTACTATAACTTTGGACGTAGTAGAGTTCAGTTGTGAGTTATGTGCATGTGATAGGGAGGTAATTTAATTATGCGCATCATTGACTCCGGCTTCAGCAATATCTGCATTTACTTTGTATCTCATCTGCAGATATAATAAATTTGTTTAGGAATTTTTCCTACAACGTGTTATCGCCGGTAGGTACTCTAAACTTGATTGATAGTCACTCTCATATAAAAAAAGATTATCAATATGATAAAGAATACATATGAATGTACACTCAGTTTACCTGACCATGTGGAGGTGTCTATTCCTGTTTGTCCTGGCTCTGCAGGTATTTATTTTATTAATTCGTCTATTGATGTATTATAACACGTATATGGTGAATGTATAAATGTCTAAATATTAACATATAAATATAGTCGCCGATAGTTCAGGTATTACCTGATATATGAAATAATTATGATTTATGATACTGGATCTTTTGGCGCAACAACCACAAATATTACACCGTTCAGCACTCGGAGTAGTAATCTTCTCCTACAGATGCTAATATAGTTAGCGAAGCACATGACTGGTTATAATACAGTAGATTGGTGTGTGGTAAATTTGTATAGTGTTTCTTTCTATCGAACGTGATGAGATTTAACACCAGATTTAGTTTGGGATTCTGATCAGAGCTTATTCAGCATTTAAATATCAAAAGAATGAGATGTGCACAGCGAGTTAATGAGTCATAACGTGAGAAATGACCAATTCAAAACAAAAGACAGAAATTCAAAAATACTTTGAATATACTGAAAAAGACCATTTTCAGATATTTCATATTTATCCCAGTCGCTTTAATTAAATCTTATAGAGGAATGCAAAACATTGGCAGTTTTTTTTATAAACTATGGCTACCTGTGAATCCAATTTAAGGTCGAGCTAGACTTTTACATTCAATTCGGCAAAATATGCTGATCGTCGGCAATCATTTAGATAGATGAATGCAAAGTCGAAGCCAATATCAGCGAGTGTCGAACCCGAACGGGCACACATTTGAGTGCACTGAATTTACAGTCACCCTTCTACTACAGATGCTACCCAGGCAAGCATGCACGCAGGTACATATAATAGTAATACTAATTATGTGATAAAAGTATGACAATAGGTTAAACGCTCGCAAAACCGGTAGATCTGGCAATACTGGACTCTTCGCCTGTCCTCTTGAAGCCCGTCAAACACATCCATGTTACGACATGGCAGGGCCGCACCGAACCGGAGCCAAGGAAGAATAGCCACTGACATTTCGGTACCGGCACGTTATAACCTGAATCATCTTTGAGTCCCACTAATATCTCCCCTTACGTTATAACATTGTATATAATATAATGTGTGATTTGGCTGATAGCTACGGAAGCGGAAGAGTGCAATTACATATTTTGAAAACATTTCCAATAAGATATTCAAAACAATAAAAACAGTCTATGATAGTCAAATAAGGATAGCTAAGAGGTCAGCACCTAACTTAAGATCATATTTAATAAATGCAAATGAGAAATAACCAGCTGTGTGTAAGTCAGGTATTTAAAAGATTTCATGTGCCTTCTGTAATGCTGTTTATATAGGTCAAACAGCTAGAGCATTCACAACAAGGTACAGAGAACATTATATAATTGCCTTCAAAAACTAACATCGAGAAAGATCAAATATTGCAAAACATTTACTAGTAATCATAAAGTTGGAACCAAAAATAGAATGAGTGTACTTCATACTTGTGATAAGATTCTAAAATATCTGTGAAATTGTGATTTCACTGTAGTAAATGAAAAAACTGATCTTTTAAATTCAATTATCGATACACTACTGTAAGTTTACACCTATTTGTATTCTATGTTATCTTACGCTTGAAATATCTTAAGTCATAGAATGTATTAAGAATGAAATAGCTTAAGCAATAAAATATCTAAAAACGTGAAATATCTTAAGAAATAAAACAGTTTATCACACGAAACATCTTTTTGACACTTTGACGGCGATTGTTAAGGTTTTGTAGGGGGTTTCCTTAACACTAGTGCAAATGCAGTCGCCAAAAAACCCCTAAGCAGACAAAAGAAAGAAACAATGAATGATTCAATAGAAGAATAGCTAGACAGAATGAATTAGTATGCTAGATTTGAGAGCTCTAGTTTTGTATGCATGATAGGATGTATTTAGCTAGTTGGCAGGTTATCTGGGCAGCCTTTATTATAAATTAGATCTAAAGATGATTTAAAAATGTAAATTGAAACGCGTCAATGAAATAGAAAGAGATTTATTTGTGAAGCTGTGTGTTAAATACAGAATCCTTTTATCTACTATTTGATAATGCAGAAATGTTATTTTCAATCCAAAGTGAATGACTCCTTTGAAATTAGAACTATAACAAAATATGTTCCATAGGGTAAAAGGGTATAGCGTCTTACTATTTCAATATCTTTATAAATTGAATTATTTAAATGATTTGTTAAATATATTCGATGCGATGAATTGATGCAGAGTAATTTTCAGAAACAAAACATAAATATTACAATTTCATAAAAATGAATGCTAAAACAATTGTAGAAGGTAGATATTTTAGACAATTTCAGAAAAATGCGATTTACTCGAAAACAGTAAAACTTTCACTGAACATAATTGCCATTAACATCATCATCATCATCAAAGTATCTACTGTTCACGATGTACAGAAGCAAACATGTTTATCAGTACAAAAGAGATATAATAGTTTTTTCTACAATTATAAGTGTGACGAAAAAACTTTCCAATTCGATAGATACCTTTTTTTGACGTCCTACGATGTTTATGATTATCATCACGAAACGATGTAAATTATTTCTGTTCATCTGTGTATTTGTCGTTACATTAATCGAAAGGATAAACAGATATGCTAGAGAATAACAATAAATTCATAAGCGCGTACTCTTTCACTAAATTTCGATGTTTGTTGAATGTACTGCCTTAAGGATGGTTCTTCAATCCATAGTAGGTTATTCTATGGTACTACTTAAATCGAATCCGATTTCGAAGATTTTTTTAATATATTGCTTGTTTATAGCTGACAAGTTCTGATATCTACGCGTATATACTTATATTTTCACGTTTAATTCCTAGTGAATCATAGAATCATAACATTAAGTATGATTGAGTAGGTAAACGCAGATGATCCAGTCGCCAGAACAAAGTATGGACAAGTGAGGGGTCTTAAAGTATCTAGTTACCACAACAGAACTTACTATGCGTTTTTGGGAATACCCTACGCTGCACCTCCGGTTGGCTCATTAAGGTTTCAGGTAAACAGCACTATATTATATGTCTTTATACCAAAACTAATGATTAGGAAAAAATAAAATTTAGGTAATTGTCAGATATTTTGACCTTTCGAATTATATTGTAGGCTCCCCAGCCAGCAAAAAGTTGGTCAGGAATACGAGAAGCAAAATCAAATGACAAAATATGCATTCAATGGTTACATAATATCAGAGGAGAAACGGAAGATTGCCTATATTTAAATGTTGAAACGCCTGTGGTAAGTGACTTGATGCTTGAACATTCATAATACTTCAGAAGAGAATACATTTCGATATGACAAGCTAGATTTTTATTTTCACATTACAACAACGTTCGAATGGTATTAGATACTTATCAAAGATAAAATATTTTTTTAATGATTTTATCACTATTTAGAAAATTAGTTTTTCTTATACAAACATGATGCTGAATTCCATTTTATCTTCAAGATATTATTCTATTTTTGGCAAATATTCACTCACTAGCTAGCTTTGTTTAATAAAACATACAGTTGGAAGTGGATTGTTTATTGTTTTCTAATTTCAGGTACCGGGATCGAGTGAAAGGCTTCCAGTTATGGTCAATATTTATGGAGGGGGGTATCTTTACGGGTTTGCTGGTAGAGGCCCGGGCGGTGCAAGATTTTTGGCAGAGAAGGGTGTTGTTTCAGTTTCTTTCAACTACAGAGTTGGACCTTTTGGTAATTCTATCTTGCTGATTACTATATCATAGCCGCTAATATCATAAGGACGATCTATATTCAAAATACGCAAATAAATGCAAGAAACACATCTGCGGATTACAAGAAACGGGATTTCTACAAGCGTAGCAGATTAAAAAGACAAGGAGTTTCTGACACTTCTGAAATACTGGACTAATCATTATTCACGTTTGATTCCCCTTAAATTAAAATATTTTGCTTCTAGAATATGTGATATGAATGTTATGAATTTTCCTGTCATAGCCACCGCGAGACATCAATACTATAGTTATATGATAATAACTATGGTAGCCGATATATAAAAATTCGATGGGTCAAATATAATTGATCCATAACAACATGTTTCATTGTGAGGCCTTGGGTGAAATCATTTAAAAAATTCTGATTTGGTATATTCAATGACCAGATTAATGATATAGTATATTTTTTAGCTCCAAAATGGATATTTAATGTTTCAGCAAACCTAATCTCATTTATTTGATTTATAGCTCTCCCAGCTTTCTGACTAAATACCTTCAACCTTGGCAACGTAGTTCAGTAAATTTTCTGTGGCTGGGTGTTTACCTATTAAGAAGAAGTATATTATTTTTATTATATAATATATAAAAAAATACACTCTCCCTCACTACTTCCTTTTCCATGCATGCCATCAGGAATGAATTATACTCATTTTTCCAGGAATAAACAATTAAAGCAGGAGAAGAAATTAAAAATATAGACTTATCAGCTATAAACATTCTGTTATAGTAGCATAATAATACTAATAATAAGAATTTATTTATCTGTCATATCCTATTATAGATATTGAACAGGTCATTACACTGAGTAGGTAACACACAAACAATGATTATAAGCAAACAACTTTGGAACACACATTAAAGAATTTAAAAAATCCTGTATAAAACAAAAACAGTTGTCCTGGAGGTACTGTTTCAATGAGACTCTAACATTAGTTATATTTTTCAAGAACGAGGGCAAATAATTCAGAAGCTTGTGGCCTATGTAAAAAGGACTGTTTTCGTAAAATGATGTTCCTTTGGTTGATCTTAGATGGCTACTATTCCTAGTATCATAGCTATGCATGTACAATAATTTTTGGTGTGAATGTAACTGCTTCGGCGGCAGATCTAGAGAACTAATGAAAACACTAATTTTGGGTCACCTATTATATGCTCTAATTAAATAAAACAACGTTCTAATAGGCATCAACAGTATTTACAAACCATAAGTTAGGTATCGTGTAGTGATAGGAATACATAACTAGGTATGTAGATTTTACCTTAATGAATATCAAGCAACTACTAAACTATATTAATAAAAAAGCCCTCATCCATACTGACCACATTTTTCATTCATTACGTAGGTTTTTTATCAACTTTGGACAGCTCGATAAGAGGTAACATGGGCCTAAAGGATCAACAGATGGCTTTACGTTGGGTTCAAGATAACATCCACGCTTTTGGAGGTGATCCTTCAAAGGTAACGGTAACTGGCCAAAGTGCAGGAGCTGCTTCAGTGACCTATCATCTTCTGGCTCCCAGTTCTTCAGGTATTTTTTAGTCGATCATTAAACCATACCAGCATTCCATGTTACTGTCCGCGTGATTTTGTTCGTACAAACAGTAGAAACTCGCCCTTTGCCTATAATTGCTAATTACTAATCTTAGAACAGAACTTATATATTGTGTTAATCGTTTGCTATGAGAGAGAGCTATGAGAATAAAAAGAATCTGCTCCTTGAAATCCTCAAGTTGCTATTCAGAATCAATATTACCTGAATAATGAAGCATTGAAGTCCTCAAATTCAAAAATTTGTACTGACTTTGGAGGTTTGACAGGAAGCATCTCATCTTATCTCTTTTTGACGATACAACAGGAGTTTATTCATGCTATGATCTGGATTAATCCCGAAATAATTTTACTACTGCTTGAAAACGATGTACAGACACATGATGTGGTAGTGCCAAATAATGGTAGTTTCAGATGACTTACCACTTTGCATATGTAAGACTCATTAGAGTGGTCTACTGATGTTTTCAAGGAAAAGGCCACATACTGGCGTAACAATGTCCCTATCAGATGTCTTCTGATAAACTCAACAGCTTTAAAAAGAACACTCCTTGACATCTGTCTGATCAGATATATTGTTATAGGACAACACGATACTTGATCATATGTAGTGCAATGTCATTCATGGAGTAGGCAAGTGAAATTCCTTGAACTACACAATAGTGAGCATTGTTGGTGACATATTTTTGTTAATTTGTACGAGTGACGTCCTTTTACAGGTCTATTTAGAGCTGCTATAGCTCAAAGTGGGTCAGCTCTTTGCGAATGGGCCTATCACAGAGATCCAGTAAGTGTAGTCTACGGTATGGCAGCTGCCTTAGATAGCCGTATAACAAGAAGAAATTCTACTAGTGAAGTTTTAAAGTTTTTGCAAAGCGTTCCAGTTACGGCCATCAAATCTCTGGATAAGAGATTTTATGTAAGTCACCACAATCATCTTCCACGGCTTTGAACTCTGTCCATTTGTTAGGTGCTATGAACATACTATTGATAATAATACGATGCATAATAAATGTTCAATATCTCGCTCTAGGAAATAACAATAATTTAAATATAGCAAAAAAATTTACATAAAATGTTGTATTTTTGTCCGATTTGAAGGTGATCCTTTAATTGTCCCTGATCAAAACATACCTACAACATTTTATCGGAGTCATCTCAATTTTTGGAGTACTTTAATTTTTCATTCAGGATTCAGGACCACTAGCGGCTTTTTAGTGAGATCAAGTGAGCAATTGCATCCCCCCTTCAGTTTTTAATCACAAATAATCGAGCGACGGCTGAGTGAGATGACAGAATCTGAAGCGGGACTCCAGTTTTTTAGGCTGGGGAGATGCAAAACTCTCCTTGGAAATAATACAAAAGACAACATTAAATGCCCTCACCATGTTAAAGCGTAAAAATGTTATTATAAATGACTCCCAAACCTTAATGAAAATGTGATACAGTTGTTCTTAATCAGGAAAGCAAAACGAACTTCATTTATCATCAGATATATTTAGATTGCGTTTTTCATTTTTCCTCAAAAAAGACTGTAGGGTGAACAGCTTGTCGATGAAACTTGTAAAACATAATAAGGATAAGGACGTTTTCATTTCTTTATCATACCTAGTAATTTTAAAATTATGTCCCCCCATGTGGACCACCCCGAGCAGCAGCCACTGTTCAGGACTTTTTCAAGTTTCACTCTATATTTTCGATTGTAACCTCATTTTTTTCATTCCACGGAGGGACAGAAGCAATACTGTAAGAAACTACTTCACAAATTATAGAATTTCGATATTCTTTCAAAGATATACTCAAAACAAGAACATTGGACTTTACACTTGATAAGAAAATGATTATTGATTTGAACCAAGAAAAGTATATTTTCGAATTCAATACTCATTCTAAAGAAATATACTGTGAAGAAAAATATAATTTTCTTTACAACTAAGATATCAATGCATTTCTAACAAGTATTCCATATATTTTTTGTAAGGCTATCATATTTTCGAATAGAGCTCTGTTTACTTCAAATAAGAATATGAACAGCTTGTGATTTCGTTCAAGTAATTCGTTTACTTGTTTGGCACCGCCATATTCCTCAACGGTAATTAAGCGGTGCGCGTGTGTCTGTTTCCTCGGCTGCTGATGTGATATATTTTGTTTCACCTTTCAAACTTGAATTAGGAAAAATGAAATATGACGCAGATAAATGTGAGAAAGAGGACATAGTAGTACAGTTTTGATAATTTCTTTGGTTCTTTTTATTAAGGTTAAGGGACCAACAGTAGCTTTGATAACAGCTCATCAAAATTACAGAATGTTCATACCAATAATAAATTATATAATGAAGTTGAACTATTTGTACCAAGACAATGGAATGCTTCCGTCAACACTATAGTATTCTACTAGGTTAGATTTTCTTTGTTTTGTGCCAAGATAATGATATGCTGAATTTGAGATTTCTTCCAAGACTTTCCCAGGTTTGAATCGAATATATTCGCCTAAATTTACTCTATATGACCAAAAGTACAGTATTCTTACTTTAATATTATTATAGCTTTGCGCATTTAGGAAGACATTGTATGCTTGAATGAAAGCACATATTCTTGGTCTAAGAATTTATTTTTATGTATGTTATCTGATGAGTTGTTCGTTTGACTTCTACAGGCTTCTTGAGAGTCAGACCAAACTCAACTGATGGTTAAGTATAGATGGGTATTATGACTAATACAATATTTCTTTCTCGGACCTTTTAGATTTTTGCACCAGTAATAGATGGTGAATTTATCAAAGATCCAATGCACGAATCTGTCAAAAACGGTAAAGTCAATAAAGTACCTCTACTCGTTGGCATAAACTCCGAGGAATGTATAGGAAAAGCAGTGAGTGAGTACATCTATGGATATATCACACAATTACTTGTGTATAGCATTGCAACTTTTTATTAATGCATACTGCACTAGATTCAGTTTACCCCCTCACGTCGGACAAAAAATAAGAATATTCAAGTCTGATAAAATTTAATGATTGCATATAGTACTAGCCATGTAGATATGGATTGTGTGTGTAGGATAGATGTTTCCCAATAAAGCTTAAAAAGTACCTATGATATAACTATCAATCAGTGGACAGTACAAAAATCAATAACACATTTTGGATCTAGTATCTGAAAAAGTTGTTATGCGGCCATAGCCGTGCTCAACTCTACCCTGTTTCATGCTGCCATAATAGTTTTATCTGAGATAGGTATTCAAAGTATCTGTTTTCTACAGTCAGCCAACCAGAGTATGCACTTAATGCTATTATATGTATCTTTTTAAATCAGTGCATTGACAGGATAGGTTTTTTTTATGTTATCCAAATTCTTAATTATTTTATTATAATATTCGATATTTCAAGTCACACAGTGAACTGAAAAAAATTCTTGAGAAACATCGAAGTAATTTGGATGACTATATATGGAAGTTAATATTAACGTTTCGATTATTTTAATGCTCCAGATATTCAGCTCAATATTATTTGACATGCTATACCCCAATAAAACAGGGCACTTTGAAATATTTTTAATTATAGGTTTCTTTATACTGGTTGTCGTGTACAAAATGTATCTCCGTGAAGATACAGTATATTTGAGATTTTTCACTTATCCGACAACATACACAAAATTACCTGTTTCGAGTCTGGCACGCATAGTTTATGTTATTATTTTAGGTGCTAACTGGATAAATAGAATGAAAGGAATGGATCGAATGCCCGAAATGTTTCTTCCGACTGGGCTAGCAGAACATGTGGATAAGAGAATGGTACGAAACGTAGGAACTAGTGTAAGGAGCTTTTATTGCAATGGAAATTTTTCTGATCATTTAGGATCATCTGCTCAGGTAATCTGGAAATTAGTCGTACATAATCTATACTGACACAACAATTTTCTTTTTCCTTAGTACGATACTGACAATAGATTTTTGAGAGCCATCATTAGGTTTGCTGAGCTGTACTCAAAATATGCGAATGTCTATTTCTACCAGTTCTCATTTCAAGGGAAGATTTCCAACAATAACATTTCAGTTGAAGGTAAGCATTTGTTGCGTATAAGTTTTATTTATATAGAATTGCTAATGCGTGTACTTCAATGTCAAAACGGTAGAATGGAGAATAATAGGTACATTTCAGTTTAGTGCTATGGTTTTAAAATTCAGCAGTTGATTGATCAAGAGAGAATTAACATGTCTGCTCAAGATCATATCACGATTGATATTGATGGACAGTCATTGAAAAAAAGCAGAAACAGCAACCATAAAAGATTATTGTCATAGATATTGCAAATCAAATTCCTTCATCCATTTTAATCACGAGAAATGGATTCGAGTACTTCAGACGCAATAAGATGAGAAATAGAAATTAATATTTGGGTTTTTTAGAATCAAATTATTTTCTAAAATATCCATAATTTTAAATATTAAAAAATCACTTGTATTGGATCTACAGCCTTAAAATGCGTTCATAATCTTCAATAAACCGATACTACTGCACATGTGCAGGCCAACCTGCTTGACGACTTTTTTAATACCCTAAATCGAGATTTCGTAAGTATTTATGATTCTAATTCAGTTAAAATACACCGACGTCTCGCAATAATTGTTGATGAAACAAAAGAGACGCGACTTAGCCATTATTATAACAGAAATTTGATACGTTTCAGCTTTCTTTTTAGCAGCAATACTCGTATAGTGGAAACAGCTTATTGAATATTTTCGTGGTATAGTTTTTATCCGCAGGGACTTACTTTTGGAAATTATGGAGATATTGTGAATTTCAGCAAGTATCTTAAATATTTTCGATATATACTTAATTGAATTCCACGATCACGAAAAGTTCTAAAGTCGGACTCAAATGCTCATTTACAAACTGATACCATTACAAGTATATCATCTCTACTATACATCAGACCTGCTATAGAACTACATGTTTCGTCTTTAGCCTAGACTCGTCAATATAGCCTTGCGGTCTAACTATAGGGAGCAATCGGGTGGTATATACGTAACCCTGTCAGGGGTGTGATAGCAACATCAACTCCTCTCCAAGTGTCCCCTCTATGGGGCAGTCCACGTGTTATGACCTTAAACTTCGTAAGTCGCCAATAGGCGTCCTCATAGAGGGCGACACTTGGAGATGAGTTGATGATACCATTTCGTCTAATTACTCGACGCTGTTCTCTACACTATATATTTCAGGGGTTCATGGTGTTGCTCACGGTGAAGATCTTAGATACCTCAACCCACCATTTGCTAGTATTGAAGGATTTCCATGGGAGGATAGAATCACAGTAGAACGGTACAATACGTTCCATACGAACTTTGCAAAGTACTTGTAAGTATATTCTTCACTTGAAATACCAAATTCTGTCAAATTATTTTGTTTAAAATGATTCATACTTTGACCAACTTGTTTTTTCATTTTGTCACTATAACACCTATTTGTAGGTCGACTGTAAAGAGGGATGTATTGCTATCGAAAATTGTGACTGATTTGTCGTTTTCTGCCCTGATAAATATATACCAAGAGTTATCAGTATGCCGTGACTAGAGGCCCAGCCCAGCCCAGAGGGCGTATCTTCACTAGACCGAACTTCCAACACCTCCCAGTCTTCTCCAGAAGTCAATCCGAAATTTGTGTCTACATTCTGCGATGTTTTTTGCACGAATAATATTTCCTGTTGCTCTTTCAGAATGTGCGGAGGTCGAAAGAATACAGAGGACTTTTCTTTTTATTATTTGCTCCCCACCATTTAAGTGGACATCTATCTTTGTTGAAATCTTGCTCTTGAATGTATCTTTCAGCTTCATTAGACCCCTTAGTGCATGACGATTTCGGGAATAGGAATTCCAAAACACTTGAGCTTTACGTATTTCCTTCTTCTTGCGGATTGTCAAATATTTCTAATGTCTGTTCCGGAGATTTAATTCCAATATTTTTGATATTTCTAGGCAAAGTGCTTTTAAACCTATGATCAAGGATTGAAGACATGTCATAAATTGTCAAATTTGCATCTTCTACGTGTGTGATCACGTGTAAATTTGTTGAAGAGCATTAAGGTTTATACGAGTATAACGGGATGACCGAGGGAAGTCAAGTTCTGCCGACGAGTAGTTACCTATTATCAGCCTCCATGAATCACAATTTATGTATTGTTACAGAAACCCAACCCCTGTTTCTGACGAGCTCTTCCAGCATATACAGCTTCCAAAGGTAACTTCAAACAGCTTTACCTATCTGGATATCGACAAAAATCTATCATTGAGGGAGAATCCCAGGAATCCATGGTACCATAAGTGGGTTTCGTTGTTTGAGAAATACGCGAATTATTCACTAATAACCTATTGAATTATTCACTTGTGAGGATTAACTAGTAAATAAAGAATAAATAATTAATTATATGTATTTTACTATTCGACATCAAATGTTTGGAGTTCAAGAGTGTAAATCTCAGGTGGTATATGAAAATTAAAACTGACACTTGGAACCTATATCGTAAAATCATGGACTCAAGATTGGGGCCACCTAAACATAGTTTGGCAACTTATGAAGTTAAAGGTCCTATCACCCGGACTACTTTACAGTGGCAACGACATCTGTCAACAAGGTTGAACTGATTTACCGCGACATCCCTTCTTCGTAAACACTATCTAGGATTTACCGTTATCTCAGCTCATTCACATTAGAAGTTGACAACTGATAGTAAGTATATGATCTCCACTATGCAGCAGACCTGCTATAGACATGCATGTTTCGTCTTTAGCCTAGACTCGCAGTCTAGCATCAGTTGTCAGCTTCTGATGTGAATGTGCCAAGATACCGGTATATTGTAAATAGTGTTTACGAAAAACAATCAACTCACCCTTGTTGACAGATGTCGTAAGGAACATGTGTTGCCATTTTAAGGCGTCCAGATGTTAGGACCTTTAACTTCGTATTTTGCTAATGGGCGTCCTCATAGAGGGCGGCAGCTGGAGATGAATTGATGTTGCTATCACACCCTTGACTGGGTAACATATATACCACCCGACTGCTCTCTACTGGCAGGCTATACTGACGAGTCTAGGCTGAAACGAAACATATACGTCTATAGCAGGTTTGATTCAGAATACAAAAACATCTGTAAAAATTGATATCTAATTTATATCACAATATGTTCTTATGAATTTCAGCAAGATACTGTTCTCATTGCATTCTTATTATCAGGTCACAAAACACTAAAACGCTGTTTAATATTGAAAATTTATTGCAGAGTTCCAATTATTCCATATCTTAAATTTCTAGATTTTGCGTCATTGGATCATTCCAGGTAAAAAATGGTTTATGGAGTAAAAGTGGACACCACACATGCTTTAAAAAAATTACTACACGATAAACAATTCCAAGTGGCTGTCCTTACATTTTATCTGAATTGGACAATCATTATTATCTCTAATTTTGTAATTTATCAATTTCTGTAAAATAATCTTGTATTGGTGCAAAATATATAATAATAAAAAATAAAGATCAACTTGGCTTTTTAGTTACCCATCTGCCACGAAAACATGTTGAAGTATTTGATTGCTATAATTAGCTGCAGCTATGTAGCGGTAAGTGTAATAGATTAAATCATTCATACATAATACTCGTAATGATAAAATGTCATATGATGCTAATCTGTTTTATGATATCATCTCAAGGCGCTTGCCAAATTTGAAACATGGCGATATTTTAATTTTTTTGTTCATAGGCTGTTACCGACGCCGACGGTCCGATTATCTCTTTATCAAGTGGTAAGATACTAGGAAAAGTAATCCCTGTTACTACCGGCGGAACAAACTGGACCATATTTTCATATGTAGGGATACCATTTGCAGCACCTCCTATAGGCGAACTCAGATTTCAGGTATTATGATAAAAATTGCCTAACCGTACTATAACAGATCAACTGTAAAGTCATAAATTTTATTAGTCATGGAAAATGGAAAAACCGCAATTATTCACCAATTGACGGATAATCCATTAAATATTATTAAATATACTGAAAGTAAATATATTAGTCATTTGTTCAATTATACGATTATTCAGTGATTCATTCATAATAGGTTGATAAAATGGAAAAAGTTTATATACCTGCTTATTTTGATTTAACGCGATTTCATTGTTGATCCATCACACGTTGATTTTGCATATTAGGGAAGCATTTCTTGTTACTTCAAATATCAATGGAAAGAATGGCTGTTGTTTGACATACTCCTCAATCTTTTTCTGTGAATTTTAGATGCATGCCACAACTAATTTGCCTGATAAAAAATCTTTATGACTACGTCTTTCCGTGAAGAAAAGTGTGAGTTGTGCTTTTCGCGCTTATTTTGCTTTATTTGGCTTGTGACAAGTTTAGAGGTGTGATTCAAATGGAACAAAAATGAATCCTCAGTTGAAAGCACGATTATGATGTGTGAATTCTCAAGTTCACGTTGAAATTCACAGTGAAACTAACAGCACTTGAATAAAGCTACTTTTTGACTGCATTCACGCGTTTTTGTTTGTCACGCTTATTTATTTTTAGCCACCTAAACCTCCCTCAAGTTGGCAAGGTGTTTTGGACTGCCGGACCTATGACAGAAAATGTTTCCAAGTAAAAGTGGATGATAAGCGTGAAACCGAGGACTGCTTGCACATAAACGTCTTCACTAAAGCTGTAAGTGCGATAAGTTAAGTTTCCGGTAAAAATTTTATAAAAATCCAGAACTGCTAATTCAAGTAAGTTTTGAGAATCTTAGGAACTAATAGATTTGTTTAAATTCTGAAATTATAAAATGTTCAAGCTAAGGAATATTTTCTTATCGAAATTCAAAGGATCGCCCTACTTGACGCCATTTTTTATACTTGCTTGTAAGATTATTTTGTCAATCGCATTAGATTTCAATTCGCGAACGGTATAAATAGAGAATAAATCAGGAAGACAACATGATTAGTTTCAATTATTAGAATTCTAACATGTTGTAAGTGGTAGAGCTGAGATTCAGCTGCGAGAATATTGAGGGTGGAAACATAAAACTATCAATTATTGTTAAATCTTATTGTGTATATGAGCTTTTCTTTAAATTGTCATTAAAATTAAACTGCGTACTATGTTTCTACAATATCATCTTTGTCTGATTCAGCTATATAGTTTTTAATGTTATTCCAGTTATAGAAGTCTGGTAACAGTTTTAAAGATATATGACTTTAATCTTAACACTAAACCTATTCTTACAAATATATATTTAGCTGGATATTTTGCTCTATCAATTTCAATCTTCCTTCCGATGCTATACCTTAAATGAAGCACAAGCTATGAAATTGTAGTATTTCACAACTAAGCTTGACTGCTACAAATGTTCATTAAGCTTCGGAGTAACATTGTTGTTGCGTGTACAATTTTGTAGCCCTACTTTAGTAACATTGATATAATCCCGACGTGCTGTAATATCTTATGCTTCAGGCTCCTGGTGATGCTCCTACTCTGCCTGTTCTTGTTGACATCTATGGAGGAGGATTCAACCATGGATCTGCTAACCCAAAACCGGACAAGGCGCAGCATTTTGTTAGGAATGGCATTGTTGTGGTGAAATTCAACTACCGTGTTGGACCATTTGGTAATGCGTGACGCCTTCAACGTGCAACATTGGAACGGTCGAATGTTGAAGTATAACGAAATATGCTAATGCAAACCATACAAGATTCAGATCTTGTATATTTTTCATATAATTATGGCATAAGTATTGCTGGTTTTTTGTGCTACCTCAATAATTTCTGGTGAATATGTTGAGACTTCAATTCAATTTTCGTTTTCAGGATTCCTTTCTACCGAGGACAGAGTAGTACCAGGCAATATGGGCCTCAAAGATCAGCAGTTAGCTTTGCAATGGGTACAAGACAACATTCACTTATTTGGTGGAGACAAAACCAAAGTTACTTTGATGGGACAAAGTGCTGGAGCGGCGTCAGTTACATTTCATATATTGAGTGGCAAATCATCAGGTAAAGTAGTATTCACCTTAAACCTAAGGTGTGATCGAAATGATAACTATTATGAACTTATAATTTATATAGGTCTCTTCAGAGCTGCTATTGCCTTGAGCGGGTCGGTATTGAACACATTCAGCTACCAAAGAAATGCTGCCAAAACAGCCTATGGGGTCGCTAAATTGACGATACCAAACTTTCAACAAAATAAGACCACCATTGAGTTGATCAAAGCTCTGAAGAATGTCTCAGCTAAAGCAATTGATGCTACTGACACAACATATGACGTAAGTACGAAATACCGCACGCAGTACTCCCACAATTTCTCTATACTAATATTGAGTTATGAATGCTCTAAACATGCTTGCAAAGGTTTCCAGTATCTTCTTTTTAAGCATGCAAACTTTAAAACGATTGCGCTTTTCCGAATTCTCGAGTTCTGTGAGTAATTCTGTATAGTTAGATACGACCTTGAAATTGTTTGTTGGAATACTCTCAGTTATCAAAAATACACCACTTGAGTAAGTTCTATAAATCACTGTTTGCAGGCGTTTGGACCTGTCGTTGAAGTTGATCACGAGGATGCCTTTGTGACTCAGCCATTTTACGATCTGTCAACAAAACCACCAGCCAACAAGGTTCCAATATTAATGGGAATGACCTCTGAAGAAGCGATAGGACATGGAAGAGGTACTAGATAAAAATAAAATGGTTAGGAATGAGGTGGTCTGTCACTCATGGAGGTGTTGTTGTGAAGGGGAGATAGTATTTTTCTTTCGTCACCATTCCGTTTCAAGTTAAAATATGACAAAATTATTGCCTTACATAATACAATTACATAATATAGTCACACAATTACATAATATATTCACACAAGGGACTCTATTTCTGTAATTGCAAGCTATAACGATGTGGCGAATATTGAAAGACAATTCTAAAATTTTAGAAATTCAAAGAGAATTGTTTATTCTATCTAATCAGCTACACCAGGTTCATCACAAAAGAGCCAAGCTTTGAATTTTCATAAGTTGTGATTCAGATCATGAAAAAAGGTAATAATAATTAGGAAAATTAGAAAATTTTTTTGTCGCCATTGGGGGTTGAACCCACAACCTACTGCATTATAGACAGACGCCTTACCGTTGGGCCATGACGAACTTGTCATATCGAACGGTAAATACGCTATGGCAGGTGCAGCTCGATTTTTGGTTAGGCATTCAATGCCAGTGACCGATACATTCTTCAGTTGCAACTGAAATAATTCCACCATGTTGAGTCGAAGAGCTGTGAATGCGATTTAAAGCATTGAAAGTATTTTGTCCATCAACTCGACTCTATTTTTAAACTAGCTCTATCCAACTGTCAGATGTGATTCTCAATACTTAGTTTGAATCTTATTATAGATATGGTCTCGTTGAAAAAATATGCTGAAAGGTACGACAATGATCCTGCGTTAATGGAAGATGAATGTGGGTGTTTAAACATTTGCTATGACAAGGAAACTAGAGCTATAGTAGGAGAAAAAATCAGAAAGGCCTACACCAATGGATCGTTGGCTGACGATCTTTCCACAGTGATAAAGGTACGCAGATGTTATACTCACATGACACACAAAATATTCACCATCTTTATTCTAGTTTGACAGCGAAAAGAGGTATACAAAGGCAGTTATCAGATTTGCCCAGCTACAGTCTCAGTTCACGGATATATACTTTTACGTATTCTCATATCATGGTAAAATAGGAAAAAATGATGTTTACGTCAAAGGTAAATAGGACAAACGATATTTATGTTAATAATCGTGAACCCAATCTTGTTGGCTTGGGACACTGGCGTATGTTCAAATGCAGAATAGTTTCCTTGAAAACAGTCAAAAATACCAATTTCATATTTTGTGCTTTCGTTGTAGTAGAAACATTATTAAAGCCAACCGCATGTTGTTTTAATAAGCTTGACTTTACCAACGTTTCGATTACTACGAAATCACAAGATATAACAGTTTATCTGCATGATGGAAGAGTTTCACCAACTAAGAGCATCTACAATCAACATGAATAAAATTTGCACTAAAGCAAATGACTAAATTCTGACGTTGTGTTTTTATCTACAGGAGCTGGTAGAGTTGGCCATGCAGAAGATGCAAAATACATGTACTTGGATCCATACGACCCCTCAAACAGTGGGGAATCAGAAGATGACCTGACGGCAGCAAAAAGATACAGCCAACTAGCCATAAACTTCATCAAAGAATTGTGAGTATAGCACATTTCACTATTTTTATATAGTCACGAGACTGGTAGGGTTCTGGAAGACTCATATGCCAAATTGATATTTCCACATATCGATGATGACTTGACCAATTAGTAATAAAATATATCAAGAAATTATAACTATAACACGTAAACCAATTTTCATCTGGAATAAGCTGGTAGGATGATAAATTCGGGAAACAATGTACCCTGGAGAGAAGGAGAGTGAAAAAAGATACAGTACAGCAGATGTTCTTGCGAAAAAGTTGGAGCATGAGATCGACACATAGAAAACTTTCCTCAAGCTAAGTTACTCAAGTTTCCAGATCATTAAAGATAATGTAGTGGATATGTTGATTTTCCTCATAAATATACTGTTTTGAGGTCAAGCTTTTATTGTAGGAAATCCTTGCCCTTTGTCAAAACGTCTCATTTTGTGTAACTATCAAGTGGCTGTTGTTGTGATTCCTACATCCGCTGCTGGCTGCCTATGCACTGTCATCGGGTCTGTGCTAATGATTGGACAGTTTTCTTGATGAGTGGCCCTGTTTCGTGAAGATACTTTCAATATATTCGGGATACTATCTATAAGTCTTACATCATACCATCGAAGCTTTTGAGAACTATCCAGAAAACACGTTTGATCTATGACATCAAAAATGGTAAAGGTTCAATCTTGGAGAATATCACTGAAAGCCACCGGTATAGCGAACAAGTTGGCAGTAAAAACTAGGTGATTTCTGTTTCATAAAAAATATCAATCTCTTTCTGCTAAGAATTGCGCAGAAAATGACAGTTTCCAATTTTGCATCTGTATTGGAAGTAATTTAGTAACTGAATCACTTATATTTTTTGCAGAAACCCAACCCCCAAGAAAGACGATCTGTTCCAGAACCTCTCAATTCCACGTTTGACGCCTCAAGACTTTCAATATATCAATATTGACAAATATTTGGAAATATTGAAAAATCCAAGAGAGCCGGCATACTCAAAATGGATCGATTTACATGAAAAATATGCTCAACCACCTTTCGTTTGTTTCTAGGGAGATACAAATTAATAAACATTTATTATACAGTAATTTACTAGTACTCCCAAAGTCCCTTTAATGAAGGTACACAGCTTTACCAAATTTATTACGCGGAGTGTATACTTTAATTTTCCCCTTTCTTGTGATTTTGCATGAGGTTTATCTTATGGCTGATGCTTGAAACATATATACATATGAATCGCTTCACTGAAGTATTGATTGCTTGGCCTTCCTTCGAAATAGTACAAAATTTGAAGATTGTCATCTCAAAAAATACAAGAAGAGCCCATCTTCACCAGGTCGTGTATTCAATACCTCGAACGAGGCTCTTCCAAACGACAACGACTCAAGATTAATGCGAATAAAAATTCATTCTCTCGTAACTCTCATGGTGGGGGAAAGTCAGAAAGCATTTGATTTTTGATATGTACATTGCACACATAAAAATAAATTCTCAATTCAAGAATTCCGATATTCTTGTGAAGATGTACTCACAACAAGAACATATGATCTTGCTCTAAAACAATTTACTTGATTGATTTGAACCAAAAAAGTATATTTTCGAATTCAATACTCATTCTAAAGAAATATACTCTTAACACACAACTAAAATTTCAATGATTTTCTGAAAAATAATTCATATTCTTTTATGTGTTATCATATTTTTCAACGGAGCTCCGTTTACTCCAATCAAGAATACGAACATCTTGCGATTACCCCAAGTAATTCATTTACTTGTTTCGCATCGCCATATTCGTCATCGGAAATTCAGCGGTACGCGTGTGTCTATTTCCGCGCCCGTTAGTTTCTATTGGATTAAATTTTCACCAGCCACCTCTCAGAAAAAATGTGCTGTTAAAAAGTTGGGGGTGTGACTGTTCTATTATAAATAGTGGACGCATATCTTTTGGCTTAATTACAGGTACATATTTTTTTATATTCCGTTTATCTGTGCATCACCATTCAAACTTTGAACGTACTATATTACGCTGATAAATTCAAATTGGTAGAGTTTTGATACTGTTTTGGTTCCTTTCTTCAAGGTTAAGGAACCAACAGTAGCTTTGAGTACAGCTCAAATTACAGAATGTTTATAGCAATAATAAGTTATCTAATGAAGTTGAACTGTTTGCGTCGAGACTATGTGAAAGCATAAATTCTTGGTATGAGAATTTATTTTCATGTGTCTATATAACAAAACTAGTGTAAGAACTAAGAACTGATTCAGTCAGTTATGCTCACAGGTTTTTGCGAGCCAACCTTATCTTTGGGTACTCCAAACATCCGATAACAGTAAATTCATTTACGATGGCTATGTAAATGTGCTGCTGATATTCTGGCTTGCTTATCTTATAATCCCTAACCACTGATATAAAACAAATTTCTATAGAAAAAAGATCATTAAGTGAGTGGAGCTCCACTAATCTGATCACCATGATATTACCTCTATTCATGGTTGCTTTCTATAGCAGGCTAGCAGTAAGTATTCAGTTTGTTGTATCTTCTTCTTATCATGCCGTCTTCTTCAACATTGGCGGTCACCTCTTCAAACGCTTCCCTATCTTTTGCAACGTGAAATATTTGTTTTACACTGAGGTATCCGGTGATTGAGGTTAGTCCAATATTTGATGTTCCTCAGGCAAGATATATTTTTTCTTCCGATACCGTGTCTTCCTTCCATGGTCACGTGTTAAAGATAGTATTTGTTATTACCCTCTCAAAAGGCACTCAGTAATGGAAAAAGGAGCCAAAAATACACAATAAGCAATCAATCGAATCAATGTTGTTTGATTAAACATAATAATGGCACTTGAGATTTAAAGTGGAAACATTTCCCAGTAGTGTTTGAAAAATGATTATCGAGTACTTGAAATTGAAATGAAATTAAGTAAATCAACATATTCACATAAATTATCTTTCCCAATGTTTTAAAATAAATGAGTACCTTTTAGCCTTGCTAGGAAGATTATATGGAATGTATTCCCAGTGTATGGTTATAAGATTGGTCTTCAGTCTAATTATGTCGAGATGTAGTCACTAACCAAAATTCAAGTTGTTTACCTGTAGAGAGTCTACAAAGATGAATTGCGTGGAGGAACCTACAAAAGCGTACTTGCCAATTTAACTCACTCACTAGAGGCTAGAAGGATAAAGCGCCTGCGTAAGATGCCGGATGTTTTGCATTCCATCCTCACTGGCGACACATTTCTCTTTCTAATTTTTTAAGCAGCCCCTCTTATTCTTCTTCGGATTTTACTAGAATCCGATTTTTGCAACTGCATCAAGCTTATGAAAAATTCTGTAGCAAAGGTATCTGCGATTATATATTAAATTTCAAAAATATAGATCCAGCTAGATTCTAGTTTCGTGGCTTATATATAGATTCACCAAGCTATCTGTGAGTCTCGAGCTCAAGGTAAAACTTTGTGCGCAAATAAAACCTTATAAATTCATGAATTCCTATTTCCACAGAAGGCACGCCTGGCATAGATACACGAAATTTGGTTAATTTTTCAAATATGGCCCTATGCAGAGCAAGTTCAATTCTAACTTCAATTTTGTTCCTATGGAAAAGAGAAGGAAGTATTGTGATCGCGAATAGATTTGATATGGTGTGCTATCCTGTCGTAATTTAACCGAATTTTGATACTATTTTAGGGTTGAGGAGCGGATTATGGTATCATAGCAGATAACGCTGCTGTATTTTTGGAAATCGGTGCATTAATAACAACAAAAAAATATGTTTGAAAAACTATTAAACATTTTGTATGAATTCAATTTGTTGTTGCACGTTTCCCATTTTTATGATAATTTCAAGGGTAATTCTTTGGTTTTTATTATCTAATTTTATAAATAATGGGTTAGTTCTGCTAATTTGTTTTTTTTTGAACCCTCCCTTCACCATTCATGTCACCACATAATCTTAGAAACATCAGTTGTGATGCAATTTGAGGAGGGACGTCTTTCAAGTTTCGTATCATTAAAGGGCGCACAAAAAAGAAAGCCTTTTAGAATCATACGCTTTGAGATTTTATAAACTTCAATTCCCAATATCTTTTGAGTCCTCCTTGATGGTAATGTTTGTTAATGGATGTATTTGAGCTGAAGTTAAGAAGCACATAAATATAAAATCACCGCCAAACTTGGTGACCGTTTTTTGACTTTGATATCATTTTTGGAAGGTGGTCAAGAATGGAAAAAGACGATGGCTTTATCAGCATATGCAGTAGATATTCTGTCAATCTATTCAACTATATTTCAATTTTATTCCAGTGGCTATAAATTATTATTTGCTCCTTACTATTTTATATTAACAGATATGTGCTGATCCTATCGTTACATTGCCCACTGGTAATATTGCTGGTAGAGCAGACATTGTCACGACTGGAAAAGGAAATTTGACTATCTATTCGTACGTGGGAATACCTTTCGCTGCACCACCAGTAGGAAGCTTGCGATTTCAAGTGAGTAACATTCCATAAAACATAAAGTATTCCAAATTTAATAGTTTGATCCACATTATCGAAAAAGAAAACTAAAGGTTTTTGGTGTTAACATGTACCTTCAATTGTTGTAACTGCTGGGTCAATAAGAAATTTATTCAGAACAAAAAAGTACTTGTATTGAAGTACTGCATCTAGATCTAGGCTGAGTACTAAATAAGGGCGTTTACACAACACTGCGGTCGACGACGCATCGCAAATGAAATCGTATGTTCTTGCGATTCAGCCGCATTCTGAGTCAACTAGATGTAATTGACACATCATCGCCTTTAGAAAACGCAGTCTCAGTTTCATAAGTTTCACCGAAACTTTAACTCCTTGATTTTGCTTCACAATACTCTCAGGTTTTGGCTAGTTCAAAAGTTTTCCACTCCTAGTTTTTGACTGTGTCAATTTCCACATTTTCAGAGCTGAGTAGTGGATAAACGCAACACACTTGATCTGTTTTTTGTGAAAATAACAGTTTTGGAGTATTTTCTATTTTCAGGCGTATTTATGGAGAAAGCGCTTAAATTTAAAAAATCAGAAACGGGAATCTGACTGTTATAAATCTGCTGTGAAAACACCTTCTGAGTTTCATTCACCGATATTTTGAAGAGTTCACTGTACAATATAAAAAAAATATATTGTTTGCCCACGTGTTTTCAGATAAACAAGATAAATTTTGAGTATACTCAAGCACACGATAGCATTTGATATACAATTGGCCAATCAGAATGACTTGCAAATGGTAACAGTACGTGATATAATTATGAAGATATAATTGAGGACTAGATTTGTACTAAAATGCGCCCTTGTTACTTACTTTCTTTGTATGTATCTCATAACTAATCGTATGAATGTAGATTGTTGATGCTCTTTCTTGGTGAAACTCTTCCATCATGTAGATAAAAACTTGTCTAATTATCACACAGCTTGACAAATAAAACTCTTTCAATAAGTGACGCATTTCGATTTTTATTAAAATCATGGTCAGACTGTCAGATTTGGAGCTTGAGGAATAAAGTATCTTAAAACGTGAAGTATCTTAAGAAATAAAATTGTTTATCACATAAAATATTTTAAGGACATTTTGATTGCGATGATTAAGGTTTTGTAGGGGTTTCCCTTAACTCTAGTGTAAATGCAGTCGCCAAAAGAAGAGAGAAACAAAAAATGAAAACATAATTTAATAGAAAAATAACTAGACAGGATAGATAGTATGCTAGTTTTGAGAGCTCTGGTTTTGTATCCATGATAGGATTTAGTTAGTTAGTTGGCAAGTAATCTGGGTAGAATGGTTAGCAATCAAATCTGACAGTCCGACGATGATTTCAATAAAAATCGAAACGCGTCACTAATTGAAAGAGTTTTATCTGTCAAACTGTGTGATAATTACACAGCTTTTTATCTACATAATCGTATGAGGCTAGAAATTGTGTAGTTTGAACACCGGATATCACAAATTAAACGTCGATATAAAATCGGACTGTCAGAATTGGTTGTTCAAAAGGCCTACCCAGGTTACTTGTCAGCTATCTAACTAGTTAGTAAATAAATAGGAAACTAGAAAGACCCCCGGACCCCGGCAGGCGGTCTGTGTGTTTAAAGGGGGCTCGAAAGTGACAGATTCTATCAATGTCTTCAGAAGGTAACGTACCAGTTTTTTCGAACATTCAGTAGAGTTTGCTCATTTTGCTCTTCTGGAGTCGAGAAATTGAAATTTCAGAATAAATAGGCAGCTTGTTGTAACTAGTTTTACTAAAGATAAAAGATTACGCATAAACTAGAAAATAGATGCATAGATGCTCTACTTTGACATTACATTTAAGCCTCCCGTTCCCCCCAACAACTGGCAAGGTACTTTGGAGTGCAAACAGAACAACAAGAAATGTTATCAAGTAGGAACTGATGATAAATATGAAACCGAGGATTGCTTGTTCGTCAATGTCTTCACGAAAGAGGTGAGTATTTATACGGATTCTTTTTATTTCTATCAGAAGCATCTCTAGATAGATATGTGCTGTGAGTGTTACTATTTCCCAGGCTCCTGGTACCCAAGCAGCTCAACCCGTTATGGTTATATTTTACGGAGGTGCTTTTAAGGCAGGCGCAGCTACAACATATTATCGAAGTGTCCAGCATTTCATCAGAGAGGGGATTGTAGCTGTGACGATGAACTATCGCGTTGGACCGTTTGGTAAAGTCCCTTGAATTAGGAATGAAGTGAGCCGTAAGGTCGTTTCTACATTTCATTGTGATCTTCAGCTGGTTCTTTCGATAACCATTCAATAATATGTTGAATTCGTTGACTAAATATTTGTAGATTTTTGGAGAAGATATACTGAATAAAGCATACAGCTCCGATGGATAATCAAATATTACCATAAAAATATCATGTAGAAATCAAAATTACTGAGGAAATGATTTGACATAAACAGGCTTCAGCCGCTGTAGCAGCTGTGGAGGAAATCTACTTAAAACAAATTAGTTGATGTATCAATGACATATGTTCTTGTGAGCTCTAGTTCTCTACACATCAAACACCGTTCGGAATCTATTCCTTTGTTGCTTGGAGGTCGTAAATTCGGAACTATCTAACAACAGATATCTTTCTGTAAACGTTAATCAGATGAAAACTCACTCTCGAAAGCTCGCAATGACATTTTATAGTAGTCACGGTTTTCTGTGAATGTTGTGGCATTAGCTGAAGTATAAGGACAACTTTTGCTTAGCGAGTATAGATTTTTTTCGAATTCGAAATAGTATCTTTTCAGATGTTGAAAACAACAAAAAATTATTTAAATCAGCGTTGCATCTGTTTTGATGTTGGTGGCCGATATGGTACCATAGAAGGAAATCCAAATAACTCCAACCTTTGTCTTTCTGCGATTTTCGAGTTTTTGCTATACTTTATGTGTAGTCGAAGAATTTATTTGGAGGACGTGAATATTAAAAGTAGTGCTGTACGGGTCTGAAGTTTTAATGGATGGGGGATCCTTACTGTATAGTTAGAACCGGATGTATCCGGATTTGAATACAATAACTGGATTCGGATTTCGGATCCGGATCTGGATCCGGTATCTGCGTTGGATTGGACTCCATTGCTAGGTACCAATTTGAAAACGTACCTACCTAGATTTTTGAGATTAGTCTCACAGGCTCCATTCCTACGTTAGATGTTGCGTCTAGTTTCTAGATTGTTTATTTCTTATAGCTGATTTGTTCTTTTTATATATCATTACAGTATTTGTATGTCTACCAAAATCAGTGGTGTGTTTTGAATGGTTTGTAAGCACTTTAAGCTAAACTTCATGTGATCAATCAAATGGATATCTGACAGTATATCCTGCGTTTCCTGATTACATGTTCTGACCTTTCAATCCCTTCAAAATACCAACTCTCATTCATCTTGGTTCCATATTTTTACTCAGGCTCCCAAGACGCAAGCTAAACAGCCAGTTATGGTAGTGATCTACGGTGGAGCATTTATTCATGGAGCAGCGGCAACAGCTTACAGAAAAGTACAGCACTTCGTGCGAAACAGCATAGTGGTTGTTACATTCAACTATCGCATTGGGCCATTTGGTAAAATATGTACTTGTATTGAACTGAAAGTCAATTCAATAACGTCCACTCATCTCCAAGTGTCGCTTTCTATGGGGACGCCCATTGGCAACTTACGAAGTCAAAGGTCCTAACACATGAACTGCCTTGAAGCGGCAACAGATGTCCCTTACGACATCTGTCAGCAAGGGTGAACTGATTTATAGCGACATCTCTTGTACTTTCAAAATTTTGAATTGCATTGCCTCAATGCGTTGTAGAATCGACTTTCGGCTCACATCTCTGAAGAGTAAAACTTAACAACGTCAATAATTTCCAGGGTTTTTGTCTACTGGAGACACAACACTACCAGGAAATATGGGTCTGAAAGACCAACAGTTGGCCTTGCAATGGGTTCAACAGAATATTCATCTATTTGGTGGTGACAAGTCACAAGTGACAATTATTGGCCAAAGTGCTGGAGGTTCTTCAGTATCATTTCACCTTCTTAGCCCAAAATCATCAGGTAAAATATGATTTTCATGTTGTTACAAATCAGTCAGAAGCACTAAACTCTATGACTTATTCAGTCGATTTGATGATCATGAGAATCCAGTGTGTCTTTTTTGTGAATTGCATAGTATTTTGCTTATATAAGCAATACAAAAAAAATGTGTAACAACCTTGTTCTTTTTGCAGGGATAAAATACATGACGTACACTTGTGTATACTAGTTTTGTAAAATTAACTATACAGTTCACAATACCAACTTAATCATCATTATAATTAATATTGTTCGAGAAACTAAAAGCATTTCCTGTTGATTTGGGTGGGTGTACAGAATTTTAAAATAAAGACAAAACATTTTCTGCTTATGTAAATAAAAAAACGGTTATGTTTGATATTGTTCAGTATTTTATGCAAGAAAGAGCTAACTTTATAAAAATATGTGCATAGTTATGCTGAAAAAGATTTGAAAATTTCGTGGTGAGGGGGGCTCCAAACTCCACCCCTAACTACGTGCCTGGACCTACGTGGGACTTAAGGATACGAAAGACTTGCGTAGTGTTTATTCTAGCTGATAGACTAATTTTAACTTTGCTTTTCTAGGACTGTTCAGAGCAGCCATTGCAATGAGCGGATCAGCCTTGAACACCTTCGCTTTCCAACAGAACGCCGTCCAGAACGCTTATGGTATAGTCAAAGAGATTTTCCCAAATTTTGGGAACAAATCAAGCCAAGAGTTACTTAAAGCTTTACAAAGTGCTACAGCCAAACAAATCGACAATACTGCTGATAAGTATAAAGTAAGTAGGTATTGACTTCAGGATACACATGGGAGTAATTATAGTGAGGCAGTTAGTGGGCTGTATTGAAACTAACCCTGCATTCATGAACACAGAAAGCCAGGGCTTTGCCACAGTGGTGTTATATACTTACAACTTAGTTTCAAACAGTGGAAGCAAGATTGCAGCCCCGGTATAGCAGGTTTCCTACCTAACTTGGTAAACCTGCACTGGGGATGACTTCCATGAGTTGGAAGTAGTTTGAAATTTATTTTTTACCAATAAACAGAAAAATTGATGAAAAAAAAATGATATTTGCCCTCATAGGTACGCAATTTGCTAGCGTGTAGTACAACCCTCGTAACTGCATCTTAGTTTCCGTCTTGTACACGTAGAATATGAGTAGAAATATATAGCTAAACGCGTTACTTGGAAGTTCAAGTAGAGTTACTCATGTTCATAGTTTCAATATCTAAATAATAAGACATCTTCAGTCTATATCACAGACTTCATTTCTTTTACCTATGTAGGTGTTTGGACCTGTCGTTGAGCCTGTCTACAAAGGTGCCTTTTTGAGTATTCCGTTTCATGAGCTAGCACAGAAACCACCTGTGAACAGGGTTCCAGTACTTATGGGAATCACCTCGGAGGAAGCGATTGGCAAAGCAAGTGGTAATAGAAATATTTCAGTATGTATTTTACTGATGTTTTCCTTCATTTATTGGTATTACATCTGAGAGAGCGAATGGCAAAGCTGAATGTCGTTAAGGTCTCTAATTTATTAGGGTTTTCAGTAAGGCTTGTAGGCTCAGCCTCATAACTTTAAGTGCTTTAAGGATTTACAGTATGTAGGTATGCTACATTAGTGTTACATTAGTTGTTGCCAGACAACAAGCTTCAAGAGCAAATGATAAAAATACGTATCATTGAAACTAAAAATAAATTAAAGAACATTTCACATTATGTCGCCCTCTATGTGGAAGCCCATTGACAACTTACTGAGCCAAATGTCCTAACACCTGGACTGCCTTGAAGCGGCAACAGATGTCGCGTATGACATCTGACAACAAGGGAGAACTGAACACAAAAAATGCATGTCAGGTCTGACGCATAGTGGAGAGCATACACTCAATCTTACATTATTTCTCGTTTGTGGACGCATTAGTTCGTTTAGTCCATGAATTATAATTTTGGATAAGCATAATGAATGGTTACTTACTTTGCTTTTAGTTGAATTCAGTAAAAACATTATAATTGTTCGTCATTCAGGTATAATAAGTTTATTTAATTCAACCTAGCCTTACTTTGATAGGAAGCACATCTATACAAATATTGTATAGTTGAATATCCAAATGGAAATTATCTAGACTTCCGGTATTATAAAAATGCTAGTTTTACTGCGCTACTATTAATGAAGAGGGTGGTGATGAAATATACATTTTCACCTTTGCAGTCAACAATATCTTTTGCTGTGGGATGTTCTTGTGCTGAGCATTCCACTGATTAGGGTGTATTTATGTTAGGTTAGAATAACTACCATACCTTAAAAACAGTTCACGTGTTCGGTTCTCAATTTTATTATTAAATTGATTTATCATTTTTATAACGATACTTACACTCAGTTGGGAGTTATCTTACTAGCCAAGCTATCTGATTATAATTATTTCAATTTGGGGCACTTCCAGAATCCAAAATAAACTGAATATGGGACAGATTTAGAGACCCATGGAATCCGCATTTTCACTTTATGGTTGGTTAGATTCGATTATCTGTCTATAAGTCATGCAACGCATGAAAATTTTAAATGCAAAAATTTTCAAATTTGACAATATCTCGTTTTTTTGGATATTCTATATTGAAAATGAATGGAAATGCCCATTATTCATTTATTTTATTTAATTCAAACTGATGTATGTTACTGATCATTTCAGGGATTTGCAAATCTCCATAATAAACTTATGCGCGTGAAGTAGTGCCTAACCTGTTTCCAATAAATGTTACCATAAATATTGAAGAACTAGTGCACGAATTGTGGTATCAACTACAATATGTCGATTTTTTATCCATTATTTCACATAAAGCGGACCTCGCGATATTTCCGTTCACTTCACAAAGCGGATATTCTTGTTTTAATCAGCAAAATACGGCATCGCATGACTATAGAAAAACGTAAAGGTATGCGAAGTATTATTTCGATCTAATTGACTTAATTTTATTCTAAATATGGATATGATCTAATTGGTTAATATATGTCAGTTAAATATACATTTTCAGACTTGAATGCTGTTAGGCATTCTGCCAATGTTTATGACGCCCACCCCGAAAACATGGTAGACAGCTGCATGAATGTAGATGAGAGTAAGAGAGAAGAAGTAGGCGAAAAAATCCATTCAGCTTACACAAGCGGAAAATTAGCTGATGACCTTTCTACAGTCATAAAGGTATGCTTTTCACACATATTCACAAAAATGAAAACATATGCATATACGAGTATCCCATGAATGGATATTTTGGGGTATAAATCGATTCGAAGGAAGCATTATGGGAATGGCAGAATTTAGCTTTTAAAAATCAATAATTAATTAATATAAAGGGTTTGCCAGTTTAAACGGCGGAGGTTTAATATGCATTAAAACAATGTTATTTTGTGATTCGCTTATGCCATTTATTAATGGGAAATAATACTGCTCAAATGCCAACCATGACTGGACTTATTAATAGGACAATCAAATTTTTTGTGATATTCCTAACAAACAGGCACATTTCCATTGCACCAAAATTAGGTGGATATAGATAGAGTATACTATACTTCATTATTCATTAAGTAGAGCAAATATATGTAACATAATAACAAGACTTTGTCTGCTGAATGGTACTCAGTAATGCGAGAAAGTTTAACCGCCATAACTTATCATCAATACATTAACATCAATTGTCTCTTTTCGATTTTCATTGGTAAGAAAGATTGTTGCTAAAGGTGCATCCAAACATTTTATCAGGGAACTGTTTGATTTGTCAAAATTTTGGTTCAATGTTGTATCTAGTTCTATGTAAATAGTCTTTCTTTCTTCGTAAATGTAGTATAGATAGCCTACTGAATTTTTGAGCATGTTTAAAAAAGGTTGCTCATCTTTAAACAAAGCTAAATAGGTACAGGCTGTGACAAGGGCAAGTTCAGACCTGAGTCTTCGCGGGGGATAAAAGGACATGAAGTTTGTTAATGCTTCCACCATTTTTTGAAATACTTTCGTCGAGCTAGTTGAGGCAACAGGAAAAGGAATATGTTCATAGTAATTATTATGAAGTTAGGAGGAAATGCTTACAGCTGAGCCGCCACAAATCAAACCGAGTTATTCTCAACAGGAATATACCTGATCATAAAACATTATAGATGCTTGCAATACCTACATTCTAGATTCGGCGTCGATAAAATAATTTAGGAAAATCTTTGAAAAACACCGCGTAGGCCATGGAGAAATTGATGCTTTATATCGTATTCTCTTTTCTAGTACGCGTCAGATGAAAGGTACGCCAAACCAGTCATCAAGTATGCCCGGCTTCAGTCCCAGTTTACACCTGTCTATTTCTATGTGTTTTCATATCATGGTGTGAGAGGCAACAATAGTGTATTTGTCAAAGGTAAGTCAATAACGTGAAACTGAATTATATTATACGGTGGAGTAGAACTTTTCAGCTTAAATGACAAATTCACCAAATTAAATTGCAACATGACTCGTATACAGATAGTTTGTGATAATAAATTGTTTGATGCAGCTACGAGTAACCAACCTGCTAATGATATTATATGATGCGAGCTCATGCCTCTGAGGTGATGCACGCATTGCCTTTTGTTGCTTCATCCAAAGATCGTCGCATGCAATACCTTATATATTCGGTGTTAGCTAATAGTTATTGCTACAGTTTAACTTCAAAGACTAAAAAAATCGAACCTTGAGAGCCTCAAAACCCTGGAGTCTCATTGCAAAATTTTCAAAGACTGTGGGTCTCGAAGCCTCAAAAGCAAGCCATTGGTTTGCAGGAGGATGGAAATCATAAAAAAACCTTAGTAGGAACTTATAGATCGATATAAGAATAATGATAAGGCCAATCAACCCTCATATTAAAAAATGAAATGTAATACAATTTTGTTTAATTTATGATGTCCCATCAACCTGGAACGTTTTCTAATCAGGAACCTACAGCCTAAGACGAAATCGCTACTCCAAAATAACTGGGAAGCATTGAATGAATTACCAACGTTATGAGGCAAATAGTATTTGAATTGCATTTCTAAGACATCGAACATTTTGCCGATCTGAATGTATACATGCTTCGAAACTTCGTAAACACTTTCTAAGCCTTGAATCAGCAAGTGTATCTTACTGGATGGATATTTCAGCACCGAATATACAAGAACTCCATTTTCAGGTGCTGGAAGAGTTGGCCATGCTGAAGATAATCTTTATATGTACCTAGATCCTGAAGATGCTTCATCTACTGCGAAACTACCTCAAGCAGACATTTTAGCAGCCAAGCAGTACAGCACGCTCGCCATGAACTTCATCAAGTTTCTGTAAGTTACATGTATTTAATTTTCTGAGAATAGTACAGGTCTCTGATAACAACTATTTTATTTCAACTTGTCTTCAAGTGTCGCCCTTTATGGGGACGCCCATTGGTGACTTACGAAGTCAAAGATCCTAACAGCTGCAATAGTCTTGAAGCGGCAACAGATATCATTTGAGATATCTATCATTAAGGGTGAACTGATTTACAGCAACATCCCTCCTTCTTCGTATACACTATTTACGATGCTTGCTGTAGGGAGAAATCGGTCCTAGCAACATCTGTTGCTGCGTCCCCATAGAGGGAGACACTTGGAGAAGAGTTGATGTTGCTATCACACCTTTGACTGGGTTACGTATATACCACCCAATTGCTCTCTACAACTACTAAAAGCATTCATATGAATTCATAAGGTAAATTAATAATAATTATTTCTGAAAGGATTAACTCAATAAATAGGTTACCCTGTTATTTTTAAACATCATTTAATTCACCTTGAAATGATGTCAATTACATACAGTGCGCAGTGCAATACTGCGCAGAAGTGAGTATTTGCAACGCCCTCGCCTGTTCGCATTTTTTAGCGCATAGAAATGACGCATAGAAGCATCAAATTGATTCTCCTGTATACAGTCTTCATGGAACTCCGTGAGTATTGTTCTGTGCATGGAACAACAATACGAATGGAGGAACATGAATGAAAGAAATAGAGATACGCCAACGCACAGGAAAAATCGCGAAATAACGCAAATTGTACCAACAGCGATTTAAACTAGGAACTGCTCTATTCGTACGTATGGATCGTACCGATACCGATACTCCGACATTTCTCTCGATACCGCGATAATATTGGGCAAGCGATATCGATACCGATACTCTGAATATCGAAAGGAAAATATCGATACCTACTAGTATCGGAAATATCGGAACGTCCCTATCAGTAGCTAGCTTCTGATCTAAATGAGCCAAGACAACGCTAAATCGTAAAAGTGTTCATTTATTTATTGAACGGTTAACACCCAATCATAAGAAATATATAAATATAACATGAATCATAAAGTCTGAAACTTTATCCATAATTTGCTCCATCAATGTGTGCCTACAGCAGTATGCATAATATATTAGATTGCATTCTGTTTATCGCTGAATGTATAATTTATTACCTTTTCTCAATATTAATGAGCACCTTTTTGGATATTTTTTCATTGGATATAACGTCTATTGATGGCTGAAGTGACAAAAATGGCTGTGTTCGCTGTATATCTACTATTACTCAGCTTCTCTAAAGGCTGCTACACACACTAGGGTATAACTGAAGGGTCAACCGATATCGGAAGTGCGTCCACACGCTCAGGCAAATCTGTCAGTCGTCAGTATTTCGATTCCGGTATGGCATCAACTGATGATGCTTGGGATGTAGTTGGTTTACTAATATTTGAATAAAAACATTCTAAGAATAGGAAAATTAAACGGGACTTGTGATGTAAGGCTTGGTTGAGAAAATGACAAACTTATTCGCACGTGAAATTCTTAAATGAATTCAAATTTTCTCCGAAAGATTTTCACAATTATCTACGCATGAATGAGGAAACGTATCTCACTCTTCTATCTTTAGTTGCACCACTGATCAAAGATACGAAATTTTATGCCATGATATCACCCCAAGCTCTTAGCTACATTATACCAGAAACTCCGCCCGAGACCGCTACAGACGTTCAGTTTTGCCTGCAATCAGTCCAACTGCGCAGTTATACCCGAGAAAATACAAATTTTCGTATCCGTTCAGGTAACCTGCACAGGTATGAAAAACTGCACATTTTTGTCATACACACGCTCAGTTTTACCTGCGCAGTTTAACTGTGCAGGTATACCTTTCAGTTAAACCCTAGCGTGTGTAGCGGCCATAAGAGTTGTACCCTTACTATGTTTTGTTGTAAATAAATACCAGACACAAAAACTCGAACGTTTATGATCCTATTAAAAATCTAATCTATTGGTTGCGTTTTTTCCTGTCTATTAAGCATTAGATCAAATAGGATATAGCTTAATAAAATATATATTCACCATAAATCATTATTATTATTTCAGCAATCCAACACCAAAGGCAGATCCACTGTTCCAGAACCTTATTGTACCCAAAGTGACTCCTCAGAAGGTCAGCTACTTGAATATTGACGCACCTTTGAAAATTCTTGAAGGTCCTAGAGAACCAGCATATTCTTCATGGGAGAATCTTTACAAGCAGTATGCCAAAGCGCCATTTGTGTGCTTCTAAGTAATGTGATCAAAACATTCAACTAGTTTAAAAAATTAAATTAATTACACGTACTCCTTTGTTTAATATGTTACTCCTCAAATGGTTTACTAACAAAGTAAGTTGTTAGTAAACCAATATAGGTAAACGTAATGGTGCAAAGAGAATAGTGTAGGTTAATAGGATCCCAGATTATTCAGTATAAGTTGAACCACGATACCTTGTGGACGAACTAATCTAAACATCTAGTGTGAGCTTCTGGATCAATAATGAATTATAGTACTACTTATTTAGATGAAATTTGTGAAGCGCACAGAGCTATCAGCAAGGCGGCAAAAATCGTATATCCACAAGACCCTAACTCAGTTTCTTCGATTATCTAAACTGTGCTTGTCTCTTCGTATTACAATTTTTCATGTATCCTGAAGATAAAGTCATCACTGAATGAGTTAGAAACCGTTATATTGCATTTTTGACTCATACTGTCGATTTCCTTCGAACTATGATAACATCTTCGAAGTTTAAGCATTCAAAATATTCTTAGGAAAAAGAGGACCAGGACGTAGACGTATCTCTAGGCTGAAAAAAATATGCGGACAGCTAAAACTGATCTTTCAGAGCTGCAGAAAATGAAATAACTATAGCCAGGATGGTTGCCGACATTCGGACCGAATAGGCGTTTAAAGGTGGAAGAAATTATTCGCCTCAGCCTGTAGCGAAACCTTGCTTTCAGTACTGAGCACACAAAATGAATAATTAGATATTACAGATATGGGTGCTGGATAACTCAACATACGCACGCTGTGATGACTTTCAGAAACAATGTTGCAAATCCAACCACAATTAAAGTTTTTACAAGGCTGTAGCCCAATTGAGTGGCCCGTTCTGTGTATACCAGCGTATAGCGTACCTTCAGTCTGAGTCCTTTCTTAATCTTGTATGCATCCAATTGTCAGCAAAAAAATGAATTGGACCTACATCACAGCCCATCAATCAAACCTCGCGAACCGTCGTCAACCCAAACTTGATATCCAAGTCATCCGGACAATGGCGCCATTAACGGTCACAGCTCGGAGCGGGCTCACACAACTTAATTGGCTATATCAATCATTATTACAAACGCACCCGAAACGGTCGTCGGCCAATTGTGCCCGTAATTGAGATATTAAAACACCAATCACAGGACGGAATTTACGGGAATATTATGTAGATGTCGCTGCGGATATTATTAGGATGTTCAAGAGCCGTGACAAATTCGCATCGTTTGCGCGACAACGAGATTTTTGCTATTATACTCTCGAATTGCTAAGCCGCAGTTATTAGTAATAATAACAATTTAGCTTAGTTCTATAATACAGGTTTATAGCTATGCATCTTGTTTATCTGCACCATACAATAAAATACGCGCAAAAGCTGTTTAGAGTGAGAAAAGTGACAGGAAGGATTGCGCGGCATTTTAGAGTGGTAGGTAGGTGAGTAGAGACAGTGCCACTGTCCACAATTTTGAGTTCACTCTCTTTTACGAATGGTGTAAAAAATATTTTTCGAGCTACTACATGCAATATAAAAAAATTGAATTTTGGAAACTGAAGGTGTATCGCGATCGCAACACTTCCAAGTTTTTTGAGTGAGCAGTAAAAGAAAGAAAGATCTTAGTGATGTTTCCCGAATAAAATTAGAAGAATCCAAAGTGAATTCGACAGCGAAGCGCGCAGTAAATGGCGCAAGTAATAATGCTAATTAGCCAGGCCTGAAGGGTGTCCAAAGTGGCGGCGCTGCCGCTTTCTTGTTCGCCGGCCACTTTTCAGACACAGAAAATGGTAATAATGGGCCTTGTTGAATATTTTAATTGAATTGCATGAGACCTGCTGCTGATTTATAAATTTTATTCGCGTCTTAAATTTCTATCGCAACGCCGCTTCCGCTTTGGTTTATCCGACCACGCCGTTCGAGCGTTTTATTGCTCTTTGGGCAGGGGTGTGGACGGTAGGGTGGATTATAAAACGCTTATGGTTTGAAATACGGAATGAGGACGATCTGCCTTTATCTGTAAGCTGGAAGAGGGTTACTTCCTACTCGTATCATATAAACGGCAAAATTGCTTACCAAAACAAACCAAATTTGGAGCCGACTGTCTGTAAGATTAACATCAACAATCACAATGGCACGACCATGAAGCTGGGGGTTCCCTTCTGCTTCAGGAAATTGTATTTTCCAGAACAGCTACTGCGACTCTACAAGGCTCAGATCAGACCATTGCTGGATAAATGCTCGCATGTGTTGAAATACGCTCTAAAGCTTCCGAAACAATACGTTTAGTGGGAGGCACTTGACCTCACAGATGACCTTCACGGTCTAGAACAGCAAAGATCAGATGAGATCAATGGACTCATCAACACAAGGTCGATCTTACAACGCCATGAGCCTCTTTCAAAGTCGTTCTTCCGGAGTTCCTCGGAGCTGTGGAATGAACTATTGGGGCATTTGTTTCCCGATGGTTACACTTTACAGCGTTTTAAAGTCAATGTGAATAGACCTGTATCCTGTCGCAGCGCTTATGAAGCGTGATAGGCTATCTGACTGCGTGAGGTTATGTATCAAAAATATGTACTTGTATAGTTATAGCGTGTACGTGAACAGCGCTAATGGATCACAGGAAAAAATATTTGAGCGCAAGACATTTGTTGATACTGACAGAAACAGCGAAGGTTATCTGATTGGTCCCCGATTAACTTTCCAGTTAGATGTGAAATAATATGTTCTATAACTGAAGATGCTTTGGAGTCAAGCAAAATTCTTGGAATTCTAATAATAGGTAGAAGCTCACACATTCAGCAATGCATCTGGGCATGCTTGTAATCAAATGATCGATGGCTTCTTGTAGAATTGCATCTCTAGCAACTTTATGTTCATTCCTCAACTCTGGTAAACTGTTTCATATCATGAAGTGGAATAGGGAGACATGATTACAATGGAGAGATATTCATGAAAACTACCCAGTAAAAAACATGGACTATATAACAATAAAGAAAAACCATTGCTCACTAGGGTTCTATCCTGCTGCCATAAAAACTAACTTCCATATTTAAGACCCTTCAAGAAATGCGAAAAACAAAACTGTACGTGGGAACCGGGGTGGGAACAGAACGAACAAAAGAAGCAGTTTGAAGATGATTATTATTTTGTACGAAATGCTCTCAACATCTGTCTGTCACATTTGGATTATTTGTTTTCTAAATCGCAATTGATTAACATGCAATCTGACACAAAATCCTTGTAAGCTCTTCTCAAAAACGTTTCAGGGTGAACCTGACCACAAACGTATTTTAAAAAAAATAGTGTTACCTACTTTGGTACCCATTATATTCCGTTTCAAGCTTCATCAAAATCGCAACAATGGTTACCAAAATTACGTAGCCATAAAAGCGACGGTGATATAGAGGGACAAACAGACCGGCATACAAGCAGAGAGATGAATGCATTTTACATTCTAGTTGACGCTTTATGTGTGATTCGTTTTTTATTAGGTGTATAATTACACGTATCTTTTAGCCTTTAATTGGGAATGAAAGTGCATTATAAAAATCATCACGATTGAGGCGTTTAAGCAATCATTGTACGTGAAGTTCTGCTATCAGTTCACATTTTCCAAGTCTAGCTCGAATAAAGGTAACGAGGAGAAGCTCTCGTTTGTCTGTGTCAGGAGAGGTATTTTAATTATGTATGCATTGGCCCTACCTTTACCCTTTACAGTAAAAAGAATACGACGCTAAAGCCCATTCAATGTTATTGGATTTTTTTGTGGACTAGGTATTTGTTAAGCCAAGGCTTTAAGGGACTGCTGAGCATGATGGGCAACTCATTCACTCCGTGATCAACGATGTTTCTTTGAAGGGAACATATATTTTTTGTTCCAGACTCTTGATCTACTAGAAAAAACAAATACCTTTTGTTCACATTTTTTTAAGTCCGATTGCAACTTAACTAGATAAAAAATAAAACATTAGTTCTTCTTAGAAACGTTTCCATACCGCAACGGTAGACAACGCCGGTATCATTTCTTTGGAACATTATTGACTGCGTCAGATTTTCTCGGTGGGCAAGAAGTTGAATAGAATTAATTTTTTTTTGTATAGTATTAAAACACCATATTGTGTATACCAAGAAAGCATGTATAGTTTATTTGACATAGTGATAGAACCATATCAGGTAACTCGAAGACGATTGAGGATACCAGATCAATCAAAACTTTCAGTGTTATTGTTTTTGGACTATAGCTTGCATTTTACGGCATCTACTAATGAGCGGAAGGTAAAAAGCTACAAGCTACTTTTAATAAGGGGTTATTTTCTGTATAAATGCATTTGATTGCATAATAGATTAAATGACTTATTATCACAATAGTTGCCAATTGCACGGCTGCAAGTCCCATAGTTAAAATCATTGAAGTTCAAAACACATCCTGCATATTTCTCGCAGTTTGTATATCAGATCGTTTAACCCAACATACTCCGCTTCAAGGAGCGTCTTATCTCCTTTACTGCCTCCTTTATATCTCTTACATTGTGACTCAATAACAGTTGAACATATTCTTATGGCCCAAGCGGAGCAGTTTCTCCCTGTTTATTGTTTTTATCTAAACGTTAGATGGTCCTAATAGTTTCAAACTACTGAAGGGGACTGCTTAATATGCTCGCTGCGTTGATATACAAATACGTAAAGATGATGGATATTGTTTAGCTGCTGTGTAGTAGCTGTATGGTAAGATGTCGGTATCATAATATATGAATAGAGTGGTATTGATTTAGAAATGTCATATACAAGCATTGCCCCTACTTTGACCATTTATTGAAGTTTCATATACATATGTATATATATATGAATAAATGGGTAAACAAACTACTATTGTTTATACAAAATACATCAATGTCAATGTATCTGAGAATCAAGAATCAAGATAACATGTGGCAAACATTTTGTGGATAGTACTGAGTCATGAAACGTGCATCTGTTTTGTCGTCATATTAAAGTCGTTAAACAGTGTATCCAGTATTTCTACCTAGAAATCAAGAATAAACCGTATATAAATTTGGAAACTTGTAAGTTTGTAGACCATTATAGATTTCCTGGAATCCAGTTTATACAATTGAACGAACTTTCTGTATTGGCTTTAGGAAACGATACCGCTCGAAAGACTTCGTGATATGAATCAACTAGAAAAACTAATGGATAGTATCTGAGGTGACATGTGAAACATGTGAAGTGCACCAAGATCGTGACATTTAGATCAAACGTGATTCATCAAGCTTAACCCTAAAAATAGCTTCTTATTCAACTGTGTGTATTTTCGTGGTCTTTATTGTATTATTGACACACACATACTCACTCGATAAAGTAGCGATTTTCAAAAAATTATCAACGTTATCTACTATGTTTCAGACACTAATAGTGGTGGAAACTCTTATCAGTGAAATCACAGATGGCTGCTATCAAAACGCTCCTCAAATATCTATGAAAACATTCAAGGTGGACTAACTGTTGTCCAGCAAATTTTCCATCTGGCCTTTTAGCATCCAAGGCAGTATAAAATGAATGCATTAGAGTCATTGATATTTTTTTTCATCATCTGATATACCTTATCTGTATTTCAATTTTTCATCGATGTTGTGTGGATGGAACTTTGTAGGATTTGATCTTAATCAAGATAATATCACATGATCATGATGAGATATTATCTCTGAAACAAATAGTAATTGCTTCTGTGCCACCTGCTTCACAATAGACAATAGGTACATATAGGAGGAGACGATAACACAAAATTATTTGGCTTCAAAAAAATTTGTTAATAAAGTGTGTATAGTAGGTCACCTATTTAGCAAATTCTCTTAGGAGAAAATGTTGTATACTTTTTTTGAAAACCACTTTAATATCCACCAAACGACGTCAAAAATTTATTTCACATCGCATAAAAAATTGTTCATATGTGCACAAAATTGCAAAACTAGCAGTATCTCCTAATTATAATTAGCTATTATTAAAAAATCAGTCAAAGATCTTCAAACATATATCAACAGATGAAGGGATCAAATCATTTCGTTCCATTGGTATGTCAATGAAGAACTATAGCCATCATATCATCATCTGACCATATAGCCAGTGTCGACGATATTTTTAATGAAATTCTGAAACAATTAGCCAAATTGGTTAGCGATATGCTGAAGAGGAGGGGGCAGCAGGCTGGCCAAAATTAATTTATTAAAGTATGCTGCGAATCAATTTGTTCACGCTAAATCGAATAGATATTAAAAGCAATTAAAACTGTAAAATGTTTGAAAAGTTCGCAATCCTGTTTTATCGCGCACTATTTTATTTTTAATTTATTTCCTCCCAGATGAGAATTTGCTCGAAATAATTCATGGGCGAATTTATTATCATTTTTTGTTTGCTGTTTTATATTCGGCAGTGGAAAAAGGGTAGACAAATGGAAATAGGCGTACGACTGTCCCACTTGATTAGTGTTGTGGAAAACAAACGTTTGCCTGAAAATTAACATTTTAAATACCATCACGAACAGCGTAAATATTTTTTGTTCACAAAATTGTTTCTCTCTCCTGTATAATATTTTGCATATCGCTACTAATCACCCACCCTTTCTTATAATTTATTGCAATTACTATATTCCGATTCAGAATGTCGGCAAATTTTACATTTCAGCCTTACTGTATTATGCATTTTGCTGTAATTATTCGAATCAACGGCCATAATAGTACTCAAAACAATAATAGTAGAATGTAGAACACAGCAATATAATGCTTCTGACGTTGTTCATGGCTAGAAATTGTAATGAAATGAATAACTGGTTTAACCTACCGAAACAAAATATACCATTGAAAATTTCCCTAGAAAATTATTAACTACGCTAAAAAGCTACCAAAATATGCTCCCTTTTTTCGTTTTTACAAAACGTTCCATAACTATTTGTACCTATATTCAGCTTTACAAATAGTCTGTATGCTCAACTACCCTCCATTTATTGATCAGTATTCAAAAATTAGTTCCATGTTCACGTTGATCTCGGAACCATATTGCCGTCTATATAAAGCTTCAGGTGATGAAAGTGATTAGCTCGATTCCATGCAGGAAGTGAGGATGCTGTAGTTTGGATGAGATATTACTTTCAGTAAGTCGTACAACCAGAAGCGTGTTAGAAAAAAGACAGATACCTTGGCAACGCTGGCAACCCATCTAAGAGCACAAAAAGGGATCGGTCCTTCAGAATACTATACATACACGCCCTATTAAAAACTTCAGATATAATATATGGAGCGCGATGACTCACTACCTTTCATTATTTAAGTTACCTCGTATCTGTTATATTTCATAGTCAACATAAAACAGCATATTTACACTGAGAGACAGTATACAGTTACCAGGACAACCAATCAGGAAGCCACACCGCAAGGCAAATATTCCCCGATTGTTACGTTCTGTCTCGTCTCCTCCCTAGAGATACATAATTGTGTCTCATTAAATTAACTACTAATTAGTGGGTGTCGAGTCGGAAGGATCTCTGTCAGAAGGCGATAGCCTAACATTGCAGGGGTCAATGAAGAGTAGAGGAAATGTCAATATAATATGAACAGGATCGAGATTAATAATATTAACGTGTTAACTTATTTCGAACGAAGAGAAAACAACTATTATCAAGTATAATACAGATTTTAGAGATTCCAATAGGCTACCTACGAAGTCTATAATATATGAAATGTAGAAAAAAGCAGCTATATGGAGTAAATGAGTTTTTGATAATACGTTTTGCAAAACGCTGCTTTGAACCAATTCAAAACGCCAGATTAATTTTGAACTTTACACACTTATCAAAAGCATATGACAATAGAATAGTTTGGAAAGTTTGTCCCATTATTGCTTTTCATTCCGAAATTTCTATAAGCAGATCATTTGTATATGACATCGATCTTGAAAGCATGAAATACAAATCCGACATGGTCTCACTAAACTAAGCACACTAAAAAAATTTTTATGATCAACATTTTTTAGCAGGCTTTTATTAGATTCACGTGTATGTATGTATGTATGCTATTATCGATTCCTTGAACGCTATTTTCACCCAATTAAAAACATCAGAGTAATTTCAAATTTTGTACATTCATCAAGAACCGATGACAATACAATATCTTAATAAGTTCATCCGTTATCTATGTTTATAAAGATATATATTTAGAAAATATGATACGAATTAACGTTATAATAAAATTTTTGACCATTTTTTAGAGGAATACGTTTAAAAGGTGTTAATATGAATGACATTCGATATTTCTTATTAACATGCTTTTATTAGTTTGACCTACATCTATAAAGAGGGAATCTTTGAAATATAACGATAAGGAACTTATCCCTTCAGATCCGTTAGTTAAGATCCATGATCTCTGATTCCAGCAGCCACGTAATTGTGGCTCCAAATATAAAAGTACAAGGACAAATTCATGAATCAATAAATTATAGTTCGAATACTAAAAAGAACGCTTTTATAGTAGATCGAATTGGAATGTAAAAAATAATGATTGATACAGGAATGAAATGCTTAACGATAAAATTAATGTCAATTGTTATAATTTCTTACTAGGTTTATTTCGAACTGCAGAGTTAGTATGAAAATACAGTATATAGTACCCCATGCTATTATCACAATGCTGTTAATTTTCACGTTAATCATTTTATTCTTATATTAAGAATTATTATTAATTCGATTAACTATAAAAGCGTGTTTTTTAGCATTTTTAAAGTATAATTTTTGTAATGAAGTACATTTTTTCCGAGATTCTTAAGAAATTTGACCGATTTTGATGTGTGTGGTTGTGTATGATGGACCAAACAAAATTGCTTTAGAACGTCTGTATTCAATATTTGCAATTATTCAGCCAATTTTACTACACTATGTACACATTTCCCACTACGGGTATGCATAGTGTTTAGCTTCATTTCATCAATGCCGCTTATTTACCCCTTTAAATATTCAAAATCGTTTGTATTTTTTCGCTCACTGAATGCACCAGAGTATTGAAAAGTTGACACAATTGCGAACGAAAAACAGCGTTAATACGGAAAAAGCTGCGGTGGGATTTAGAGCTCCCGATTATTTATTAAGGGTTTTGGTGTGTCACTTTTTTACCCTCGAGGTGTTCCAGATAACATGGTTTGGAGATTGGGGCAATCGAGGGGATTTTGTTATAATTAACTGCAACTTCCAAAATACAGGATATTTCACCAATTCATCCCTCATTTGCCCTTTAACAGAGGAACGTAACGTTAAATCACACCTAACATTCTTTTATCTATGATAATATATTGGTTCAGTTAGTTTATTTGTCGGACAAGCTATAGATTATAGTAGTCGTAATAGTAACAATATTTATATTCACATAATACATAAAGTAGGCAAAGCATGATTGTTTTTCCTTTTGACATGTAAGATACAAGATAATCGTACTCACTTGCATTATTTACTTATTCATTCATTTACTGTTATTATTATAAACTCATACAAAAAACGACATTATGTTTCGACCTTTGGCAATTGGAATTGAATTCGAAATATATTAGACAACTAAACCTTTATAATAAAAAACGAACTGTTTATATTTTTAATGTATCTAAAACTTACATCAAGTGGATCAGCAGTTAAAAGTATAATACAGATTCTACCTACACGACTTCATTTTAAAAATACAGTTCCTCAGCGATTAAAAGACTCTATTGTTCATCTGTTTCAAAGGCAAATGTTCTGAATCACCGGGGCCAACAGAGTCGAAATTATATAAAAATAAAAGTACAAGATTGATAAAGTAATTGAAAATGAACTGTGTGAAAAATCCTAAGCCTGACATGGAGAAAAAGGTTATTTTCCATGATCACAGCAAATAATAAAATAAACTAGTTGAATATAGAAATATCCCATTTTATCTATTCTGAGCATTCAAAGTATTAGATGGAAAATCTATATGGCAAGTCATTTCTTTTGCTATACCTTTACTATAATAATATAAATAAAAACAGGTTCTTCCTCTCTAAGCAAATATTTATTTTATGTAAGTTAAGTCGATCTTCCGTTTCGTTAACCATGTTGTTATTACTATGTTGTCACAACCAATAGTCAGAGCGAGAAAAAGATAACTGGAGCATAATAAACTAATAGCCGCAATTCGCATATGGCTTTTGTATGGTATTAATTGTGAAATCTTCAGATTTATCTTTTGTTCAATTTGAATACCACGCTACTTGTAGGTGATTTCAATTCATGAGTTTATTATATATGAGTTCATTGCTGTGATGTGATTCCAAATCTTCAGAATATGCAAGCGATCCAAATTACCAAAATACATTTGGTACTATTACGAACATTTGTATTATAGATTACCTCCATTTTCATCACTAAACTTGACAGCTTACTTGTACTGCGCATGTTCGCTATGCTACAAAAACGTAAATAGTGTTATATTTGTATTTATATTTTTTTACAACTCGGTGATATGCGACGTCCATGTATCCCGCCACAGCGTTTCTCAATCGTCGTGTTGACTGGAAAAAGTATTTTGAAAAGTATTTGTTCGATATTCAATTTCGTGACTTTCTGGCTCAGAAGGTATTACAAACAATAATTATCGATTATAAAAAGTTTTCCCAAAAAAACTAATCATAAGAGCTGTATAGCCGAACGCGTTTCATGAAATTATAATTTGTATACATGCCTGAAAAAAAATCCATAGGCCCTTCAGTAATTTATATACCAAAGAAAATATTTACGTCCTCTGAAAAGAGTCTGCGTGAGACAAATAAGTAATTGAAAGTCATGTTCCTTCTCCAAGTCGTTTGCCATAACCCAACACTACACAGATTGTAGATAAAAAGTTGTGTAGTTATCACACAGTTCCATAAATAAGACTCTTTCATCAGTGACGCGTTTCGATTTTTATTAAAATCATCGTCGGACTGTCTGATTTGACTTCTAACAAGGCTATTCAGATTACTTGCCAAATAACTAACTAGTCCTATGATGTATACCAAACTAGAGCTCTCAAAACTAGTATACTATCTATCCTGTCTAGTTATTTTTCTATTGAATTATGTTTTCATTTGTTGTGTCTTTCTTAGGGGGCATATTTTTTTTGGCGACTGCATTTACACTAGTGTTAAGGAGAACCCCTACAAAACCTTAACCATCGCCGTCAAAATGTCCTTAGGATATTTCATGTGATAAACAATTTTATTTCTTAAGATATTTCACGTTTTAAGATATTTTATTTCTTAAGCTATTTCATTCTTCCTAATACTTTCCATAACTTAATATATTTCAGTAGTAAGTTAACCTAGAATACAAATAGGTGGAAACTTGTAGAAGTGTATCTATAAAAAATTAGTTTAAAAGATCAGTCTGTTCATTTATAAGTCAAATCTGACAGTCCGACGATGATTTCAATAAAAATCGAAGCGCGTCACTGAGAGAGTTTTATTTGAGAAACTGTGTGATAACTACACAACTTTTGATCTACATGATGGAAGAGTTTTACCAAGCATCTACAATCTACTACACAGATTCCTTATCCTTGCATTAACGTATGAGATATAAGACCAAAAGTTTCCAGTATATGCCGTTTGCAAAATGCCAAATATTAACATTATAGATGCCTGTACTCTACATGATATAGAAAAAAATACGTCAAACATGTTGTTTCTCTATATTGTTCCCGTCACAGTCAATATTAGTAGCAAACATTTTGAGTAACATTTGTGACCGTTGATACGTGGATCAAAGTTTTTGTAAAATTCATTGATCTAAAACGCACTTCCGGGGAAGAAAACCGTTTTCTGACCACATTCGTCCTCTTCAGGAGTTGAGCTACAATATAAGTGAAGCATTAACATAATAATCATTCAACTTGCCAGCAAGTCTTGCTCACAAAATAAATCGTAAACCTATTCAAACATATGGCATTGAAGCGGTAATGCATTTCTCATGTACTTATGGCTGAACGTAGCCATAATCGTAGCACCCTCAATTCTGAATCCTGTAGCAACAAGAGACTTCACTGTATCGGAAGGAGCTCGGCATTCACGGGTATTTCCAATTTATGTTGAACTAAACACACTTCATGAATGTTTCTTAGGGCGCGAAATATATTCTGTGCGTATCATGCTTAAAATATACGAGTAAGTAGGAATCGGTGACAATGATCAGTGTCGGTTTTATTTAACTTTAGGCCCTGGGCGCTGAAGATTTTGAGCCGCCTTCATTGCTCCTCTTTATCCTTTTTTTAACAAGACTATTCAAACGTTTCCAATCGGTACATCCAGAAGCGGTTAAGTTACTTTTTTCAATTGAAAATAATGTGCAAGGATAACAATAAACCGCTTTAAACTTGAGTCGTATATTAGCCAGTCTCTCTTCTCTCTGCCTCCGTTAGCCTTTACTCTATAAAAGTTATTCTTATGGCTTCTTCTATAATAAACTTTGTCTCCATCTTGATAAATTTTTTCAGTATCTTTTTGGGGAATCAGTCTTTGGTTTCGAAATTATTACACTTCCAATGAACTAATCAGTCTTAAAATTAGGCGACTTTGAACCGATAGACAAATAAAACATAGGTGTACGCCAGGCCGGAAATATGTAGTTTATGGGGTCCAGGCCTCTTCGGCCCCGGGCCCCTGGGCGCCAGCCCCAAGCGCCCATTGGATAAACCGGGGCTGTCAATGATGTCCCAATTCACTGCCTTCTAGCATTAAGTGGGCTAACTCAAATAGCTCCCTAACTGCGCATATGACCCACCAAGAGCTGTGGTGGCCTCTGTATCGGGTGAATGTAATGTGCTCTTGGCCATGACCTACCGAAATGTCAGGGATGTCAGGCATAGGACCATTGCATGGGGTGCATCTATCGTATTTGTTTTGTTTTTCTATCTCATTCAAGTATGGTTTCATTATTGAAAATATCTGGTAAAAAATGTGCTTATTATAATAAAAATGGAAAAAATCAAACTTTTTATATACATGGATGCGGGCAATGTCACTTTATTTGACAATGTTGGAATCGACAGGAACACTGATCAAGATCATCTAGAGGACTTCATTGGCTAACCTAGCCAATTAATGTATGCTCACATTCATGTCAATCAATGTGTAAATAGGGTAGGTAGATAATCCATCAATCAGGGACTGGCTGAAAACATTCTAAACTATGACCATTTAAGAAAATTGAAGACAGAAAACCATATGTTTACCTAATTTTCTCTGTTATTGATTCTCATTTTTTTTATTCAAGTTTTTGACAATACAAATAATAGGGCTCTGAAGGTAGTGTGGATATTCAGTGTATTCCAGAATGATAACGGAATTCTTACAATCTAAAATCAATTGATTTATCGATGTAGTTGAAACCTCAATCGAGATTGTTCTATAAAATATTGTGTTTTTTCTATCAGTCAAAGCACAATAAATCACAGAAGCACTTACGAGATAAATTTTGGAAATTACATGTGATGAAAGAAACTTGCAGTTCTGATGGTTGGCATACTTTTTCGTAATGGAACCTCAAGAAGCCACGATATCTCGAAATCTAAACTTTGCGCGATGACAATAATTCTCCGCCCATTGCCGTAGGAAGAAAAACTGTATCGGCTGCAACAATACGCTCTATCCCACTTGCTACGCAAAATGAAGGTATAAGCTAAACGGAACCGAGTTATTCCCTCCGACTTTTATTAACTGTTTCTCGCTCCACCTAACCACACCTTCATAAATCGAGAAAGTTAAACAGATTAGAAGGAAGAGATTGGCAGCGAAGTAAGTCAAATTAAGAAAACCGAGAATTAAGACAAACTTCCCTCTCGGTGCTCAACTTGGCGGACCATAATAAATTTATTCCTTTAAATATTTTCCTAACCCCATCTTTTACCGATTTCGCACTAGATTGTCCTTCGTACTTGACCTACTTGCAAAGCCGCGCCAGAAACATCGTTAAGGTAATGAACGCTGAGAATGAGATACTTTAATATCCTTTTACCGTCGCCGTGACACTTTTTCGCTATTAACTTTTTGTGGACATGGTATTTTAAATGAGGATATTTGGACAAGTCATTTCTCTAGTTACCCTCCCACACGTAAGCGAAGGCTACGATTGTGATCGCAAGTAGGGACGTTCCGATATATCCGATACTAGTAGGTATCGATATTTTCCTTTCGATATTCAGAGTATCGGTATCGATATCGCTTGCCCAATATTATCGCGGTATCGAAAGAAATGTTGGAGTATCGGTATCGGTACGATCCATACGTACGAATAGAGCAGTTCCTAGTTTAAATCACTGTTGGTACAATTTGCATTCTTTCCGCGATTTTTTCTGTGCGTTGGCGTATCTCTATTTCTTTCATTCATGTTCCTACATTCGTATTGTTGTTCCATGCACAGAACAATACTCACGGAGTTCCATGAAGACTGTATACAGGAGAATCAATTTGATGCTTCTATGTGTCATTTCTATGCGCTAAAAAATGCGAATAGGCGAGGGCGTTGCAAATACTCACTTCTGCGCAGTATTGCACTGCGCACTGTATGTAATTGACATCATTTCAATTAAAAATTAAAAAATAATGTTTAAAAAACACAGGGTAACCTATTTATTGAGTTAATCCTTTCAGAAATGATTATTATTCATTTACCTTATGAATTCATATGAATGCTTTGAGTTACAAGATTCTGTAATAAGTTATTATTATATCAATAATTAATAACACTAAATGATTTTTTTTAACAAAACTAAAAAGTTTAATAAATAGCAAGCAATTTTATTGACGACCCACTTTGCACAAAATGGTCAACAAAAATGATTATTTGTTTCGTGTCCACTTAGCGGCATCTTATGATCTGTTCAGCGATCCAAGAGTCCAAGAACAGCGCAGAAGTTGAGTATAATTTTAATTATTCAACTTTGGGGAATCCATGATTTGAAGTGCGTTCCGTTTCGATACCAATCGATTCGATAATGACGGTATCGATACTTTGGGTCCGATAATATCGGGTATCGATACCTTTGATTCGATATTGTATCGATACCAAATATCGGTTGTAAGCCAGTATCGGAACGTCCCTAATCGCAAGAAATAGTTTCGACTAAAGTGCTATATATTAACACAAAATTCATACACTATACAGCTTTACTACTCGCCAAAAGATTTTATCCCAACCCCACACGTGTCTCGGTATGTTATACCTTGGTGTTGTCTTATATACCTTCGTGTGCTGCCAACCGTAACAAATCAACGTTTGTTACCTGTCAGAAAGACACGTCATCTTTATGAAGCTAACGCGAAATGCAAGCTATTAGGGACCTTGTCCTTGTTCTTTACGTTGTTTATTTGCTTTGTTATCTTTGGGGTTTCGTGTGAGTCTAACTTCTTAATGTTTACAACACTACGAATATCAAAAGTTTGATTTCGGACATCCATTGTCTATAAAATTTTGAGTATCACGACGTTTCGATTGATGTGCTATCTTCAATCGTCTTCAGGTGAACTGGCGAACACGAAAAGGACAGATCTTCCACTGGATGGAATCATGGAGTTGCTCACATTCTGTCTGAAGAACAACTATTTCCTAGAGAAGGAAGACTTCTACAAACAAGAAGAAGGCCTGCCTATGGGATCACCGTTGTCTCCGGTTGTAGCCAACTTGTACATGGAATGGTTTGAGTCAACTGCCATCGATAGTTCAAATATTAAACCGAAGTTATGGCTTCGCTATGTAGATGACACATTCATCATCTGGAACCATGGAGAGAGCCAACTAAAAACATTCTTCAGTCATCTGAACAACATGCGACCTTCGATGAAATTCATGAAAGAAGAAGAGAGAAATAACTGCCTTCCATTTTTAGATGTTTTAGTAACGAGAAGAAACACCAAAATAGAAACAACAGTACACAGAAAACCAACTCACACAGGTCAATACTTACATTACACTTCAAACCACCCAACAGCCACGAAGAAAGGCGTCATCCGGACTTTAGTCGACTGAGCTAGGAATATTTGTCACACACAAGAGGGACTACAAAGAGAGCTCAATATCATTAAACAAGATCTATTAAACATCGAATACCCAAGGAAGCTAGTGGAAGTATCAATACAGGAAAATACCAACAGTAGAAGAATTAAACACGAAGAATCTCAGCACTTACTCATTCTGCCTTACGTCAAAGGAATATCAGATGGAATCAAAAGAATAGGTCAGCGATACAAGATCCAAACGAGATTATCTAGGACTGCCACCCTCAGAAGCATCCTAAAAAAACTAAGCCCAGGAATGAGTCTCAAGAGACAAAGGACTGCATCTACCAGATACCATGTCAATGTGGTAAAATCTATGTTGGAGAAACAAAAAGGCCACTGGAGGTAAGAATTAAAGAACATCGTCTCAACACCCAGCGAGCAGAGACAGGAAAATCTGGAATAGCTGACCACGCATGGACGGAGCACCATAAAATAGCTTGGGACGACGCTAAGGTTATTGCCAAGGAACCGCATTGGTATCGAAGGAAATTCAAGGAGGTGGCATTCATCACCAACAACAGCAAAGTGTACAGCAAACCCAGCGTAGACATTAAACCAATCTGGCAGCCACTCATAAAGAAGATCAATAGACTACGACTGGACCAGACAACAAACAATGACCGACAAACAAAACAATCAGAACAGACCGCGCACAACGACACGTCACCGGACGGGGTATAGATAGGCATGAAAGAAACGTGTTCGCCACTTCACCTGAAGACGATTGAAGATAGCACATCAATCGGAACGTCGTGATACTCAAAATTTTATAGACAATGGAAGTCCGAAATCAAACTTTTGACAAATCCACCTTGTCTACAAGTTTCAAACAACTACGAATATGTGATACCACACTAGACTTTTCTATTCTGCAGCATCTTAAATGCACTAAGCGCTCCTTGAATTTGGTCTTAATAAATATCCTAGTTAACAACTATCTCCTATGTAACATGTGTTATGGCCCAAATCAAGTTTGTCAACTGATTTATTTGCAATCCACTTTACGTTTCTTTTTAATAAGGTCCAGCAAAATTTTCAGCAGTGAGCCTTTTGCCGAGCATTAACTCCAGGTGCCTCTGGCTGTTTATCCATTTACTTCATTCGCGTCCCTTTATCGCTACAGTATACGCAGTTTGCGTACTCTTTCTTATTTGTCCTAGGTAGCTTTTGAATCATCCAGGTTCTATAAGGGACTGAGCAGTGTGGTAGTCTATCCGAAATGCTCCCTTGTTAATTCAGTCTCTAACATCAATTACTGTCCAACACTCATGTCCAGGCGTCGCGCAAGATGGCGCTGCCCATCATTCACGTCAGAAGGTAACGTGATCTTCAGTTTCTCCATCCTTTCTAAACAGCTGACGTCTTTTCTCCACCAGTAGCTAGATTGGTGGGACATTAGCAGTGCTTCTGTCGATACCGTTCTACTGGCTCCTGAGAATTGACTGTAGCACATGAGTCATTGTACTTGGCGTTTGGAATGTAATAAACATTTGAAAATATTCCATATACAGACCAGATTGAGCCTGTAGCTGACACATACGCACGCAGATACATTAATAGATGAAACGCTCATAACGACACGTTTGAACAAATATGCGTGGAAATGGAACACTGTCATCGGTTATTAACTTAGCCGAACGCAATTTGGAAGCTAGACCAGGTGAACTAGTTACGTCCAATTAATGTTTCTATTGACAGTTCGGCTCGCATACCTTCCACTCGAATAAGTATGACAGTCAATATCAGCGCTGCTTTTGTCAGACTGTTTCATTTTTTCATGTTTCATCATCTTTGTACCACCAGAATTACAAAAAATCAGTTCGTCCACCGATAAAAGTTTCAGTGTATAGGATGTTGTAAGGTTTTGTTGGTGAATCACATATTTTTGTTAATATTTTATTTTAATCTAAATGTATCAGTAACATATTGTTTTGTTCTCGTACTGTCATCGTCACATATTATGATTGACTATCTCTACAAATGTTTTGGCTGCCTCCTCTTAAAGCGTGTCACAAAGTACGGAAGTTAATTTGAAATTATAATCACCTTGACATTGTTGACTGCTTTCAGGGGAACAGTTTTGTTTTCAAGGCTTTACTTGCACTGTAAGATGTCACCCGAAACACAACACTACCTGGCATATGAGATAAAACAAAAGATAACACCAAACATACTATGATCCTAAAACATAAAGACAATATGCCTCCATTTGGAATTCATTAACAAACCATAAGGAAACCTGGAGAGAAGATATGCTTCACCTGTAAGTTTGGAGACCTGATGGTCTAACTGTAGAGAGCAATCTGGTGGTACATGCATGTCTATAGCAGGTCTGATGCATAGTGGAGGGCCTACACTTAATATCAGTTGTCAGCTTCTGATTTGATTGTGCCGGGATAACGGTACACCGTAAAAGTGTTTACGAAGAACAAGGGTTGTCGCTGTAAATCAGTTCATCCTTGTTGACAAATGTGGTAAGGGACATCTGTTGTCGCTTCAAGGCAGTCCAGGTGTAGGACCTTCGACTTCATAAGTTGCCAATGGGCTTCCCCATAGAGGGTGACACCTGGAGATCAGTTGATGCTGCTATCACACCCTTGACTGGGTACATATTCCTCTCTACAGTCAAACCGCTAGGCTATACTGACGAATCTAGGCTGAAGACGAAACATACATTTCTATGATGCATAGTGGAGAGTATACACTGACTAGAGCCTGTCCAAATAGCTGTCTGAGTTTAGTCAATAATTGTGCGACGTTAACTAGATCTGCAATTCACATCAAATCTCTATGCCGTAGATCGTTGATTAAATGATGATTTTGGAAGTTCACGCATTGTATCAAGCATCAAGGTCGCTCATGTTGACGTTATCCAGCATCCCTAACCACCGTAACACTAGGAAACGCCGTCGGTTCTCCGGTCCAGGGAGGGATGCGCCCGCGCCCACTGGAAGGTGGTGGGGGCTGGGACCGGGCGCAGGTTCTCACCCTCACAGTCAACGTCGCGACGCTGACGACGCCTCGCCACCCCGCACCGCTGCGACCCTCCATCAGGAAGTCGCGTTATCGTACCGAAATACTCGCGGACACGCAACCCACGTTACGCGGTTTTCCGGGGGTTTCCGGGGTGTTGGATTTAAACGCTCTCATGTGATGTGCACTTTGGATGAGGTGTTGTGAATTGATCAGTGCGAGGATTTGTTATGTGTGACAGTCTGTGGATATGTTACTTCTGGGACAGTCTATGGAGCCATGTGGAGTAGGATTTTGCGAAACAAAGTATGTACAATTCAAGCAATATTTTACTAATTTTATTGTATGTCAAGTTTCTAAAAGATATACATATGTTTGTTATTAGGACGATATACGTGAGATTCATGCTTCTTATACGAAGTGAAATTACTTTTTTAAAAGATAAAATGGTATAATTTTTTTGTGAGGCTTACATTTGCTTTGATAGGAAAACGTTTATCTGTACGGATTCCTATAAGTTATAACTATGGGCAGAAAACATTGCTCGCAAATTTTTTCGAATTGCAGATATTATATTTCATGGATTTTGTTATGTACATTAAAAATGTCCTCACTTAATATTGTCAGATCTTGTTCAAATCTAACTGTTGCTACTTTTTGGAATATGGATATCAACAAGTATTGACAAGCTTCTGAAGAGGTTTGGGGAGATATACGCTTATAGTGTGGAACTGTAGGATTTGGAAATATATCTATTGACCATGGAAGTAATCAGCAACATTTAACTATCAGAAGTACTTTCAACTTTTCTTGTATCTAGGGTGCATGACCAGTTTTTTGGCGTAGTAAAATTGCTTTGGATGCTTCAGATTAGATATTTGGAAATTGTCAAAGATTTAGAGTGTATAGTGATTTTTTTAGGGAGCTTAAAATATGTTAACTGCTATAACTGCTAACTTTTCATTTGAGGATGTTTGTAAAAAAATGAATGACTTAAACAAGAGAAAAACCATGGAGTTGAGTAAATCTATATCTCAAACATTCACACTTTTTCATAGCACGTAGACATAGCGAATTGTGCTAGCTAAAGTAGCAAGTGACTGTCATAATATAGTTTCTTAGAATTTAAGGTAGTCTTTTGTATAGCTTCGTGACGTAGGGTAGGAGTCAAATCTTGGCGTCTATATCACTGCAACCCAAATGGATCTATTGTTCTTCCCAGTAATTGCAGTTGTAGCACAGCGTCCAGTTCTGGTTATCTATCAAGACTGAAATTCGATACAGAGACTGTCACATATACTTACGTGATACGAGGGTCACGCTGATTTTTTTAGATATTCCTAATCTATACAAGTTTAAACAAGAATAAGCACGCAGCTATTTTGTCTAAAGTTTTAAGTGCTTACACGCAAAGGCAGCGTTTGAATCATTCAGTGGTTGCCTTGCCACAGTCTCGAATGATGCATCCAAGTGTTGGCCAAATTTTAACGTGAAAATGGAACCGGATAGTCGTGAGGGACTAAAACAAACGGAATGTCACAAAAGTTTAGTGAGTTGCTTTGGGGACTCTGCCTGTTCTAGGGCTACAGTTTTTAATTCGTTTGCTGAGTTTAAAAGGGGCCGAGACTCACTCGATGGTGAACCTCGCACAGGTCGACCGCCCACTACTGTTACTCCGAAAACTGTAGAAGCCGTGCAAAATATGGTAAAAAAAGATCGAGAATATAACCTACACCGAGATTGAGGCTTCTCTGAGGATTGGATCGGCAGCGGTCCGAACAATCATTCATGATCACCTTCGCCTAAGGAAGCGGTGTTCCAGATCGGTGCTACATTTGTTGGCCAGTGAGCAAAAAGCAACAAGAGCCGATTGTGCTAAGTTTACGCTTGAAAAATTTGATATGGGCACAGGTAAAACACTTTTAATATCGTAACCGGAGACAAAACATGGTTATATCATTATGATCCCGAGACTAAATAGCAGGCATTAGTTTGGTGCTTTGAAAGTGAGCAGCCTTCAACGAAACTTCGTCGTTCCAAGATAATGGTCGCATCTTTTTTTTCTAAAAATGGGTACATCACAATAGTAGCCTTGGAAAATCGAGGACAGTTACTTCTGAATGGTATTTAACTGAATGTGTTCCTGTAGTCATCCAAGATCTATGCAAGACTGGTCTGCGGGGTATTTGGCACCATGACAACGCACCCACCCACAGCGCCGCTAAAACACTCGAATTTTTGCTGAAAAGGGTGTCAAACTGTTGCCCCACCCATCTTATTCCCCGGAATCAGCTTCGTGCGACTTCTTCTTATTCCCTAAGATCAAAGAAAAGTTACGAGGTCGCCATTTTCTCACCGATGAAGAGGCAACCGCTCCATTTGAGGAGGAAATTAGCAACCTTTCAAAAGAACGTTACTCACAAGAATTTGACGAGTGGTTTTACCGAATGCGTAAATGTATTGAGGTAGGGGGAAAATATGTTGAAAAAACAGAATAAAGTTTAAAAGAAAACCTTGTAGTTTTTCTGGATCTGAAAACTTTCAGCGTGACCCTGGTATGCATATGTTTAATCATATACATTTTTCTATTTTTGTGAATCTGTGTGAAAAGCATAGCCTTATAACTGTAGCAAGGTCATCAGCCTGTGAGATTGAGTGAGAGTGTGAGACTCTCCTAAAATTCGACATTTCAACCAAAACCAGTCGGTAGTCCCATTTCGGTACTACTCGATGCAAATCTCCATGGTGGGTATCGATGGATGGATAGATAATACCGGAAAGTATTCATCTTACCATCTAACTCCTTTTAACTGCATATGGAAGTCTAGATTGCTGATACTTGACAATAGGAAATATTTTTGATTTAATTGAATATGCTGAAATGTACATTACCGAGCTATATCTCATTTTCCTCCTTTCCAGTGTAATATACATGTTTTGCATTTTCGATTCGATATACAGAAAAATACAGCAATAGAAAATCGATATCGTTATTGCAACATGCAGTTCTATTTGAATTATACGCTGCTACTTCTTATTATATCCTGAAAGCTTTCACATGCCACGTAAATCCGGAGAAGAATTTCGAAACGATATAACAGAACGGATTTACATAAACATTTATCGAACGTTAGAGTTCGAAGGAAAATTAAGCCCGTCGGTTTCCATATACATTCAACGTGAAAATATCTGTTTATCTTCAGGTTCGCACCTCGACGACGAGCTCCGTCCTGCGAGCGAGCGTATCTACGAGATAATTTCGTATTTATGAGGGCGTTTTCCAAAGTTTTAGAGCGGTTCTGCTATGGAGTTTTATGTATCTCTAACTCTAGTTCGAGGGTTGAGCTGTTACTGTAACTGCTTATATTTCCGAATAGGCGTCGTACAGCATTTTCTTGATAAATTGCAAAATGCATTCACTCTATTTGGGTATTAGTAAACTTTAGATTCCACAAATATTTACGAGAAGTATTATGATAGCTATAATGAATGAATTTGTGGTGATATGATTGATAGATGCTATATCGATCATGTAAATTCATGTTGTTTCTTCACACAGTTTGTAGATCTGTCTCTATTTTTTTCTATTTTTGTCAACGTCAACAATCTTGGTAACTCCTGGAGTCAATTTGATGAAATTGGGAAAGACATTTTGTGAGTTTATAGCATATAATTCTTTTCTATAAGTAGCACGTGATTACAAATTCAGAAAAATTAGAAGTTATCGAAATGATTTGTTATTGTAACTTTCCGTTTTTATTCGCCATCTTTATAACCACCTTATTTTAGAGATCGTTTCGTCCAGTTTGATAGAATTTCGCGAGCGAAATTCGTCTATAAATTGGTAATTCTATTGTTTATCGCATTCTAGTTGATACTCTCGGGAAAAGCTGTCATAAAACATTATTATTGTGATGTTATCAGGCAAGGGATAAAGGTATTTAAAATAACAGCACAGAGCGTCAGTGTAGAAATGAATATTATAAATATTTTTAAGGATGCAGTTTTGAGAAGTCCAACGAAGAATCTCCCGTCATAATCACAGGATTGTGAAAATCGTACACTGAAGTTCGGTTGGACCTGTAGACATATAAACTAAGTATATCATAGTATGTAGTTACACACATAAAAAAAATTCTCAATTCAAGAATTTCTATACTCTTGTAAAGATATATTCTAGACAAGAACATCTGCTCTTTCTCTAGAACAACTTACTTGGTAAGAAAATTATGATTAATTTGAACCAAGAAAAGTATATTTTCGAATACTCTAAAGAAAAATATAATTTTCTTCACAACTATGATTTAAATGCTTTTCTAACAAGTATTTCATATTTTTTTGTAAGGTTATCATATTTCCAAGGGAGCTCCGTTGACTTCAATCGAGAATACAAACATATTTCAAACTTAAATTAGAAAAATACTATATGACGCAGATAAATTTAAGAAAGAAGACACATTGGTACAATTTTGATACCTTTCTGGTTCTTCTTTTTAAGATTAAGGAACCAACAGTAGCTTTGATTACAGCTCATCAAAATTACAGAATGTTTATACCAATAGTGAATTATATAAGGAAGTTGAACTATTTGCGCTAAGATCATGAAATTCTTCAGTCAACACTATAGCATTCTTCTAGGTTAAATTTTCTCTGTTTTGTGCTGAGATTGTTATATACTCAATTTGAGATGTTGCTATTTACTTCACTTCCAAGACTTTTCCAGGTTTGAATTGAATATATTTACTTGAATCTACTTTATATGGAAATTTAGTTTCTATTCTTCTATGTCCTAGAAATAAACAGAAAATTATATAACAGATATTCCATAGTTTCTTTTCCGATATACAAATCGATGGAAAATTATCTTTGAAGAAATATTTGTAAATATCTCCGAAAATAAAAAGGTCTTTTCAGAATTCAATTGTATACAGGCAAATGGAAACGTTTGTCCTTTGGCTAAGTAATATTGATACACAAAAATCCCAAAAGTTATTGAACATGTGTTTGATTTGTTGCTTGATCACAAGATAATATCAAAACGGCGACCACTGAAATTATTTAAATAAATGAAGACGAACCTAAGATTCAATAACGCCGGCCTCGGAACAAAATAAAAAAAGGTTTTGTATACCTTGCATTTTGTCAAGGAAACATTTTCACATATTTAACCTATTCTAAATCTAAATTCTAAATCTAGATCTCTATAAATTGACGTCAGGGATCCACATATTTTGATAACTTATTAACATTTTAATATCTATTCAAAATATTCTTAGAATAATCTGGGACACCCTGTATGTATAGCATTCCTTCCAAATGAACATCCGAGGTAAAACTAAGACACAATCCCAATACTATTACTCGCCCATATTAGGTTATAGCCACAAGATGGTCAGTTAACCAAACTACGAAATGATTCAATTTACATGTTGATCTAGTAATGAGTAGAACCAGGCACTTCTAAGACAGCTCCAGCTCCCAGTTCCTTCAATTTGTAATTCCAATAATTCCTTGGTGTCGGGCTGGTGGTCAGCACTCAAAGGGATTCGCCAGGCGAGTTTGTGTTTAATTTAGTGTGAACTGAACAGGAATAGCAGAATCGAGGTGTGATATTAGGGAAATTGATATGAGGTTTAGTAGCATAATTTCCTTGGTGTCTGTGTATCAGCGGAAATGGTGCTCTCTGTAGCTATCATAGTTGCTTGCTCAGTTTAGCTAAAGTGAAAATGTGTAGAACTGTTTCTTGACGAAAAGTTAAAATTATGCTATCGGTAGTAGTAAAATGGATGTAACATGCCGATTATACGAACAGCTCATTTTTCATATCACGCTATTCAAACTGCATGTCATCATAATTCTTGTCATCATAATTTTCCGATTTTTATTACCTCGAATAGTCTAGTTTTCTAATTACTCAACCTTTATTGCAACCTTACCACACGAAAATACACAAAACCGCGTTGATTTGGGAAGCAAATAGATATTTGGCGGAGATTTGATAACATTCAATTTAATTTGAACTTCTTCTTCTTCTCCCTGGCCTACAACCCTCTGTGGTTCTTTGCCGATTTTACAATAGTCCTCCATTTCTATCTGTCCGCCATGGCCTCAAGCGGTTTTTCGATGTCCATTGCCCTCAGGTCTTTGGAATCTCCATACAGATCCTCCAGTTGCTTGTTGTTACGGATTCTGTATCGTCCTGTCACAGCATCCATTACGGGGCCATATATTTTTCTTAGTACTCTCGTTTCAAAGACTTGGAGATGTTCTTCATTTAGCGTCCAAGCTTCGCAACCATACATCACAACAGGGCTTATCATTTTGTATATGTTGAACTTGGTACGTCTTGATGTTAATTTGGACTTTATAGGAGGTCTTGTACAGTTAATTTCCCTTTCATCCGTATTTTCTGTTAGCACTGTTCCCAGGTATTTGAATGTACTTACACGTTCAAAGTTATAATCACCCATCGTAATGTTTTGGCCTAGTCTGTCTCTGTGTTGGTAGTTTCTGGTGGAGTACATATATTAAGTTTTTTCTTCATTAATTTTAAGCCTAATGCTCCTCGCGCTCTTTTCAAAGGCATTGAAGGTAGTCTTGATATCCAACGTACTGCTCCACACAATGTCAACATCAACTGCATAGTCCCACAGTAAGTTGGGTCCATTATGATTAAACATAGCTTAGGAGGTTGGACTTTTGCTTTTCTACTGACATATTAAGAAGCAATGGGGAAAGAGCGTCACCCTACTTGAGACCATCATTTATATTGAACACTTCTGAGAAGTCGTGTCCAATTTTTACTTTACTTTTAGAGCCACTAACACACACCTGGGTGAGCTTGGTTAATTTCTTTGGAAAGCCCAGTACCTCCATTGTTAGCCATAGTTTAATAATAATAATAATAATAATAATAATAATAATAATAATAATAATACGTCTTTATTAGGGCGAAATTTAGCCAAAGGCTACTCTTACATTTACAACCCTATGAATGGAATCATACGCCTGTTTAAAGTCTACGAATAGTTGAAGCGGACAATGATATTTCAGACAACAAATATAATATCGCTAACAGCAGCTAGTTTCTTTATATCAATGAAGATGATGAATCTTTCAAACTCCTGTACCTTGGAGAACATTGGTTCAACGAAGAGAGTGAATAATGAACTGCCTCTATTTCTCTCTGTTTACTGGATTATCTGGAAGTCGCGAAGGCATGAAATTAGCCTCTAACAGCGATGATAATTCTCTGATTTTTTTCCTAGCGCGGTGGTTCCCCTTGGTATAAATTTCCAGAAGAAGCTGCGCGGCGGTGCATCCCGGAAGAAAAACGGCCCTCCAGGAAATTAATGGCAAATGGAAGGAAACGAAATCGAGGAAATCGAGCAGTTCGCCGCAGTGTTTCAAGTTCGGCATATTGCGATCTATATAACGACCGCGGCCGAACAGATAAAACAGAGAGATTACAAAGCTGTTCTTCTTCCTCGAAGCCAAATTTAGGGCTTGTGTTACACTGCGCCAAAAATTCTTGAATACACTGAGAAGTGTAGGGTGTTAATAAACTGTTTAGATGAACTTCAACTAACGACTGTTTTCTAAATAGATGCTATAAATTTCAGAGAAATTATATTGTTCTAAACTTTTACGGAACCATGATGCTTATTTATTTTAAACTTTCTTTACTCTGTGATACTTTTATTCGTTTTCCATAATTTGTTTGGCGCATCGCGGATATACATATGGGAAATGCTATCCAGTAAGTTTCCTCTGAATTCAATAATATTAATCTGTACCATTTCAAGCTTACTGAGCAGAGCCATGATGATGCTCAGTTATCAATAAGACTTGTAACAGATATTTAAAAACTTGATCACAGGCGTATACTTATACGCCTAAAAGCAATTATACAATTAAATTATGCAGATAAAAAGATTGCGTAGCTCATAAAACTCTTTTCCTTAAAGTGATGCGTTTTGATTTATATTTAAGTCATCGTCGTACTGTCAGATGTGACTGCTAACAAGGATTACTTGCCAACTAACTAACTAGATCCTATCATGAATACAAAACTAGAGCTCTTCAATCTATTTATCCTGTCTAGCTATTTTTCTATTAAATTATTTTTCCTTTCTTGTGTCTGTCTTAGGGAAAATATTTTTTTGGCGACTGCATTTACACTAGTGTTAAGGGAGACCCCTAAAGAACCTTTATCATCGCCTCCAAAATGTCCTTAAGATATTTCATGTGATAAACTTTTGCATTTCCTAAGATAATTCACGTTTTAAGACATTTTATCCCTTAAACTATTTCATTCTTCTTCATTGTATAACTTAAGATATTTCAAGAGAAAGTTAACCTAGAATACAAATAGATGGGAACTGAGGGAAACTAGGATATTAGTGTATCCATAAAAATTCAGTTTAAAAAATCAGTCTGTTCATTTACTACAACGAAATCAGGGTTTCGCCGATATTTTTGAATCTGTAATGTTTCCGTTATTATATTTATCATAAGTATGAAGTACACCCATTAAATTTTCGTTGCCAACTTTATGATTAGTATCTAGATACTAATAATAAGTTTCAGTGATACGAAGACAATTTGGTCCCCGAAAGTGGAGGTAACTTATCTCGTGAAGACATAGAGATCACAGAATAGAGGGACAAAAATGGAACATATCTACGTGTAAGTGGTTACTTTGTGAACGCTTCCGGCCATTCAGACACTCCGCTGCGATATTCCCTCGCGTTTAGCGCGAAAAAGCATGCAACTCTCTCCTAGAAAAGGAACAAATTATCACCTAGCAAAGAAACTGTTCCTGTATCCTCTGATGCGGCCAACGGTGGAATTCGACCGTGCAAGGAACGTAAAGCATAGGCGCATCATACTCACTGTCGCAACTTTTTAGGATTGTCTTCATCAAGGTCTGCGATGGACGTTTGAAACCACTTTTACCAGACAAAACGTCATATTTTATTTTTGAGGTTTATATCAAATTGAAGAACGACGTCTCAATTTAACTGAATGGTCAGAAAATATAATTTAAAATTATGGAAAAGTAGTGAGTTTCCAGGGCTGGTTATGAATCATTTCTTGATCAAATCTTCGCTGTCCTGGTGAAGAGGTTCCTCTTTCCTCTCGCAAAGAGATGTAGCAGTATCTTGTTTTGTACTGCTTGGGTACGTCTTACCTTACAAGTTACATTATTTTCTCACTACCTTTATACTGTACTATGAAATTTAGTTCATTGATGAAAGCTCCTAATTCGGGAGGATAAAACATAATTATGTAGATTGTAGATGCTCTTACCTGGTGATAACTCTTTCATCATTTAAATTGTGCAAGTTTTTACAAACATAAGTCGTTTTCTGTTTTATGTTTGTGAGACTTTGTCGTTAATTTGTACAGCTTTATCTGAAAAGTTATCAAATCTTATCTGTTTGGAAGTTGTTTGCTAACCACGGCACTGGAGATGAGCAGCACCATGCATCCGAGGGATTACAACTAACATCAAAGAAGGCAGATTTGAATACCAAAAGTGAGTTGTGGGAGGAAGAAAAGGTGATATCTACCGCTCTAGCTCGGGAGAGAATCCCTGATTGGGGTTTGGAGGGATCGGTGTTGAACGATCTCATATTGTACTAAAACTATGAAAATAGAAGGTTTTGCGCGTTAAGGGCTGATAAAATCATAAAATAAATAGAAATAACAAACGAGAGATAATTTGCATGTATAAAATAAATAGTTCAACAGGATTTGGTTCAGGTGCTGCCTCCATATATTACAGAGACTCGTGAAAACGGTTCTCTGCTGTTAAAGCTACAATGACAATGCTATGGATTTGATTGAAGCTGGAATCGAGTCTGTGCTTTATTGACCACTACATATTAAAATTTTACGCAGTTTCTGAATTCAGAAAGTCCGTCCGTTCGATACTAAATTGTCATATCAAGTCATGTAGCTTGTCAATAATCTCAGAAGTTTACGAGCTCCTCTCATAGATACTGGAATCTAATGTCGTCGCTTTTCTGCAATTTTTGCGGGTATGCGTTTGAGCGAGATTATTTCATTACGTTTGGTAATATGGATGCCCCGCGTATGGCCAGCCTGTATAATGTTCATCGTGGCTGTTATGTTGTTTAGAGACAAAACATTGGATTTGCATACATAATGCGTACTTAACATAGTTCATATTTACAGCTATTACAAAACATATCAAAAAGTTTTAACTGCCCGACAAATGTCAATATGGACATAATAATGAAATAATAATGTGCAAGTGCATTCGTAGGAAAAGTGTAGTATTAAAATCTGGGTCAAACATTGAATTTTGTCCCGAAAGTATTTTTGGGTTACGCCCTAAATTGATAAGACAAACCAACAGGATAGCAACGGAAATAAGAGATCAGGAGTAATATCTAATTGCAGTCGACTTGGCTCCATTATTTCTCAAAAATGAATCTTTTTTTCATGAGTTTTCTTATATATATATATATATATATGTATGTATGTATGTATAGGATTAAAGTTAGAAGTTACTTCTTGCATAATGACAGTGATCAATAAATTTTATAAGAATTGGATAAAATCTTACTGTTCATAAACGACAAATTTAGATGTAGTGACTTTCTTGAATGTACCTACTATAAAGATGGTCTGACTTTTATAGTATGTTCAAAAACATAACTGCATGTTCTTTTATGGTAAACAACTTATGAACAATGCTTTTTCATTCTTATGAGCATTACTCAACACAAAATTATGTGAACGTCCTATAAATTTATTCTAATCCATTCAAGCCGTATCGCTAACATTTTAAGAGTAATTCGAGAAAAATCATTAACAAAACGTCCTATTTTCGTATTGCTCATATGACATTGTAGTGCGTACCAAACATTTTCAGATTTTTTTCAATGCAACCACTCTAAAAATGATTTTTATATCTTGAGATTACACTAAAATGTGTACTGTTTTCTCTAATAAGACACACCTTAGTGTTTCTACTGTGATGTTCCATCATGTTCTTCCTAATATATCAATAACGCGAATGTCTCACTCTGTATTCGATCATCCGAATGGTTTATGCCGAGTTCAAATTCTGAAATGATACCGTTTTTCTAGCGACAGCGGATCAGTGTTGATATCATTTCAATCTAAAAGGAAATGCAGCCAAAAATATTGTGTAATAACACACAGTTTCACAAATAAAACTCCGTTCCTTCTAGTAACGCGTTTCGACTTATATTTAAATCATCCGAAACTGTGTGTTAATTACACAATCTTTTTATCTGCATGATGGAGCTTCACCAAGTAAGAGCATCAATAACGATTGAAAGGATATATTATGTACTGCGATAAAGGCTGCCGAAGCTGTTTCCTGAGTCATAATGTAGTTTTAGTTGAAGACCAGTACAAGTACACAATACAATCCTTCCGCTAAAAAACACCACTGACCTCGCAAAGACCTGAGCGTCGTTACAACAATCCTCTCAAGGTATAAAATTGTTCTGCATATCCTAATAGCAGTAGTTTGTGTCAGCTTTACTCTTGAGTGCGGTAATCTTCCCACTCCTTCCAGCGCTATGTTGAATATTAAACATACAGTCAGGATTAGATATAGCGGTGCTTAAAAGGACTGTAGTCTGGTGCATATGTGCTTCAGAGATATATTGTTCACATTACAGTGATGGTACGTTATTATCTGGGTTGGAAGGCAGTTCATTACTATGCTGTCAGCTGCGGTTTTGAGTTTAAAGATGCATTTGAAGCGTATTATAACACGACTTTAAATGTGATAATTATTTACTTGCTAATGCGCAGGATGGAAGCCGGTATACAAATCGTAGTTATTTGATTTAAAAAAGTTGTATATACGAGTTCATATTGAAGGTTTAACGTAAGCTTTATTGCAATGCAATTGTAATATAGAACGTCTATTATAAGTATTATTACATTAATTCGTGTGACTTTTTAGTGGCATTCTATATAGCAAGGTTTGTAGAGGTCAACAGGCTGTTTTAATACTTGAACAACAACTGGAAATCAGTAGTAACTTCATTCGTATAAACATATTCAAGCGACATGGTGTTATGAATAGCAAACTGTAGCTAAGTTGTGCTTATTGTGGAAAGATGTGGAAAAGCTGGAAAACTAAAAATTGTATAAGTACCAGAGAATCTGTGTTATTTTACTTTTCATCAATAATTTCCATCATTAATCTTTGGTTCGCAATGGCAAACATATATGTTGAACCAAAACTACTTCAGAGCTGTAAGGCCAGGTTTATCGTGAGAAAAAAATATTCCTTGGTATCAGTTTCGAGAAATTCGCAAAAACTTCTGAAGAATTTGGTGATTTCGATGATAATTTTTCGGCAAAAAAGTTTGTTGGCGCAAATTGATGGCGTACATAAAACTTTTCCAATTTGGTTGGAATTTTTCTACTTACGGGCCATACTGTAGCCCACGGGAATAGGGTTGAGTAGCCTTGCTGTATGCTATCCTACCCTATCATATTGGAAAGCACTCAATTTTATGGGGATGAAAGCGCATAAAATAAATTTTTCAATATAGAGGTCATTACTATATTTTATCCAGGAAATATATTTTCGTTCGCTATTCAATTCCATTTTGAATCTAATGCTTAATTAATCCTTGATTTAATGGTTCTATTTAAAATGCTCCCTGTTACGCTAGTTCTCATAAAAAGCAATTAAAAAAGATTTTAAAAAACCTCTATTCAGCGGATTAAAACTTCTACAGAGAAATTTTATTCCGCATGTACCAAATTCTGCGTTTGTATATGTAAAACCGCCATCATACTGATAATATACTCATCCATGAATGTATGCATCCATTATTATTGTTCAGGTAAAAAGATTGTATATTTAACATAAAGTTTCACAAACAGAACTGCTTTTTCTTTCACTGACGCGTTTCGATTTATATTTAAATCATCGTCTGCAGACGATGATTAAAATGTAAATCTCGACGCGTCACTGACAGAAGAAGAGTTTCATTTGTGAAACAATCTACATGATTATTATTGTTATAAAAATGAAGAGAAGAAGTTGTGCAACCAGAACTCACAACCAACGAGCCCCACGCTATGAGGGAAGCAATCAATGATTAAGCAAATCTGGCTAATTGCTGCATCATTCTTGCTTTATATAGTAAAGTCCTGCGATTAAACTGAGTATTTCTATTTATTTGGTTGATACACTGATAAATTCACATACTATGTCAGTTTTTTATTACTTGCTTTGTTTTTTAGTGACTTATGGGATGTCGTGTTTCTAATTTTGTTGTGCAGATGTAATTGTAAAACTGACGAGGTTCAAGAACAGTATTCTTTTTCATTACCATCATTACCCATGCCTCCTCTGCCGATTGTCCGAGGACAGACTAGCGACGTAATTAATTCAATTTGTTGAGTTCCCCAATTTCTTATTCACGTGCTCTTCAAAACGTTCCCAGATGTTCAGTAATGGTTACAATTATAAAAGAAAATCGGATTAAAACTATGTATGCAGCGAAACGCAGTAAACGATTATATCAACATCACACATCATAACCATGATGACCATTGCAAGCATTGACCTGACGCGAGATATCGTAACTGCCAATTATTTACCAAAAGAGGCGCACTTCGCACACAATGGTATCATTTAAGATTTATTCATATTTATTTTTTTCTAGTAATTATGCAATTATAAAAATAAGGAAACCCTTTAAAGTTTTTATTGCTCCAAAACAATTTCAAATTTCCTGAAGTTACCGTAATTTACAATATTTCAGAAGCTCAAGTGGACCAATAGCTCGAACTCGATCCAAATCTTCAATAAACTGACACCTCTATACTTGAAATAACGCATCACCCTGCGTAACGCCTTGATTGAGAGGCTAAATAAAACTTAAGTAATTATTCGCTATCCTCTTGCACTTTAAATGCAGTAATCTGTAGCAGTAGTTGCTAAAACGGAAGCCAAACAAAGCCTTATTTAGGAAGAAATTAACTACTCCCTCAGACACCATAAAAAAATGGTTCAAGCTATTAAGAATAAATTTATCACTTCTTTGATTTGAATGCAAAATAACTTATGTCTAACAAGTATGGAGGGTTACCTAGCCAAAAGTTCATACCTATGATGCCCCTAGACTGGCAAGAATGTGCAGAAAAGCTGATACTTGAGCATCTACGAGTGATCCTCGTTACATTCTGATATCGTCAAACTGGTTTAAAATATTTTCAAGTACCGAGTTAGTTTAATCAACTCGATTCTTACGATTACACCGTCTGTGCAAAATACATTATATTGATTCTCAGTATAATTTCAAAAATGAAATAATTAATGTGACTATGTGTCACACGTCACTGATTCTGTGTATCTTGTGGAAGCTCACTCGCCGTGTTCTCAGAAGCAGCCAGTAAGACAAAGCACGTAGAGTGGCAGGCGGTCTTCTCTTTGTGTGTAATGTTATTCAAATTTCCGTTGCTCGTGTGTATGTTGCCGTTTGCTGACTCTCATAAATTTTCCAGAGGAATTTCCTATTCCTTGGAAGAGACGGGAAACGCATTCGGGATGCGAGATTTCCTGGAGAGATGTTCAGGTGGTTGCAACGGGATTACTCTAAGGACAATGCCATCTTTCCAGATTGTGAAAACCCTTAATGTTCAAAGGAAAATACATTGTTGCCTCTAAGTAATATCCTAAGATTATGTAGATGAGTCTGTCGGATATGTTAAACATTGAGCTCTGCGTTTTCTCAACAAAATATGAATGAGCGACTTCCTGCTACATTGATATACTATGGCGGATCTAGAGTCCGGGCATCTGGAGGCTAATTTCAGATTGTTTGCATTTCTAATTAGTCTAACAGGCTTATCAGTACCTGAAGGTGTTAAACAGTAATATTGAACACAGAGTGTATCTTTTTTGCGGCTTGTACTTTTATAGCTTGCAAACTAGCTGGATAATAAACGAACCAGTTGAAATTTGACATTCCAACTAAATAACCAGACATTTGGAGTATTTCAATTATACCTATCCTAGGGAGCAGTGCCACTTGCCGCCAAAATTGGAATATATTGCTGGAATATAGTAGATATCCTATGTCGGCCACTGAGCTGTCCTATTGAGTCTAGGTCATAAACGAACATTCATTTATATCTTATGTCATGTATATCTTGATGGGTTATACACTTAATATCAGTCGTCAGCTTCTAACATAAAATTGTGGAGGGGGGCAACCCGCAAGGGGCTGATGACACTTGTAGTAGCGTGACTTCCATATAGCGCCTTCGGGGGCACCAAAAAGATGAGGTTACCTGGTACCAGGTGAGTGGAGCGAGCTTCCTTGAACTACTGTTGTTCGTTCATTTATTCGAACCACGGTGCATCGTAAAGCTGCATAACAGACAAGAGATATCTGTAAAACAGTTCATCTTTGTTGTTAGGCCTTTTTGACTTCATAACGACCTTAATGAGCAGCGTCACCAAACAGAGCAGTTCGCATTCTCGATAACGTCCTGCTTATAGAGGGAGCTTGTCAGAACATTGCATCTAATTTCAAAGCAATTGTTCTCCATACACACAGACCAGGCAGCGTGTGTATATATCTACTAAGGGCATCTTTGCTGGGGATGTTAATTAGCACAAAACTGGTATACATTCTCCCAGTAACGTCAACAACTTCTTCATAATAGTTACCATAGAGATTCAAGCTCCGAAACTTAGTATAAAAGACGAAAAGTATAGAGTAATCCGGGTATTCACCCGGAAAAAAGAAAGCCGAAAAGGAAAATGCCTCAGTTTTCGATTGGTCTTTGTCTGGCTTGCCATGTGGCACAGTAGCCTAGAAGAATACTATAGTCTTGACTGAAGCATGATCTTGCCGCAAATAGTTCAATTTCAATATATAATTCGCTATTGGTATAAACACTCTGTAATTGTGATGAGATGTTATCAAAGCTACTGTTGGTTCCTTAACCTTAAACGGAACAATAAAAAAGGTATCAGAACCTTACCAATGTGACCTCTTTGAGAGGTGGTTGGTAAAAATTAAATCCAATAGGAACTAACAGATGCGGAAACAGACATACGCGTATTGCTGAATTTTCGTGAACGAAGATAGAGATGTCAAACAAGTAAATGAATTACTTGGAGGTAATCGCAAACTGTTCGTATTCTTGAATAAAGTAAATGGCGCTCCGTTTGGAAAATATGATAACCTTACAAAAAAATATGGAATACTTGTTAGAAAAGCATTGAGATCTTAGTTGTGAAGAAAATTATATTTTTTTAGAGTATATTTCTTTAGAACAAGTATTGAATTCGAAAATATTAATTTCTTGGTTTAAATTAATAATAATTTTCACATGTTCTTATCGTGAGTATATCTTTACAAGAATATCAAAATTCTTGAATTCAGAATTTCGTTTTATGTGCGTCTGACTGACCGACTGAAATGTTTTCATTCATGATGCTTCTCTTCCGTTTCTTAATCTAACTTGATTATTCACTCTATATCAAGAACTAATCAGTACCATCACTTCTTAGTCCCTTGGAGTTCAGAACAATCTAGCACAACACGCCTTTGCCAAATCTGTGAACAACAATCATTGCCCTCATTTTAAAATCATATGATTTATTGTAATTACGTCTGAATCTATTGAGAGGAGCATAACAGGAGCAAGAAACTATATGAAAATCATAAAAGCAACAATCCGACTTTTCAATATACACCAAAGCGGCAATATCCCGACCGTATGAAAGTCATAAAAGTTTTATACCACACAGCAGAGTCCATCGCCATTAGACAGTAAAAAATGGTGATGATCCCAGTCGACTTCATGCCCGAACAAACAGAAACACTTTATTGGAGTTGCGGATCCTCTGACCCTTTATGCAAATTCTGTCAGAAATATCCACTACCCGAAAGGTCCAATTCCATAATTCATGGTTTTCGTTTTAGTACACGCACTTCATATGGAAATCATGCGTACTGAGCTGCAATGAAGTCTTTATCGATCAGCTGCTTTCTTGGTCTACTTTCTTTGAATTTGTCAATTTAACAGACCGGTTAAAGTGCGAAGGGTGATTTATAAATATTTTTGTTCAAACAGGCACTCATTCGTAGCAAAGGCATTACCAACATGTGATTAACACCTTTTTTTCAACAGATTAACAAGTGTCAGAGAGCTAGTAGGGAATATGTTGGGTTGAGAGCTTAAAGACGAATAATATTTTTAATAAGATTAGCATAACCTTAATGACTATGAATTAGATTAACAAGCAACTGCCAGTAAGGGCTTTTATACTTTTTTTCATAGATAATGCAAAGACAGATAGGCTATCGCGTTTCATAAGCACTGTGCGAGGATAAATGTCTATTCATATTGACCTTAAAATGCTGTAGCTTGAAACCATGTTTCGTCTTTAGCCTAGACTCGTCAGTATAACCTGGCGGTCTAGCTGTACAGAGTAATCGGATGGTATATACGTAACCCAGTCAAGGGTGTGATAGCAACATCAACTTATCTCCATTGGCAACTAACGAAGTCAAAGGTCCCTATAGGGGGTGACACTTGATAATTAGAAGATTATGAAAAACTCAGTATAATCTCACCCACTCACCTGTCAAAGTAACCTAGACACGTCTATTTCGACGCGTAGTGCACTCTTGCAATATCGCTGGAAATTAAATTTTGTCCGGTTTACTAATTTTGATATATGACGTGTTACGACGTGTCAGGCGTTAAATGAAATAATGCGTTGAAGGCTTTTTATCCCATTGTCCCCTATTAATTATTGACCCTTTCTATTCGCGGGACCAATAACGTTCATTTATTAGGACGCGTTAATCATGCTGCTTTCACTGAAATAGTTCGTTTATTATATGGGACAATTTAAATGGGAAACACGAATCCCCTTGGGATAGTCCAGGGCCCATGCAGCTTATATAATAATAGTGTTCTGTTTAACACCTATCCCGTGGTCTTCACATGGCATTGATGTTTTTTCCTGTGACTTAGTTACTGGTAATTTGAAGTTTTCATAATTCTGTACTTTTTTTTTACTCCACCGTCAGTTTCTGATAATTGATGTAGGTGAGGACATTTATTAATACAGCAATTACTCTTTGGATGATAGTGAGTTTATGGTTTTCTTTCCCTAACCTGATCATTGTAGAACCAATAGGCAAAATGTAATTAAAATTTCAGAAATTCGTAAAATACAGACACTTGCTGAGGGAATAGCCAAAGGTTAATAGAAACAAAGAACACCCTTCTTGGTAGTTTTGTCGTTTCCGAAAAATTGTAACACAATTCTTTCCATTTGAATCAGTACCTTTGAAACATCTTCACATAAACGCCGTGATGATTGCTATAGGTGAATTCCAAATTTGCAGTTCGTACTTCATTCGAAAAACCTTATTATATATTTAATGGACTGAATTATTAATAAAAAGGAAAACATGCATATCAGAGAAAGGAAAAGCTCAACATAATACCATACAAAAATAAATGATGCCCTTCCTTCTGGCTGTTATTTGTCTAGTCTGCTTTTGCTGGGGGTCCCCTGGTAACTACTTCTAACTTCTAAACATGGCAAACGTCTAACGATGAAATTTCGTGGGAATCATACTATGGAAATGTTGGAAGCACTACAACAACTCATACAGTGCCTAAGGATATAGATATAAATCTAAATTTCCATCAACGAGAATATAGATCCCTAGTTGTTTAAACCTTTTTTTATTAGTTTGTATTCAATCGCTGCAAACAAAATCTGCTACCTGTGAGTTCGACCTTGTGGACTTGCGTCCAAGCACTCAATGTGACGACAGTCCGAATTTGCTTTAAGACTATACCGAAACTCGTCACTTCTGTTTGAGATTTAATTCATTAAATTTGGTTTAATCTTCACATAATTCAATTTGATGATGAACAAAGTCATCAAGCAATAGTGTCTACAATCTACATCCCTCTTTCAGTCCGTCTGACCTCTGCTTGAGCATACTACTGCAGTGGAAGTCCGATCGAAAATAGGTCGGAGCAAAATGACAAGTGATGCTGCCCTTTATATATAGGCAGGCTTATATATCAAAGAGGAGAGAAAGAAAGGACGATATATTCACGCCATTATTCAAAATTGACCCATAACGGGCGTTGTGAAAATTCTGCAGACGAATGCAGGTTGAAAATTTAAATTGATATGACATATCTCTGGGCGAGACGTTTCTCTCTATTTGGGTCAAGCTGACAGAAACAGGAAGTCGTCTATATATACTGGATAATTGCGAAACTGCCACGTTGGACACGGGTTAGTTGGTTAATATTTCAATACAGTTAACATATGAATCAGACGATCATGTGGTTGTAATCAAAAATTATCTAAGTGAAGGCCAACAAAGAAAGTGACTCTTCAGGTCAACTTTTCGAAAATGATTATTTTTTTCTCCAGGACGTACTACAAAGAAAAATTGTTCATAATCAAAGATATTTCATGTAAAATATAAAATAATAACAATGAGAACTGTATTAAAGACAAACCAAAGCAAAAATAAAAAAATATGCTTAAAAAGCAATATTCACATAAATATTAGAATAACATTCAAAATATTGATCAGTATGACACGTAGGAACACAAGTGTCACAACTTACTAATGCAGCTAAGAAAGTTTGATTTCAAAGAGGAAGTTTGTAACTTTGATACCTAATATAGTGAATTTTGAAACGGACAATAAAACGTGAAGAACAAATGGTTGAAACTAAATACTTGGGAGTTTTGAAAATTTGCGCTATTTGATGCAAGGTGAAAGAGAAGCAATTTAGATAATGGAAACTGGTTCTGTGAGACAATCTCATATAAATTATGATAAGAAGAAATTTCCTCTATAATTTTAATTTCACATACTGTTTTGTGGAATATATGATTTTAACTGCCTTTAAAAAGAAAAGCCTGCAAACCATTCAAAACAATTTTAGGAAATGGAAAAGGTTTTCTTACTAAGGAAGGAAAAAATCTTATGAAAGATGTATTTAAAAGAAAGAAAACTTAGCTAATGGGAACAGGCTAAGATTAATTCCGCCAGCGCAAAAAAACTGCTGTAAATGTTAACTACAACTTTCCGTAGTGTTTAACGAATACCAACATTTATTTTTATGAAAAAAGGGTCAGAAAGGAGAGTGTGCAGATTTTTAGATTCACTGCTTTTGAAAGAAAAATCCTGTGGAATATTTGCAAATCTCTCACGATAAAGCCTCAAAGTGTATGTATAGCTGCTGCTAAAATCATTGCTATCAATAATTTAAATAAAAAAATATATTCTTACACAATTATTATGAAATAATGAATCTGTTGGTTTAGGTAAGTGACAAGATATTAGGATTTATATCGCTTGTATTCTGAATCACATTTTTACAAAGCAAAAAAGTGTATGTCTAGCCTCTAAATCTTTCTCAAAATTTGGTAGAGCACCTGCTTAAAAAGTAACAGATTTCTTCAATTTCATTATCATCCCTCAAAAGAATAAAATAGTGTATCAATGCAGTAAGAATTAATATTTCTCTCGGGCTAATAGAACACTATTCAATTAATTCCAATGAAAAGATTGTGCTCTAGTTCTCCCCGTCATAAATTCAACCTCCGTCTTTCCTCAAAAGAATGGCGCATTCTGTAGGTATAGAACGCTTGGACTATGCCGTTGCGAGAACTAATTTTATCTCCCGCTATACAAAGCGGTCTGATTCGGTGTGCATTTTCCAGCACGATGGCATGGCAACTCATTACATCTTCTATTCTCCGACACGGACGTCGCTAATTGCGTTAGTTAGCAGGCCTTCCTTGAGGAAACGGGGAATATTTAAGGCGGAAAACCTCGCCGCAAATATCGATTAGACCCTAGTTTCTGGGTCTGTGGGCATAAAAATAAATTTTCAGACCAAGAAGTACATATATAAAATTTAAAACTATAACATTAACATTATCAAGAGATATATAAGTAATATAACATAGGCACATGTTTAATATCGAAGTATGATCAACCCTTAACCTTGGTAGGTTTGCTATCCAGCTCATGACTGTTTTGTCTTACATAAATCTATGGAATTGATATTGTTCAAATATTCAAGTAGTAAATTTTATTATCTTGGTTCAGAGAACACAAATAATTTTCACCTTTTTGGTAACATTGTTTTTTTATTACGTCTGCTATACTCTTGTTCCCATGTTGAAAAATCCGTTTCTATTATTAATACTATTCTATACTTGGTTAAGTTTCTTCGCTTTTTACGTGTATAGATTTAAGTTTTAGGTTCCTGATAAATTCAGGATTAGTGGGCCACACTGTGCCTGGATAATGGGATATAATTTATTTTATTAAAGTTTCTTGTTAATATCAGTGTCATCAATTAGGTAATTTTAATAACAAAAATAAGCACTGAACAAAATAGAAGAAGCTTGTTGATAATTTGTCGTATTCCTTAAAAACTCTGGCATTCAGAACTGGAAATATTGGTCCGCACCTAGGATTTGCCTTCATAGCATCGTTTGCCAAAGTTCAATATTCAACTGGTGAACTCGATATTCTGGATAGAAAGATGGGTAGGGAAAACACGATAATCAAACAGAAGGAAGCGTTCCAGGGTGAGCAAATATTTTATAATATTAACCGTTTTTAAGCTGTTATAATGATGGAGGTAATATTGCTTTAAATAACAGTGCAAGCTCACGTACCGTATATAAATTCGATGGTGGCTGGATGAGCTCCGAACAAACAAATCCTAATAATTCCAGAGACCCCTTCTGATGTTTATCCCCCACTTCAATATTGTATATTTTACCCCCTATATGGCTTTTCAGCTCTGCAACGAAAATATACAAAGTAAGTAAGTAAAACGCATTTTGATCAGCTTCATCATAGTGCTAGTATACGTTGTAGTTGTACTATTTATAATATATATAAAATGCGATATTCAAAAATTGCTGAGAAAAACGAATCCAGCACTTTATGTATCTTATATATAATTCTGATTGCGATGCCATGGCGTAAGTGTTAACGCTAACGCTCCATATATGCACATATTTGACCTGTATTCTTGCATATTTATAAATTATTTATGTCCTTTGTTTGTTTATTCACATTTATGTATTTTCTTTTAAATTATTATTTATTAATAAAGTTGCCACGTAACTTCACAAAGCATATCAATCCTACAACACAATTAAACATTCATTTACAAAATTGAGACCAAACTGCGGTCATTGTGAAGGAAGTTATATTTGGCAATCTGATCAATATTTTAAGAACAGAATTATTAACCAAAAAATTATGTAAAAAAAAGAAGGACGATACAGCCCTTTCTAAAACATTTAAAGGAAACAGGGCATGCGTTTGATTTTGATGTACATATAACCGAACAAAAGCGAGCAGGAAAATAATTATCGTAAGAGATGCATCTAAGAAATATTCCATATAAAAAGCAACAAAAATGTTATATACTTTAGATGTAACGTTGACAGCTGCTTATAATAAGTACATTAATCAAATAACGATTTTTGGAAGTTACCAAAATTTTCTCTGAATTTGTTTTATTCTTTTCTCGTATACATATACATCTACATTATTTATAAATTTCTGTTCATTTCAGCTTTACTCACGCAACGGGAAACTTCATGTAAGACCGTTACTCTTATTATATAACAAACTTCGCGAGTTTTAGGGCATTACCATGTCGGTGCGGCAGAATCTGGATGATGAATCATGACGCACACCTGTCAGAAGCGAGAAACGGATGATGGATCTCCGCGGCGGCCATCTGGCGACGAAATTAACGAACTCTCTCGACAGCGGCCTTCCTTCCACGCTTATTGACAACCGGAAATCGATCGGCGTTGTTTATGGCGGTGAACGAAAACAAAAGGCATCACAAGTGGAATAATGTGTATGTTGGTGGACACAAAGGATTCTTTTAGTGCATCGCTTTCAGCTGTACAACTGAAGGAGGGTTCTGTTCACGTTACATTGATATCTATTAATCTGCAACAGGAAATCTATATAATCACCACTTTTTTATGAATGTGCATTACCTCATTGGAGCTAGTCCAGCATACTTATAGATATACTCACAAGATAAAAACTACCCCCCTTGGGTATGGGAGAAAAAATTGAAAAATCTTGTGGATCCGAACCCCAGTTCATTTCCAGTTATTCAACATATAAATTAGCTTAGTTACCATGTGCGAACCATGATAAACAAGAAAATAGTGACACATGACAAAGCAACGACGAGCATAGAACAGATTGTTTATCAATTTTATAGCTTGATATTGTTGCTGATCTCAAATAACACGAAAAGCCGAGTATTCTTTTCTCCACAACTAAAATTTCAATGAATTCCTAACCAGTATTCTATATTTTCTGTTTATAAGGTTATCATGTTTTCCAACAGAGGTCCGTTTACTTCAATCAGGAATGTGAACATTTTGCTATTCCCTCCAAGTAATTTATTTACTTGTTTGGCAGCGCCATATTCCTCAATGGCGATTCAGAGGTATGCGTGTTTATGTTTCTGAGCCCGTTAGTTTCTATTGGATTTAATTTCAACCAATCACCTTTCAGGATGAATGTGCTGTTACAAAGATGTGTAGTGAGTAACTTCTATTACAAATGGCGGACGTTTTGGCCTGAAACTTGAATTAGGAAAAATATTATATGACGCAGATGAATGTAAGGAAGATGTCACATTTGTACAGTTTTGATACTTTTTTAAATCTTCTTTTTAAGGTTAAGGAACCAACAGTAGCTTTGATAACAGCTTATCAAAATTACAGAACGTTTATGCAAACAATAAATTATATAATTAAGTTGAACTATTTATGCCAAGATCATTGAATGCTTCAGTCAACACTATAGTATTCTTCTAGGTTAGATTTTCTGTTTTGTGCAAAGATTATGCTTAATACGAGATTTTGGTATCCAAGACTATCCCAGCTTTCAATTGAATATATTTACTCAAATTTACTCTATATGATCAAAAATACAGTATTATAGATTTGCGCACAAAGACAGATATGCTAAACTTGAATGAAAGCACATGTTGTTGGTCTGAGAACTAATTTTTATGTCTGTATCCTATGCCAAACGATACATTCTGAAAGAATACTATTGTCCTAAATTTACTCGTGCTATCCTCTCATACCAACATTTGCTGGTTTATGACAGGCTGCCAGCATAGCTATTTAACATTCAGCTACTCAAATCATTTGCAGTACATGATATTTGTATATAAATTTAATGTATCCATGGTCTTCCGAGCTCCATGACATATTTTGTATCACGACATTTGGCCGAAATCCAGGTTCGTACATGAAGTATACGACCGCCGCGCCGGTTGCCAAGACGGACGCTTCTACTGACCTAGGACATCTTCCCAGATTGAAGCGTCATTTGCGAAACCATGTACATCGATGGGGTGATGGGGCACATATGGGATTACAGACATGCTATACATGATAGGAATTATGATAGCAACTGAGTTCGTGGAGAGATACAGATGACACTATGTTAGTGGAAGCAAGAGCAGTGAAGTTTGCAGCTTGTCGCTATCCATTACCACCAGATGTTATTAAAGAATTTAGAAAATTGTGTCAAATAGAGTCAGTATCATAGCGTACCTCCTATATCTTAGGTGATTGAATGATAGTTTTTGATATGGTTCAAGAAGAAATGTCAGAAACATACTACAGTAAATAAAAAAACTCTTTTCGCTGTCACTTTTTTCTTATCTCGTCTCACAAAATAGCAGAATGGAGTGAATGGGAATTTCATTTGTTGCCCTTTCAATTTGTAGGTACATAAGGCTGTGTTCGAGAGAAAGCACTTAACAGTATTTAACTTCAGGAATTAGATTTTCTCACTGTTGTCTCTGCATCGAGGTCAATTGGGTCTTGTGTACAATGTGAATCGACAACTTTTGATAGAGTTCTGAAAGCTGAGTCTAATAGTTTGGCTTTGTTATTGTCTCTGATTGCAATCAAATTTTAAGATAAATAGATGTTGAACATAGACATTTTTCCACTTTCTGAAGCTCCTAGAATATGCAGGAATTCAATCTAGGAAGCTTAATTTTTTTCAGGCTACACTCAAAAATTGCGATACTTGAAAATAATATAAGAATGGAATATGGTGCGTAGTCAAGTTTTGTACTTGAGAGAGAAATAGGAACCACTATAATATGTACAAATAGCCTTACATTTCGTAGGTGATACAAAAAAGCATCTAGCTTATCTAATTAAATATCCAGGTTCTTTGGTTCTCTGTAGAAAAATACCTCTTATTGTAGGTGCAACTTTTCAAAATCTTAGCTTTTATGGCGAAGTCACTACCAAAAAACCAAAAAAACATGTAGATTGTAAACCATTTTACTTGGTCAAAATCTTCCATCATGCAGATGAAAATTGAGGCTTCGGTATTGGATCTATTTCATGTTCTCGATAATTTTTAGGTGTATTCAAAATATTACCTTCAGAGGGGTCAAACATTTCCGAAAAATTCGGGACTGTCTTTGTGCGTCCATTAAGTTCCTAATCATTTCAAGGGGCTGTCAAATATTCAAGGTAGTAAAAAAACCTTAATTCATTTATTCGCCTATTTTGTTTACGTTATGAAAGTCATAACTGAATGAAATATTAAAACGAAATGATGCTTGTTATTCCACATATTAGTTAAAAATCGTATGATAAAATTCAACAGAGGAAAATCGATGCGCGATACAGATGTGTCACCTTTATTCGTGAAACCTGGTGTAATAATCACAAAACCTTATCTGGACCATTGAAGAGCTCCACCAAGCAAGAACGTCTTGTGATCTATATATATATATATATATATATATATATATATATATATATATATATATATATATATGATAAAAACCAGAAAAATATTTGCCGAAGGAGGTTATGTGAATACTAGAAATCTCATTTCACATATTTTTAAGAAAATCATAATGTGAAATTTATTTTATATTCTTTCATTTGACCTTCTACCGATCAACGATCAACAACGCAAAATCTTCACCCACTCACGAAATTTGTGAATGTGTGTGCTGATCTACTTGACTTTTATCATTTCATTCTGAGTCTGTCTATTGAACTTTTGAGTTATCATGCTTATTGAGACAGGTACTTTTCTAGCGCAATGATGTTGGCAACTCGAGTTTATTATTCCAGTTGAAAAGTTCGCGAACTACTCCGACTCACTTCTACGGGATGGTAGTGAAAAGAAAGTTGATTAAACAGTTATCCTCTAATCCTGTTTGAGCGCTTCCTAGCCAAATAAACACACCTCTGTAAATTGTATTAACATGAAAGTTTTCAGGGTAGCTTCAGCCAATCTTAGTCGTAAGCTCCTTATGAAACTTGCTCACCAGCTGAGGGCAAGATTGATTTACTAGCTTCTCAGATAAAACCGCAAGTTGGTTGCCTGATATGATTACGAGGGTCACGCCGAAAGTTTTTAGATACTGAAAAACTGCAAAGTTTTTTAAAAAACTTTATTCTGTTCCTTCAACATATTATCCCCCTACCTCAATACATTTACGCATTCGGTAAAACCACTTGTCAAATTCTTGCAACGCTCTTTTGAAAGGTTGCTAATTACCTCCCCAAATGCAGCAATTGCCTCTTCATCAGTGGAAAAATGGCGACCTCGTAACTTTTCTTCGATCTTGGGGAATGAGAGGAAGTCGCATGGAGCTAGGTCTGGAAAAGGAGCTAGTGGAACTAACAATACAGGAGAATACCATCAGTAGAAGAATTAAACACGAAGAATCTCAGCACTTACTCATTCTGCCTTACGTCAAAGAAATATCAGATGGAATCAGAAGAATAGGTCAGCGATACAATGTTCAAACAAGATTCTCTAAGAATGCCACCCTCAGAAGTATCCTAACAAAAACTAACCCCAGGAATGAATGTCAAGAGACAAAGCACTGCATCTACCAGATACCATGTCAATGTAAAATCTATGTTGGAGAAAAGGCCACTGGAAGTAAGAATCAAAGAACATTGTCTCAAAACCTAGCGAGCAAAGACAGGAAAATCTGGAATAGCTGACCACGCATGGATGGAGCACCATAAAATAGCTTGGGACGACGCTAAGGTTATTGCCAAAGAACCGCACTGATATCGAAGAAAATTCAAGGAGGCGTCATTCGTCACCAACAACAGCAACGTGTACAGCAAGCCCAGCGTAGACATTGAACCAATATGGCAGCCACTCATAAAGAAAATCAATAGACTACGATTGGACCAGACAACAGACAATGACCGACGAGCAGCCATGTCAGCAGACCGGAACACCACTCATCGGAAACCAATCAGAACAGACCACACACAACGACACGTCACCGGACGGAGTAAAAATGGGCATGAAAGGAACATGTTCACCAGTTCTCCTGAAGACGATTGAAGATAGTATATCAATCGGAACGTTGTGATACTCAAAATTTTATAGACAATGGAAGTCCGAAATCAAACTTTTGAAAAACCATCGTCTTTCTCATTCAAAAATCATTGCGACAAATGACACAAAATAAATATTTCCTTTCTACGCTTTATTTTATCTGTCGTTCCTTATAAGGGAGAAATCTGGTAAATGCCTAAACCGAAGTGGAAGCGTGTCTTCCATTTCGCGTGAAAATTCCAATTTCGCACTTGTCAGATTTCGTATGAATTCAAAGTGACATAACAGTTTCTCTAAACGCAAACGAAAAGTTTCGATTTGCTAAGGTGAAAACAATTTGTGTTACATACTCCGCATAGTTGAGCTGCATAATTATATCTTCTCTGAGAAAATATAATTACTGAAGTACGGCAAAGTTCCCATTCTCTGGATAGGGGGTTGAGTTCTGACAGACTTAGATGTGATTTCCTTCTCAATTCAACTAATAATTACCCATCCATTGCCATTTCTCGTGGTATATCTTTATGATCTTTTTTACTTTAACATAACTTTGAGGTCTGAGGGGGCTGTGTATTAGATGATCCTGCTTTCTTAACACCATTACCTTGCAAGCATTGTATTGGTTGCGTATTAACTATCAAGAAACTAAAATCATATCGCATGTCACTGTAAATACATTTCGATTGATAACAGTCTTTATTTTTCATTAGATGCATTATATTTGGACCATTCTTGTTTGTATTGGTGAAGATATCGAGTCGTCAGCTTCTGACTTTAATGATATCGATAACGATAATCTCAGCATAAAAGAAAGGTAACAGCGTACAAAATATAGTAGACAAATTAAAACTATTATGTAGTTCCCAGGTTATATGCACCTTCGTCAGAAAAGCTATTCGATAGGCGGAGACACAGGAGAATTTATCAATTGAATTGACAAAAATTGGTAGCATGGATGACAGGTGATGGATAGGATCAAAAATGTCAAAGCCAGCAGTTGTAAACCTTGTATTAAAGTATTATTATACGTGATGACGTAGTGTACGTACCTCTGTTTTATTATGGAGTACGGGTTTCCAGAATTCTCTCAGCTCCAGCCAAACTGCATCTTAAAATAGTTTCGCAAGAATTTAGCACAGAAACTCCTCGACTACCTTTAGCCGAATTTATATGTAGATTGTTAAATTCCATCGCTCCATGAATAGACGTTATTGGATGCTTGTGATTAATCATCCAGTATTTGCGTATATTTAATTGACAATAGGACTTATATAGTTGTGTTAATAAGGATTAGAAATACTCGTATTGCCAGAATAGCCATCTTATTGTCCTTGAAATATTTTAAGTCATAGAACGTATTCAGAAGAATGGAATATCCTGAGAAATAAAGTAGTTTATCACTTGAAATATCTTCAGGACATTTTGGTTAAGGATTTGTAGGAGTTTTCATTAACATTAGTGCAAATGCTGTCGCCAAAAACGATTTCTCCTAAGACAGACAAAAAGAAGAAGAAAAAAATAATTTAATATAAAAATAGCTAGACAGGATAAATGTATGTTAGATTTGAGAGCTCTAGATTTATATCCATGATAGGATCCAGTTAGCTAGTTGGCAAGTAATCTAGGTAGCCTTTGTTAAAAGTCAAATCTGACCGTCTGATGATGATTTAAATATGAATTCAAACGCGTCACTGAAAGAAAAAGAATTTTATTTGTGAAATAGTCTGTTAAATTCGTGTTGCCTTGCTTGTTATTTGTGATGTCTTTATGATTGCTTCACTATCACTACCCAAGGGCTAGGGGCCGTTTAAATATTTTCGTAAGGTAATTTGTAATGCAAATGCTATAAAATTAATTACTGCTACTACTACTATTTTGGGTAACTAGCTGAAGGCCCCATGAGTTATTCCGTGTTAATTCCTATATTATACAAGTTATCGATTCCAATTTATCAGCTCTGATAAATTTTCAGACAGAATTATCACACGTTAGGAATTCATGAATAAATATGTGAAGGAAAGATAAATATGACAAATAGCAAGCAATTTTGTATGCATACGATGAAATAATGAGGAGATTAAGCAATCATCTCTCCCAATCGATCAAATAATCTTTGTTTGCTTCATGGAAATGACTATATGCATGCGACTTGCTGTATAAGTCTCCCGAATGAAATGTATGCTGGGGACTGTTTTATCATTTTGAGCAACGTAAACATTATAACAAACATTTTGTAGTCATTCATAGATAAAACTATATTTTATTTGTACGTTTTTTGTTATTTCCGAAAATATGAAATGTATTATTGTAGAATCGGTGTCAACTCTGAAAGGTCAGGTAATTTGTTTCCGGCATTTGAATAACAAAATTTTGTGAATTGAACATTATATCTGTTGGCAAAGCTTTTTCATAATTGTATTTGCTCTTGATATGGTCAAAAGCATCAGGTATTCATCATACAGTTCCATTCATAAATTAAAGGAAAGTTGAAATGCTATGTGAAGATTCATATTGGATTATTTTCCACGATCTTAGAAAATGAACAACTCAAAAACAGTGTAAATAATTGCTCTGCTGAACTTATGACTATTAAGCATATCTCATTTTCTTAGTATTTCTGACACGGAGACATATTTCAAATGAGAAACTCCTGAAGCCAGATGAGAACAGTTTATATTAGTACAACGATTATGCTAAATTCAGTAATAATTCCTTAAAGTTTTTTTTATATAAAACAAAATATATGAACAACTGAAAAACATTGAACTGGTGTAATATATGAGTAGGTCAAAGTATCTTCAAACAATCATGTCTTGCAAACTAATTAGGATTGTTTTCTTGTTTTATCAACTAAGATAATAGCACATATATTTATAAACTCATCTCCAAGTGTTGAACCCTATGGCGACGCCCATTCGCAACTTACGAAGTCAAAGGTCCCAACACGTGTACTGCCTTGAAGCGGCAACAGATGTCCATTACGACATCTGTCAAAAAGAGTGAACTGATTTACAGCGACATCTCTTGATCTTCGTAAACACTTTTACGATGTACCCTTATCTCGGCTGATTTGAAGTGTCTCAATCACATTTATCAGCAAACCAGCATCCGTTGAAAAATTCATTTAAATCTGGTGCTTCAGAGATCATTCATATAGCTGCATGATACTTTGATCTATAGGAATGTCTGTTGAGTGTATCATCTATTATCGACAACATAACGCAGATATACCTAGTGACTTATTAGCTATAATAATATTATAAATCAGGTCTAAGAAACGAAATGTAGCCATGTAGATCTTCTTACTTCTAAAACTCTTCTAGGGCTACAGATTTTAATTGACTTGCAGAGTTTAAGAGGGGCCGAGTCTCACTCGATGAACCACGCACAGGTCAACCGCCCACTGCTGTTACTCCGGAAACTGTACAAGCTGTGCAAAATACAGTAAAAAAAGATCGACATATAACCTACACCGAGGTTGAGGCTTCTCCGGGGATTGGATCGGCAGCGGTCCGAACAATCATTCATTATCACTTTCGCCTAAGGAAACGGTGTTCTAGATGGGTGCCACATTTGTTGACCAGTGAGCAAAAAGCAACAAGAGTTGATTGGGCTAAGTTTAAGCTTGAAAAATTTGATAATGGGTACAGTAGAAACACTTTTAATATCGTAACCGGAAACGAACCATGTTTATATCATTATAATCCTGAAACTAAACAGAAATCATTAATTTGGTGCTTTGAAAGTGAGCAGCGTCCAACGAAAATTTGTCGCTCTAAGAGTGTCGCGTCTTTTTTTTCTAAAAGTGGATACATCACAACGGTAGCCGTGGAAAATCAAAGGACAGTTACTTCTGAGTGGTATAAAACCAAATGTGTTCCTGTAGTCTTTCAAGAACTATGCAAGAGCCGTCCAAAGACTGGTCTGCGGGGTATTCAATGGCATCATGACAACGCACCCGCCCACAGCGCCGCTAGAAAACTCGATTTTTTTGCTGATCAGGGTGTCAAACTGTCGCCTCACCCACCTTATTCTCCGGACCTAGCTCCGTGAGACTTCTTCTTATTCCCTAAGATCAAAGAAAAGTTACGACGTCGCCATTTTTCTACCGATGAAGAGGCAATCTCTGCATTTGAGGAGAAAATAAGCAACCTTTCAAAATAACATTGATCATAACAATTCGTTTTACCGAATGCGAAAATGTATTGAGGTAGGGGGAGAATATGTTGAAAAAACAGAATAATTAAAAAAAACGGTGTAGGTTTTCTGTATCTGAAAACTTTCAGCGTGACCCTCGTATGGTCGTCATGTCGTCGAAACGTCGCGTCGGGTATGCTTAAAGCGACGTATGTACAACGTAAGATGACGTCATAATGCTGCTTAGGAGGCTGTCCGTTCTCTTCCTCCTTAGAAACCTGTATTCACCAAAACAGCTACTGCTACTGTACAAGCCTCAGATCAGACCATCGCCGGAGTACTGATCCCATGTGTGGGAATAGAGTTCCTAAAGATTCTGGACACAAGTGAGAAACAAGCAATGCATATAGTGAACTCACCCACATTACACTCCAAGCTTCCATGATCTAGAACAAGAACAAAGAAAATTAGCTGAAAGTGTGATGGGGGATCTTAAATAGAGTAATGACACTTAGCGATATTTCCCCAAAAGTTAAAGCCTGCGATTGTAAACATTTATTTCGAGTGACAGAGGTGACCAAGCAACAATTGGTTTTTACTTTTGCCACAAGATTACACAGCCTTTTTCTTCTAAATTATGGACGGATCAAGATATTGACAGCATCTACCCCAAAATACGACCCGCTTGAGATGCCAAACAGGCCAATACAGATGATATTTATTTTTATTGGAGTTGCTGGAAACTTTGATCCCTGGCTTTTTTCGGCGGGTGCCGAACGTCGAACGGCGAATTGGAATGCTAAAGGTCGGCCGGTAGCGTGACTGACGGAAACTGAATGATTAATGGTCGATGTTTGCTTGAACTTTTAATATAGGGCTTTGGTCGGCCGACAGGCTTTGGCTCGACGCCGGAACTTTCGGAATTTTTATATCCTGCATATAATTTTGGCGGGTCCTTGCCAGCAGGTGGCAAGCTATAAAAACTGGGTAAACACCTATCTCTCACCTGCTGTGTCACAAATTGGAAAATAATATTGATCTCTGGAGGTGAAGTGAAGGAAATATGTTCATCACTAGCAGTTAGAGCTGGGCATAGTACCGTGAGTACTTCTCAATGAGTAATTTCAAACAATACTCGTCTGTATTTGAGAATGAGTATTTATATGAACAGTACTCGAAGCTAATGAGCACTATGGACAATTTCAGAAAGTACTCATTAAAAATAAATAATTGTATAATTATTTCAACTTACGGGTATTACAATTAGGGACTTCATGCAAGGGAAACGTGATAGTCATTGTTAAGTAATTAGCAGAAAAATGACCACCAATAACCTCCTATCAATTATCCTTCGCTATTACTACATATGTACAATTTTTGCATTTTAATTTCCGATTAAGTTAATAGAACGACACGGCAAATACCAATTTTTTTCAGAGTAAAGTATGATCTTCAATCTTGAGTCAATAAAAAAACTAATACCACGAAGTACCTCTTCCAAAGTTATCTTCAGTTCCATATGTATTAATCCAACAGTTACTGAGAATTCGCGATGACAATAGAGGTGGGCGACCGCCGCATGGTCAGAGAAACGAAGCGTCGGAAATCAGTAATATTAAATGAGGGAGCTATGATTCTGATAAACAGCTATATTTTACTGAAATGATAGCTCTCGATAACACCGAGTTATCTACTCAGAATACTGGAGGCATAAGCAAGAAACCTGCCTTGTATCTCTCGGTTCTACCACGTATATTTTTGGATGCTGGAAAAAGAACGTTCCTGATAACCGCGGCTCTTAAATCTTCATTTAAGGTCAAACAAGACGTTCACCTAGGGTACACATCACCGCGAATGGATGTCAAGACTCTAAAGTGAAGTAGGAACGATGCCATTCATTCTGATAATGTCCTTGAGTGAAAAACGGTGTCTGCTTCAGACAACCGCCGCACTTCCCGCCTCTGGTTACCCCTTTCCAGTCTTCTTCAAATAAGATGTTAAAATGATGAATAAATGGCTATACGCTTCCTGGGTGGTCTATTAAACTTGAGACAGATGTGTAGCACGAAAATGGTGAGTTTTTAGACCAAAATGTTTGCAATCATCATCCGAACAACACCAAAACACTCAGAAATCTAGACGAGATCACGAAAAACTACACACATCTTCTTCGGGTCATTACATTATCGACTTTTTCTTTCGCACATTTAGGGTTTCCTTCATAGTTAGACGTTTTTTCGCTACCCGATTTCATCAATTTTAGTCAGGATATTGAAAATTATGGAAAATGTATGGAATTTCATCCAAATGTCACAGACCTTCCCCTCCAAAGTCAATTACATCTTACTTATAAACGTCAGTTTTGTGGAACCGTCTATTAGAGGGTAATGGGACTCGCGTCGTCACAGAAATCATGTTGCAGTGATTACCATATACAGGGGTAGCTTTGAAATTAAAAATTCACCGAAAATTCAAATTCCAACATTTTAATAGATATCTCGGTAATTACACTTTATAGAAAGACGGCAAACATGTTGAAACGAATAATATATACCGTGTGTCTAAAATTTGAAATTCACCGAAAAATCGCATTTAAACGTTTCAATAGATATGTTGAAAACTATATGATATACAGAAATGGAAATTGTGCTAAAGTGGTTAGCATATAGTATCTGAAATTAAACAATACTGTTTAATTGATTAGCATATACAGAGGGTGTCCCAAATTTAAATTTCGCCTAAAATTCAGACTTGAACATTTTAATAGATATTACGAAAACTCTATGATATACAAGAATGCCAAACATATTACAGTAATTGGGATATATAGGGTGTGTCAAATTAAAATTTCCCCTTTTCAACGTTTAGCTAGATATCGCGGAAATCCACAGGAAATACAAAAACGAAAACGTGTCAAGTGATTAGCATATACAGGAGGTGTCTTAAATTAAAATTTCACCAAATAATACCATTTAACGTTCTAATAGATATCCCGAAAACTACATGATATACAGGGACGGCATTAGTGTGGAATGGATATACAGGATGTGTCCAAAATTCAAATTCCGCCGAAAGTTCAGGTTTAAACATTTAAATAGATATTTCGAAAACGACATGATGTACAGGATGTGCCAAATTAAAATTTGCCCTAAGATTCACTTTCAACGTTTTGCTGGATAACGCAAAAACGAACGACATGAAATTCGAGAACGAAAACGTGTGGGAGTGATTAACATATACAGAGTGTGCCCAAAATTGTATTTCAAAAACTGCATAATATACAAACACGACAAACGTATTGGAGTGATTGACATATACAGGGTGTCTAAAATTTAAATATCCCAAAAATTCATATTTCAACGTTTTAATATTTTATATCTCCAATACTACATGATATACACGGACAGCCAAAGTTTTAAAGTGATTAGCATATACTGTGTGTGCCCAAAATTGAAATCCATCCAAAAATTTACATTTAAACGTTTTGATAGATATATCGAAAACTACAAGACATGTAAAAACGAAAAACCAATCATTGAAAGCTTATTTTATGTAGAACTCAACTACCCTAAACAGCTTAGCGTTGCGCGTGCCCCGATTGCGCTAGAATCGTCTATTATCTCTGGTAAATCGTGTCGTAGATATGAAATGGGTAAGGAAAACTATATTTTCCCATTAAAAAATATCGATGACCTTGAAAAAACCTTGAAGACGCTGTCAATGTCGAAAATAGAAGATATCACTAAAACTCCCCCATTGCGCCCAAGAACTTCATCTGAACGTTTTTATAAAAAACACACCGTTTCCGCCCTATACGGCTGTCTCAAGTTAAATGGACCACCCGGTATATAGTGTAAACTATATACTGATGGTATGTAAAGCATCCTAACGGTACTAAGGCAAGTCGTTTGAGTTACTTTTTTAATACATATCCTCACCGATTTCACTAGAATCAAGGAATGATACAAGCTCTCGTTGTATGTTATTGTCGACATATGATGTCACTTAGTTTTGAAGATATCAGCAGCGATCACTTTTAATCTAGCTCATACAGGAAGGGTTTTTTATTTAAAGCCTTTATATTCTTCAGAGGTCATATAAATTAATGTTTTGGTGATGAACTCTCCAGGACTTATTATTGCATCCCGTATTGTTTACCGAATGGTTTAGTGTTTTTTACGGACACGTCCATACGATATCATCACCATTCCACCTGTTGACAGTGACGCCGGCTGAACTAATCAGGACGCCACTTACATGACAGTATAGATCCATTGTGTAGCGAACGAGTATCTAAAGGTCAACTCTTATGATTATCCAACTTCTACTCAATTCAACTGTTTTTCCAGCACACACGTTGCAACTCCATTTCTGTGCGGTGCCAACGCGTGAACTCACTTGAATCCATTTTTCTCATTAGGATGTCCTCCATGCGTCCTTTCTTCTAATTTCCATTGAAATCACTCGCGGTGTATACGGAACGCATCCTGCATAACGTCACAGAGCTCGTTGTGCAGTGAGGGCACCGCAACTTCATTACGCCATTAATTCCAGACAACCATTATCCAGTCCGAGCAAGGCGTCGCCGTCTTTGAAGAGCACCGGAATTTGTCTGGCACTAAATCACACACGTCACAACGAGATATGCAGCTGCGCGCATTTGAGCCAAGTAGCTTCAAAGCAGCTACGTCGCGTCGCCCCAAAATGTATGCGGGTCATCTGCATTTACAGCCACTGACTATGATATCTGCTACCAGAAGCATATTTATTCTTTAAAGCGAATACGTTTACGTTAGGATTGGATTGTTGAAAAAATGGGTTCCAATTAAGTGTATGCTCTCCACTCTGCACCAGACCTGCTATAGACATGCATTGCTCCGTCTTTAGCCTAGACTCGTCAGTATAGCCTGCCGGTCTAACTATGCTATCGGTTGGTATCTAGACCCAGTCAACAGTGTGATACCCACATCAACTCATCGCCCTCTATGGGACGCCCATTGGCAACTTACGAAGCCAAAGGTCCTAACACCTGAACTGCTTCGAAGCGGCTGAGATGCCCTTTACGACATCTGTCAACAAGGGTGAACTGGTTTACACCGACATCCCTTGTTCTTCGCAAATAAGATTAACGATGTACTGTATTTTCGGCTCATTCACATCAGAAGCTGACAACTGATATTAGGTGTGTGCTCTCCACTATGCATCAGAGCTGCCTTAGACGTATATGCTTCGTCTTTAGCCTAGACTCGTCAGTATAGCGTAGCAGTTCAACTGTAGAGAGCAATCGGTTGGTATGTACGTAACCCAGTCAAGGGTGTGATAACAATATCAATTCTTCTCCAAGTCGTGGGGCACTTCAGTTGCCATTTCAAGGCAGTCTAGATGTCATGACCTTTGACTTCGTCAATTTCCAATGGGCGTCGTCATAGAGGGCGATACTTGGCGATGAGATGGGTTCTTAGTTTTTTTTGAAGAAATGCGTTAAGCAGTTTGACTTCACACAGAAGTATCAGATAAAAAAATATTTCTGTTACCCCTCAAACATTCAAAAATGCTTTGAGGTATACAGAGGATAAAGTATCACTGGAAAAAGTAAATCTTAGTAGTGGAAGTTACCAAGCTGTGAAGCACAGAAATTTGGATACTTATTATCGAGTTTGTCTGACTAGATCCTTCCGTGTCTGTATTGAGACTTCACTATTGTAGTTAAGCGTTAACCGGCTTTCGATCGCCACCGTTATGGAATACTGCGCTTTGGATTTGAATATCGTATTGCCCTTTTCGCATCTTCTTCAGAAGTTTATCGATTACCCCATCACCAACATATATTGCTTTTATTGTACCTCTGACGCTCTCACGTTCAGTGGCGTTCATTTTTATTCAAAAATAGGTAAGATATATGCATTAACTGAAATCCCTTCTAAGGCTATAATGAAGCCATTATGCAGAGTTTCAAATATCATTTATAAAGCTGCTCCACCACATACACACATACACACACACACACAATTAAACAAGGACTGTTCCTGCAGTGAAAGTAAAGAAGCATGACACAGAAGGCGTAGCAGCCCTAGCGTTACTCACATTGAACGCTGAGTATGTTTGGTGGTTGTAGAGTGTGTGGAAAGGGAAGTTAAGGGGGAAGAGGGTGAATATGTCAATATATTTTCGATAACTGATTTGAACACAAAACCGACTGCGATGCACGCGCTGATAAAAAAACTGAGGAAATTTGTTGAAGGCCATAACATGTAATGTATGAAGTTACAAATGACAGCAGTCAAGTTGGTTTTGACTTCTCTATGGTAGAGGGATAATGTATTTCGTGATATTTGTGATAACTGATATTTGTAAATATAGAATTTTTACGGCAAAACACAAAATAGTTCCAGCCACTTGAATTGCGGTAGAGTATATAATAAATAAATAAATAAATAAATAAATAAATGAATAAATAAATAAATAAATAAATAAATAAATAAATAAATAAATAAATAAATAAATAAATAAATAAATAAATAAATAAATAAATAAATAAATAAATAAATAAATAAATAAATAAATAAATAAATAAATAAATAAATAAATAAATAAATAAATAAATAAATAAATAAATAAATAAATAAATAAATAAATAAATAAATAAATAGATAAATAAATGTGGTACCCTACATCAGTGAGGTGCTTTGGCATGTTTGGAGTCTGCAATTGCGACGCAAAAATATAATGTTATATTCCGAATCACATGTAAATCCACCAGTTAGATTACCAAAATTGAATAGTTCTCTTTTGAAGACTGAATTATCTGTGAAGGAAATAATTAACTGAGAATTCATAAAGAACACTCATTGGGAAACCTTTACAGAAGCAAGCACAATATACTTTAAAAGTCTATTAACGAAATATAAATGAAGTAGATTTTTTAAGATGTACATATCTTATTAAAATAAACATACATATTGGTAATATCGAATCAAATTGTTCAAAGTACTTTAGTATCTAGTAATATGTGAACTATTATTAATGGAGTTTGATGAAGAAGATCAATCAAATGAACAAGGATTACTTCCAGAGAAAAAAAAATTGCCAATAAAGTTTTTAAATTACTTTGTATAACCATGGCTGCAAAATACAAACATCACAATTACAATGCGTAATTGCTACAGAAGATTACATCGTACTAATAATGGAATTGAAGGTCGTAATTAAATCATTAATCACTTCCATGGTTCACCAATCCAAAATTCAGAAACCTCATAAAATGTTTGAAACAACGAGCATCAAAAGTCGATGCAAAAATAATGCGCATAGAATTGAATTTAGAAGGTGCTAAAAAAAAAAAATATAACTTTTGACGAAAGAATAGAAAGAAATACGTCTGCATATGATAATGACAGAGACACGAAATCTTTTTTGAAGAAACTGTCTGGCCTTATTCAATTAGATTAATAAAAAAATAAAATTCAAAGAAAATAAAAAAATCCATTTCTTAAACCACTAGTCTTGACATTATCATGAAGTCAGACCAACAGTCACAGGTCTGCATTAAAAAGTTTAAGGAAATATTGCCAAAAAAAGAGAGAATAATAATAATTGTTTTATCTTATGGTAAAAAAATATATTTAACAAATGTTCGGTGAAAAAAAGTGTACGCATATTGGATAATTTTGTTTTCAAAGGCAAAGTCTGTCCGAGTCAGGTAGATAAAAATGACCTTTAATACTTTATGTAAAAAAATGTCTTCGTAAAGCGGGAATATATGCATTCTTGGTATACGTAAATGGGATGGTAGGCTTCAGTCAATGTGAGAGGCTATCGTCTCAACAATCAATAAATTCTGACTTACTTCGTAATGATGAAGAATCACAAACCGCTTCAGTACTATTTATCTGTCTATTCGTTAGCCGTCAAGGCTATATCGCTACTACGCTTCTGACTGCATACGCACACTTTCAGCCTTCCTGGGAAATTCTATAGAGAGTTTTCTACTGCCGGTAGGCTGTTTTGCATTTCCAACACGCGGCAACAGATTCGGGAGATTGATGGGAGGGCCGGAGGCTGGGTCGTTGGGTCGTTTCGAAAGAATTTCCAGCTAGCTGGAATGTAATTTTCTCACCACCCATCTAATTCAAACGAGCGGTATCAGAGGTTTCTTGACCGATATGTGGCAAGGCACGAGTCTCAAGGGCCCTTAATAGGTCATGATGGCGATCGCTTGGTATCTATAACCGATCCAGTTTGCCCAAGCTCGAGTATGAGGAATACGTAATTTCACATAGAGTCGTTTTTCAGCGACTGCTTCTCATACCATGAGGTAAGCAATCATTGGATCCGCAAATCATACTCCCTAAGCCCTGAGTGGAGGGAGGGAGCAGAGGATGACTGCTTTCTGCATCCTTCTGGCTGCAGATGCACGGAACACCAGTTTAGGTTTTGGAGCAGAGAGCGTATTCCTCATCTCACCTAAGGATCCAATGCCCATAACTAGTAGACCAACAGTGTGGTTTGGGCAAACTGGAGGAGCTGGCTGAGGAGCTCCTGGTACTTAGTACATTTCTCCTCTACCTTCAAGACAATGGTCACCTGGACAGGAGCTGATAATTCAATGATAACTATCTACTTTTGTTGGTGGTCGAGGACCGTCTGGGGCTTATAAGCTTGCACAAGCTGGATCGGGGAACGATAGGTGTCTAATCTATACCGCAATAGTACCTCAAATGATAATATAGCACACGTTGAGCTACGTTGTGCCAATAGACGTAAGCAGTGTCGGCGTAAGCCAAAAATGTTCACAAATGAAGCTACTAAGCACTTGTCAGCATGCTCTACAGATGGTATCGGGTACTTTCATGTCCATAAGCCTCTTTAGATATACCATGGTGTTAAAGATATCGTCAAGCCACTAGACATGAAAAAAATAAAAGATCAACTGCTCAGTCAAACCATGCTTTTCTAGGTATTTGTATAACATTCCATTCATGGTCTTGTCTTTCATTACTGTTATTATTATCATTTTGATATGTAAGGGACCAAAAGGCAATAAAATCGGATGTTATACTATCAATATCAGTAAATGCGATAACTGCGCCGATAATCAATAAGCTCACGCTACGAATTTGCTGTATCAATACTAGCTTGGAATTGAATTCCATAAAGCCGTTTTCTCTTTGATTCCATAAATGTACATTTGAATATGCTTAATGAAGCAGATAACTCTGAAAAATGTTGTTCCAAACATGTATTGTCAGATTATTATTAGGGCAAATATTTTTCGATCTATAGCTTCAAGACCATGTGAACTGGGGAGTTTCATCTCTCTAAATATTCCAGCTTGCCAAGATAATTTTGGTTGCGTTCACCACTGACTCAAAAGACTCACAAAATATAATCTGAAAACTCTTGTAAGCATGCAAACACACAAACAAGGTTTCTAGGGGTGGACTGTCTTGATTACAAAATGTAATCAAGATAATGGTGCCTGTATTGTGCGGCCATCAGTGTGCTCCAGTGGTGAGAAGTGGATATTATTTCTATAATGATGGAACACTAGGAAAGTGCTATCCAGATAGACTCCGCAATTTCGACTGAACTTTATTATTTATCAGCGATCCTAGCAACTGTCTAAATGGATATGTAGAGAAATAACTTTGGTATCTCGGAATTCAAATTCGTAAGTTAAGTTACTGTTGTTTTATTCGAAATCTAGTACTTCTTAGGTTATTAGATGAATGTTGGACGAAGGGTAGTTGTTCAACGCAAGCCAATAAAATTTAAAAAGGGATTAAGTATAAGATAAACACCGCCAACAGAATCCTAAGCAGTAAAAGTATCTCAATTGAAGTAGAACGTGATTATAACGTCTTCGGTTGTTGCGACACTCCTTTTTCAGCCTCAAATTCTAAACTACCTCATCTTAAATGAGAAATACAAAATAATAATTATAAGTGTCTATTCTCGTTACATAAAAACACTGTAGGGAGCAAACTCCCCGGTAGCTCATTCCACAATTCCGAGGTTCACCAAAAGTACAACTCATGGAAGACATTTGTTCGAGGCGTTGGATCTCAACCTGGGGAGAAGGCGCGTGTTCATCCTCTCCAGCGAATCTTAGAGCTGTTATGCAAAAAGCTCTATTTTGATCTAGCATCAAGCAAGACTGAATCTCCTGACGTGAATATTGTTGTAGGGGTTTTCTCACGAAACTAAAGCTCGAGGATTGTTCTTTTACTATTTTGAGTGAAATGCTACACGCCATGTCTAGACAACTGCACTTTACCATGGGCATTGCAACATGACCCGATAAGGGGACACGTCTTCAACAAGAGATTGAGTGAAACACCCTCATGTAATGGCTGTGAACAGTAAGATTAGACGGTTAAGCATTTGCTTTGTGGTTTCCCAGCTGTCCTATCCTAGTCTGGAGGAGCACTGATGTTTGAGGAATACTCCGCTGGGTCATGCCGTCACCTTTTTCCGCAGTTTAGGGTGGCTGAACACCCAGTTTTGAGCAATTCCTGTGAACATACCGACGGCCAAATCGGGCCTAAGTATGGTGATCATATCAGATAGCCATTTCTCCAATACAGAATACAGAATGTACACGAAAAAACTCTGTACTTTTACGTTGGACTGCTTCTAGCTACTTTCTCGTAATGAACCCAGATTCCAAGCTAGCAAATACCTATATGATCTTAGCTCCATGTTATATTGTTTAAGGTCAAAATAGCAGGTTTGCTTTGAGATGACGTCTCTAGCTCCTGGTCCAATAAAATTGATAATGCTATTAGCAGTAGAAGTACATGAAAATAAACATTCTTCCCAACGCCAACGTTGGATGTCGAATAGCTGTTCTGTCTACATGAAGTTATGTTAGGCGGTAACCATACATCGTAAAAATCCGAATACCTTTTTTGGTGTGCATAGTAAAACGTAAAATTTACAAGCGACACATACACATAAAATAGGATACCGTACTTCCTCTAAGCGTAATTCACCCCCGTTTATCGGTTGACCAGTGAAATAGTGGCGACGGAGTCAGTAAAGGGATAAATTCGAGGATCAGCTTAAATCGCAATTATTGAAATTTGTAGTCACTCCATATACCTGATAATGGCTCCTTACAGGAATGGTTTAGGATAAATCTTTTTGCGGATTTCTGCCTCAACTCCCCTCCTTATCTGTACTAGTGGAGAAGTAAATCCGAAGATATCGGGAAACCGTTTAGATTAAACGCAGATGCGAAAAATGTATTATGATTCCAATACATTTCAAATACAATATGTTCATGTTGGTAAGTCTCACGTATTGTGGGTCTGTTTGTATATCTGCGTGAATGTGGGTCATTTTTGTCTTTAATGAATTCGATAATTAAAACCTCGGTTCGATCAAATTTCTAAACTCGATAAGGGATCTGCATTGTTAAAGGATTGGCGATGACGTTCTTCTTTTGGAACGTCATTTTCTTGTGAATATGAAAGTAAACATTAACAAGGACCTCATTGATCTGATTTTTATTTGCATCCCTGATAATTCTTTGGTGTAGTTTTCGAGCGTACGATACAGTTGGTGGGTTCAAAAATCGGCGGTATGATCGAGCAGTGATCAAAAGGACAGCGTTTATTGATGCAATGTGGATGAAACGCATACTACTAAACTAAAAGGAGATGTGTCTCACCATTAAACTTACACCGTAATAAACAATACTAATCAAAGTAATCTGATATATCTACCGATATTTACAGTAATAAAACAGTGATTGTGTTGACGGGATAGGTTTTATTGAACAAGGACGGTATGTTAGGAACAATTATAGTCAATCTAAGAAATACGGTCTACTTTTATATTAATCTTCAACATCAAGGTGGAGTTCAACTCATCTAAGTGTCGCCCTTTATGTGGCCCACTGACATGAGTGGATGTTGCTATCACACCCTTGACTGGGTTACGTATATAACAGCCGATTGCTCTCTACATTTACACCGCAACGCTATACTGACGAGTCTAGGCTAAAGACGAAATATGCATGTCTATGGCAGGTCAGATGCATTGTGGAGAGCATACACTTAATCAAGGTGGAGGTTTATTCATTTTTAACCCTCAACCAACATTCAAATTACTTGACAGATTTCATTCTTGAGCCTCCACCGCAGGCCATTGAAGGTATTTCTCGAAGGCGGCATGCATCATTTGACAGTGTTGTTGTATGTAATTAATAATCATCCATACTTATACCATGCTCAGTTTGTCATGCAGCACAAATAGAGTTGTTTTTCCTTTCAAGTCTAACTTCAAATCGTTAGCCCATCAGATATGTCTGCTAATTCAGTTAGTGCTGTTAGCCAAGTGTTGTACACTCGCATTGGAAGCCTTTTAGCCATCAAGACCAGTTACCGAACCCGAAGTGCATGGAATATGAAGGCAGAGTTGTAGCTAGGAATTGTGGCGCTTAGAGCACGTTCCGTAATTTGCGCTTTCCCGCTCTCGAAGACATTCCAACAGATGATTTTGCGCCATGTGGCAGGCTTGGTTCAGATCCCGGTTGCCCTTCCCTAGCTACGATACTGATTCCAGGAATAGTCTACGCTCTACGAAATGTACAGAGGACTCAGATATCTCAGAAATTCTTATCAGTTGTCGCAATTAACGTTTGTCAAATTATGTCCTCAGTAATTCATACTACCCCGAATGCAGAACCTTTTGGAATACTTGACAGTTGGTTTTCATTTTTATTGGTCATTTTATCACCGCCCTTTATTTAAAGACATTAATATGCGAATGTTCACGCCGCCACTGCAGCTTTCGTCAAAACATAACGGAATAATGAATTGACTGATAATATTAAAGGGGCGCATAATGTAAGAATGTTCAAACAAAAAGTCTATTTTTACTCACGGAACTAACTTGTACCTAAACTTGTGATTCATGTTGTAACTTTTTCTCTCATTGTGTAACTATCCAAGTGCTAATTAAAGGTTTATTTATTTAATAAGCATTAAAATATTATCGACATTCACTCTGGCTTTTCGACCAGTATCTCGGCGCAATGCAAAAGTTTTTAGAATCAACCGCAAAGTTATATTCTGTTAGAATGCAGAAATGTTTAAAATTGGTATTTTAATATAGCATCAGGATTTGCACTGCAGATCCACTGGATTTATCCAGCAAATATGTATGGCATGTATGGACGCATAAAAACTTGAAGCCATGGATTAATTTCCAATTTTAACCGTCATGCCGTAAAACCAAACATTCATTAAAATAAAAATTAAAGCTGAATGCCAGAGATTGTTTTAAACGGTGGGATAAATCAACCATATAACTTCAAATTTGATTTCTGCTTTGAAGTATAGTTATTTAGATGAGGATAATAATCTAAATACCTGAAAAAGCTGTACAACCAAGGATTAAAAATCAGCATGAGCATTGGTCTCAAACTAAAACTTGCTTTTGCACTTTTTGGGAGCCCGTGGTTGAGCAAAATACGTTTTTATTGGTAATACTGATATTTTATTGGACACAAGTTTAGTTGCACTCAGTTCAAGCCACATAGGGTGCAATACGATAGACCGACAGACCGAGATGTAGAAACGACGAAAGTAATTAACTTAACCATATATGTTAACATTAAGCTTGATGGTTCTGAGTCGTCCTCCCTCAGAGTTAAATTCTGTATAACTACAGTGTATAATTTTGTTGTTCTATTATAATCAACGCTCTATGCTTACTAGGCACTACAGATGCATCTCACCGCCTTTGTTATCTATCTGTGTATATTTATCCGTTAATTGTGTTATGAAATAAGCACCAATGGTCTCTCCAAAGCTAGCAGAATGCATCGTTGCTCCGTAAATTGACAAAGCGTATCACGCACCAATTTATAATACGTCTAAATTGATTCAGCTACAACGGGGATATTGGTTTTACACACGATCTCACCGCTTACCGCACTGCGCCCTATGTTGTCATATGCGAATCTGGGTCAACTTTTCCTCATGGAAAACGTAGATGCAGTTCATTTACTGGTCATCAGTATCACTTGGAGGTATACCTGGAACGCCAAATCAAAGCAATCGGCACACTACGGATGAAAATGTAATTTATATAGTTTATTTATGATTAGTTAGTCATTATTCTCAATCGCGTTTATAAGATATATAGAATAGGGTACAACTAAATAAATTAAAAGATAAATCAAACAAAGGATCTTTTTTTAGGTGCTTGCATCGTTCTCAGGAAAATTACTGTGAATACAAAACGGGTAACAATGTTTTCTTGTCCTACCAGTCTCCCTTACCGTTTGTGTCACGACGTGCTAACGCCCAGCAGCTTCAAAGACCAGCCAATTACGGGTCTGAGCGACATGCTTTCCAAGTTGGTGCGCGGTTAGAGTGACGTCTATTTAGATAGATAGATGGCGTGAACAAGTCCGTACCTTACAAGTCTTCTTAGAGCGTTTCATGCGTTGATTTCGACGTGAGCACGGAATGATAGATACGCAGTTCGGATTTCGTCCTCGCCAAAACATCATCTGAATTTTGTGTCTCTAATTTTATATGTATATTGTCTAAGTTTGGTCGGTTCGTCCAGTTTACCTCATTGTGTGAACAAGCATTCTTTGAACCTTTTAGAGAATATCCCACTAGGTGAGGGAACTTAATTTGGAAACCCAGTGAAAAATTGATTGAAATAGAGCCTACTTTAGGTTTTTCAACTACTTAGGGTTTTCCCTTAGCACGAGTCCAAAAAAATATTTCCCATAAACAAGGTATTCATGATAGGATCTGGTTAGTTGAAAAGTAGCCTGAGTATCCTTTGTAAAAGGATATTTAAGTCAAATCTGACAGTCCGACGATGACTTAAATATAAATCTATTCTATGTATATATTCTGTGTTCAGCTCAAAATTTTTTATCTGTTAAACAGATACAAAGATAGTAGGTGATATGGAGTACTTTATAGTTTGGACTATAATGTTGGTAACATAATTAATTCATTAATGCCACACATTCATCTCCTTATCCCATTTTTCTTTCCACAGTAGTTAGACAAGATTAGCGAAAACCAATCTCTCAGCTAAAATATATTCCGTATGGTTAAAAGTTAACATGAATCCTACAAATGGTATTTTCCCATAGCGCACGTATAGAAGGTGTATATGCCACACAGTCAAAGCTCTAATGCAGCGAAGCGACCAGCTTACTGAACAAAATTTGCTGAATTAACTAGGCTTTAATGAGATTCCCTGATATTCTGATTATCGCTACCCAGATTTTCGATTTCGTTCGAGCAACGGCAGCCTGTTTGCATTTGCCGACTGCATGGGGGAATGCTTTGTGCTCCAAACGCATCTGATTATTGCCACAAACCAAATTTGAGTTGTGCCAATGTCTCCCTTGGTATTTGGCTGTAATGTCGGAATGTATATGTATACAGAATGGGTGGCTTTACTGCAATCGGTTGAAATTGTACAAAGCAGGATCAACTACAATTACTGGTTTCGCTAACTTGTGTTAATTATTTAATCAATTAATACGAATTCGCATTTAGAAACTCCGAAAGATAGTGTCCTACTGCGGAAATCGAACTGCTGATTGTCGTTCAGAAGCACTGTCTCCAAGATAAGTAGATTCTTCTTCGGAATAGTTTGCGTTTCAAATCACTATGTTCTGAAAATATCATGAGATACTCTGAAATAGTAGCTCAACTTGTTTATTGCATGTCATTAAATTACTTTCCAACAGAAGTTTGTATGTGTATTTTCTTATAGTAATAGAAGGCACGCATGGTTATTACGGCGATTCAGTTATGTATAGAAACTTCCTCCTATATTTCCCAATAAAACGAAGTCTCGTCTGAACAGATTATGCCGGGAGTGGATTAATAATGTACTTACAGGGGTTATAATTGAGGAACATATCCACGGCTTCAACTTCGGAGGTTCAGAGACTGTACAGGGAAAGTTTTATACCAAGTGTCAAATGAAAGACTTTCATGTGTTTCGATTGACAACGGGGGTTTTAATCAGTACTCTCTACTTTGATTTTCTATCCTTTCATTCAGAGATTATTCAAATGAACTTGCTTAAGGCCATACTGATATATTTTCACGATATCTATTAGTTTAACCTCAATTGGTTGTTAGATGGTTGATTTACTTTTATCAACATACAATTTCAGCCTTTCCTACCATCTTTTCCAGTAATTCTCCACAATGCAAGCATGACTTTTCCAAAAAGACCTTTGATTGTTATGCAAAACCACATGAGCGTTGTATATCATCCACTAAATATAAATCTACACCGGTTACTCAGTTACTCACCCTACCACTTAAAAGGAATTAAGGAAGGATTTGAACAGGCAATATTTGCCTTGTATGGTTGCACATATTAAAATACAATAGAATAGCATTTATTGTCCATCAAATTACAAAATAACATGGGAGATGCCACATATCAGAGATGAATAGAAAATATTAAATAAAATGGTTAAAAGAACATGAAAGCACTTGTTTGAAAGGATCTATCTCGACCTTCTTTAAATGTTTGTAAGAATGAGAGGGATTATATATCACTCGGAGGTCAACTGTAAATATTTATTCCCACGTATCTGGGGCTTTTTCAAAATAAGTAGTATGAGATGGAATCATACCTGTTTCTAGTGAGGTAATCATGGTGATGGTTATTCGGGAGAAAACTACATATATTCTGTTCCACATAAGCAAGGAGCTCCTGAATATATATACAGGGAGGAAGTTATATGCCAAGTTGTTTGAACTTCTCTCGTCTCTGTAGAACCCAATAGATGCATCTTTTTTACTATTCTTTCTTGTAAGACATTTAATCTGTTAACAAACCACGGGAAATCCCAGAAAAGTATATTATACTTCAATCTTGGAGCAGTCAGCATTGTGGTATGATAAGATTACACTTCTGCTAGTTGGATTTCTAATTATAAACAATGAAAAGCAAACCGCGATAAGTCATTCACATATATGTAGCAAACGGCTAACAAAGGTATTTTTTCTGCGTAGAGTGAAATTTTTAGTACAAAAGTCTTGTTTCTATTAATCAGAAGTTTATTTCTATTGAGTCATTGAGCAAACTCATCGATTATTACTTGAACCTTATTTTTAACTATTGAAATATCTGTAGCATATGCAAGCACCATGTGTTATCAGCCAACAAGATGAGAGTTTCTTCTTTCGAACTATAACGAAGAAGCATGGTCTGAAAGATCAAATGCTTTGCAAGTCATAAATACCCCAAAACATTTTAGCTTATCGTCCAGACATTGATACAATTCGTTAATAAAATTGAGGATCGCTGTTTGTGCTGATTGTTATGAAGCAAACTATATTTCTCTGCAAACTGATAATTATCTCCTAAATAATTTACGATACTGATACGATAAAGTGGGATGGTCTCTATATAGCTCGATCGAGGTGGCAAACCGTATTCGATCTGCCGATTTATCCCTAAATAAAATACCCACTGTCCTCTCTCATGCATACAAAACTATTTTTCCAATCATCAGATGGGAGAAAACGGGATTTTTACCATTAACCCCCACCCACACATATGAGCTGTCGAGTTTCTCAGTCGCTGGCTACAGTAAATCGTCGAATTCCAACGTTTTCCGCGTGTAGCTCCGCGGGGAATACTTTACTAACCACCATCTGAAACCGCCTTTATGACACACCGTTGAGTCTAAAGGATTACGTTCTGCAAATGGAGTTTATGTGCTGCTGAATGCCCGGATTGGTCTGTTGCTCTGGGACGGTTAAGGTGATTCGTTCTAAAGCTGCAGCTACCTTTAACTCTTGGAAGTAGATCCTGAAAATAGAGTTAATTGTCGTTTGAGAGAAGCTGAATTAAGTAAAAAGCATATAATTTAGAACTAAAAGAATTCTAATTCGAGATTCAATCATAAACTCCTGTCATCATCCCCATCGGTCTGTCTGTTTATAAAACTTTGATCTTGCTAATATTTCGTATTTTTTAGATTGAGGTGGTTGTACGAACATCGCTCTGAATGAAGAAATGAGATTCATTTTTGGATATTTGTTGACTTATGATGTTACGGTACGATACTGTATGAATGAAAATAATGGAATATATGTCAAGACATCCTTTAAAAATATTTCACAATTTAATGTTTCTTTTGCTTATGATATTAAGGAGTGTAGTGAACCTCATTTTTCTGACAGAGATTAATTTGTTAAGTTTCTGTTCTAGCCACTACTGCTACATAGTACTACAGCTAGTCTTCAAGAATTTGGTAATTTTTGAAATTAGGGATGACAGTTTTTTGATAACGCAATTATTACCAAGAACGTGAAAGGCGAACTTATAAAATAGTTGAATATTTATTGCTGTACAAAATATTGAAAATATAAAAAAGCAGTTAAAGTAGAATTATCGGGAACTCTTGAAACATATAGGATGAAATTTCAACAGACCCTCACATAAAAAGAAATTCTCAGACCAAGAATATGTGCTCTCATTCAAGTATACCGTATCTTCATATATGCGCAAACCTATAATAATCTTAAAGTAAGAATACTGTATTTTTGATCACATAGAGTTAATTTAAGTAAATATTTTTAGTTCAAACCTGGGAAAGTCTTGGAAGTGAGAATACCAAAATCTCAAATTGAGTCTATCATTATCTTGGGACAAAACAGAGAAAAACAAACCTATAAGAATACTATACTTTTAACTGAAACATTTCATAATCTTGGCGAAAATATTTCAACTTCATTAAATAATGTATTATTAGTACATTCGGCATAATCATATGAAAGGAAACAAATATAGTGTTAGCGTTACAACAGAAACTTAGAAGTTGATTGATTTGATTGACTGTCTACATGGGATGCGAATAGCATATCACGATGAGTAAATATAAAAGACAGTGGTATGAGTCACATTCTAAGTAAGAGACGCGGAAAGACTTACTACGTCACAGCGTTGGAGCAAAATTTGTTTGAACTTTGGAGAGGATTTTTTGCAACTTTCTGTTCATATAAATAAGAAAAAATGCCCAATGCACACTTTTTAGAGGCGGACGATTAATATTCTTTTTTTTTGTTTGGAAAATACCCAATTTAGTAAACTCTGATTTTCAATGTAATGTTGTTTGGCATGACTAATTTAAATCAGGGGAAACTGCACTCATCCTGCCACATACCTATATATGTAGAACGTTTCTCCAATTAGCCCATTTACTTTTATGTGGATAAATAAAAACTGATTTATTGTGGTAAATAACATTTTTTACAGCTAGTTCATAAACTTTTTTGTTCCAGATGAACTGTAAACGGATACGGAAGATGAACTGTATGAGCTGCCTCTGCAATTTGGGGTTGGTTTTCTTCTTTGTGATCTTCTCTTCTGCATACGGTATGTAGCTAACTTACAACTATTATTTTTCAACAGTCACTTAAGATGACTACTACTTTAAAATGTTTCTTACACATATCCTGTTCATTCTTTTAACGAATACTAGGAGAAGTCACAAATGGCTGTATCATCCCTTATGTGTAAAGAAAGGGAGAGTCGTGGAGTTGATTTTAAATTATTATTAATAAGAACCACTGACACTTTTCGAGCTAAGTGACATATGAATTCGAGTTTAGAGACAAAAAACTATAAACTATATATAAGTTTGGTCATTATAACAGTTTATTCAAGAAAAATATGCTTCAACGATAAACTACATCAGCTCAAGTTGAGTTTGGATTGAAGTAATCCGAAACCTGTGGCTGAAAATCACATGGTGTTGATAAGACAAAAAGCGTTACTTGACTATAAGTCAATTCCAAAGTTATATTAAGATGACGAAACAATCAAAGACTTCAATCTACATGAATCAACATTCTAAGTGGATGTGAGCACACCATTAACAACCACATTCATTGTACGCCGTTTTTGCGTTATATTCCAAATTACCGTCTCCTCATTGTAATCTGACTTGGGAGATAATTGAAGTATTAGAGAGAGACACTGCGAAACAATATGCTGCCGCTGCTGAGTCTCCAATTGTTAGCCGTCTTTCAAACAGGCTTAATTGTTGTTGGTAATCCTAAGCGCATACCGTCTTGATAATAGCGTTCAAGCAGCTGGTGTAAATCATGAGTACGTTTAGATTGAGCATTGTATATCGACCTATGCGAAGTTTATCGCCATGGAAACTTCACTAGAATAATCAGCTCAAATGAAAAAATGGACCGAAATTGAAAAGACATTACCAATTTAAGAATTTCGAATATAGTTACTCAAATTTACTTTATATTATCGAAAATACAGTATTCTTCATCCATGCTTTTTTTCCTTCCTTACATTTTTCTCACCGCAAGATGAGTTTCACAAGTTTCTATTAGCTTATTTGTGTACTGTTTTCCCTCCTCCATCAATGAGAACTATTCTAATAATGAACTTAGTAAATTGTATTGACTGATTAACCTTTTGGCTTGTATGAGAAAGGGAACATTCAGTTAATATGTCAACACTGTATCATATCATCCCTTTGTATAAAGGCCAAGTGAAACTGAAAAGCACAGAGTGGGAGTGAATTCCGTCCCCATTTCAATCTTTTATTTCCACAACTACGGCACTAATATTCAACTCGTCTTCTCTCTAGCAATTCTCGTTGCGCTTTGTTTCTGGTGTGTGCTGCAAAATAACGCCGGGTTGCTCATTAAGATTACATGTGAGCAGATAATGCCGTTTTTGTAGTCTGCTCTGTAGAGGTTAACTGTCGTTTGAAAGGGTTTTTTGGAGGGCACGAGCATGAGCAAAGTTGTGAAGCAGCTATATGTATACTATCTGTATTTTTTATAAGAGCTGGGATTATATCGTTTTTATAAATCAAGGGTACATCAATATCAGTTAAAATTATGAAATCAAAAATAACTTATATTAGTTTATCAATTAGAGATGAAAGTTTTATCGATTTCTGTTGTAGTTGTTGGACCGTGTAAGATTGAAAAAATATGCCAATATTCCGTTGTGATTGTTTTACTGTAACAACTCTTCGAATATTCCACATACTCTACTAGATCCTGAGGTAATCCCAATTGAAATCTCCGTTGGTTTCGAAAGCATTTACGAGCAATTTTGTCAGTCCCAATCCGCCCCAGAGTATCCACCCGGACGCAGGCACCGAAAAAAACTGGGACGAGCTTAGTCGTTATAAACGTCCGGCTACATTTGGGTTTGGCGTACACTTGATTTCGAGGTAGTATTTCACTTTGACCGCTGTTACGTTTATTCATCCACTATGAAGTATTTTTGAGCGAGGCTTTATGATAGATCGTTAGTTTTGAAAAGGATATTTATGCCGCATTTTTGGTGGATTTGCTGTGTATGTAGCAGAAAATGGATTGAAGGGAGTTAACTGGAAAGCAAAATGTATAACATCCATGTTAGTATAGATAGCTGATTTAACATGGCTTCCTCATAAACATAGGAAATGAGGTTTGCTACTTTTGCAGCTGCGGCGATCCTCAAGAATAAGTCGGCATAAGGCATAATTGTTCCATGCCATATTCCTCCTCAGAATTTCTACTACATTGCTACAGCACTACCGTTTACTGAGAATACGTGGTGACAAAGCCAGAAGATCGGTAGAAAGTAGTGACATTGAACTTCCGATATATCGATCACATAATGTATTTATATCTTTTCCGAAGCATGTTTCGATTACAGTAGGTATTTTGGGTCCAAGTATATTTGGTGACTATCTGCCAATTACATATTTCGAAGAATCGGTATGAATATTGTTACCCTGTCTGGTGGTAATATTATGTATCTCTTTAGTCAGAGTAAATTGGCTTTTATTTTAGTATACACATAAAGCCAACTCAAAATCACCAGAGGAGGTATTTTTAGAGGTTTATATTTATTGTAGGGCTCTTTACAGCTCTGTATGGCAGCCACTTGCGCCGCTGACAATTCGCATTTGCGCAATGAAAATATTTGGTGGTGCTGGAGAGCAGCCCCAAAAACAAATACCATATTTCACTCTTGACTCCTCAAGACTCAAGACAATAATATATGGCAATCAGCTGAGTCTCTGAGAACACTAAACTTACGTTCAGAAAGTGTCTTAAGTTGTGATATGATATTATCACAATGGACTCTGAAGTTAAGCTTATCATCGTTATATGACCCAAGAAAGTTGACATTACCTTTATAATTCAAAGGATTGTTATTATGCTTCACACTAGGAATGTCTATTTGCCATTGTGGATTATGAAATCTCATAAAATGGGTCTTATTTAGTGTTCAAATGCAGCTGATTTTTGTGGAACCAATCACTGACATTTGAAATGAGATGATTGCACTAATTTTTTAAATCTTCTTCAGAATTGATCGATATCAATATTGATGCATCATCTGCATACAATGTGAAAAGTGCCTGCTCATACGAAGTCTCGATCTCGTTGACATATAAAATGAACAAAATAGGCCTCAAAACTCAGCCTTGCAGAACACCAGCATCTACAGTGACTACATCGGACTTTACTTGATGTATCATTGGTCCATTTTTGTCTGATATTGCAACATACTGCTTTCTGTCAACAAGATACGACTTGATCCAGGAATATGAGGAGCCATTCACACAACTTGCAGACAGTTTTTGTAACAGAATTTTATGCTTAATACTGTCAACAGTCCTGCCTAGGTCTCAAAAGATCCCGACAGGGCACTAGCTTCGATAAATGAAATCAGCCGCTCATAAAACGAGTGAACGAGAGAACGCATGTTGGATGAACGATATGATATTTTTCCTCTCAAAGAACAGCAATAAGTGAATGGCGAAGCAATGTTCAAAAATATTTGAGGAATCAAATGGTACTGTTATTGGCCTGAAATTTCTCATCGCTGTTGGGTCTTCTTTTTTATGAATTGGTATCACTTTTCCATTCGAGTACTTTTGCAAATTTTCCAAAACAAAAAGACATGTTTCTTGAACGAACTGGAGGCTTGCTAATAATATATAAAACTCTTCTCAAGAGGAATCTAGGAGTTTGATTTCGGACTTCCATTGTCTATAGAATTTGTGAGTATCACGACGTTTCGATTGATATGCTATCTTCAATCGTCTTCGCTTCACCTGTCCGAAATCAAACTTTCGAAAAATCCACCTTGTCTACAAGTTTCAAACAACAGGAATCTAAGAATTCCATCTGATCCAGCTGAATGCTCATTTTTCAGTTTCTTATTGAAAAGTTATGAAAAAACTTCTTCTGTAAATGCATATAACAGGATTTCATTTACTGAATTATGTTATTACATGACTGTCAGAAATTATTTTGACATACTAATTTAGTTATGACCTGTAAAGTGTGCAGATTTCTCCAAGAATTGTTGGAGTATAATAAGTAGTTAAATGATTGTCCTTATTATATTGCAGTGGAAAGGAGCCTAATGCATCATCTAAAAAAGAAAGATTTTGTTATCGAATCTCATAAAATTTCAAATAAGGACAGTTCATTATTTAAAATGCGGAAATACCATCTTGAAAAATACATCTCTACATTTATTTTGGCTTTGTTGAGTCCATTCCTCGTCTGAGAATATAATAGGAATAAAAACATTTCAATTCCGTCGTAACCGTATCCGGTCTCATCGCACTCCGGAAATAGCTACAAGAAAAGAAAACTCTGACGCACTTTTCTTGCGATGCATCCCCAGAGTGCGCCCTTAAGGTAACGCGTTAGACCCTCCCAAAGCTCATTTCCTACTTTACGGCATCATTGCCGTTCCCTTTCAGGTGTAGCTCTGCCCTAATTTCCTATCGTTACCTCTCCATCAACGATTACTGGAACTACGCCTCACGGGTTAATCATTCATTCGAGTCTTGTCATCGAGGTAGGTGCCAAGAGACAGACTTGAATTAGGAAAGGAATGCTGCTCTAATCATGGTGTGAAAATTTAGTCCAAAGTGCAGTGGAAGGATTATTATTTTATGTATATTTAGTCCAAAATGTGACAACAAGTTTTTTCATATAAATGAGATTGGTATGTAACTTTCATTCAAGTATTTAGGTGATGATTTAGATGATAGAATTGCTATAATAGATAAAAATGGATAAATCGGAGGAGAATATCCAAATATTGCTCCTACTGTAATCCATAGCTTATTATATTCGCTATTGTTTGGTGACACATTTTAATTTATTGTTCGACATTTATAGACAATGTGGCTGTATGAATAACACGGCTTAGTCTTCCATTGTCTCAAGGAATTAGAATCACGAACAGGATACAATATGTTTCTCAGTATCCTGACGTGAATTAAATATTATAGACCAGTACAGCAGGAACTGCATCTAACAGACACCTTGAGAGTGAGGCAGGATCTACGGTAGACAGACAAAGGGTATCTGTAGATGAAAGAAAAACATCCAATTAACACACAGCGGAACTTAGAAATCCTGCGTAGGATAACGTTAAGGCTATAGTCCGAGAGCTAGTGTCCAATTTTACCGTACCATTTCAGCAAAACTGATTTTTCTTCAGAAGGTATTGTAGTTCTTTCATTGTTTATCAATTAATGGTCTGTTAGCTGGCTGAAAGGTGCGGCCTAAGATGACGGGAGGCTGAGAAATACGTAAGAAAATTTTTCGAATGATTTCATCAAATCTGAAAAACTGTAGTCTATTCATTACACGTTGCTAATGAGAAAATGTGTCACTAGTAATGGCAAAACGTGTAAGCTGGCTGTGTGAAAATGTTTGAAAATCGGGAAAATCCAATTATTTCAGCAAAGCAAAAATTCACGTATGTTATTTTTTATAATGTAAAAATAGCATGAATAATTGTTGACAGATGTCGTAAGGGAAATCTGTTGCCACTTCAAGGCAGTCTAGGTGTTAGGACCTTTGAATTCATAAGTTGCCAATGGGCGACACTTGGAGATGAATTCATTTGAGTTTTAACAAAGTGAATACACGTGCTGGCGAAAGTACTTAGAAACTCATCTAGCGTAGAAAAATTTGAAACGGAACGCGACAGAGATATTATTTTAAAAAACGAACCCCAAACACAACCAATTGATGACCCTTGCCTTAGAGTGACGAAAATTCAGATTCAGTCACCGCAGCATCCAAGTAGGTAATCAAAAGCCAAAATTTCATATCGGCATAAATTGGTTCGCTTCTCAACAAAAAGATCGACTGTATCATGAAACCTGTAGGAAACTAAATCGCATACATAACAGTACAGCAAGGCGAACAATATATCGTAATGTGCCTCAACGAAAGGCATTACGTGACTTTACAACTACGACCGAATGCGAGGCTGTTGAATAACGGGGGCAATTCTCTTAATGTTGCCATAATAATATGTTTATTGCTTTATGATTACCTGGGGAAAAGGGGTACGAGCTCGCAGTTCCTTGACCTGCGAATGTAGAAGCAGAGCAAGGATTTGGGAGCTTCAGTGGAGCGTAGGAGATTTACTTCACGATTAGGAGCCGTCTTTGGGGAGAAGTATAGGAATGCGATTAGTTTGGATTTTGTTTTGGTGAAATAAACCTCGGGTTAAAGGAACATTGGATAGGTTGGTGCCTTTCAAACAATTGTATAATAGTAGATATGATTTCAGTCAACAATTTCATGATTTTCTGAATGCTTTTGTAAGAATTTCACAATTTCCATCTAATATCTATAATATCGAGGCAAATTGAAGAACGGCTTTGGGAGAATTAGAATGTGCATCAAGAGTATGTCAACCAATGTCTAAAACCGAGTCTGAAACAAATTTAAAGTATATGATTTTGTTCACAGTATTTCAGGGCGTACTTAAGTTTTATCACTAAATTTAGTATATTGCTCCCCTTCTGTTATATTAACTGCAACTAATATCGCCTTTTGACTGAATAAGTAACTCAAATAATCACTAAGTGTTTTAGCTTCTGAATAAGTGCGTCAGGACTGACTATATTACGAGCAGCGGAGTCAGTTTGATCAAGATTTTCATCATATTTTAGAACTACTCATCCATCTGAAATAAGTTTTATAAATATTGAAAACAATGGCAATTTTAGAAGAATTAACTATACCGTGTGGTGCATTTAACTTGTGACAGCTTTATTCCGCGAGAACGCTGAGTTCTTGAATGAAAAAGGTATGTTTTTGTAGAATGACGAATTTTGAACTTCTATCTAGCTATCGAAACATGTATCGTGTTGAGAAAGAGGATATGTGAGTGGTAAAACTGTAGTGTATTTATTATAAAAACAAACCTATGATACAATAACCTCATATAAGATTTTTTCAGACGAGCAAACAACATATAACATTGGGACAGCCAAATCCTCATCTGAAAACATCTTTCGGCATTTCGTCGAGCAGTCGCGTAGCCGTACAAAGAGAGGAAATCAAATTCAGTTCCACCAGGCACTCACGTTCAGGCGATAATTGGATTGCACTGAACGAATCCAAATTAAATATCTAAGGAATAAAATGGTGGGACACGTTCCAGGTAGACACATGAAAGCAATGAATGTTGCTATCATTTCGGATTGTATGCATGTAGTTTTTTTCAATGTAACACAGTCCTAAAAAGGGAAAATCTGCTCAGCGGACTAGAATTTCATATCTAAAGTTGTTTGGGGTTGTTACACCCAATCTATGCTAACATCACAATCGTTGAATACTTGCTAACATATTGACATCTCACGAAGCCAACGGTCCTAACATAGAGGGCGACACTTAGACGAGTTGATGTTGCTATCACACCCTTGACTGGGTTACGTATATACCATCCGAATGCTCTCTAGAGTCAGACCACCAGGCTATACCGACGAGTCTAAGCTAAATATGAAAAATGCATGTCTATAGCAGGTCTGATGCATTGAGGAGAGCATACACTTAAAACATTGATATATTTTTAGGGTCCCAAAACCTTAAATCTGGAACAGGTTGCTCATCATATCATCTTTACTTTGAAAAAACTTGACACTGACCTAATTTGGTCTAGTGACCTTGCACTTATATCGGGTGACTAAAAATATACAGTGTAGGCAGTGATGACCAATTGTATATTTTGTTTTTCTCATTTCGATTTTTGGAGTTACCTTGATCATAGTTTGGCATTGAAACGGTCTTAACTCTGAACTTACAGATAGGGACGTTCCGATACTGGGTTACAACCGATATTTGGTATCGATACAATATCGAATCAAAAGTATCGATACCCGATATTATCGGACCCAAAGTATCGATACCGTCATTATCAAATCGATTGGTATCGAAACGGAACGCACTTCAAATCATGGATTCCCCAAAGTAGAATAATTAAAATTATACTCAACTTCTGCCCTGTTCTTGGACTCTTGGATCGCTGAACAGATCATAAGATGCCGCTAAGTGGACACGAGACAAATAATCATATTTGTTGATCATTTTGTGCAAAGTGGGTCGTCAATAAAATTGCTTACTATTTATTAAACTTTTGTTTTGTTAAAAAAAAATCATTTAGTGTTATTAATTATTGATATAATAATCACTTATTCCAGAATGTTGTAACTCAAAGCATTCATATGAATTCATAAGGTAAATTAATAATAATCATTTCTGAAAGGATTAACTCAATAAATAGGTTACCCTGTTTTTTTAAACATTATTTGCTTCACCTTGAAATGATGTCAATTACATGCAGTGCGCAGTGAAATACTGCGTAGAAGTGAGTATTTGCAACGCCCTCGCCTGTTCGCATTTTTTAGCGCATAGAAATGACACATAGAAGCATCAAATTGATTCTCCTGTATACAGTCTTCATGAAACTCCGTGAGTATTGTTCTGTGCATGGAACAACAATACGAATGGAGGAACATGAATGAAAGAAATAGAGATACGCCAACGCACAGGAAAAATCGCGAAAGAATGCAAATTGTACCAACAGCGATTTAAACTAGGAACTGCTCTATTCGTACGTATGGATCGTACCGATACCGATACTCCAACATTTCTTTCGATACCGCGATAATATTGGGCAAGCGATATCGATACCGATACTCTGAATATCGAAAGGAAAATATCGATACCTACTAGTATCGGAAATATCGGAACGTCCCTACTTACAGAATAAAAATACTTCAAATTCGTTCATAGCCACATCAAAAACGTATAGATATCGTACTCCAGCTCAGTATAGAGGAAAAAATACCTGTGGCGTCATGTGGGCTTGTTCTGTTTGACCTTGACATGAACTTCACAAACAATGGATCTCATCTGGTAATACAATGTGTATTGAAAGCTTAAAGTATATAGTCTATAGATACAGATTTCCAGAAGCTTAAGTAGTATTGTACTGGATTATTGTTTCTGTTTAGTATTTTTATATCTGACTGTGAATTTCTTCCAAAAGCGGAAGATGCGTCTAGCTTGAGTCTGAAATTTTCAACTCGCAATTAAAAAGCAACTCCAAATCCAACACGTAACTACTTGAAACTCCTTTCATAAAAATTTCCTAATAATTCTCTGAACGCCGCCTGCTTTCATGAATATTTAGGAAGGACAATATTCAGCTATCCTATTAAGCTCACTGAAAGCTTCACTTTATAAGTAGGAGTTGGGAGTTCGTAACTTGCAGAATACTGCTTTACGCTTGCCGCGATCCCCGGGTGGTTTTTACTAGGTACTTCCTAAGTTCATATAAAGTATTTTATTTGGGAATGAGCGTGATACTCACTGCATAATAGGGAGGTGTAGTTAGTCCGGTAAAAGTTTTTCGAAGGTGATCAATTTCTTACCTGTGCTTATCAATATATTCAACACCCAAAAGGCCTTTCTTTGGACCCTCAATTCTCACGGTTCACAACTACACTTTGCATTTTACCGGCATCTCCAAGCTACAATATGTCAGCCTGCTTATGGTGATCTTTTATAAAAGTGTCCCATCCCAATCTATTTTCATTAACTACGGCCTCTCTATGTTTTCCAGTTATTTATTTGAGCCGTGCAAGCATAGATGCCAAATATTTCAATTTACTGGCTGTCATTTTCATGTACCCGTTATGATCTTTCCGTCTACGGGATTCGAGTCAATTATATATTTTTCCATGACCCTGTTTACTGCAATAATTACGCCAGCTTCAGCCCGTTTTGATTTCTCCCCACTCAAATTCAGTCAAAAAGGATATGTACTCATCCTTGCAGGAAATACCTTTTCTTTCTTCTTTGTTTCGCTGAGTACTGCTATGTCAATACCGTATGTCCAGTTCTATATAAATATCTGGTCGTCTTTTGTATTTAGTCCTTGTGTGTTCCAGAACCCAATATTCGTTAACCGTTTCCTTTGATTGACTTTTGTGTGGGATGTTTAGCAGTATTGTTTTCTACACGGCATAGAGCCAACCTACCGCTGTAACCTTTATTCCTTTATCCGGGATTGGTACGGGCACTGGTAGTTATTACGTTACTCAATTTCGATAAATTTTGCGATGACAATGCTTCCCTTGCTTGCGTAGGAAGTAAAAGTAGTTGTTGCTTGGAACTTGTAGACAAGGTGAATCTTTCAAAAGTTTGATTTCGGACTTCCATTGTCTATAAAATACGGCAGTACCAAAGATACCAACTCACACAGGTCAATACTTACACTACACACAAGAGGGACTAAAAAGAGAGCTCAACATCATTAAACGGGATCTATTAAAAAACGGGTACACAAAGAAGCTAATGGAAGTAACAATACAGGAGAATACCATCAGTAGAAGAATTAAACAAGAAGAATCTCAGCACTTACTCATACTGCCTTACGTCAAAGGAATATCAGATGGAATCAGAAGAATAGGTCAGCGAACAAGGTTCAAACAAGATTCTCTAGGAACGCCACCCTCAAAAGTATCCTAACAAAAACTAAGCCCAGGAATGAATGTAAAGAGACAAAGGACCAGATATGATGTCAATGTGGTAAAATCTATGTTGGAGAAACAAAAAGGCCACTGGAAGTAAGAATCAAAGTACATCACCTAAACACCCACCAGAGACAGGAAAAGCTGAATAAAAAAAAAGCTGGAATAGCTGACCACGCATTGATGAAGCACCATAAAATAACTTGGAACCACGCTAAAGTTATTGCCAAAGAACCGCACTGGTCTCGAAGAAAATTCAAAGAGGCGGCATTCATCATCAATACCAGCAATGTGTACAGCAAGCCCAGCGTAGACATTAAACCAATATAGCAGCCACTCATAAAGCAGATCAATAGACTACGACTGGACCAGACAACAAACAATGACCGACGAACAGCCATGTCAGCAGACCGGATTACCACTCATCTGGAACCAATCAGAACAGACCACACACAACGACACGTCACCGGACGGAGTATAAATAGGTATGAAAGGAACGTGTTCGCCAGTTCACCTGAAGACTATTGAAGATAGTATATCAATCAAAACGTTGTGATACTAAAAAATTTTAGAGACAATGGAAGTCCGAAATCAAACTTTTGAAGTAAAAGTAGGAGTGAAACTCTGTACCAGCTTGTTTTCGAATTGTATTGAAATTACAAAGAGAAAAATATCAACGTTTGTCGCTATAATGGCTGTCCTATTCTGAAAGAGAGATCATTCCAGCAAGGCCAGCAAAAAATGGATATTCAAGTCAACAAACCCCAGTAAAATATCCTTTAACATTTATTTTGTCGCCCTTTTCACTTGTATATTATCATAAATTTTCATAGGCCTTGCTTTTATTGCTCGACTTCTTGCGCCACGTGATTTGCCAAGAAAAAGAGAATAACAGGGATTTATTCCCCGTGGATATAATAACTCCTGATTCAGGAAAATATGGAAATTTCAGTTTACTCAACTTTTTCGTTGAAATGATATCCATGATGAACGAATTCGAGGCAATTCTAATAAAAGGATTCTGTTTACGCACTCATACATTGGAGTATATAATGCTTGTAGATGGGAATTATCGTATGTAGAAGACGTTCACAACTTCTGCTTTATGAGACGTGAACGGCCTGTTTGCTGGAATAGGTGGATTTTTCAATTTTTTTTCGTAAAAACGCATTTGCAACAGAACGAATAATTGGCGGCTTTTCGAACCAGGCGCTTAGCGAGCCTCGAAAAGTGCCATCAAAGGTGTTCATAAAAGGTTGGCCATCGAGTAGTGTAACTTGTCGTAATATAAAGTTGTATGGTGAGTCGCGTATATTCTATCCAAACTTCAAAACAACTACGGGCGCTTGATTGCGAACTTCTTGCGCTGCAATCGGCCAGATTGTCCTGTTTTCATCTGTTCGTCTTAAATAAAATGTAGGTAGGGTAAGGATGGTTATGGATGCCTAATTTTGACGACCGCCATCTTTTGGTTGCCGTACGAACTACTGTCATTGATAGAATACTTCATGAGTCATGACATGTCATCATTCCGATAACCAATGACTCCATAAAGCATGATATGATAACCAAATGGTTCACAAATTGCCAATCCAATGGCCTTCAACGCCGTGGTGGATAATGGTAATGTCTTTTCAACTTAAGACCCAAAGTTGGTTCTGAACTATGAATCATTATCAGTTTTGTTAACAGTTTATCAAGAATTTCACTTGCTGAAATTGGTTCGTGTGATGAGCGCAATAAGCTTGGTGTCCAAATTGTTGATAATAGGTTACAAAGAGTTCTCCTACTTCTTTAAGTTTTATAGAAATTGTTTCCATGAGATTGGTTTCATATTTATGTTTTCTCCCACATGACTGGGTTACGTATATATATTCTGATTGCCCTGTACAGTTAGATCTATACTAATGAGTCTAGACTAATTCGAAACATGTATGTCTGATGTGTAGTGGAGGACATACACCTGATAATGTTACATTTTTTGAGCTGTCAAATAAATAAAGCCTGATCAAACTGTGTACTTGTAGGAATAATAAAAAGCGTACATTTTCTAAACTTTTGTTTCCAAAACTTGTATTGCAAGTCTTCATACAATTATCTGCAATTGGTACAAGAGCAATGTTAGGTTTTAGTCATAGGTATTATTTCTCGATCACTTCCCATTTAAATGAGTGAAGATCCGTATGCAGACGAAGACGGAAAACATTAGTCGACGATGTGAACTTATATGAAATTATGTAGAAATACCTGATACCTTCATTATATGTATAGATAAAAACGCATGAGCTCCAACGTTTTACAAGCGTCTGCGCTTTTCTGGACGAGATTTCACGAAAACTAAAAACATAATACGTACATAGTGTTTTTTAATATAGTATGGAAAAAACCACAGCTATTCATAGCCGTTAATTAGAAAAGTCTGCACAAACGCTCAAAAAAGAAACGTGCAGCATGCAACACACAGAAAAAACAAAAATATAATACACCAGAATTAACGCTCGACATTCATATAAAATTAGCTCCATGCAAGCAGAGGCTTAGATTTTTTGTTGGAGTTCCGTCATATCCAGAGCGATGATCTACTGAAAGGAATTCTGCCGCGAAAAATAAAATTTTAACTGAATTTCCAGGAGATTATCCCTTATTCAGTTAGAACGTCCACTGTAGCGGAAGTCTTTCAAAATATCAAATGCTTCAAACATTTTCGAGTTTCCTAAAACTCCCACGATTTATAAAATATACAAAATGTTGTTCGAATGGACTATCAGCTATAAAATAAATTACTACACCCTAAAATACCACACACCTGGTAAATAAATTATAAAATATTAAAATTTGTTCTAAGTAGTCAGATTTTATAATATAGATAACTTTACGCTTCATAAAAGCACTGCGCGAGGAGATTGTTGCTCATTTCACAACGCCGAGATTCTTCAAAAGAATAACTTTTTGAACAGGCTGGTTCGAGGCGTTGTAAGTTCGACCTGGTGAGAATGTGCCTGATGAACTCCTCCAGTATTTGCTTATACTGGCGAGAGAGCTCCGTCGAACATTTGCCATGATAATGTCTATAGAGTAGGGACAGATCAGCTACCCTTCTTCGATGTTCTAGACTGTAGAGGTCGTTTTTGACGTATGGTGCATCCATTAGACGTATTGCTCGCTTTTGGATTGTATCCAGAAGCTTCAGGAAGTGCTTTGGGGCGCATCCCCACACATGCGAGCAGTACTCCAGCGATGGCCTGATCTGAGCTGTGTATAGTAGCAGTAGCTGTTCCGGAGCGGAGGAGAACCACCAGCATCTGGGACGCAGACCTTGCGAGGTTAGCACCATGACATGTTATTGTTGATGTTAATTGCCAGAAGCTTGATGGGAGATGTAAATAGAAGACATCAAATCGTTGAAGTACAGTAAGAAGAGCGTTGGAGATAAGACAGATCATTGAGCGAAACCGGCATTGATGATAAGTTCATAGGAAGCATAACCATCCACCACCAATTAAATAGTTTGCGAAGGACAGGTGTAAGCTCTGTAGTGCATCGATTTAGGATTGCTGGTATTTGGCCTGAACCACTAGCTTTCCTGCAGTTTAGTTTTACTGGAATACGTTTTATATATCGATATTGAAAACTAATATCTGGATTTTTGAGTCCACACTAATGGTTGTTGGTGGTGTGCCTCTTTGGAAGATTATCGTGGGACTGGCAGCAAAAATCTGCGCCTAGGGGTCTGCTTTTTCTTTCACACGCACACTTCAGTATTTCAGGCAGTGATATTTGCCACCTTAATGGTGGAGTATTCAGCAGACCTACAACAGTACATGGAGCAAGACACATTAATATGCTCCCATAATCAAGCAGCTCTGAGAGCGGTCGCATCTCCCAAGATCAGATCATCCCTGGTTCAGGAATGCAATGCTACTCCAACGAACAACCCAATCCAAGAACATAAACCTTATGTGGGTTCCTGGTCACAGCAGAGTACCAAGTAATGAAAAAGCAGATCGCTTGGCGAGAATGGGGCAAAGGGTCCATGCACTGGCCACTAACCCATGTTTGGTATTAGCAGAGGCCAAGTGAATAATGGTTGGGATACAAGGAACTGGCGAAAGTATGGTTGGCGAATGATGATTGCAGCAGGCCTAAAAGTTCATAGCAGGTTCAGACAATCCTCGACAGCTGTGGCTGCCGAAAAGGAAAACGACATCACACCACATGTTGGTAGGATACTCACATGACACTGCAGGTTGAACAGGCACTTGTCACTCATAGTGACAAAGTGAAAAAATAATCTCTCTGCCAGAAGTGCTGGGAAGAGGATTAGCCTGACATCATGACCTTCATCAATAGGTCTGGTAGATTCGGCACTGAGAAATTGTCACGATCAACTGGCCTTAGATTTAGTAGTTCTTATCAATTTTAGATTTGTTTTAAAAACTAACTGAACTGAATGGAAGGGTTCTGTATAATAACTACTTAGCTCAGATCGTCAAACGTATGAGATATCAATGAACACTTTTTTAAAAACTGTAGACACTATTACATATATCCACATCATACCAGTCCTTGGTGCATCGAATACTGGAAGAACGCCAACAAACAGTTTGACAGATAGATAGTCCGGCATGTGTGACACGTATTTTCGTGATGTACAAACCATCAATCAACTCATACCAAAATTCGATTATATCAAAATTGATAATGTTTTTGATCTTAATATTCCTCCAGCCTATGTAGTATGCCACAATAACATGTAAGAAAAAGAATAAGCAAAAGAAAGGTACGTATTTTGATTTTGAGGGATGCGAATTGTTGGGGTTCTCTGTTAATTTTAGTGCACGTTTACAACATACTTTTAAAAGAAACCTTTCGGGGCAGATACTATTTGAAAAAGCATATAATTAAGACAAATCCACACCCTCTTTTCAGATCACTCTTCAAACCATGACTGCCACTACCTAACAGCGACCTAGTGAGGTTTCCCACAAACGGAAGTGAAAATAATTAATACGTAATAAGTTTGCTCGAGCAGGTTCGTTATATCTTTTGACAAGTCCTCTAGGGAAATCTAATTGGGGTTTGCGTTATTAGTTACGTCATTATTAATCTGGAATAATGCTATTTTGAGCGAGGAAGCAGACGAATAGCGACATCAATGAGCGTAGAGAAAACCGCGGCAGCGAGAGCATTGAACGTAATTAGGTACCTGTAGAGTACGAGTTATGAAGAGCCTAGAAGCCAGTCACCCGTGATTTATTTACATATAATTCTACCGTTAGCACAGAGCCTTGCATACATATGGCATTTACGAAAGCTTGTGATTACATTTGTGATAATTTGATTGTCAGGTAGTATTCCCTGCTGTATGAGTATAATAGGTAACAGATAGTCAACACATATCTATATAAATGACTATGAGGGTCACGCTGAAGGTCTTTGTATATTCCTGATCTATACAAGTTCGAACAAGTTTGAAGACGCAGCTATTTTGTAAGTTGTAAGTGCTTACACGCAAAGGCAGCGTTTGAATCGTTCAGTAGTTGCCTTGCCACGGTCTCGAATGCATCTAAGTGTTGGCCGAATTTCAACGTGAAAATGGAACTGGGTAGTCGCGATTTTCGAGCTATGATTTTGTGTGACTATAAAAAAGGACTGAATCAAGCGGAATTTCACGAAAGTCTAGTGAGTTGCTTTGGTGACTTTGCCACTTTTAGGGCTACAGTTTTTAATTGATTTGCTGAGTTTAAAAGGGGCCGGGTCTCACTCGATGAAGAACCTCGCATAGGTCGACTGCCCACTGCTGCTACTCCGGAAAATGTAGAAGCTGTGCAAAATATGGTAAAAAAAGCTCGACATGTAACGTACACCGAGATTGAGGCTTCTCTGGGGAATGGATCGGCAGCGGTCCGAACAATCATTCATGATCACCTTCGCCTAATGAAGCGGTGTTCCAGATGGGTGCCATAATTGTTGACCAGTGAGCAAAAAGCAACAAGAGTTGATTGGGCTAAATTTATGCTTAAAAGATTTGATAATGGGCACAGTAAAAATACTTTTAATTTCGTAACCGGTGACATAACATGGTTATATCATTATGATCCCAAAACTAAGCAACAGTCATTAGTTTGGCGCTTTGAAAGCGAGCAGCCTCCAACGAAAATTCCTCCTCGTTCCAAGAGAGTTGGAAAGAAAATGAAAAAAATAATTTTTTTCTAAAAGTGGATACATCTCAACGGTAGCCTTGTAAAATCAAAGGAAAGTTACTTCTGAATGATATATAACCAAATGTGTTCCTGTAGTCTCCCAAGAGCCGTCCAAAGACTGGTCTGAGGGATATTCAATGGCACCATGACAACGCACCGGTCCACAGCGCTGCTAGAACACTTGATTTTTTTTGCTGAACAAGATGTCAAACTGTTGCCTTACCCACCTTATTGTCCGGACCTAGCTCCGTGCGACTTCTTCTTATTCCCTTAGATCAAAGAAAAGTTACGAGGTCGCCATTTTTTCACCGAGGAAGAGGCAATCGCTGCATTTGAGGAGGAAATTAGCAGCATTTCAAAAAAACGTTGGTCACGAGAATTTGACAAGTGGTTTTACCGAATGCGTAAATGGGTGACCCTCGTTTACTAGTACAACACTTTTAGATGGACTAATGTTACATGTCTTTATCGTATTAAAACTACTGATCTACTTAGGCATTTACAAACCGATATCGGTAGTTGGAGTTGAACTGATTGAATTGAATCAATCCAAATTTTGCGACCGAAGTGGCGCCACTAGCAACCGAGTATCTGTGGCTCTATTGTAGCGTACAACCGTCGTGTTTACAAACAACGCAGGCAAAACGGAGGAAACCGTGGAATTGACTATACCTTTTCTATTTTAGAAATAAGTACCATGTCCATTTGTCAATATCTCAGCCACGAATTGTGACTTTCATCGTGAGGTGTGCCTTACTTGTCTGGGGATAGGTAAATGGATGTTTATACAAAATCAAGAGCAGACTCTTGAGAAAAAAGACAGGGAGATCTAATATAAGCCAATAGCTAGTCATTTGTCGACAGATAGTTGACAATTATGCATATATCGACAATTATACTAATTTTAATCCATGAATGACTCCACAAATTAGTTAGAAGGTGATAAGAGTTTAATTAACAAGTTTCAGATGTTTGGCGAAATCGATCAGCGGTGTCCGTATGCTTATCCGTCAGGTGTTGAGATGCAATAAAAAAAAGTGAGTGTAAGGTTGATTATCTGCTTCAGATATTGTGTAAATTCGGGTGGTTTAGATTATTCAGAAATGTTGGTTCACAGAATAAAAGATAGAATAAAGAGTATCAGTGACATACATTGATAAGCTCCCTAGTTTCTTAAGATGAGTTCACTTAGCAGAAGGTGGTGTTGGACTTGGAGGACGATCAAAGGAAACTGTGAATCAATAGTTTCACAACCCAGGTATATGAATGGCAATTCTCCTTTAAAAGCATCCACTTGTTACCGGATTTATGAAAACGGGAATTTTTGGGGGTATTATCAGTGAAATCAGTTAGGTCCTTGCGACACCCATACAAAGCCCATATGTTACGACAAATTGTAAAATATAGTCAATTATGTTTTGTAGGTCGTAAGGTTATCCGCTATTACAACTTATCCTCATTTCAGTGGACTTTTTATTTCGCTGTTTGGGTTGTAGGAATTCCCACCTATACTATACAACCCTAACTGACTATACAGGGTGGTCCATTTAACTTGAGACAGCCGTATAGCGTGAAAACGGTGAGTTTTCAAATAAAAAACGGTCAGATGAAAGTTCTTGGGTGCAATGGAGCAGAGTTAATGATAACCCTTATTTTCGGCCATGACTGCGATTTGAATGTTTTTTCAAGGTAAACCATGTTTTGTGATGGGAAAATATCCTTTTCACTATAGAATCTTATTATACGAAAAAAAAAACAAATACTTTTTGTTAAACCATGTAAAGATTGTAAAATTTATATAAAGAATAAATATTGTATGTATTATTCACCTATTTAAGTTGCAATCGGATAAAAAAATTTCGTGAACAAAAGTTATTTGTATTTTCTCGTAGAATAGGATTCTGCAAAAAAGAGATATGTTCCTATTTAAAAAACATAGTTGACCTCGAAAAAACCTTAAAACTTCTGTCAATGTCAAAAGGTGTAATTACCATCTCACCCCAACTGCACCCAATTATTTTTTCAACCTTTATAATTCAAAAACTCACCGATCTCACGATATTCGGCTGTCTCAAGATAGATGGAGCATACGAAATAGGCAACCTACAGTCCCAGTTATCATGAATATTGGAAATTTTGCACTGATTCCCAGGTACCTTATTTACATATTTTTCTGGACAATACATTATTGTTTAATACCCATGAAAGATGAATTATATGGAAACTCATAGAACATTTCAGTACTTGGGTGTGTTTCTCCTCCTACTCTTACGGTCGAGTTACCCGCAAACAGTTCATGAATATAAGTAGGCCGTAATTCCATAATAATGATGTGGGTGCATTTTCAAGCTTATAAAATGACTCAGATGATCATTTGACCTTGCAGTTACCATCGTAGAAGTTCTTATGGAGAAAAAAATGTGCGTTTTTAATATTATAAGTTTTTTGAATACTTATATCTGTATGGCGTCGAGTTTGATAAAATTCGTGGAGGGATATATTATATGCCTATTTAGTTAATACATCCATTATAACATGATCTTTTAGCTCTAGTTTATGATAACCTTCAGGCGTAGTCAAAATTATTTTGTTGGACTTCAAGTCATTCATGAATTTATTTTTACTATACAGGAATACTCATCCTTGAGTATTCAAATAAACTATTTCGTAAGCTGTGTATCACTGAATTACATACTCATTGCAGCTATATTTCGTAAGTATCTTCCTGCCTTCACAAAACAAATGGTATTCGGCACACGATTCCAATAAACGAAAACCATCCCATACCGCACATAAATCTGACGGAGCATGCGGAGAGAAAACACCGAACAGGACGCAATCAGAAACGTGTTAAGTTCAATATTTAAACAATTTGTTACTCGACGGGGGGCTAACATCCCATCACAGTAGGAGGAATGAACTTTGACCCCCTGCAGGTAACACATGCCTGGGATGATATCCGCAACGCCCTTGACTACAAGAGGGACATGGCAGGTGTACAATAATTAACAGTTATCAGCGTCCTCATTCAGAATGAATTTCAAGCTGCTTCACCGCACACTGAATTGATGAGAAAATGAAAAAGAAACTATTGAAAAAAATGAAACTCAAAAATGTAAAATAGTTACCCTCCATGTCTAGAAACTGCTTGGTGGTTAGGACGTCTGTATACGTGCTTCTATATTAAATATGGTTTTGTTCACTTGTCGCCTTGACCAATCACTGAGAAGCTCATGCCATTTTAGTTTATTATAATATATTTTTTTTTTAAATCAATTAATTACCTTAGCAGCAAAAATAGTCACTGTTACCAGGATCACCGAACCTGAAATGATGAAACTTATCTGTTCGACTTTAAAGGTTGTTGAGACCTCGATGTTAGCTAAAAAAATCCCTTGTTGTTTCTACTACTTACTGGTAAAAATTTGCTACCACTGATATACACTGTAATGATACTACAGAGTTATTGCTACTTCACTAGCAATATTCACCACAAAGTGAGAGATATCACGGCAGTAAGTCTGACATTATATGGAAACTATCATTGTGGTTGTCTGTGTTGAATGTTAATGTATTAACATGTAATAATATAAAATATATCAAGCAATTAGAAGAAATGTTCGTAGGGCATTAATTTGTAAAAACATGGAAAGCTATCAGAGAATACTACTTCTAATGCAACTAGACGTAACGCAATTGAAAAGGTTGAACTGAGTACTTGTAGCTTATCAGTTACATTCGGGGACCTATCAGAGATGGACGCCTCGAGGCGGATGGAACTATTAAGTTCCTGCTTAGTGATCATGTATTTGGAGTATCAACTGTGGTGGCTGCGTGGAAAGTGGAGCTATAAAATAATTTTTGGGTGGTCGCACTTGTTACCAACAGGTTACGGGTGTCGCAATGTATGAAATGTTGGGTTTTGCCACTGTGACTTAGGTTAACGTTACTTTATAGGGGTAAACTAAATTTTTTGTAAGCCATACTGCTTTGAATAAATTAGTCGGCCATAATAATGCAAAAATTATTGTTATGTTCGACTTTGTGAATTACCAAAATTAAACTTCAATGCATTAACATATCACAACCTTATAGAATGGCAGCAAAATGTGACTAAACCATCCAAATTGAAATCTGTAACTGAAGAAGAGCTCAAACTGTTTGTAGAACAGCGAGGAGAAAGAAACCTATTTTTATTGCGCCTACCTTGTCACAGACAAGCAGTCGAAAGAGAAGTTAAAGCTGTAACTGAGGCTTCAATCACTTTATCTGAGAAAACTGCAAGACAAGGCTTATAAAAGCCAAAATAGTCACGATAAACAATGCCCAAATCGACAGCAGGAAGGAATTTCACTGCCAACTAAGCCAACTAGCAGATCATTATTTTTCTCCAATATACGGTAACTCAAGTTCTAATAAGTATTTTTATTCAGGTACATCGACATCTAGAGTTGACTTCCTAATCCATGCCCTGAATCCTTAAATACCAACTATTTTTATAACTTTGTGATGGATCCGGAGGCAGAAGACAAAATCCGATTTCAATAAAATTTTATATGCTATATCAGGACGTGATTTGAAACAGAAATTGGGGCATGCCTGACAAAAAACTGATATATTTTTTCCTTCATATACATATAAGTGATCCACCCATACTGTGCAGGTCCCTATGAAGGTCCGACGTATCCACTAGACGTATTGCTCGTTTTTGTATTCTATCCGGAAGCTTTGGGAGCGCATCCTCCCATCCTCCCATCCTACCATCTTGCTAGAACTTACTAGAACTTACTAGAATTATATATAACTTTAAATTATACTCTTAGCGCTTTTTTGAGATACTCAACAATTCCTAATATTGCGATCAACTCACATATTATTTCGTTACGAATTACATTTTATTCTGTATTTGTTTACATCTTCACTTTTCAAGCTCATTATGATGTCACCCTGAGCGTAGCTCTCAACTCCGCTTCTCTATTCGCCTTATTTGTAATGTAATTTGGTGACCTTCATAACCCAGAGAACATGGCATAAAAATCAATGGAGTAATTTTATACTTTCCCACTTATATTATACATTCGTTCGCTTTTTCCTAAGGATACCAACATCGAGGATTCAAATAACATCTTCTGGGCAACTTAATATATAGTAAAAAAAACTGGCAGTTATAAATGCAACAATGCTTATTCTTGAGTACTCTCTTGTAAAGAACCTATTGAAGCAATGTCGCTTGATTTCTGTATAGTAAATAATATTATTATTAATATTAATATTATAATATTTTTTCCTGTAACAGAATATAGTTTCTTTTATCCGACAAGCAGCCAGAAATATAGTGAAAAAAAGTAAACTTTGCACTCTGCTGGTTTCCTAATTATATCCTTAAGACGTCTCTGGATATTGTAATATATATGAATATGAAGATGATATGAAGCAATTGGGACCTTGAGGAGTTTAAATGCTGACCCTTAGAAGTGAATCATCTGTTTTCTCTCAAACTTTCGGAAACCTTTATTTCCATTTTCAAAACAAACTACATCAGTTTTAGGAATATATATATATATATATATATATATATATATATATATATATATATATATACATATTGTGTTAGTTATTATTGCAATACATGTATCTTTTCTGCTTGCTCTCATTAATTCCAGTAACATACATTCCGATCTACTCTGACTGTTGGCATTATTGTACTTCGCTCATGTAGTGTGGCACTAGTGAACAACAAAATTTACTAAGCATTAATTAATTTCCGTCGTTTGCATGCATTGTTAAAATCCATTTAGAGCACGGTCTAGTGTTTGGATGTAAAGTTAAGCCATTTCATGCTGTTAATTATTATGAACCCGCTCAACGCCCTGATAAACCAGTTTCTCACATCTAAAACTATATCCAGCATCAATAAATGCTCCTATGTGTTCATGCTGATGGACAGATGAGGATAAAGTTGCTTGGTAGGAACGTAGACACCTAAGAACTTTCACTATAAACATTATATTTGGTGAAAGATATATTTGGCATAATCGAAACGCAATTTGAAGATTTCCACGAGAAAACAAGAAGACATTTTTTTCGAAATCTTGATCCTCCAAACTGCGTGGCTACATATCAAGCCAGTAGTGTGAGTCATCATCAGATCCATGGACCTCTACATTACCAGGATCAATCAAAGGCCGTAGGCAAAATAGACAGATATTGCTTCTTGGGAGATACCGAGTCTACTCGATCAATTTCTTGCTTTTTGATTGGGAAAATTATTCATTTCAGGCAATAGAATATTTTGCCGAGTGCTGGGGAAGCCAAAGTAGGTCATCATATGGATCGAAGCAAGGTACACGTGACGGTTGGAAAAGCTCCTGTTTATCTGTTTAGAATTCCGGCGAACGGTAAACAGGGACAATTAGAAGAAACATAAACGTATTTCAAATCTTATCATGCCCAGGAGGGAGTTTTTCGCTAAAGAAAATAACGACATGTTTTTTTACAGTTGAAAGAAGTATAGCTGCTTTAATCTTCCTTTTAATCAACTGTGATATAAATTGCATTGCCAGCACAGCGGCAAATATTTAAAATTGGTTTGATCAAAATAGCTTAAAAAAATCCTTATTTCTACATGAAGCGAATTCAATGTTGTTGTAAAATTGTTTATTTTTCTTAATAAAGATTTGTTTCAAAAAAAAAAAAAAAAAAATGTTGATATCACATACATGATTCCAGGTGGTAATAAAGATAGCAATGCTTAAATAAAATACGGTCGACGTACAAAAAAACCAAACAAAAACAGGATCATCCTATACTTCTCATGCTATGGGAATAATCTTAGAAACAAATCTTTGCATCGGATTTTGGACCAGTTGGTTTTCATAATTAAATTAAAAAAATATTATATTAATAATAAACTAATACCGCTCCACGTGTTATAAAGTATTAACCAATTCGACCTTGATTATTAGGAGGATAAATAAGTTACTATGATTCATCCATATTTAGCTGCTACTGGCGGCCAATTTGCCTCCTTACTTTTCCTAATTATTCGTATAAAAAACCACTTTGCGCAATAAGAAATATTTTTTGATTTCTTGTCAATAGTTCCACCTCCACTAGGTGGACCTATTTAAAAAAATATAGCAGCATTAGCCGTTACAACCTCAGGTTACGTCACTCATAATTTCATCAAACTAGTTGGTACTGAGATAACGCGGTCACAAAAAAAAACAGACAGACCAACCGACGGAAATCAGTGACACGGATTTTCATGATGCAGACATCATAGATTCATAGGAAATCCGAATAGCATAATATCCAAAAAAAAAAGTTCGCAATAACAATACTTTAATCGCTCATGCCTGGGAAGTAAACAGGGTATTGTGTATGATGCTTAAACACTGGGAATTTTAATGAAAATCCTAAAGCTTGGACAAAGAGCAGTAATTATATAGGATTTCCCGGCTAAGTAGAATAAGTTGATTTTTCCGGCCGTACATTCTCCACGGTATAGTACACATACTTAATCGCTACTCGTCACGAGATGTTCTTCAAGATATATCTGGACGTGGTGGCGAGAGCTTAATCGTTATTACGGAAAGGACGCCGCACAGGACGGAATTTGTTTTAAGGCGCTTCCTCGCTGCTGTCGCAATAAATTTTTATTTAGCCCCGTGAGGAAAACGCCGGCAACATTTCTGGATAAAATGTATCGGCGTCGTGGCCGCATCTTTTATTCAGGTGGGAATCGGGTCGGGATTAAACCGATGAGACTTTTTTCCTGCGGCAAAGGAAACGCTATTTACTAATTGAAGGGTTATTTCGTTTCTTCTGCCGATATCATCCTACGAAATATAGAACAGTATTTATTATAAGTATTACAGCAGGCGGAAAATCCATCGTGATGGCGAAATTTGTAAATTCAAGGTAAACCGGTTTTCTATCGATTTCGGGTGGTCATACTGCTTGTTTGTCGGTTGATGTGTCAGTCTGCTGGTATCCTTGTCACCACGTTGCCTCAGTAACCGCTATGTCGCTTTGTATGAAATTTGAGAAGTTATTTGATAATAAGCCGTAGCAGAGTAAGGATTTCGTTTTATTCATTCTCTTGGAAATATCCCTCCTCGGTATAGAAATAATAACATCTGAATTTGGCGAAGACCCTTCATAGATCCACAAATTAGGCCTGCTTGCTTTTTTGTCCTATTTTTATGAGATTCTGGTCAATTGGAGACACCAGAAAAATGAGTACTGGACTGAAACCAGTGACTCCAATATTTCATACTGACGCCATAAGCGCTGAACCACCGCACCACGGTGACCAGATGATCTAAGGTGTCTTGTAAGGTACCTTCTGAAGAGTCCAAGAGAATAATTTTAAAGAATCTACCTTTAAGACATTGTATTATGATTGTTTCCCCAACCTCTCAGTAGACTCTAATAATCTATTCTCCGAACTTACAGACATAGCATTCGATTTTTCACCAGGTTTTTTTATGTCTTGGTTTTAGAAATCAAATGGAGGAATTTATTTTTCAATGAATTACATTTGGTGTTAGTCAGCAGTTACGAGTAAAACTATTATGATTGTTCTCAATATCAAAAGTGGAACAAAAGTGTGAAATGCCTATCCTGCCAAGATCTAATAACCGCTATATGAGCTAAGCAACCGATATATGTACTGAAACAAACATAAATCGGCCTTAGATGAGCTTATGGGCTCCAGAATTTATATTTATTGCATATTATGTATAAAGCACCACCAGTAACAGTCATTAGATCGTATATATTCTTTTATAGGTAATTTTCGGTCATGAAATGACGTCGTCAAGGATATATACACTATAATTTACAATACTGTATATATTCGTGATTCTGACGGTAATGTGTACTTTTACTGCTCATGCCACTAGGCATGGGAAGTATTGGAACCTCAAAAACATCGAGCGAATTGGATATATTATGTTTCATTACGAAGAACGATTTTTGGCCACGCGTTTGACACTGTAAGTGCAATTTGGATTCTGATGAAATGTTGACACAGGTTACTAATGCTGTTTAGTTTCGGGATCATAATGATATAACCTGGTTTCCTGCCCTTTATCGAATTTTTCAAGTATAAACTTAGCCCAATCACCTCTTGTGGCTTTTTGCTCACTGATCATCAAATGTGGCACCCATCTGGAACACCGCATCCTTAGGCCAAGGTGATCATGAATGATCGTTCGGGCCGCTACCGATCCAATCCCCAGAGAAGCCTCAATCTTTGTGTAGGTTATATGTCGATCTTTTTTTTGCCATATTTTGCACAGCTTCTATAGTTTCTGGAGTAACAGCAGTGGGCGGTCGAGCTGTACGAGGTTCATCATCTAGTGAGACCAGGCCCCTTTTAAACTCAAACCAATAAAAAACTGCAGCCCTAGAAGGGGCAGAGTCCCCAAAGCAACTCACTAAACTTTCATTAAATTCCACTTGTTTTAGTCAGTTTTTATAGTCATACAAAATCATGGCTCGAAAATCGCGACTACCCGGTTCCATTTTCACGTTAAATTCCGGCCAACACTCAGATGGATTCGAGACCGTGGCAAGACAACTACTGAACTATTCAAACGCTGCCTTTGCGTTCAAGCACTTACAACTTTCGACAAAATAGTTACGTGCTCAAACTTGTTTCAACTTGTATAGATTAGTAATATCTGAAGATTTTCAGCATGACCTTAGTTGTTCAGGCATCATTGCCGGTCGAATACCAAAGAAATGCAATGAGAATTATTAAGTCAGGTGACTGGGAAGTGAAGTGATTCGGTGCAGGTTGAAGTACAATATAGATGATGCATTTGCATTGTTGACGAATTGACGAATACAAAAATGATCAAAACTGCAGGTCCTATGAGATAATTTGGGATCCAGGAACAAAGCATACGGAAACATAAATAAGAAAACCAAGAGGGGTATTCACAACCCCTACAAGGAGTTAAAATTAATGCAAACTGAATAATAAATATAGTTAAGGTCTACTTTGAGAACTGCTTGGTAGTTAAAATATTTATTCACATCCGAGTAAATTTACTTTGGTTTCCTTCATTTGCTGCCTTGACCTGTCGTTTGCAATTGAACATCTTAGCTTTTCATTTATTCAGAGGTCTTCATGTAGCTCATGAAAACATTAACTGAAAGAGTTCGTCGATGTGAAAATCCACATGGTATCTATAAAAACGCCTCGGCCGAATTCAATCTGACGCAATTCAAAACTTAATGCACTCCCGAGCTCGGCATTAAATTGCGCCCAAACTCAAATGCCATTAAATGCATTTCCGAAACTATGCTTTCACAAAAGGTATAGGTTTTCCCTGGATTAGTCGTGTTTTAGCGGAATAAAGGCTTGTATATCTGCCGTCGACATCTTTTTTAAGCATCAAGGGACTGCCGCTACTGCGATGAGTCTCAGTTAATTAAATATCAAATTCCAATTTAGTGGTGCAATGCAGTGACTAATAAAAGTGTCGAATGGCAATCAGGTTAAATATCTATTGGAGGTGACATAATTATGCACTGTTTATTATTATTATTAATAGACTGTACCTACAAGCTATCATTTTACTGGAAGCGGTTTGGTAATAAATTATTGTTATACAAAACGGTAAACATAATTTCTCATATACTAAAGTAACTTAGTGTGACCATGCTTGTAATTAAACATAATATTTGAGTGCAAAAGTGTGGTGCGATTTTTCTTGACATCCAACAGAATTTGCAAGCGTTTCTACGTAGGTTTAGTTTGAGAAGCTAAATTGTTCATTTTTTGAAGTGAAAACCACACAACCTTACACTGAAATATTATTCAAACATGGCCTTCACACGTTGGAAGTGAAATCTTGATTTTGCTTGTTTTGAATTAATTCTCAAGTCACTTCAAAGGTTCTTTCGCATTTACCTCCAGACTATTGTTACCAACTGTGATCGATCGGCTGATTGGAACAAATCGAATGAACTAAGTTTCAAGAGGTTTACTAATAGCCCTTGAGTGTAAAACTGTAGGTTATTGGGGTCCTTGGGCCGTCGATGGTTGGAATTTCTTCCTAACGTTAAGTCAGCATGAGTGGCAAGCATCTTCAGAGGTCGATGCATAGGCACTCATTCTGGCGAAATTCTGTAGAAACAATTTCAATCGACGACGGCCCAAGAACGCGAATAATCTGAAGTTTTCTATGGACCACGGCCGCAGAAGCATGAACTCTCTCATGTTGATAAAAAGTTTTGTAATTCACACACACTGTCACAAATAAAACTCCTTTTTTTTCAGTGACGCGTTTCGATTTATATTTGAATCATCGTCGGACTGTCAGATTGGACTGCCGACGATGATTTAAATATAAATCGAAAAGCGTCACTGAAAGAAAAAAAGTTTTATATGTGAAACTGTGTGTAAATTATACAGCTCTTTATCTAAATGATGGAAAAGTTTCACCAAGTAAAAGCATCTACAATCTACATGATGAAGACTCGCTTTGAGTAGTTTCACCATCCAAATTCAGGGTTCATTATTAGAACAGCTTGGAATATGTTAAAAATGCATAACATATTCCACTTACGACTCCTTAATCAATCAATTATTGTACAAATATACTTGTAAAGTTTCAAATCTGTAAGATCAATAGGTATAGGTTAAACTCGATTGGCACTCTTTACTTTCATTAGAAGTTTCATGACGATTGTTTTGTCAGTGCTTCAATTTTGGAGGAATAAGCTACGCTATTTAGTGGTGTAAAATTGATTAGTTCAATGGAGTTCAATAACTTACTTTTATAATGCGATTTTAAGGTCAAGCTACCATTATATTCAATTTAAACAAAAAATGCATGATATAATAGAAGTACTATAAACAGGAAGATATGTTCAAATTCTATCGGTCTCATTCTAATGACTAGCCTACACCCTATGATAAATCAAGATGCACGCCAATGCTTTCATCGGTTCCACCTTTAGTAATGGAGGAAATAGTATTCCTTTGGAAGCGACATCATTAAATATATTTCCGCTTAAAAGACGATTCCGGTTATATTCATTTTGTGTAATGAATACGGCATTAGGAGCGGCATAAATATTTGCAAAGGACGACGAAATAAGAATTAGTAAAATCTTTGAAGTGCGGCACCAAAGAAGGTAGGCGTTCGCTTTGTAATACGGTGGATAAGCAACATGAAAGTTAATCCAGTGTTATTAAGGGAGAAAAATGAAAATAGACCAGAGTAAATAGTAGGCGGTATGAATAAAATTCAGTACATGCTGATGATGCTTGAAAACGTTATTACTGAGTAGCTACATCTTCTATTTTGTCAATTAAATTATACGTTAAAGACACAACTTTTGGAGCAAGTGAAATCCTAAAAAAATGTATATGCAGACGGGACTCGAACTCGCGTTTCCAGCATTTTTTGCTGATGCGTTAGACCGCTCGGAGTCAAGACTGTTCTGCAGATGATGCCATTGAATCAGCGGCACAGGCATGGCAAGTACGAGGGTCACGCTGAAAGCTTTTGGATACAGGAAAACTACAAGGTTTCTTTGAAAACTTCATTCTGTTTTTCCAACATATTATCCCCCTACCTTAATACATTCACGCATTTGGTAAAACCACTTGGCAAATTCTTGTGGCCAACGTTCTTTTGAAAAGCTGCTAATTTCCTCCTCCTCCTCAAATGCAGCGATTGCCTATTCATCCGTGGGAAAATGCCGATCTCGTAAGTTTTCTTTGATCTTAGGAAATAGGAAGAAGTCGCACAGAGCTAGGTCCGGAAAATAAGGTGGGTGAGGCGACAGTGTGATACCCTCTTCAGCAAAAATAACAAGTCTTCAGGCGGCGCTGTGGGCGGGTGCGTTGTCATGGTGCCATTGAATACCCAGCAGACCAGTCTTTGGGCAGCTCTTGCATAGCTCTTGGAATACTATAGGAACACATTTGATTATATATCATTCAGAAGTAACTGTCCTTTGATTTTCCAAGGCTAACGTTGTGATGTATCCACTTTTAGAAAAAAAGATGCGACCATTTTCTTTTCAACACTCTTGGAACGACGAATATTCGTACGAGGCTGCTCACTTCGAAAGCACCAAACTGATGACTACTGTTTAGTTTCGGGACCGTAATGATATAACTATGTTTCGTGTCCAGTTACGATATTTAAAGTGTTTTTACTGTGCCCATTATCAAATTTTTCAAGCATAAACTTAGACCAACCAACTCTTGTTGCTTTTTGCTGACTGGTCAACAAATGTGGCGCTTCCTTAGGCGAAGGTGATCATGAATGATTGTTCGGACCACTGCCGATCCAATCCCCAAAGAAGCCTTATTGTCGGTGTAGATTATATGTCAATTTTTTTTCACCATATTTTGCACAGCTTCTACAGTTTGCGAGTTCAGCAAACCAATTAAAAACGGTAGCCTCAGAAGGGGCAGAGTTCCCAAAGTAACTCACTAAACCTTCGTGATATTCCGCTTGTTTTAGTCCCTTTTTATAGTCATACAATATCATGGCTCGAAAATCGCGACTTCCCAGTTCCATTTTCACGTTAAAATTCGGCCAACACTTAGATGCATTCGAGAACGTGGCAAGGCAACTACTGAACGATTCAAACGCTGCCTCTGCGCTCAAAACTTTACACAAAATAGCTGCATGCTCAAATTTGTTTAAACTTGTATAGATTATGAATATCTAAAGACTTTCAGCATCACCCTTGAAGATGGAAATTCAATCTGCATATGCATATGAAAGCTTGGTGGAATAAAGTGAAAAAACTGTACTCCTCAGTTCATTTTGTCATACAACCCAATGATATTTGCTTTATGACTGACCTAACTGGTTATTGTTGACAATGACTACCGATATATATATATTTTCTGCCTTTGTGAGAGGTTATTTATATAAAAGAAAAACTCTCCTTTGAAATTATTTCTACCTTAAGCTTCAGAAAACCTGCACTACAATAATTGGGATTCACTCCCACACTCTGAGTTCAGTTACATTCTCTATATTCGTCCACATACAGTAATTGGTATTACAAAGAGACGCTGCACAACGGTCATCTCTTAAGTGAGAATTCCAGCATAAATTCAGGAACACAACGCGACCCTGTGCGCAAACAATGCTTTGCAAATTATGTGGTTGCGAATACGATGTTTCAGGTGAAGCAGTCAAATGCTTGACTGCTCTACTGATTTTGTGTCAAGGTATTCCTGTACGAATTAATCCATGCGGTACTTAGAGTGACCTTATGAACATCGTTGTTTCAGGTAGTCTAGGTTTCGAGGGCTTGATATAGAATAAGGAGGGTGCACCTTAGCTATTGTGAAAGGTGAAAATACAGATGATCCAATCGTATGTACAGTAGTATGATCACAAAGCGGTAAAAAGTTCCTCATTCTTGGGATTCAAGGACAACAATGGACATAAACTTGTGGTCTATCTCGACAACTTGTGGTGCATACTTTTGCTGACACTTACCTCATAGGTCCTAAGACTACAATGGCAATGAAATCTTGAATCCCCGACAGTTGAGATAGATGCGAAATTTATCTCAAAGATCAACACAGTCTTTCATCTTTCGTAAATAAATACGATTTCAGGTGTTTGCTCTCTGCTGTACATAAGACCTGCTATAGACATATATGTCTCGTCTTTAGCCTAGACCCGTCAGTATAGTCTGACGGTTCTGAATGCAGACAACAAGTGGGTGGTATATACGTAATCCATTCAGGGTATGATAGCAACATTAACACCCATCCTCAGGCGTCGCGCACGGTGGCGCTGTCCATTAGCATCTTATGGAGTCAAAGTTCTAAGAATTGGAGTGCCTTGATTCTCCAAAGTCAGAAGCTAAAGATTGATGCTATGTGCAAGCTCTACACTATACTTACTTAGATTTCATGTTGAATCAGTGCAGCTCGACAACCGACAATTGTAATTATAATGCTCCCTGAACCATCATCACCGTCATCATTTCATATCTTCTGTCCATCGTATTTCAATGGAATTAATCTATCTCACTTTTTTTTCAGGTACGTACTAGATGGATTCCTTTCACACAATGTGGTGAGTTTATGAGATAAAAAAGTATCGTATATTGTTAAGTCGGACTTTCACTCATGATAAGCTGAAGGATTGGTTCAGTGTCAGAGAATGTCATCGGAATTTCAGCGGCCATCAAGGAAATTACCTTAGTCTATCTTTATTTCCAGACGTATCCATGTGGAGCTCTTTATTTGTATCCACAAATATTGAAATCCGAGGGTAGGAAACCATTCTAACCTATCTGTAGTACCCTAAACATAAAATATGCGACACTGAACCATCATATTCACTACGTTAATAGTACAAACAATATCAGGAATCTCGCTGACTACAGATGAATTTCCGTGCCTGACAAGACGACTGTCTAGAGATATTTCTTCACCTCAGAAAATGTTGATTAGGAAACCACTCTCTATTGTTAATTGATTCATTTATGTAATCATTTTTGATATAATAATATTGAGTATGTTTGCATGGTTTTTGACATACCTCAACTAACAGCGTTTTGAATGAATTAACCACGTCGCAAAGCCTAAATTAGATCATATATTACTTTGTAAATGTTACCTAAATGGGAGGAAATGCTGATGGAACCATCGATTTCTTCTCCTACATGTATTGAAGCTGTCGTCCACTTAGAATTTAATCGCTGACCTGCACTTCTAACGCTACTATGAATAAACAAGCTGGGTGCACTTTGCTCCTACAGAGCTCATCAAATATTTAAGATCTATTAGCGTCTATAGTTGATCGAGAAAATAGAATTTTTTATATGCCAGTTTAGCATGCTATGCAATTTAAATCGATGTGAAAGCTCCGAATAGATCGCAAATATTAACTCGTTTTGATCATTTAAACAAAATTGAACTTGAAGCACGATAAGACTAACCTTTGATATTTACAGATAGGTCCTTCAACGTGTATTGAATATACACGTGGGCAAGGTAAACCTGAATTCAAACGATATCCCGGTGGGGGCTATGAGAATAGCTCATACTGGCAGTCCCGGTAGATGTCAGGCAAAGCCAATAATTGATCAGCAGTACGAAAATAGATGGCGTCGAACAGGCTGATGCTGTACTTCTCAGCTTAGAATGAGGATTTGGATCTGTTAATTCTAGAAATTGATTTTAAAAATATAAAAAAACTTCAAGCTTCAATTCTAGTTTTTAAAAATTCAGTTCAAGTGCATCAGCAGCTGTTACATCCGATCACAATCTCCAATAAACTAATACACGTGAAATAAATACTAAACATTAGTTAGCTTGTGATTCGATACACAGACATACCAACAGATATGGGTGTCTTATTTTTCCGTGGTGTATACATCATGAAATGATCTTCGAGTCAAGGCACAAGAGGTGCAAAGTAAACGAAAATGTGGATGAATTTACTTGTGAAGACGTACCTGAAGGTCTATTAGGTCCGAATCCCTTCTGTGGGGTGATCAAGTCAAGTTGGTCAGTCCTCAAATATGTGGACTCCAGAAAATCCTTCACAATGGTGATAGGAGATGAGATAGGTGAAATATTTGAGTGTTGACTAAAGACTTGATTGAACACAACAGGAAGCCTGTAGGTTTATTGACATGGCTTTTCCAGTAACACTGACATATGAAGATCAGTAAGGATATTGGGAGTTGTAGAAGAAGCTATGCGCAGGACCTGCAACGAAAACTTCCTGTGCCACATTGGAGGTAACAAGACAGCATCCAAATAGTTGGTAATATGAATCCTGAATTATGGCGATGATGGTTAGCCTCAGTAACTGGAGGGCAGCATTGTTGTGTTTGCGCCCGCGAAGAAGGGCTGCGCCGAAGAAAAACTCCGTAAAAAAAATCCTTAGGAAAAAAACTGCGCCGGAGAAGAAAATGGGTGTTCTTCTAGGTATTCCAAACAGTAGAAATCGCTTATATATGCATTTTTGTTCAACCAAATTAGTTTGATTTTTCGATGAAACCGGACGCCATTTTGTCACGCATTATTTGTGAGAAGTTGTCGTGTCGCCGGTCGGGATCAGAGTGGGATGAGTGCCACATTCTACGTGTCCAGATCACAGGGTGCACGAGATAAGAGCGCAAGTGCGAAACCATAGATGGGATTGAAAATCGCAACTACAAAACAAGTTAGGAAAAGACGACGAAATAACAGATTGATTTCATGCTAATAAGAATAATAGAGATGGGAAATTGGATTTCGCGATAATGAAAACTAGGTGAAGATCGAAGGAATATGAATGAATAGAGCATCATTACTAAAAATAGAATATAATACAGGACGATTTCATATAAAAGCAGCATGCCATATAAAATAGAATTTGTAAACGCTTGAACCGTTACACAGAACACGTAGCATGTTTCGTACAAATATTGATCGTTTGGAATGCTTTTTACTAACCTGTAAAACGAGCCTGCACTTTTGCCATTTTCAGCATTTGTGTTTCGTCTTATGTCTTTTAGTTACACATTTGTTCTACATGTTGAAGTACTCTATGGGATACTAGAAGGGCGTCTGAGAATGCTTTAAGTTGCTTGGCAAATTTTTGTAGCTTTTGCACCTGTTCTATCCAAAGGAGCTACTTAGCAGATATGAATATGATCTTAAATACATATATGGTCGGTCAGAACATTAATTTTAGTAAAATTATGTAGCTCTAACGGCTCCAGGATCTTACTCTGTACGGGAATAGAGCCCTCATACAATTAGCAGATAGCTGTAATTTTCTTAACTAATTGTGCGTTTTACCCCCTATTAGTCTTGGAATAGTGTAATTTCCACCCAACAGACATCTGAGCACAATATGCGCACAGAGATATTGGATATCGTACAGCCCAAGGTCACATCTAAGCGGCTGAACAGATATTGTCTATGCGTTACCGCCATGTACATATACGTTTGTGATTCGTCGTATTACATGTAATATGATTAAGTGACTAATTATTGGCGTATGCTCTGAAATGATGATGAATCTGTTGTTCCTCGGATTTCCACCCCTATATGGTGCATAGCTGTTTGCAGATGTTCAATAGTATAGATCTAAGTAAAGAAGCATTCAGGAAGAATAGGCATGATGATAGTAACAAAAAACTCACTACATTATGATTCCAAATAAGGTAATATGTTAAAAAGATTCTTCATCTCCCTTCAGTGCCCATCGTACTTCGTTAACTGCCGTTCTGAATAGTTCTGCTGATGTTAGACCTGTCAATTTCCTGAGATACGTCAGTCGGGAGATGTGTTTGCGTCCGGGTCCTACCTTGCTGTTGATTTTGCCTTGTAAGATCAACTGCAGCAATCGGTACTTCATGTTGTGCATGATATGCCCAAATGATGCCGCTATTCTGCGTTTAATTGTGTTGAGGATTTTCTTGTTTTTCCTCGGCATCATTGAGGATGTGATGCACGTATGACACTCCCAGCATTTGCCAGTGGTGCCAAATTTCGAATGCCTACAATTACAGGCATTTTCAACAAGGCTCCAACTTTTTCCACCATATAGAAGCCCAGAGATCACATAGCATTGATAAACTCCAATTCGTACATCAATGCTTAACGAGAGACTATAGAGAACTTTCCGTAGTCCGCTACAGGCATTTCTTGCTTTTTCAATACGAGATCCTTGAAATTGTATTTTTACCCGGTGTTTTCAAAATAAAAGTACAAAATACTGCAATCCGTCTCGAAATATAGGCAGAATAACGATATGACATTGGTTATACCTGCATAGTGATAATGGTCATTAGTGTAGTTATAGTTATAAAATGCAGGTTTGGTCAAATCCTCTCAATATTAAGCTTGAAAAGTCCTGACAATGCCCTAAAATCCTTTTTTGCTTTTTAATCCCCTTGATCAACCAGCCTACATCTTTTTGTCCTTCTTTTGTAGCCGTATTTTGACCCAATAGCATCGGCATTACTTCCTCATTGACCGGTTGAAAAGTTGAATAACCAAACAATACGCTTAACTAGTTGGTCAGTATCAAAAGTTTGATTTCGGACTTCCATTGTCTATAAAATTTTGAGTATCACGACGTTTCGATTGATATTCTATCTTCAATCGTCTTCAGGTGAAATTTTATAGACAATGGAAGTCCGAAATCAAACTTTTGATAAATCCACCTTGTCTACAAGTTTCAAACAATAGTTGGTCAGTATTTAAACATTGCAATGCAAATTATCCATCTTACTTTGTGAGGGAAATTATAGCGACCCTGTGTCACTGTGGTGCTCCAGCTTGGCAGGTACCAAAACTTTGCGAAAATAGGAGTCTGTCAAGTCTGTTTGCGAATGAAGGTAAACTCAGTTGCGGTTGAAGTCCTGTTTCCAGTTGCGAATCAATAATTGAGACACAGTAGACCTGCTGGCTGAAATCAGGCAGGACGCATTGGCGTAGGTATAGACAAAAAGCATCCATACAAGGTCGCGTGACATTATGTTCATATGGTTTGAGATGAAATTTCAGTCAAAATGGACGTCTTGTAGGTTGCTTATTAGTTTGGCTGCAAGTAAGTGCAACTTCATCTCTTTTTATTAAATTGTTTTGCAGCATTTTCGTTGATTTGTTTTCTTTATGAAATATATGCTATTAAAAAGGAAAATACTACAGAATAAAGAAGTTGATCACATATTTTAGTCCATAGCTTCATGGTTATCATTTGTGACATTTACAGATTCTACCAAAATTTCAATGAACTTTATACTTAACTAGAGCAATTTTTACCAGCATAAGACTGGATAGAGTGCTTGCTTCGGTATAACACAAGGCTAAGCAGACCTACAGATCCAAAGTTCTTATAGCGAAACAATAGCGTATTTTCCAGGTTAAAATATCACTATGCACTATATCAAAATTATGCCAGTCCACGGATACTGACAGACCCGCAGAGTGAAACACCAACAGACCGACAGACCGAAAGACCGACAAACCGATGGAACGACTCAAATTTGCAATCACAATAACCCCAGCGACTAAAACGCCACTAGGTCTGTGTTCGACGTTAATTTTACATTTTTGTCCCGATCTATTTGCAGAAATGTCAGTCGCAAATCGAGAGTTGCTTTGCACTTTCTAGATAGCTTGTTTATGTGGGCATAGGTCAGGCAATTTTTTTCTCAGCAATTCATTAATGTTGTACGAAGCGAAATAATATTTTTATATTTTAACGTATGAAAAGATATATTCAATTTATTTACGTCAGTGTTGGGCTATTTGTAGTTGAAGTGACATACTTGCAAAATTAGTGTTATCTTGGTGAGATAATCTCAAATTGGTTAGATTATTGGAAGGAATTCCTTTCTTTACTGTGCAGTAAGTCTGTTGATCAATATAATCATAAGGATTTTAATTTTAACGTGAATTATAGCGAGATGTCAATAGGCTCAAAAGTAAAATGTTCTCAAATTCATTAGAAATGCATTATGATGAGCATACTGAGTAATAAGACTGCACTATCAGCCTCTAATAATTGGCGCGTCAGTTTTTGATAGGTGCAGCTACTACTGGTCGAATTGCAGATCTCTGCAATATTCGCCAGCTACGGGGATTCCGCTTCGGAGATTGACATTCGCAACTCGGAAGCTATCAGTTTAATTCTAATTATGTTTGGACGATAAAAGGTATCATCTGCAGAAGCCTGATTCGATGCAAATGAGGAATGGCATGGAAAACTGTTACATTTTAACATTTCGGCAACGTTCCCTAGACATTACTCTTCCTGAACGATGGAGGAACTATTACAATTCATTGCTTGTTTGTTTGGGGGCTCATGAATAACAGTGTGTTGTAGGTAAGTCAAATCTGTCAGGTCTGATTGCCTAGAAATCAGAAAATATAATTAAAAAAGAGAGGGAGGGAGGAAAGCAGAAATGTCGATTGCAAAGAGAAAGAGGAGCGAATAGTGAACAGTTCACCTGAAGACAATTGAAGATAGCATATCAATCGAAACGTTGTGATACTCAAAATTTTATAGACAATGGAAGTCCGAAATCAAACTTTTGGAAGATATTTATTCCCTCGCAGCGCTCATGAAGCCCGCTGGGTTGTTTTACTTTGCGTGAGGTTATTTATGAGAAAACTCATATAACAGAGGGCTGCTGTGTGAATCTCGAAATGATTTACCTTTTTGATTGAAAACATTCTAATTAATAAATCAGTTTCAAATATTTATATACGACGTTTAAAATGTCTAAATAATAAAAATTAGCAAAGAAGTCACAAACCATTATCAAATATACAGTCTGCTACTTTATGAGTTAAAATACATACACTACAAGCAGATTCATCCCTAAATGCGGGATTTCGAGATAGTGATCTTCTTTATCGACTAAATCAGAGAGACGATCTGGTACCATTTACCGGAGCTGGTTGGTGAAAAGATTAGCACCTGAGTTCATGCTCTCCCTTCTTGCATTCGCAGGAAATAATTTTCGTGAGCTGCAGTGGGGCGGATATTTTTGACGTGTTACATGGATGATACTATCGGAACCCATTGCTAACCTTGACTCGATGGCCTTCTTTTCTACCCCTAAGCGTTTTTACACCTGACGGCAGTTGAGGGTGACATGAAGAGAAGCTGCCTTTGCGGATCAGATAACACGTGAGATATTTATTTAGCATTTGCTGCCATATCTACTGAAATCGTAGGTTATTTAGAGTGTGAGAGACTGGATATCCTCTGAACAGAGCCACTAGATGGTTTTCGCCGACTTACGTAATCGCTTCACATTCCGCATATGTTGCAAGAACCCTTAATGTTCGCGTAACTGGCTTCACAATTACATTTGAGGTGATGGTATTAATCAATATGTTAGGAAAATATTGAGTTAATCATTTTATCAAGTTGTCAGCTCTATCCTCAAACTGCTCTAGTAAATGGTGGCAGAACATCAGTTTGGTTTTGATCGACAAGGAACATGAATATGCTGATGATCCACCTGCTATTGAGAGCAAATCTGAGAGAATCATGTAAACTTCAAAACCCTGGATCAGCAAAATACACTTTTAACTCCTGGCTTCTCCGTGACTATGAGAACTAACATGAAATCGTGGAATCGGTGCAAAAGGTTTAAATATAGAAGTCTCTATTTTGTGATGCATGTCACTTCTCAACTAGCTAATTAAGTGCTGACATCAATATGAAATTAAACTACATAATTATGCCATTCCGATCATGCTGTCTGACTATTGTTCAATTTGCTTGGCTCCATGCGGGAAATAAGGGTGCTTTCATTAGCGGAGTTGTAGATGGGATTGAACTTTATTTCCAACAAATCGTTGAAGTAAACCAAGAAGAACGTTGGGGAAAGGACAGATCCTTGAAGAACACCCGCATTGATAGTAAGTATATCCACCGCCACAAATAATAAGAAGCGATTCCTGAGAAAACTATCTAAACACTGGCATAGATCCATATCAGGCAAGCTCAAAAGTCTCTCATGCCACACCCTATCGAAAGCCTTCTATAGGCGACGACTCGAGACACTCCATGAAGCTCTATTGCTCTGCTCCACATATGTGTGACGTTGGCCAGAAGATTTCTCGTGGATCTCTGATTAATTGCGGGAATTAGTTTTTTAAGAGTTTTAAACTTAAATGAAAACTACTCTAAAGGGTTCGAGCAATATCAGAACTACAATTACCAGACTAACGATTTTAATGTCGAGGTTGGCTGGCGTAATAGGTAGCTTGTTGATGAAGAAGAGAATTCGGCCACAGGAATTTTAATAAAAATAACCGTCGACCGCGGAACGGAAATGAAAACCAACCAGTTTGTTGTTCAGCAGCAAACAACGGGCTCACTTCACCTCCAATTTCATACGATGCATCGTCGTGCAACTGCAGTTCAGCGTTGTCGCATTATTTACCTTTACTGTTCGCCGTGCATGCAGTCCACATGCGGCTTCTATTGACTGAGCTCTATTGTAAACTCCCAGGGCTTTTATCTGTGCAGTAATTTATCGTTTATATCGAATGCAACACTGAGATTTTCAAAAATACTAAACTATTTTTAGTCTCATTGTAGTGTTTAAAACTTATAAAATAAAATAATTCTATCAGAGCCTACATATGACAAGCATTACTGGACAGAGTACAGACTGACAGATCGACAGAAATGAGTGATATGACTATTCATGATATCATGAAACATCAAAACCTCAATTTTTTGTGCTTTTACACTATTTCCCGCCCATTGGAAGTAAAAGGGACTAACGGCTTTTGAAAATCAGCCTAGTATCGTGATCGAGAGAATAAAAATGTGAATCACCCAATATATTCTAGCCTCTTTTTCCAGTAGTCAATTGCTTCATGAAATTCACCAGTATGCGAAAATAGAACAAGTTTTAATTAAATTTGTCCGTTCGATTCATCTGAGGCGAAAATACACACTTGTAATTTTCAATTACGAACTGGTCCGCCTACAAGTCAATTATTCGGGAGCGTATCAAAGAACGGTACTCGGTAATTGAATTTTTGACTTTGTGCGACACTTTTCAATGCTGATTCGGGATAAGGCAAAGGACAAGGCAATTTCGTATCAAACACCTGTGTATATAGGGTAATTCACACCAGTATATTATTGAAACACCTCTTGCGCGGTCAATACTGTCGAAGTAACTCAGGATCTCTCATAATATCAAGCGAGATGGATGTATGTTTACTTCATCAGTCGAATTATGTATAGATTGTCCTCTATCAAAAGTTTGATTTCGGACTTCCATTGTCTATAATTTTTTTTGAGTATCACGACGTTTCGATTGATATTCTATCTTCAATCATCTTCAGGTGCACGCTGGGTGTTGAGACGATGTTCTTTGATTCTTACTTCCAGTGGCCTTTTTGTTTCTCCAACATAGATTTTACCACATTGACATGGTATCTGGTAGATGCAGTCCTTTGACACGAAGAATCTCAGCACTTACTCATTCTGCCTTACGTCAAAGGAATATCAGATGGAATCAAAAGAATAGGTCAGCGATACAAGATCCAAACAAGATTCTCTAGGAATACCACCCTCAGAAGTATCTTAACAAGAACTAAGCCCAGGAATGAATCTCAAGAGACAAAGGACTGCATCTACCAGATACCATGTCAATGTGGTAAAATCTATGTTGGAGAAACAAAAAGGCCACTGGAAGTAAGAATCAAAGAACATCGTCTCAACACCCAGCGTGCAGAGACAGGAAAATCTGGAATAGCAGACCACGCATGGACGGAGCACCATAAAATAGCTTGGGATGACGCCAAGGTTATTGCCAAGGAACCGCATTGGTATCGAAGGAAATTCAAGGAGGCGGCATTCATCACCAACAACAGCAAAGTGTACAGCAAACCCAGCGTAGACATTAAACCAATCTGGCAGCCACTCATAAAGAAGATCAATAGACTACGACTGGACCAGACAACAAACAATGACCGACAAACAGCCACGTCAGCAGACCGGAATACCGCGCATCGGGAACCAATCAGAATAGACCGCGCACAACGACACGTCACCGGACGGGGTATAAATAAGCGTGAAAGGAACGTGTTCGCCAGTTCACCTGAAGACGATTGAAGATCAATCGAAACGTCGTGCTACTCAAAAAAAAATTTATAGACAATGGAAGTCCGAAATCAAACTTTTGATAAATCCACCTTGTCTACAAGTTTTAAACAGATTGTCCTCTGTGTATCATACCAATATGTGCAATTATGAAATGGAAGCTTTGTCTGAACAAACTCTACATGAGGTGCTTCAAGAAAGATGGCATTTATCAAAAAAGTTACAATTGTTTGTCACGCTCGTGAAGTGCCAAGGTGCCAAGCAAAGGTTAGGCATTTTCATTTCAAGTATAAAGCATAAAAGCGTTTCTCTCATAGAAAAAGATAGTTTTAAATCTTGTGACCCCACTGTGTGCTGATGTTCGAACCGTAAAAAGCCATGTTCATTCGGTGTTTGGCTAGTGGATTAACAGGTACTCCAAAATCGCATGATATAAAAGCGTGGCGTGTTTTTACGTTTCCATTCGCAACAATGGTACAAAATTACCGTTTTCAAACGGGCCATCATTATCAAAACGAAAGTCTGTAATCAGCTTGATGGTGTGCCAGGTTTATTTTGGAAAGTTAATTGGACAGATTTCAGGAACGAACCATTCAAGCTGTAATAATCGGAAAGTGACTTGTTTGGATTACAAATGGCAGCAATTAGTCAGGTAGATTTGGAAATTTGAGCTGTAAGGAATATAAACAGTCCAGCCAGGATATCGCTTGAAATTATATCTATTTACTAAAAGGAATAATATATTTTGTATCACTTGCACAGGACTGTTAGCAGAACCATAGTTCATTATAACTGTTTATTATTGTTCAACAGATTGAGATGCAATTACAACAGTTTTTTGGTGAATTTAAAAACACTGAATACGACAGACTTACTTCTGAATTCATACTTTCCATATCCGTGTATTATCGCTGAAATTACAGTTAAGTCATAGCTGAAATATTAAAGAAGACAACTGCCATTATTAAAAAAAAATCACTTAGTTCTGTGTTTTCCTAAATTAATAATGTTCCTTAGTCCGATCCTACACCTCAAAAACAAGATCAGCAAAATTAAGAGACAAATAGCTAATTGTTTCCTAGTTTTCTGAGGCCGCATCTAGACTATGCAACATGTTTCAAAACAATGATCGGTTCAAAACACTATAAGGCGACAATGATGGAAGACATGTTAGACATTTGTTGATAAACCCTAGAAGTCTTTGGTAATTTTCCTTTTCCTACTGCTTGTCTTGATTGAGTTACTTTGTCCCATTCTCTGTTAAGCTGATTAATCAAGTTCCTGATTTTATTTTTACAGTCCCCCTTTTTAAACGCCAAACTTCATGTAATTCTTTCCATTCGTCATGTCTTTTATTGCGAAATTCAAACTTTTCCGTTCAAGTGTCCCCTTTAGACGCTCTTTGGTGGTAGACTCAATGAGTTTGGAAACATCAGCTTGTCTCCCCTCTGCCACAGTTCAGCATGTTTCCTCTGTGGCGGCCATGATCTTACTGGAGGTGTTTCAAAAAATTAAATATCAACCTGTTCTAGGAGTTTCAAAACATAACATAACCTTTGGAATATATAATCAGATCTTTCAGTACTATTCCACAGTGGATTTTATGAGGAATTTGTATTGCAGTGTTTAAGGAGTACTTCTAGTGTTCATTATGGAAACATGGCTAAGTCAAATGATCCGTGAAGTTTTTCTGGATATATATTCCAGTAATCTATGAGGGAGAAAGGATTATCAGGGATATTGTTCCACAAACGGTGACATCGCTGTTTGAGATCTGACGTCATCCTCCCTTTATAATTGCACAACATGCAAAGTTATTTATAATAAACTGCCAAATTAGCAACACCTGCGCAAATCATAGTTTTTATTTTTTCAGTATACTTACACTCTGGTGTAGTCTTCACCGTTTCTTCACATGGAATATAGAAAATAATGATGACTAAATGAACACTACGTGATTTGCTCGAATTTTCTAACCAAATTTAACAAAACTTGAAATGTATGTGCTAAAAAAAGCCACAGAACGTCGCGGCGTTCCAGTTCTGAAGTAACCTCAGAGCTAAAATATTCGACAGGATGAAGTTTGACAGTTATTTAGTTGCCAATCCGCAATATGCAAGCCGATATACACATTCAAATTAAGACTGAAAGCATCATGGACCGCTCAAAGGATGACAGTTATATTTCAAAGCTTAGAAACCGTATTGCTACTTTCCTTAGAGTGATTTAAAGTGACAGTTTGCATTACAATTCAAATACAACGTAAGTTTTCCATGTGTACTGGTGCATTCAGTTCATACTCCGAATAAGGGAGAATAAAAAATGCCGACAGGGCTGCCTATTACAACGAGAATCAGAAAGCTTTAGTTACAGTGGCGTTGTTATTTTAAAGCTGGGTAAAATAAACGTCATTGTAACTTGTGTTCGTGAACATGTTAAAACTTTTATAAATGCTGGCGATTTCCACATTCAGCCAGTTCATCAGGGACAGCTCTTAAAACGAGAAAAGGGGGACCTATTTCCTGGTCATAAGGAGTTTAATATTGAATATACAGGCTTACCTGTTCTTTTATTTTTCATACTTTTGATTTTGATAACATTACTTCCATAATTATACTCACAAAATTACTATATAAAAACAAATAAGTGTATAGGAAATCATAAAACCTGTAAGCATATATTCAGGCTTCGAGCTTGGTAAACTTGTTCTTATTCATTCACAGCTCTTTCCTTTCCAATCATTTTTGTCCATCCTTCATCTAACAGGAGTTATAACAATACGCATGAAGTATGTGAACAGCCAGTATTCATTATATGTAATTCCAAAATTTGAGAAACGGGTAATGAGTTATGTAATAAAAACCCAAAGATATTCACTACGACACTGCAGTATGTGTATCTTTTTTCTAAATGGCCAAGCGCTACATTGGGGACATACAAGAAATAAATTTAAAACTAATTTATGCAGAGAGTTGGTCTGGAATTAATGCTAATCTGGACGAATAGTGGAGCTACATTGTTCTGGCGGAACTTTTATTCCAGTACATAAAAAGGGATATTCGCGATGGATAAGCGCAAAAAAACAGCTGGACGTATCACTTCATTTTTAGCTCGCCATTAGAGCTCAGTATTCCAATTGACTAATGTCGGTGGACTAGTTTTTACACCTATCTACACACATTATGTAAGGTCGAGTATATTATATTAGAGTTTTGGTGTTTGATGCGGAGGTTACCCCTTACTTTGTTTATACCAATTTTATGTGCTCCCAATCATTTTTAAAGACTTGTAATTCTCCCCAAGCTAAAAAACAGTTGTATATTATGCAATAATCCCTTCATTACTACCAATATCAGTTGAAGGAGATCCCAATAGGGTATTTTGGGAATTACGGTAGCATGGTAGATTAACATATGGGGGATACCTTGCACAATGTTCGGTACCTCCAACATATCGAAGCCTCGCCACCAGGGCAGCCAATCAGAGTAGTAAGAACATTGATTGTTGGATGTAGTAGAATGCGAAGAATTAAGGGATGAAGCGCGGGACATTAAGATATGGGAAATACCTTGCATTCTGTTAAGTACCACCATATCTAAGCGTCTCCACTAACAGATCATAATAGTAATAAAAATTTTTAGAACATGAAGAAACAGAATAAAGTTCAAAAAAAAAGCCTTGTAGTTTTTCTGTGTCTAAAAACTTTCAGCGTGACCCTCGTAGCATCCAATATAACTACTACGTTAGATTACATTATCTTTGCGTACTGACGACATTCCCATATATGCATCAAACAATGTAAAATCGGGAATATATTCTTGAATACGGAAGCAGTGATGCAAGTACGAATCCTTGTTATGAATAAATGGATAATACAATAATTCTAGCCAATACAGTGTTGTTAGAGGTATAGCGAGCATAACCCGAACTACATACACAACAGAATGCTGGACAACTAATTTTAATTACATTTCGACTACCTAACTCGTAGGTAGTCATGTTCGAGAAATGGCCGCCTTAATACTACAGAGAGCTGTTGCAGAGTGCTGAAATACGTTTGCGAATGCAAAACCGAGCATGAGAACCCCACGGACGGCGAAACAGACGGCTGTACTTCACGATATCACGGTGAAGGTAAATGTTTGCTGAACCTAATATGAAATCCGTCGAGTTAGACGGCTCTGTTTGAACAATAAACAGGCATTGATATGTCATGCTCTAGGGCTTATTACATACTTATTCCGAAAATTGTTGAGAACGATAGAATATCCCTCCCTAGTGATCAGTCAAAAATTAGGCGGTTGAGAAAAATTAATTTCCAGACTTGTCATTCATACTTTATCTATTATATTAACATCTGATGAAAAATATTCAAGATATATAAGACGGTATAAGGAAAACAGACTAATATTTTGTCAGAAAAACTAGTTAATCACGTGATTTAAGGTAAAAAAAAGGAATCTTGTATTTATACACAAGACATTCATTCATTTATTCATCAAGTCATTCCTTATGGTGATATCCCACATCCACAACTTTCCAAGCCTCCGTGATTATAACAAGCTATATAGGAAAGACAACCGGCAATTTCACATATTCATTCTTTCAGACAGACAATGTCAACCATAGGTATAGGATGGGCTTCCAAGAAGTGAAATGTATTTTTAAATGCAAAGCCGTCATAGTGATATAATTGAATATGCAGTTTGATGATAGAAATTGCTTTGAGTTGCAGGTATCACGGAAACATTAAATGTTTCCAGGAGATAAGGGTAAATAATGGAAATAGAGAAACGGCAGGCTATAAAATGTTTATAAAGTTTAATAGGTTACCTTTGGCAGCCGACAATTGAAAAATGAACATTTTTAAGTTTAGCAGTGATTTCGTTTCTCAGAGTTTCAGCACTCAAATAAGTGAGGAAAAACTGAAGGCCAAAAATTGCAAGCCTGCGAGTAATAGAGTCGAATTGAAAGACCACGGTCTTTACTCCTCCATTAGCGAGTACAATTGTCAGCGGCTAGAAGGATGTTGGTATTGTCCATATACTGATTATTCAAAATTTGTAGATTGTTGTAAAATAAGAAGAGCAAGAGCTAAAAGACGTCATAAGTGTTAAATTATATCTAGTAAATATGACTCTCAAGCAAAGCCAATATATTTTTAGTGAGGCAAAGACAAGCAGGCGAGAAAAACAATTATATTCTGGTTTCTAAATCCATGCAATTGAAATAATAATAATGAGCTTCATACAAAATTAGGTTCATTTAATTAATGAACCATCTAGATGTCAAAAATACGAAATCAAAAGAGTTTTAGAGAGATGATAGCATGACCCTTGAATCGTTTAAGAATTTACCAGTGGTGGAGTTTGAGAAAAATATGTAAGTACAGATGCTAAATACTTATATGAGATGTGTCAAGTTACCTCCGTTAGAGTTTTAGATGGCTTACCACAGCCAATTATTGAGTCCTAAGGTCTTCCGTTACCACCAAAGAACCGTTTCAGAACATGAATATATTAACTGAATTAATATATGTATGTGTATGACGTATAGTGGTTGGAAATTGAATGTTTGATTGAGCAGAAATTTTGTTATTTGTTATTTTAATGCACTTCTACAAAATAGGTATCAAATGAAAGGGCTTCCTGAGAATAACTCGAAAAATTAAGTGACGTTACTATAAATCCAATATGGTGGACCTCTAAAAATGGTGATCATAAACTCCGTTGATCCAGTCCGTCTGAATTTTTGGGGTAGTGGGGCTTTTGCAAACCTATCCAGCTACAACCAAAAAGTAAAAAAAAATTTAAAGCTTTTATTTATTTGGCTTCGTAAATGCACTAAAAAATATAATAAAGTTTTCCTTTAAAACTTTTACTATCATCTTATAACGTGATTACACAGTTTATATGATATAAAAGCTTGTTGCGAGTTTTATAGGAGAAGTTTATTCTATTCTTTTTAGCGCATTCAAATAAAAGCTTGTTTTCAAAAAGTTTTTTACTTTAAATTTCTTGATATTAGTGTTATAACAAAAGAAACGTAAAACGTTATCAGGCACTTTCTCTTAAACTTTCTTAAAGCTTATATTTAAAAGAATTGAAACACATAAGACTCTGGTCACTTTTCGGTCCAGTTAAAAATAATTTTTTTGGTGTTCAATAGTCTCGAAAGTCATCTTCATCTTGTTGATCATAGCTGTTATTTTGACAGATGCACAGAAACATTTTGAGTATACAATATATCAAAACTATGCCTGTCTATCGTTTTGCATGTTTAGTTTCCGTGTTTGTCATCATGTTACTACAGCTTTAATGATTCTGTTGACATTGTGGCTCAATAACTCAGCTTGATTTGATATTATATACTAGCTTTTTCACTGACTAATTTCCAAAAAGTCTTGTACTGAATATCAAACAACCCAGCTTTAAAAAAAGCGGGCAAAACGTCCGATATTGTAGCGAGAAAATGTTGCTAAGATGGAAATCAAATTCTAATTAAACAAACTTCTGTAAAACTGTCAATGATATTTTGACTAGCAGAAGCGGTACCGCTACCCCTTATAAAGAACCATAAATGTGGAGATAACTGAACCGATCTGCTTGCTTCGATGTTATTTCCTTTGGGCATGTGAAACCGACCTTACGCAAACATATTGGCGTCTGATAAGGCCTTAAGACGGTTAACGCTAAAGTTTGACCTCGTATTCATTAACGTCAGTTACTTGCCAATCCCGGTATCCGTTCGATGGCACTGTAAATGCATTGAACACCAATCCGTCTTGCCGACAGGAATCCAGCATTACCGCTGTAGGTAAACGTATTCACGAAGGCGTCTGTCGGCCGTGATAAATTATTCCGGATCAATGGCCGCCACATTCGGGATGCTCAAGATAGCGACTATCAAACGTCAATTAGTGGGAATTTAATCGAACTGGCATCGGCCCCTCGGGACGCTGCAAAAATGGCAATGTCGGGATGCGCCTCGGGTGGGGCTCAGCACTTTGGAGAAGGGACACACGTCTCCAGACGATTTTTTTGTATACCTTAGCAGCCACGAAGCATAACAATTCATCTATACTTTAATCAGTTTTACGAAATAATATGCTTTTAATTTATTTTTATCTTGTACTTTTCATTCTGATATATATAGGAGCAGGACATCTATATATGTTCCAATAGACAGGCAGCTTTGAGAACGGTAGCATCTCCTAGATAGGGACGTTCCGATACTGGCTTACAACCGATATTTGGTATCGATACAATATTGAATCAAAAGTATCGATACGCGATATTATCGAACCCAAAGTATCGATACCGTCATTTTCGAATCGATTGGTATCGAAACGCAACGCACTTCAAATAATGGATTCCCCAAAGTAGAATAATTAAAATTATACTCAACTTCTGCGCTGTTCTTGGACTCTTGGATCGCTGAACAGATATAAGATGCAGCTAAGTGGACGCAAGACATTCATACAGTGCGCAGTGCAATACTGCGCAGAAGTGAGTATTTGCTACGCCCTCGCCTGTTCGCATGTTTTAGCGCATAGAAATGACACATAGAAGCATCGAGTTTATTCTCCTGTATACAGTCTTCATGGAACTCCGTGAGTAATGTTCTGTGCACGGAACAACAATACGAATGGAGGAACAAGAATGAAAGAAATAGAGATACGCCAACGCACAGGAAAAATCGCGAAAGAATGCAAATTGTACCAACAGCGATTTAAACTAGGAACTACTCTATCCGTACGTATGAATCGTACCGATACCGATACTTCAACATTTCTTTCGATACCGCGATAATATTGGCCAAGCGATATCGATACCGATACTCTGAATATCGTAAGGAACATATCGATACCTACTAGTATCGGGAATATCGCTACGTCCCTACTCCTAGGATCAGATCACCACTGATCCAGGAATGTAGCGCCGCCCTCCTACGCTTAGCCCAATCCAAGAACGTGCCCACATGTGGGTCACTAGTCACAGCAGGGTGCCACGTAACGAGAAAGCAGACTGCCTTGCGAGGATGGGAGCAAGGGGCACATGCAGTGGCCCAGAACCCTTAGCAGAGGCCAGGTCAGTAATGGCCTAGATGCTTGGGCGCATAACGAACTTGCGAAAGCATGGTTGGGGAGAGATGACTGCAGGTGGTTCATAGCAGGCCTCAAGAAACCTAGGGCGCTATGGCTATTGGACCGGAGGAGGGATTCACTCCACTTGTTAGTAGGGATCCTCACAGGTCAATGCAGACTCAACAGGCACCTGACACTCATAGGAGTGGTCTGTCAGAAGTGCTGGGAGGAGGACGAGACCTCGTTTCACTGCTTGGGAGTGTGTGCCGCATACAGCGGCCTTAGGGCTGAGGTGTTCGGCACAGCAGAGTTTGACAGGGAAGAGTGTTACTTAGCGGAATGGTCGGACACCGTGGCCTTTATTAAAAGGTCTGGAATGGTTCGACACTAAGGAACTACCATGTCTGTCATAGTTCTTGTGATGGCCTTAGGTTTCGGAAAAAAGGGACAAAGGTGGCCTACTTGCCAGGCTTTGCCTCATCATTACTACTACGACAACTACTACTTTCATTCTGAGATGATCTTGTACTTAAGACAGCTTGATAAATAAAACTATGTTTCTTTCAGTAACGCATTTCAATTTATATTTGTGAAAAGTTTTGCCAAGTAAAAGCGTCTACAATCTACATGATTATCAACTACGATCGAAAAATTATTGGAAGTTCGACAAAACAAAAAGAACTATGACTGACTCCAGGTCAGATAACTTTTGTTTATCAATGTCTGGTCAATACAACGTTTCAAATGAGAAAACAATAACTACTACGTGCTCACACAACAAGTGAACAGACAGACATACTGACAAATCTTTGTTGATGTTTTGGCCGCATCGGTAGCCTTTATCAGAGTACAAGGCAGGATGAAAAAGTGTGTATTTTAAAATTTACTAACATTCTTATTAATGACTATTCCCAGGGTAACAGTTTTATTTTTTACAAGACCTTAGTACGAGCTAAAGGCTTGAATACAGATAGTACATTTTCATTGTTGATAAATATGAGGGAAATGATGCACTTTCACACAAGAAACACAAAGCTGCCTTTCCTATGAGGTTAAATGGATCATACAACAGTGAGATTCACAGGTAGCATCGCGATTTCCGTCATTTGTAATTGAACAGCCTGACAACCACAGGATGAATTTTAGAAGTTACAATAAGAAACCATTTTTCAAGATGGCCAATACATACATATTTAATACAAGCCCATTTGATACGCTAATGAACGCGAGGACGATCGAAGATTTGGGCAGCTGGCGGCACGAATAGGAATGAGGTCACGATTTGATAGGATGGAGGCATGAGATGGATAGCCAGGAAATGCGCACTAATTGTTTTCCATGTCCGCGGCTGCTGTTGGTTGATGGTCTTTTTTGTTGGACCAACCAATATCGGATACGTTCCCGGCAGGTTGTTTGTGAAACAGACATCGCTTCAAAGATAAAAGCTACACAACTCTCAATGTCAACTCCCATACCTCTTGTTACTTTGGAATATCACAGAAGACTTCATTTGAGAGTTATACTTTCCACGCCACAAGCGGAAATTAGTTCTTCGTGACGTTTTCTGATCTAATCGAAATACATGTCAATCATGTTTGTCGCCCTATTTGTCGCTCTGTGTGTCTGTGGAAGCTTGTGATTCTTCAGTTCAGTTTTTATGTTTTTCTGATATTTTCACGCGTAAAAAACGTTTATCGGGGCTCTTAAGTGTTGCCGGTGCTAACGCGTCAGTTGCTCATTATTTGAAATATCTGCTACCACCTGTAAAACTGCGAAATAGAGTTTTATATATATTATGCTCCCATCTCTATCATATCAGGACGATTTCCTGCAGTTAATGTATACCTACAAATGGCATCTTTCTGAAGTAACACTTCAACGTCAATTATTATTATGGATTTTGACCTATTCTTGGGCAGTATTTAAAGACTTTTCAGTACAACTCAGTCATTATCTAAAGCCTGGAAATTGTTTGGTGAAACTACTTTGTGGTCATCTTCAAGCGATCTACCAGAATTAGTCTCTACCTTATCAACGTCAATCAGTTTGAATAAAGACCTGAGACTAGTTTTCGCCAGTATTCGAATGCCCATTCATTCGGCTATAAGTAGTAATAGACATATCAGTCCATACATATAAGCTACTAAACTACACGTCAGGCAAGATATTTGCCACCCTAATGGCGGCATACTCAGCAGAAGTAAAAAAGTGCACGGAGCTTGACACCTACATATGCTCCGATAGTCAGGCAGCTTTGAAAGCGGTAGCATCTCCAAGGACCAGATCATCACTGGTCCAGGATTACAGAGCCACCCTTCAACGCTAAGCATAATCCAAGAACGTGACTCTTATATGGGTCTCTGGTCACAGTGGAGTGCCATGTAACAAGAAAGCAGATTGCTTGGCGAGGATGGGAACAAGGAGCACATGCATTGGCTCCGAACCCTTGCAGAGGCCAGGTCAGTAATGCTCTAGATGATTGGGCATACAACCAACTGGCGAAAGCAAGGTTGGAGAGAGATGACTGCAGACAGTTCAAGAGGTGCATAGGAGGTCCTACCAAACGTAGGGAGCTATGGCTATTGAACAGGAGAAGGGATACTCACAGGTCACTGCAGATTGAACAGGCATCTGCCACTCATGGAGTGATCAATGACCCAATCTGTCAAAACTGCTGGGAGGCAAGAGAGCTACTCAGCGGAATGGTCGGACATCATGATCTTTATTATAAGGTCTGGAAGGTTCGACACTAAGGAACTACCATATCTGCCCAGTTTTAGTGATGGTCCTCGGGGTCGGCAAAAAGGCTCAAAAGTGGCCTACTTTGCCTCCCGATTACTACTACTACTACTATGAACCGGTTCTGATGAAACTTTTATCCATTCCCTAAGTTTGAAAAGATGCAGAAGGATATACAAAGTAATCGGTGTCATTCGATTAGCAGTAGTAAGAAATTTGTGGCAACATTTATCGTTGTACAAAATATGACAAATACTATTTTGGAATTATAATGCTATTGTAGTTAGAAAAGCACGGTTTATGAGCGAAATATTCTGCATTTAATTTGTGTTGCCGCTTGTCGCTGCAGAAGTTAGACTCAGCCGTCAACCTCTGACGTGAAGATACAGGAAGGTGTTGTAGTCCGCCTTTACGATAAATAGGGGGTACTTCACGCCACTATCGACAATGCAATATGTCAGTGCGATTGACTTCGTAATACATAATTGGTCAACACCATTTCACTCTTATACGTTTCTAGGTCGTACTATAAGAGGATGCTGTAAGTCACTCTTTTTCACTTGAACCGTTTCTCTAGCCAGACAGACTCTCGCACACAGCTACAGCTACCATTGTGTAGCTCGCACACTCGGAATAAATTCCTAACTAATTTATGCGCAGACTTGGCCTGGAATAAACGTTCCGCCAGGGCCTGCCGCCTCCCACAAATCGCCCATTACTTCCTGTTACGTCTCCATTTTCTATTTAGGAGAAGACGGAAAATCTTAGGAACGTTCTTTGTTGCGCGTCACACTCCTTCCTCCCTTGTCATGCCTTGCCGACGACACAAAATTTGCATTTAGTAGTTAAATTTTGTCAAGTTGCTCAGGCTTCCTATTTGCAGTTAATGTTTCATGACTAATTTGCATTCTGTCGTGTAGCAGGATACGGTAACACAATGACGTCGATTATGTGGATGTAAAAAGATATACGGCTAAGCAGAAATGGGTATTGAATACAGAGGTTTGCAACGTTTGTTGGTTTCACCAGTTCCTTTTATTGAAACAAAATAGGCCTGAGGTGGAATAACGATTTACTTCCAAGGCAATTGTATCGAATTGTAAATAAAGCTTTTGGAATTTTTCATCTCTTAAATTCATCTCTTAAGGTACTTCTAGTATCATAGCTGAGGAAATCAAACTTCTTTTTGTAGGTATTTATAACAGTTCTGACAAAAGTGATGCACTTATAGATGTATATTGATGGCAAAGTAAGTGTTTTGTATATTTTAGAATAATGTGAAAATGGTTCTGTGGATTTTAAACTAAATATCAGACGAATGATTTTCTTTTGAGCAATAAAATCCCGTGTGGCTGAAGGTGAGTTAGCCTACAATATCACATGGTATGATATATGGGAATACACCCTCGCAAAATAAACATTCAGCATTTGTCTGAACAACCCTTCGAGTGAAGAATGGCATAATAGTTTCTACTCAGTCGCTGTCAATATGTAGTCCAAGGAATTTGGTGGAGTAACTAATAGGAATTATTTGAAACTTGTAGACAAGGTGGATTTATCAAAAGTTTGATTGCGGACTTCCATTGTCTATAAAACTTTGAGTGTCACGACGTTTCGATTGATGTGCTATCTTCAATCGTCTTCACCTGAAGATGCAGTCTCCGTTGATTTGGACGGATAGAAACATAACTTAGAATCCAATTATGAATTGGTCACTTTCAAAGGTGTTATAAACTGTTCCTGACCACATTATCATCCTCTTATCAAAGGTCTACCAGTTATTTCTCTGGACACTCCAAAAATTCTCAAAAAGCTGATTACATGTCTGTGTTCTGTTTATGTTTCGCAGCATTAATGTCTTATAGTATATTTATCGCAGCATTGATCTCGAACCTGTCCTAGGCTGTTAATTCTAGTAACTTGTTTTTATAACTTTTTGCCGCATTTTCCATCCAATCGGCGACCACAAAGTCAGAAACATGCAACTGAAGTACTGTGACTGCTATAAATAAGTTAAAAAGAGATTATTGGGCTGATCTCGGTCTAGGTCAGGGTCCGACTTCCTATCCTACAGATTCCATAGTGAATGGCTTACCGAGAAATAGGAAAGGAAATACATAATTTTGGAGTGAGAAAAATATCAATGGAATTATCGACTTGGGTGGCGTGATCCCCAGATCATTCGCAATCGCGGCTGAGAGATATGGCGTGAGCAAGAACATACTTTACAACATGACTGGGTTCGCCTCAAGTGCGTCGAATTCGAGACAACGTCCAGATCGGAAACTTTTGTCACTCCACAGTAATATTTTTAATCTGTCGTTCCTATTTTAAGAAAATTACGAATACTAATTCATCCGACCAGTCTTTCACCATCGAAAGCCATCAGTATAACAAACACTAGATCAACCCAATGGGCTCATCCTTATTTGGTCGAACTCCTGACATTCCCAACTAGCCTTCAAAAGTCTGTTGGACTCATAGACAAAGACTCCACGGTTCTAGAGTGATAAGCTATAAGTGTATATTTGGCTTAAGCTGCACATTACCAATATACACAGCTACATCAATCAGGGTAATGAAGCATTCTGAACGCCTCTGTGCGATGATCGCTTGATTCTACATGGAACATCGGCATCGAAGGACGCAACCCAAATTTGCTTGACCGTCGTTCCGTGTCAGCATCGGAGCTGCTGAATTCAATTCTCTTTCACACTGCATCTCCCTGAGGACACTACTAGCATGCTGATTGCGGAAATTTGCTAAATAGTAACAGCCCCACGAGCAGAGTGAGATACTTCTGATGCAATACATGCGACACCATCAAATCAAGAAGCACTGGTGCAATCAAAATAACGTGTTAGTAGATTAGAAAAATTAGGTGCCAGTGGGAATCGAACCCACAACCTCCTGCATTTCAGGCAGACGGCTTGCCGTTGAGCCATGACGAACTAGTTGGACAGAACGGCAAACACGCTATGGAAGGTACATTCCCTTGCACAATTCTTCTCCATAATGCGCGTGATCATTTGCAATGGCAGCTTAGACATGAGAAACCTGTAATCTTCACAGACCATAACCATGGATTTTCTTCGTGAACATGGAATTCGTACAATGAATTGGTCAGCATTGAGCCCTGACCTCAATCCGATTGAACATCTATGGGATATATTGGACAGGCGTAATCGTCGCCACCTAAATCCACCTCAAACTCTTCAACAACTAACAGAAGGACTTATCGAAGAATGGGACAGTATACCACAGGAACACATTCGACGGCTCGTACGAAGTATGCCAAGGAGATGCCAACACAATACAATATTTAAGACTCTCACTGTTTCATTCATTGACTGTAGCTAACAATATAGATCAGTCTGTGTCCAAGTTATATCAATAATGGAAAATCTCTAATGATCATCTACAACCGAGATACACAACTACACACCGTATTCCACTATTCTTCTAGCTATCCTGAGATCTAAAATTTCCGCAGTTTTACCGGACTCAAAGCATATTTCAAATGAGTATCATTTGAACTGTAAAAATATTTATTCGACATAGAGCGACTCTAGCTGTGTATCATTTTTATTAGCCACTATGTTGTAGGAGATTCAGTGATAAAGTCTATTTGTTGCCACAATATATTTCAGCGACGATTTAGATAATTCAACTGTGATTAATGCCCTAGTATATTACCTTGCTTTACTCTCCGAGCTCTTGTCTACACCGAGTTTGCAATGGGGGCTTCAGGTGAAGCCCTCTACTTTACAAAAAAAGTAACAACACACAAGGTGCATTGGGGAGAATGTACTGTATATGACTAAATGAACAAAGAGACTCATATAATGAGCTGCCATTTGTATTTGTGTGTTGAAGAAAATCCTGGCCAGGCTATACTGACATGACCAGGCGAAAGACGAAACATGCATGTGTATAGCAAGTCTGATGCATAATAGAGAAATACAATTGATGTTGAATATATTAAGAAACATCGTTATCAAGCTCCAAGCATCTTTGTTTCGTCTTTGTATGATACACGAAATGAAATTTTCTCCTCAAGGTCATGTATAAGAATGGGAGGTCCATTTCTTGAAATAGTGATGACGCTTAAATGACATTGTATATCAATGTTCAATCCAAGGTGGCGAATAGAAAAATTGAAGGAAATATCACAGCGCTGCTCAATGATATGTTGCAATGTATCACGTATTTCCCTAGTTCATTTGATTTTTTGTTCTTCGCGTATCACAGAAGCATTATACAGAGAGCTAGATTTCTGGAACCGGAAGATAGGTAGGACCCAGGTCATTCGTTAATGCTGATTTGGGGGACTAGCGCCAATAGAGAAGGTGAACTATGCACCAGTGAACTTTGGAATCGGTCAGCTATTTCCCCTTCATTCATTCATTCATACATTTGTGACATTCCATATTCGATCAAATCAAGTCAATCTCACTCGGTTTTGGAGAAGCAGTTCATTACGGTGGGAAATTTATAGCGGTAGCAGAAAATATGGTACGCTGAAGCGCAAGTGGGGGTGTCGCAGGATAATCCTCCAGGTACACACCTCTTGCAGTGAGCCGATGTTTTATGGGCCGACCGCCACCGCCTTGCAGGATTAAAAGAGATTTCTTCCCGGTACTCCGGCGGGTGTGAACGTTTTGCATTTCCTACTATTATTTGTGTCTTCTTTTGGAATACAAGGGGTGAAACTTATTTTACTTTTCATGGCTCAACTGGATGTAGTGTACACTCTTATTACACTCTTGTTAGTGGATATACGTAGACTAACGCTAGTGCAGCTTGGTGACAAACAGGAGAGGTAACAATTTTTTTATATTATTATATTTTGAGTAGAGATGTTATCTGGCGTGTTGCAGGCCGGTGGTCAACCGTAATTATTTATGCAAGACAAAGTATGACGCTGTAGTGTTTATCTTTGCAATACATGTATGCGCCATCTACTGCTGTAATTGGAATTTCAGATGTCGGTTCCAGTGACGTCACATCACATAAATCAGCCTCACTACGGTGGTATAAAATATCAGTTGTCAGCCTCTGATGTGAATAAGCCGAGATAAGGGTAAGCAAGTGTTTACGTAGAACAAGGGATGTCGCTGAAAGTCAGTTCATCCTTGTTAACAGATGTCGTAAGGGACATCTGTTGCCGCTCATGGCAAGGTCCAGACGTTAGGGCCTTTGACTTCGTAAGTTCGCAATAGGCGTCTCCATACAGGGTGATACTTGGAAATGAGTTGATATTGCTATTACACTCTTGACTGGGTTACGTATATACCACCCAATTGCTCTCTACAGACCGCCAGGCTATACAGACGAGTCTAGGCTAAAGACGAAACCTACATATCTATAGCAGGTCTGATGCATAGTGGAGAGCATACACTTGATATCAGTTGTCTGCAATGAGCCGCAATAACGGTACATCGTGAATAGTGTTATCGGAGAACAAGAGATGTCGCTGTTAATCAGGTCACTCTTGCTGACAGATATTGTATGGGACATCTGTTGCCGCTTCAAGGTAGTCCAGGTGAGGGCGACACTTGGAGTTGAGTTGATCTGTTTTAGTTCTCAAAAAGTGACAATGGCAACATGTAAAATATTTCACGTTTGTAGTTTTCATTTGAAAACACAACTTATCACCTACCAAGCACATGGAATCCATACAATATGCAAAGATGAGTTATGGGGGATGGATGTACATACCAAATAAGGGCCCGCGGTTATGAGATATCGCCTCTACCCTCTAACAATATCCATATATCGCTGAACGTAGAGCAGAAATAGTACGTGTCCATTTTACCGACCCGATACTACATTCTTTATCGTATTGACGTTGAATACAAGGCAGGCGCTGTTTCCAAATTGAGTTATAGGTCACGAAACTCGGAGAGTATAGGTGAAAGATCTCTTCTTACTACCAACTGCCACTTGGAATGAATTTTGAAAACAGTACATTTCAAATCATTTCACAGAAATTAATTTTTTTATGGTAGTTTCCCTTCTATACAAATGCGGTTAGTTGAAGATAGTTTCAATCCATAACTCAAACCAAGACTCGAAAAAAGTACAAAAAAGCGAGTACCTTCAAGTTGAATATCTAGGAAGGGATTTCGTAGGTTTCAAGTGAAACAGTATGATTACTGATTGGGAGGTAACGAGTCAACCTGCTTGACTCCATTTTTCAATACCTTCTAGGTGAGCCTCCTTTCCCACTTCAAAAGAAAACACGATTTTATGTGCAATACCATTATTCTCCCCCCAGCAACTTATGACGCCCCACTTCAATAATGAAATTCCCGATTCGACGTTTATATGTATGTCTCTCATTCTGCCAGCGATATAAAAAGAATTCTATGCTCTACTGTCCCGTCTTTATAAAAGTTCCAGAGAATGAGGCGCATCTAACGAAACTCGGAAATTATAGTCGGGACCTGAACAGTTCATTGTGTGAGCTGTGCTTATAAAGGATAAGGGAGTACAAGGGATAAAATGGGAATTATTGCGTTTTCTATACATTCTCCATACGAGGAGGGTTCAAAAATGTTTTATTTGGCCGATAAAACCACGCATATTTCTTATGTGATTTGTTTATTTGTTTTATTTTTGATGAATCTAATATACCAGCTTTTATTATCGTTGATTACATGAATCCAAAATGAATAGAATAGCCTAAAACAAACTAGTTATTCTTAGAGGTCACAAACATAAGCTCAAACGTTGTTGACATTGTTGAAGTATACTTCAAGTCAATATATTGTAGTATTTCTTGAATGCTGGTAAGATAGCAGTACCTTTGATTTAATGGTGTATGTATTTCTCTAACTAGAATCATTTTTCTGTAAATATCGATTAAGCTTTTTGATCAACTGTAAGGTTGAATAGCCAACCTATCAACCATTATAAATGTGGAAGAAGTGAGCAAGAGCTGTTCATGTATCTAATTTCACAGCAGCCGCAGGCAAATGCCGCTACCCGAAGTGATCCTACGGAGCAGATTGGAAAATAAAATTCAACATTTTAATCAGACTGTGTCTAATGAAATCTGGTAAACAAATAAATTAAAGTTGAAGTTGGAAAGGAATTACAATCCTTACTCTCTCGTGCTTCGCCGTCCCCGTTTCCTCGGGTTTTTATTTGGCACGCGGAGCCGAAAGTGTAAATCACGATCACTGGAGCATCAGGAAAGTTAGAGGAGCTGAATATCCCTAGGCATCTTATAAGTCGTACCAAAGGTGAGAATAAGGGAGTAAAAATGACGTCCTCTCGAGTCTTGATAGCACTGAATAGCTTTTACTCACCATCTATAAGCATATATTAGCTCAAGTTCTAGTACCTCATACTGTTTCGAACTTCCACTGTCTTGAAAGTTTTGCATTTCATGACGTTTCGGTTGATTGGTATCCTCAATCATCTTCAGGAGAAAAACAATGGAGGTACGAAATAGTATTATTACAACATCCATTCACATAAATTTCAAACAACAATTGGCGCAACATAAATGAAAAGATAAACAAATGTGTCTCTATCACGATCTACATAATACATTGAATTCTTTTTTAGTTTTGGAAAGTATATTCAGTGGCCGAAAGGTTATTGCCAGAAAGCAGAAAAAATAAAAAGCTTTGTTTTATGACGTTTCCGAAACCCTCTTTCATTTTAAGATTTGAGAAAATGGGTCGATTAATGGATGTGGAGGAGTAAAATATGATGGTGATCTCAATTTTAGGCGACCGTAATACTTCTCTTACTTATGCCTGGGAAGTATTACGAATCTAATTGACGCCAACCTTGTACCATTTTTGCATAATGTTTACTAAAGATGTTGGATTACAAATAATTGCTATACCGAAGCTAAAACCTGTTCTATTGTCCAGCTGCAAAGGTATTCCGAAAACAAAACATTTTCGCAGTTTTAAAACGAGCAGCAAAAGGAAACGACACACTTTTGTTCCTGACTTTTATACCATTCTCTAAGCTCACTATTTCCCGCCAGGCATTCTTTCGACGACCCCCAAGAAATTCAGTTTCGGATTTATTGTTTCTTGAAAGTCTGCCCGATGCACTGATTTTCTGGGCTATTCATCTTAACAATCTTTCGAATTCCTTTGTCCGGAATTCTCTTTGACTGTTATAGTTTCTATTTCCGTAGTATGGAGTTAACACATTGCGTTCTCAAAGATTTCGCATGGGAATCTTGGGATTATCGCACCACTATTGCAGTTCTGACTTTTGCAAGTCAAACGTATGCTTACAATCTATCTTCATAATTAGAAAAATTATAAATAATGGTAACATTTAACCGCGGCAAATCTTACGGTTAATCAGCATATACGATATATAAAGTACCTTGCTCAACTTTCTAGCATGTAAACAGGTAGAATCTATGGATGCTAGTAGAATGCAATGTAATGAGATGTTGTGATTAAATGCAAAGCGCTTTAAAAAGTAGACATACCACAACAGTAGTTCGTAGTGAAGATTGTGCTTGAGCAACTTGCTAGCTCTTTTTATGGAAACAGTTAATACTGAAATACAAGAACATACTACTACTTGATTTGATATTTTCCCTGTATTAATTTGAACACATTATGAAGATACTTACATTGAAAAGTCCCTCGTTTATTGAGTATTAACCTACACTATAATGATACCGTTTCCATTCGAAACTAGCGTTCTGTAGAAAGTTGTTTATGAGAACCTATCAAGGTAATACGAATGGTAAAAGTATAGAAATTGTCTATTTTTTTTTTTATTTCAAGGGATGCCATTATCGAGCGGCATATTTACATTCAAAAGTAAGCAAGACAGAAAGCAGTACATTTTTATTTGACGTAACGTTCTATTGAAATATTGTATGAAACATTTCTGAAAATAAAACTGTATTTATTACAGTAGTTTCACAAATGAAATTCTCTTTACTTCAGTGCCGCGTTGCGATTGATAATAAAAAAACAGCCCCTTCTAGTTCTCCAACGACCGTTCTATTTTTTCAATTGTTACAGTGACTAAAGTAAATTTTCGATACTTTGACATGAGACTGGATTATTTAAACAATTGAAATCTCAACCGTTTATTTTGCAAAACGTCAGCCAATCGGTATCATTTTATCTTTGAGTAGTCAGCACTTAAACTTCCATTTTCATAAGTGGCAGGTAAAAAGAACGCCATCCTCCTTAAGCTACAGGAAACACAAAACGTCTTTTAATAGTTTTATCAGAGTCTTTGCAAAAACCTCCAACCAGTGTAAGGGATTAATTCGACAACGCGTTTGAGATAAAACCAGAAAGAGTAACGAAAAAATATGCTGAAGCCTGATTGACAGTGATCGATTGTTGGAGACTGAGTGCTTGAATCAGTAGCGTTACATGTAGGGAATGCATAAATTTATAGTCTTACATATTTGCAGGTTCTTGGGTTTGAAAATAGAAAAGTTTCCGGACAACGTAACAAAAATAACACTTTTTTTATGAAAAATGATTTCCTGGAACTAAGAATTTTTCAGTTTTTTGTTTGACTGAAATCAAAATATCTAAGTAACACCTCCTTTGCACCACTACCTTCCAAGTCTTCCTCCAACTCGAGTTTCAGTTTCACCACTTCCAATTCAGACAGTCTTTCCACCATTGTCCGACTTCTGACACCACTTGTAACGTTCTTATAACACAAATTTATTTCAACTAATAGCACAACAACTTCTAAGCTATATAAATTACTATATTCACGTCTTCTGACTGACAGACCGCTGTCACAGCTGGATGTTAAAATATATACAAGATGTCCATCTCGAAAGTTCAATAACCAAAAACATGCCCATTTCGAAGGATCTAGATGTTCTAGACTTCTCTTTTGACGATAGAACACTGATAGACCTCGTATGTTTACAAAAACTTTCGTCACACATTGGTGCACAGTTGCCAGAATTCACTAAAGGACTACAATAACATTAATTTTTCTACATAGCTAGTCCACAAAATCTCATGAATATATTCTACAATTCATATCTTAGCCATTGAATAGTAAGGAAAGTTAAAAATAACTTCATAATTTTGAACAAATTTGCAATGTTAATCACACCTTACACACTAGCTGGCAACATAATTTGCAAATTTGACGTCTGTTGGCATTTGGAAGAACCAAACCGTCGACTGTCTACGTCAGGTCACTGACAACCGCTTTGAATTTTGACGTGAGCATTCGAATCAGACATCGTAGTTTTTGTTCATTTTCTCTGTTTGATTTGGTTTGAATTTTGCTTATTGTTGTCAAAATGATGATATATTGTTATGTGTGTAAGCTGTTCAGCACCCAGGCTGAAGCTGCAGGTGTAACCTTCCATCAGTGAGTATAATTGTGTACTTTTTCAAATTCCCGCCATGTCAAATTTTGTGATTCATCCAAATGTCGTCGATGTTTACAAACAGAAATTACGGTCCCCATCAAGCGGCCATCTTGCCACCTTCCCTCTCCCCGCTGGTCCCCTCGCCCAAAGTCATATTTGACTATAGACATAAATGAATTTATGAATGAGATGCCAGGTCTTCAGTTGTTCTATCGTCGTTGGAAATTACTTAGAACAGCAATTCCAGATTTAGAATGTAAAGATAGGCAAGTAACATGAATTGAAAACTTTTCTATCTAAATATGTCACCTGAAAAAATATTTTTTTTTGGGTAGATTTCTACGATTTTATCGCTAAAGCCAAACAGTTTTCATGTTTTTTTGCTTTCGATACTACCGACAAACCTGTCGTTGGCAATTGTGCACCCGCGGCCGTAATTTCTGGTTGTCGTAGTCAGATTACCGACGCCATATGACGGACCGAGCGTAAACTTTTTTGGCAGCCGCTACTTTGGCTAGAGGCGATGTCTTCGGAAACTCCCGTTCGACTTTTAAATATAATTTATGGTGATATTTATTGGACATCCTGGTGAATAATTGGAAATTGACTTGGCAGCTGGACAAACATAGTTGAGATACGACTGCACTGGTGATGGATAATAAGGATGGAGTACAAATATATTTCATCAACGACATTCACATGATAAGGTAGTTTTTAGGTTTGAAATTCCAGAGATTGGCGGAATAAACAGACATTTTCAGAAATCTTTTTCTTTTCGCTGACTTCATTTTATACGAAATTCATAAATTAATTCCTTTCACCATTTTACTAAAAGACGTAACAATTTTGTTATATTTTCAACAGGAACTTCCATCTCTGCCCTCCAGCAGTACCTTTATTTTCTCTTATGGGCGTCATATTGGAATATTTCAACAATAAGCAGAATTCTTAATTCAGTTTGAAACGGCGTACACCACGTACAAGCACTTTATTCATCAGGTTTATTTGACTAGGGAATCCTAGAAAATAGCAGAATTCAGTTTAACTATGATAAGAGACATTGGTAACACTTTGAATCGACTAATGCATTTAGAGGAGGCGCAATATTTTGAGCACTGTATCTATTTTTTATAGTTTCCTACCTATTTATTCCAATTATTACGCTTTCAATCCTTATCATAATACAATTAATTGAGACTCAAATTATATTGTTTTATTCAAGAAGTTGAGGTATATTATAAATAATTTTACCTCTATTTATGTATGCAAAACTGTATTATAGCACCTATAACAAAGGATAAAGTTGGTGATGAAAGGATGATGGCGAGCGACGAAACGCCGTATTATAAATATAATTACGTCGCCTTGTCAAATTAAGTAAGCAATTAATTATATTCGAATTCTACCTTAAATAAAGTCAGGAAAATAAAAGATGCTTGCTCAGTAAATATTCTGAATAAAAAAAATGGTTTTGTTCTATTAGCTACGCGAATGCGGAAGTTTACTGTTTCCGAAGTTTTAATGATTGGGGTCAAATTTTAATAATTATGTATTCCACGGTCATTCAAAATCTTTGACAAATTCTTACTATAAAGTTAGTTGGAACTTCCGCCATTTTTCAGACAATCAATAGCAATAGCAGCGTCACATAAAAAAATCCGGCTAATAAAAATGTGGTAAAATAACAAATTTGGGTGTCAAGGGATCCAAAGCGTTCGTTTTACTCCATGCATCACACCGGTCTTGGGCACTTCATCCCTTACGTAAGCAGCTTAGCTCGTGACGCTGGCCAGGCAAACATAATCCTTGTCATGTTAGGGTGGCAATATCTGAATTGTGACCAGCAAACATCGTCGGGTCATTAATTTGCTGCTGGAGTAATCTATGCTGGTCGTGGTGGAATTCCGCTGTGTTTGTAGATTCTGGGTGTCCGGGATATGCGTGATATATGGGAATAGTAAGCTGTCAGATCTTTTTGCTCGCGAGTATCATTAACAGTAAATATTTATAAAGATAATATGGTGCAACCTCCATTAGTTGTTCTGATATCTATATCTATATCTATATCTATATCTATATCTATATCTATATCTATATCTATATCTATATCTATATCTATATCTATATCTATATCTATATCTATATCTATATCTATATCTATATCTATATCTATATCTATATCTATATCTATATCTATATCTATATCTATATCTATATCTATATCTATATCTATATCTATATCTATATCTATATCTATATCTATATCTATATCTATATCTATATCTATATCTATATCTATATCTATATCTATATCTATATCTATATCTATATCTATATCTATATCTATATCTATATCTATATCTATATCTATATCTATATCTATATCTATATCTATATCTATATCTATATCTATATCTATATCTATATCTATATCTATATCTATATCTATATCTATATCTATATCTATATCTATATCTATATCTATATCTATATCTATATCTATATCTATATCTATATCTATATCTATATCTATATCTATATCTATATCTATATCTATATCTATATCTATATCTATATCTATATCTATATCTATATCTATATCTATATCTATATCTATATCTATATCTATATCTATATCTATATCTATATCTATATCTATATCTATATCTATATCTATATCTATATCTATATCTATATCTATATCTATATCTATATCTATATCTATATCTATATCTATATCTATATCTATATCTATATCTATATCTATATCTATATCTATATCTATATCTATATCTATATCTATATCTATATCTATATCTATATCTATATCTATATCTATATCTATATCTATATCTATATCTATATCTATATCTATATCTATATCTATATCTATATCTATATCTATATCTATATCTATATCTATATCTATATCTATATCTATATCTATATCTATATCTATATCTATATCTATATCTATATCTATATCTATATCTATATCTATATCTATATCTATATCTATATCTATATCTATATCTATATCTATATCTATATCTATATCTATATCTATATCTATATCTATATCTATATCTATATCTATATCTATATCTATATCTATATCTATATCTATATCTATATCTATATCTATATCTATATCTATATCTATATCTATATCTATATCTATATCTATATCTATATCTATATCTATATCTATATCTATATCTATATCTATATCTATATCTATATCTATATCTATATCTATATCTATATCTATATCTATATCTATATCTATATCTATATCTATATCTATATCTATATCTATATCTATATCTATATCTATATCTATATCTATATCTATATCTATATCTATATCTATATCTATATCTATATCTATATCTATATCTATATCTATATCTATATCTATATCTATATCTATATCTATATCTATATCTATATCTATATCTATATCTATATCTATATCTATATCTATATCTATATCTATATCTATATCTATATCTATATCTATATCTATATCTATATCTATATCTATATCTATATCTATATCTATATCTATATCTATATCTATATCTATATCTATATCTATATCTATATCTATATCTATATCTATATCTATATCTATATCTATATCTATATCTATATCTATATCTATATCTATATCTATATCTATATCTATATCTATATCTATATCTATATCTATATCTATATCTATATCTATATCTATATCTATATCTATATCTATATCTATATCTATATCTATATCTATATCTATATCTATATCTATATCTATATCTATATCTATATCTATATCTATATCTATATCTATATCTATATCTATATCTATATCTATATCTATATCTATATCTATATCTATATCTATATCTATATCTATATCTATATCTATATCTATATCTATATCTATATCTATATCTATATCTATATCTATATCTATATCTATATCTATATCTATATCTATATCTATATCTATATCTATATCTATATCTATATCTATATCTATATCTATATCTATATCTAGGACCCCCATAGTCTAGAATTTCGAATAAAAGGGACTGACCTGTGCCTATTCTTAGATTCTACCAGGGTAAATATTTGTCTAAGCTGTCTGGCTTAATAATATCAAGAGTCATCAGTACAACAAACGGTAAAGTGCCCCAGCGGACTCTTTCTCCTTGAACGAGCCTCTTACAAAAGTTATTCTTTTGGAGAGCAGCGTTGTGGAAAGGACTGCCGGGGAGAACTTTAAGGTCAGCGTGAATAGACTTTTATCCTCTCGCAGCGTTTATGGAGTGCGACAAGGTTTCTGTGAAAGGTTAACTGTTAAAAAAATATCACAGTAGTTTGCGTTCACAAATTCCTGACCAAGATTCGGTTTCGATCTGTGTTCTCTCTGACCAAAGTTGAAGAATTGAAGCAGGATTTTCCTTTGTTATAATCGAAGGACAAAGTGAATACGTTTTTTAATGGACCTGTACATTTTGAATTATTAACTGAAAACAACTTAGCAAAAGATACGTGAAAATGATAGCAAAAATCAGACTTACAGGGAGAAAGCCCAAGTTTTATGTACCATGCACTCAGCTACCATTGTTTACTCTGCTTATTAGCAAGACGTTACGTCGGATTTTTCAGGTATTGAAATTAGGACTAAAATTTCATGTTGGACCCACTACGTAGTCAATATAATAATATATAATAAAACTGTATTAGAGCGATGCAAAAAGGACTAGAAATTCTGTATACTGTTGAGATCGAAAAACAGCCATATTATGAGGAATGATTACTCACCCACTGACAAAGCAAGCAAATATTAACAGCCCTTATACTGACTGAAGCATATCAGGCAGTGGCCTGGATTATCATCTATTCCCCTATTTCGATCGGCCGTCAATAACATCGTGTTGGCAAATGTTGTCACAGACAATAAGGATAATAAATCGAATGGTGATATCCTACATCCAGAAGTGGTAGGCGAAGAAAAAGTAGCTTTGAAGAAGCTGTTGCAATAAATTATTCTAAAAAGTAAAAAGGCTTCGGGACAACAAATTTGTCGTTCCTCAGAACAGATATTGTACATAAATTATCACCGACCTCGTACATTGAACACCCCTCGTAATTACGTTCTATCTCACTATTACGTGTTTACTTTTTATTTCTCAATTCTTCGTCGATATAAACTCGTCACGACTACTAAACCGTGCAAACGTCATTCGCTGCCACTTTGAATTTTTATTGGTGCTCAACTTTTTCTTTGTTTCCTCGGCTTTCTTGATAATGATCTCGTTCGGGCGTAATGACATTGTTTTCCTAAGCGACTACTTCAGCAATTTTTCAACTACTAGGAGAAAGTATTGAGGCCCAGACGATTTTTTTGCTTTAGCAACTACGTGCGTTCATTTTAATGGTTTGTGACTTGAAGTACGAGTCCCCATATAGTTACGGATAAAATACTTTGCGATATAACGTCAGTTATATATGTACACATATATAGATCAAATTCACAGAAATAGAAATTCCGAAACCTTAACTAGGTTTCGATTTTGTCCATAAGTGTTTTTTTGGGCGATAAAACAATATACAAGTGCTTAGAAATTTGAAACCACTGAGTACGTCTTTAGAAGCCCTGAACAAACGAAATATCTATATCTATATCTATATCTATATCTATATCTATATCTATATCTATATCTATATCTATATCTATATCTATATCTATATCTATATCTATATCTATATCTATATCTATATCTATATCTATATCTATATCTATATCTATATCTATATCTATATCTATATCTATATCTATATCTATATCTATATCTATATCTATATCTATATCTATATCTATATCTATATCTATATCTATATCTATATCTATATCTATATCTATATCTATATCTATATCTATATCTATATCTATATCTATATCTATATCTATATCTATATCTATATCTATATCTATATCTATATCTATATCTATATCTATATCTATATCTATATCTATATCTATATCTATATCTATATCTATATCTATATCTATATCTATATCTATATCTATATCTATATCTATATCTATATCTATATCTATATCTATATCTATATCTATATCTATATCTATATCTATGTCTATGTCTATATCTATATCTATATCTATATCTATGTCTATGTCTATATCTATATCTATATCTATATCTATATCTATATCTATATCTATATCTATATCTATATCTATATCTATATCTATATCTATATCTATATCTATATCTATATCTATATCTATATCTATATCTATATCTATATCTATATCTATATCTATATCTATATCTATATCTATATCTATATCTATATCTATATCTATATCTATATCTATATCTATATCTATATCTATATCTATATCTATATCTATATCTATATCTATATCTATATCTATCTCTATATCTATATCTATATCTATATCTATATCTATATCTATATCTATATCTATCTCTATGTCTATATCTATATCTATATCTATATCTATATCTATATCTATATCTATATCTATATCTATATCTATCTCTATGTCTATCTCTATGTCTATGTCTATATCTATATCTATATCTATATCTATATCTATATCTATATCTATATCTATCTCTATGTCTATATCTATATCTATATCTATATCTATATCTATATCTATATCTATATCTATATCTATATCTATATCTATATCTATATCTATATCTATATCTATATCTATATCTATATCTATATCTATATCTATATCTATATCTATATCTATATCTATATCTATATCTATATCTATATCTATATCTATATCTATATCTATATCTATATCTATATCTATATCTATATCTATATCTATATCTATATCTATATCTATATCTATATCTATATCTATATCTATATCTATATCTATATCTATATCTATATCTATATCTATATCTATATCTATATCTATATCTATATCTATATCTATATCTATATCTATATCTATATCTATATCTATATCTATATCTATATCTATATCTATATCTATATCTATATCTATATCTATATCTATATCTATATCTATATCTATATCTATATCTATATCTATATCTATATCTATATCTATATCTATATCTATATCTATATCTATATCTATATCTATATCTATATCTATATCTATATCTATATCTATATCTATATCTATATCTATATCTATATCTATATCTATATCTATATCTATATCTATATCTATATCTATATCTATATCTATATCTATATCTATATCTATATCTATATCTATATCTATATCTATATCTATATCTATATCTATATCTATATCTATATCTATATCTATATCTATATCTATATCTATATCTATATCTATATCTATATCTATATCTATATCTATATCTATATCTATATCTATATCTATATCTATATCTATATCTATATCTATATCTATATCTATATCTATATCTATATCTATATCTATATCTATATCTATATCTATATCTATATCTATATCTAGGACCCCCATAGTCTAGAATTTCGAATAAAAGGGACTGACCTGTGCCTATTCTTAGATTCTACCAGGGTAAATATTTGTCTAAGCTGTCTGGCTTAATAATATCAAGAGTCATCAGTACAACAAACGGTAAAGTGCCCCAGCGGACTCTTTCTCCTTGAACGAGCCTCTTACAAGAGTTATTCTTTTGGAGAGCAGCGTTGTGGAAAGGACTGCCGGGGAGAACTTTAAGGTCAGCGTGAATAGACTTTTATCCTCTCGCAGCGTTTATGGAGTGCGACAAGGTTTCTGTGAAAGGTTAACTGTTAAAAAAATATCACAGTAGTTTGCGTTCACAAATTCCTGACCAAGATTCGGTTTCGATCTGTGTTCTCTCTGACCAAAGTTGAAGAATTGAAGCAGGATTTTCCTTTGTTATAATCGAAGGACAAAGTGAATACGTTTTTTAATGGACCTGTACATTTTGAATTATTAACTGAAAACAACTTAGCAAAAGATACGTGAAAATGATAGCAAAAATCAGACTTACAGGGAGAAAGCCCAAGTTTTATGTACCATGCACTCAGCTACCATTGTTTACTCTGCTTATTAGCAAGACGTTACGTCGGATTTTTCAGGTATTGAAATTAGGACTAAAATTTCATGTTGGACCCACTACGTAGTCAATATAATAATATATAATAAAACTGTATTAGAGCGATGCAAAAAGGACTAGAAATTCTGTATACTGTTGAGATCGAAAAACAGCCATATTATGAGGAATGATTACTCACTCACTGACAAAGCAAGCAAATATTAACAGCCCTTATACTGACTGAAGCATATCAGGCAGTGGCCTGGATTATCATCTATTCCCCTATTTCGATCGGCCGTCAATAACATCGTGTTGGCAAATGTTGTCACAGACAATAAGGATAATAAATCGAATGGTGATATCCTACATCCAGAAGTGGTAGGCGAAGAAAAAGTAGCTTTGAAGAAGCTGTTGCAATAAATTATTCTAAAAAGTAAAAAGGCTTCGGGACAACAAATTTGTCGTTCCTCAGAACAGATATTGTACATAAATTATCACCGACCTCGTACATTGAACACCCCTCGTAATTACGTTCTATCTCACTATTACGTGTTTACTTTTTATTTCTCAATTCTTCGTCGATATAAACTCGTCACGACTACTAAACCGTGCAAACGTCATTCGCTGCCACTTTGAATTTTTATTGGTGCTCAACTTTTTCTTTGTTTCCTCGGCTTTCTTGATAATGATCTCGTTCGGGCGTAATGACATTGTTTTCCTAAGCGACTACTTCAGCAATTTTTCAACTACTAGGAGAAAGTATTGAGGCCCAGACGATTTTTTTGCTTTAGCAACTACGTGCGTTCATTTTAATGGTTTGTGACTTGAAGTACGAGTCCCCATATAGTTACGGATAAAATACTTTGCGATATAACGTCAGTTATATATGTACACATATATAGATCAAATTCACAGAAATAGAAATTCCGAAACCTTAACTAGGTTTCGATTTTGTCCATAAGTGTTTTTTTGGGCGATAAAACAATATACAAGTGCTTAGAAATTTGAAACCACTGAGTACGTCTTTAGAAGCCCTGAACAAACGAAATATTTTAATAGAGGGCTAAACAAATATTTTTCGTTCTTTTATTAAACTTTTTGGCCTTTGACTACGCTCTGAAATGATCTGGAACCTTAAAAATGTACACAAACAAAATTTTACATACATGATGATCCTTATTGAGCTACTAGGTGTTGTCGCTAGATCATTGAGAGTTTACACTATGAAGAAGGGGTAAAGGGAATGGGGGCGTCGCCAGATTTGCATTATTCGACTTTCCAACATGTTTGTCCTTGTGAAGTATAAGCAACATTTTCAACTACGTCCAGTAACGCCACCATTTCATCCAACAGGCAAAGAGTATACTATATAAAACATCTGAAACCGTATTATCCCAAAGACCTGAAATTTGTCCATCATAGTTTCCTGGCTCAGCATAGGAACTGGAAAAATTATACTGGAAATCTAACTACCCACCTTCACCTTTAAAAACATGATCGATCGTTAAGTGAAGGCGAAGTCCCGGCGGCTGCCTCGTTCCGCGTTTCTTGGAAAATTGTTTTCCACGTGATTTCCCTCGCCACCCTCTTAATCCTCAATCGGTGCATGCTCGAGGTCAAACACAATTTGACTCCAATTTCTATTAAAGTTTCCTCTGAACATTCTAATAGTACACTCAATTTAGCAATAAATCCCTGCTCCCGACTAAATTCATGCTCGAAATAATTTTAGATCATTCCTACATAATGTTAACTAACGATAATATATCCGCAGTTGCTGCGAAACTACAAAGTAGTCAGCTTTTGTACAGAGCGGATCCTTTTTCTACTTTTCATACACATAGATGAAGGAAGTATTGTGATCACGAACATTTCTTATCACAAAGATAGAACTAACTCTAATTGGCGTTACAGAAATTGGCAACAAAATAAAGCTGATTGAAGTGATTGTTGCGATCTGCCGATGGATGAAAATCTCCAGTAATTATCTTTTAAGTGAAAACTATAAATGGATCACAATTTGACTATCGGGAAATATTAGACTGCAGTAAATTGTTTCCCAGCTTCAGCAGCGTAATTGACGTTATATCTGCTCTGAAAGCTGTAACAAAGTTAAAAAGATTAATGGATATTTTAACGGACTTTACTGAATGAATAATAGAATTATCCTGTATTCTGCAATCACAACTTGGATTTATCATACTGCAAGCACAGCAACTCAGAGTCGTACTAGGGTATCTCGCAGGTCGTAGTTTGTTTTGGATCCCATACACAATTTAGACAAAAAATCTCGTTAGGGGGACATACATAATTAGAATAAAAAAAAAGCAAATGTGAGGCGTTTGCATAGACATAATGTTAGAGTATATTTATATTATATATATTGTATAATAACAAAGTTACTATAATACAGTATATGCCCCCCAACCCCAATACTGTAAGCCGAGCGTACATACACATAATTTCAGCTCAATCGGTTGAAGATATATCCCTCAAAATTCCTTTGCAAGATTCCACCGAACAAACATAGTTACATACATACATTGCAAGTTAAATAAAAGCTTGTAAAAATGGTTCATAACTTGTGGTACTAATAATGTGCAACTTCTCCTGCATTGTTGATAAAATTGGTAGTAAATTCATAAACATGATCAAGCTTACTAGAGGAACAAGCTCCATATTGTACCACACCAAAGACGACCCTGTGCGTCCTCGCTATGGTCCTCAAGCTTTAAAATCCGGTGTCATGTCCAGATGGAACAACATCCCTGTTTTCAAAACATTTCACGATGCTCGTTTGTTATATTGTTTTGATATTAAAACCGGATAGACGAAACAATCTAGGTTGCTGTTTTACGTTTTACAACTGTCGGTGTGGACGCAGCGCCAGGAATGGAGCTGTAATTGAGGGCCCTTTGTTTTTCGACAGCTGCCGATGAAGGCCCGGATTTGGCAAATACAACTCCTTTTAAACGGGGCGTGGTAGCCGACTGGCCGGTTTTAACACAATATTTGCATATAAATGGATGTACGTATGTTAGATAAGATTAGGATTATCTAGAGCATTTTTTTGTTTTCATAAAAGTGTGGCTAATTTCATCGTTGCAATTAAATACTTACTTGCCCTCCCCCAATTTTTTGAGCTTCTTCTTCAAGGCTGGCGAAATACGTGTTAAAAGAGGTGAGCAACAAGTGCAGACACATTATTTCGGCATTCTTACACACAATAGAACGAAATTCTCAATTCAAGGGTTTCGATATTCTTGTAAAGATATACTCACGACAAAAACATGATTTTACTCTAAGACAATTTACTTGATAAGAAATTATTATTAATTTGAACCACGAAAAGTATATTTTGGAATTCAATACTCATCTTGGGATTCCCTACAAGTAATTCACTTACTTGTATGGCATCGCCATGTTCGTCAACGGCAATTCAGCGGTAAACGTGTGCCTGTTTCCGCGCCCGGCAGTTTCTATTGGATTTAATTTTTACCAACCTCCTCTCAGGATGAATGTGCTGTTAAAAAGTTGGGGTTATGACGCTTGTGAGGATGTGTACAGGTGTTGATGTCATATGAGTGATATGTGAGTTGTGAATAAGTTCTATTACAAATGGTGGACGTATATCTTTTGGCTTGATTATAGGTACATATTTTTTATATCTGTTTATCGGTACAACACCTGTCAAACTTGAATTAGGAAAGATACTATGTCGCAGATAAATATAAGAAAGATGTCAGTTTGGTACAGTTTCGCTACTTTTTGGGTTGAGGACCAACTGTAGCTTTGATAACAGCTCATCAAAATAACAGAATGTTTGTACCAATATTAAATTATATAATGAAGTTGAACTATTTGCGTCAAGATCATGAAATGCTTCAGTCAACACTATAGTATTCATCTAGGTTAGATTTTCTTTGTTTTGTTTCCAGATTATGATATGCTCAACCTGAGATTTTGGAATTCTCCCTTTCAAGACCTTCCTAGGTTTCTTTTCCATGCAATCAACCAACCAACAAAATTGATTCTTTTAATTAAAACATGTTCTCGAATTCGGCTGTAATGATTCCAGTATATCAACTATTTTCATTCGATCTTATATTCGGGCTTGATACGAATTTCAGTGAGAGAACTCATGTCAACGCACCTTACTTTCAACGTACTGTCTCAAAATATCAAATACTTTATGATTTTCCAATTACATCGCCGATTACTTTTAGCATTAACATATTCAATCAGTCAAACGGTACAACTTCTACTACGTTCTCACTTTTTCTTGCAATTTGTCCGTGATTGCGATTAAAGCAGGAATTTCATTAAAAGGTAATTTTAGAGGAAGTATAAATCTTCCTGGAAAAATTGGGTTAGACATCAGACGTCACCTTTCAAGCAATCCAGTCACGTAGATATTGCAGGGAAAGTGTTCCAGGAAAACAAGGCAAAGACAAGTATGCAAAAAATGTGAGCGATAGCTATTACTTAGTCGCTTCGCGGAACTTGATACTGCGTTATGTAAAATGAGATAACGAAATTCCTCAGCTACAACTTAATTCAAATTGACGCCTATTATGCTAAAACTTAAATCGCATAGTTGAAATAAGAATTTGTTTTCTATATAAACGTTGACATATAAGTGCCTATTTGCTTAATTTGTGATATAACGGTGTATAGTTGCATAACGATATTCATATAGTGTATATAATCTAGCTGCTGAATGAAAAATACATTTCCGAGTTAAGACCATAAATGGTTCTTTTTAGTCCATGAAATAATTTTAAAGTAACAGAATAAAGTAGAAATGTTAAAAAGCATTAAATAAAGTTTAAAATTCTGCTTATGTTTCACTTTTGTAAGAAGTGTCTATTTTAATACCATCTAATTGTTCCTAAAATAAAAAGCTACCCTTGATTGATTTTCCTACGTGTTCATCGAGCCAAAACCTACTTCATTCAGGCACGTTTATTATTTGGTTTATGGAATGTTTTGGTCCAGAATCGTTTGCTCTTTTTTCTAAAAAAATCGATTTATTGAAAGATTATTTACTTAATTATTCATTTAATTCAGCTCCTAGACGACATCGTTGTGTGAGAATAAATACAGTGCTGTTAAAAATAATTTTTGTGGTCAATCTCACGGAGTAATCTATTTTACCTGTTGAATTATTTTATTCATTGTAAGAAGTGAGTTAATCTTATGGAGCAGTCTGTTTAACCTGTTCAATTATTTCAATTATGAACGATAAGTCTTAAATGTCTAGATATTGATTAGCTTTGACACCTTCTGTTAAATAATGATATGTCGCAAATTGACTCTTCATAACTAGCCAGTTGAGTGGGTACTTCGCTAATTCCCCCTTAGTACCTTATTTTGGAATAGCGCGTTCAACTTTATTCCCCATGGCGGAATGTTTTGCCAGTTGACCCCTACAATTTTAGGTCTGGGTAAATACTAACTTGAAATAATCTTTCGTTGAAGTTTTCACGAGTTAACCCCTAAACCGATGACACGAAATATGTTTTTAAGTAGGATTCTACTGCTCATTAATAATCTTGGGTTTTGACCATTTAATATCACCGTTCTATTCGATTCTATGGTCGTGATGGTTGGAGATGAATACTAGAATATTTATATTTGACACGGTAATGAAGTATTTGGTTGCTCATATATTTTTTTACATATTTTTAGATCTGGCATCTCGTATCTCTGATCTGACCGTTGATCTTTAATCACGACTCTTGAGCATTACGACAATCGACCAATTACTACCAATATCAATTGGTTTTGTGCCTATTTATTCTGTGTTATCTTCTCAGGCATATTGTTTAATTTTTTCTCTTTTTTATTGTTTACTTTAGTTTTATTTTTATTCGTCGTTAGCCCATTAAAAGATTATTGACAGTAAGTCAATGCTGGTGATTTTATTTTAACATCTGACGCATTTTTACCTTCAGGGGAAAAAGTAGGCCAAGCTGTAGCATAAAAAACATTTGACAACTTCGCTTTTTGACATTGCCGCGCCTATAAGTCAAAACGCTTCGATAATAGCAGCATACGTTAGCAAGCTACCGACAAATTTATTCATGTGCGGGAGGCTACATATTTTTCATAATTTTTTAAACTTTATCCATAAAGCAAATGCAGGTCAATTTTCAGGACGTCTAGACAGATGCTGAGTACAGATCAAATATCTATCTCAGAATCGGATTGGATTGATCAGATCTCTTATTCACGTCTCACGATAGAATGTTGTCTATAGCATTCCGACTTCATAATCTTACGTTGGTGTAACCTATTTACATTTGTGCACATGTATGTTTTTAACTTTACGCTACAGCAGCACATGAGAACTGAACAATTTAATAAATTTTCTAAGAGAAAGACATGCTCTCCTGCGCACTTTGTGCCAGAGAATAAAATAATGAAATTCCTGCGACCGCCATTAGGGATATGCTGGCTGTAGATTTAAATTTGTTGCTTGATGTGGCTACCCGGCCACTGAAGGTGACTCAAAGATGCAATATTAAACCGCGTGGAGCGCACACACAGAGACTATTTTTAGCTGAGGGGAGTGTTTTGGAGCTTAATGAAAAACCTGACAGAGGAACAGTAGCCTGAAAAATTACCTCTTTGTTGCCGTATATTTTGTTGCTTCTTCATGAAATATGCATTATGGGAATTTTTGAAACACAACCGCTGTTTCAAGAATGCTATGATTATAAGTTAAAGATCCATTCCAAAAAATTATAGAGAATACATATTCTTACATGACGACAGTCGAATCTTCAAGCCCTTTTTTTCATATCAATAGGCAGGCATAGGCATACGCCCAAGAAGGGCGGCATGGGGCTAATTACCCTCCCCTAAGATTTTTGACCAATTTTCTTTATTCTCAAAGAATAAATTGTTCACCTCTGAATTTGAGTAACGTAATCTTTATAAAATCGTATTGCTAATACTGTATCTATTCCTATACATTGCGTTGCAAATAAAAACAACATTTCACAAATCTTGTGATAACTCAAAATCAGCTACATATTTTTTTGTACGATTTTCTAAATTCCATAGCGCGACCGGAACTGAAATTTCGGCAAGGTAAGCTCGCATTTCTACGTATCAGAGAGATAGGACGAACAAAAATGTTTCTATACACTCTTTCAACCGGGTAAAGCAAATAGCATTTATGTGTTTGATCTCATTTGACATGGTGAAAGCACAAACAATCTTCATGCCTTTTCACCCCCGCAAGTCTGACGTCTAGATACGCCCTAGTAGGCGGGGGATGTTGTAAATGCGAAAACTTTCAAATTCGATATGTTTCAGCCCTCTACCATTTCATTTTTCTGTCTGCCTATCAGTCTGTCATGTGTCTGTCTGTTCGGTAATCCTCGATAGCTCTATGAATCAGAAGGTACCGTTAGTATTTTTGAATTATGAATAATTAACACCGGGTTACTATGGCAGAAACGAAAAAGCTTTTTAGTTTTGAAAATCGGTGATGTGGGGGTGGAGTTATCTTATACAAACAAGAAAATAATGCTAAATGCCTAATAGAAAGTAACTCAAGTATTGGGTGTCTCTCCATTTCTACAGCTGGCAGAACAGCGTGTGATTTTTTTGCCAGAGCAGTTGTTTGACAATTTTCTCGATGTCTTTGTCAACTGGATGGAATATTGCTGAAGCTGATGTCTTTAGAAATGATAGTAGTTTACCTGATTCTATACAGGATTTAAGGGAGCAAAAGTGTTGCATGAACTAGCAGCATAGGCAGCAAGCTAGACCCGAATATCTCATACCACATTCTATCGAATTCATATCTATCGCGAGAACTCGATACTCTCCAGGTCTTTCCAATCCACATGTGGGTGGGTAGGCTATAAGATTTTACAGATATATTCTTATGAAAATAGTATAGCCTCCGTAAAGTCTGGACGCGCCTTCATACCCTTTTCTGAGTGTAGCTATTCTCAAAAGTAGAAATGATGAATATCTATATTTTAAAAGCGCTTCAGAGCACTTTTCTTATGCAAAATTAGTTCCCTGGAATGCTCTCAAATAATATGGACCGATGCCAGCGAAGAGAGGTGCTCAACGGTTTCTATCTGCCCTTCATTCACTAAAATTAAAATTTGGGCTTATAAATATTCTGATCAGCAATGCTGGGCTATAGACTGGCGCTGCGAATTGGCACCAGCAAGTAGTGCAGACGATACAGCTTTAGAGCTCTCGAACTTTGATCTAAACGAATTTGTTAAAAAGATGGAAACGTTACATTGAATTTGCAAATATTATTCATTCAAATTTGTCGGCTATGGAAATTGAAGAAATTCATGCAGATTTAACACACAATTTCACAAAGCAGAGTTTTTTCTTTCAGTGACGCGTTTCGATAAATCATATCATCGTCAGACTGTCAGATTTGACTTTTAAAACAAAGGCTGCCCAGATTACTTGCCAACCTGCTAACTAGATCCTATCATGAATAGAAAACTAGAGCTTTGCTTCCATGATGATACATAATTTAGTAAGTGGTTGAAATCCTACTTTTCAGAGTGCCACCATGTGACAGCTACGCTCTGTTGATCTGGGGGCTTAGGGCAGAGGTTCTACATTGTCTCTATAGGACCATGGTCAATACTAGGATACAGGGGAGTTCATTCTGGTGGGCCGAGGTAGAAAGAGTGGGAGATTTACAGGATTTACGAAAACTATAATTTGTCTCCCCACCACTACTAATACTATGATTCATTTTAAAAGTATTTAGTTAAACATTATGTTAGCCTATTTATCATACGAAAAGAGAAATGAATTCACTAAGAACACGTTTGAAAAGGATAATTTCAATGTGCCAATAAACAATCCAGAATTAACAACAAGATCGTATAATTTTTTAATTAAATGAATGTTTGAAGAGCGCGTGCTGATTAACAAAGAATCGCAATTTGATTGACACCGAATTTGCGGAGGATTCTGCGAATGTGCCATTTGGTTTAGTATTACTTTTTTAATTAGCCATCAAGTTATTTTTAATTTCAGAATTAATCTCGAGTATCGAGTTGTAATTCACAAAAGAGGCTAATTCATCACCTTGTATTCAAAGATTTAATAAGATGCTGCAAAAAAGTTTTTAAACATTGTTTCACAGTGACAGGATCCAAGCAAAAGGAATTAGCAGCGAATTTCCGCCCTTCGACGCAACTCAGCTGGGGAGAGAAGAATAACTGGATTTCAACCCTTTTCTGAATACCCCGTTGCGGCAAAATCTGAAATAATGAATTCAATGGAAAATCAGAGATTCCGGTAATATTCTGTCTGCTTTAGACTTGATTAAATAAAGCTGATTTGCCAGAAAAGTTTAAAGAGGGGATCCGGGAGATTCATGGAAAATGTTGTTTTCTCCGGAAGTTTCCTCGGAATAGAATGATGCTTGATGGACATCCCTTCATCTGCAGCGCTTACAGACCAACATGTGATTTTCTAGTCAAATTATTTCCCTGCGTCTTCTTCAAACAAACAGGGTAACAGGGAAAACTTTCAACTTTCAGAAAAGTCTATGAATTAATTATTATACTGTATTCTTTTTGAGTAAGTACTTAAAGCTACCCGAAACTACAAGTGTTTGTTAAATATGTGCACAAATGAACTGTATTTCTTCGTTTTAATCTATAGCTGCATTCCTGATTAATAATAGTGTGATTTAGTTCACGAAATGTGAAAAACAGTAAATCGTTCCACTTGAAAGAATATATGTAATAACTGCAATATATATAATTATATAAATATATACACCCCATCATTGGGCTGTACGACCAATTTCCAAATGACTAAGATTCATAATTTATGCTACTTAATCATTACATTTTATTTTTGCATCTTTCAGTAGTTCATAGAGAAGAGTCCCATCTCTACATTTTCATGATTTTTGATAGAATGTCATTCCTAGTGTCACAATTTTTGACAGATGACACATAAGGCACATAAACCCCCTTTAATTCCGTTTCATTTCCGGCTGAGCAAGCATGGGATCGTTCAAATTCAGACTCAAATAATTTTAAAAAACATTTTCCATCATCATCATCATCATTTCAATGGTTTTAATCCCAATGTTTTTAACAGATAAGGTAATAATGTTTTCATAAGACTACTTATCTTACATTACTTGCTGTATCAAAATTAGTCGCTTCTGGTGAGTGTTACCTTATAATCCCATTTTTGATGTTACTGAGCATTGTTTATTGTAGCACTGATGATGGATACAAGTTCATACGAAAGCTTGTTTGAATAAAGTGAAGAAAGTGTACTTCACAGCTTTTTCTATCGTTCAGCCCATGATATTAGGTTTATGACCTAACTGGTTACTGTCGATAATGCCTACGTATCAACTATACATATAAAGCACTTGGGACCTTGAGGTGCAGTCAGTTTGAATAAGGACCCTTAGAAGTGAATCATCTGCTTTAGGAAATTTCTATTTCCATTCACAAGACAAACTACCAAGCAGAACCATCGGTGTTTCAAAGCAAAAACCAATGAATAAAATGGTACTTACTGCAATTGAACTCTTTAGAGAGACAACAGGCATGAAAAAACATGCGGAGAAAATTGCACTTAATCATAGACTTAACCAAATACATTTTCAAAAAATGATTGAATATTAGTTGGCTGGAAGGCCATGGTTTAATATTAATGTCCTTAGCTTTTTTCTAGAAACTACGCCACAAATTCCTGGATCCGCAAAAGTCAGTCAATTTCTCTACTATGGACACAAAGCATGTCCCTAACACATTTCATCAAAATCGATGCAGTGGTTACTGAGGTTACTCCATAATAACTAGGCCAATAGATAGACAAACAGGCAAGGAGACGAAAATTTATAGTTTTAGTGTTTGATATTTTAGAATTATTCCGAAAATTGTTTGCTTAGACAAATATCACCGTGAGAGTTAAACCAATTTCAGCTAACGACTCAGCTTCGTGAGATAACATACTCCATTTGATAGTTTCTAGTCTTCCAATGACATTGCATGCGCCATAATTAGCCCGCTTTCAGGATTACCCTGCTTATCTGAATGTAACTGTTGACGCCTCACCGCCTTCACTCATCGGATCGTCCTAATCGCATGATGATAATCCGATGGCGCAAAAGCAGCTAGCTGCGTACAGCTCAGATCCTGCTGCCGTCGGTTCCTCTGAAGGTTTCTCCCCAAACCTTAGTACGGTCAGCCAGGTCAAGACGGAAGTAAAGCCGTAGAAAAGGAATTCAAACATATAATATCATTTGATCTGCCGAAACAACTGGTGGCTTCTAAGATTCAAGCGACTGCTGATGATTCTCAATGGATCCATTTCTTTGACGTTAGCGATGATCATACTGATATTTCAAACCTCAGCGTTGTCATTGAGTTGGTTAGGGATTTTTTCACGAATTTAAGCTTTTATTGCATTCGCTTCTTTTCACTGATATTTTTGAAGAGAAATACTTGTAACACAGCAATAATCATAGATTTGTGCTGATTTCTTCATTAGTTATCCACTATATTTATACCGTGCTGAGATGTATAGTGCAATGTTATTTGGCTTGTGTATATTGAGCATATTTTGAGACGTGGTTTATTTTGTAATGTCGTGAACGTTGTTCTCACAGACGCACTCGGTTTAGACTAAAAGATAAGTTTGCTCGTCTTCTCACTGTCATCAATCCTTTTAAATTCTGCTCCCACTTGGACTGATTCAGAATATGAAAACACAAAACAGGATTCTTATAATAAAAAGCTATATTGATGTATTGTTTACTATATTCAATCATCAAAATTACTGGTTTATTTACATGGAAACCTTTTATAGTTTTATGAATAAAGGTTATTATTTGACTTTTTTTTCTGTTTTTACATGTAATATGCTAGGATGATCGAACGCTCTAGTTGGATAGTAAAACTGTTTAAATCATCAGACCAATATAATAGCATGTTGAATACATTTATGTAAAAAAAATGTAGAAGTTAAATAGATGTGTTCCTCTTCAAAAATAAATGTTTCTAAGTTGGGTTTGAGTTTATGCAAACTACTATTTTATAAATGTCTTTTCAGTAGTATCAACAAACTTCACTTTCAGCAAAAATACAGCCGAAGGTATGGTTTATTGTTCACAGAAAGAACCAAGCCGTAGTTAAAAGATTGCTTCAGAAGCATGACTAACCCCAATCCTCGGTCTGACAAACTATCTTGTTTATTTCTTAGAAATATTTTTTTTTCAATAATATCGGATCCAATAGGTTATAGTATTGAATCAATTGAAAAATTGTGGCAATACATAAATATAATTATACTCATTACTATGCTTTGGTTCACTTATTGGTGGATACACAATTTTCAATATCAGCAATTTAAGATTTTAGTGGCTAGGTCTAAAACAGGTTTCTGGATTACAAGTAAAATTTAATGTGGTAATAGATAATAATAAAATCATTCAACTAATGAAACTTATACTCTGGGCGTCTCCGTGGTACATTTTATGTACTGATAATTAAAAACAATTATTATAACTTATTCAAAACGGTATGTAATTAGCCGTCCGTAGAATACAGGGTGATATCACAAAGTAGTAGTACTGAATTTCTGTTGCTCCAACGGAGCGGTGGAGGACAGTCGACCGCCTGGGCGTGGTAGTGGGGAATCTTCCAGTCGCCTGCGGCAAATCGGAGAGTAAGCATTTCGATTTTTCCTGATCCAAAATGGAGGAAAATATTGGGCTACCATACGCCATAAAATTATTATTCTAACTCGAGAAAACCGCGAAGAACACCCTCGGAATAGTCAAGTACAAACTGTGCATGCTTAGTTTCACGTGGCCAGACATCGCCAATTCTTGGAAGCTTCACCACGAGGAGTTGACACGTGGAACCCCCTCCAACCCCCCCCCCCCTTAACTCCAGATATTTATTTGCCGGCCTTCTTCCTCTCTCCTTGGCTCAAGCGTGACCTCAAGGGAAACCGATAGAGCATCTCTTAAATGGATCCCGGAAACCGAGTTCCAGAAGGAAACGCGTTATACGCATTGTGTTGGAGCAAAACTAAGGATTTGTACCGATTAGTTCAATAAAAAAATCAAACTAATGTAGTCTTATCCTGCAAATAAAATCAATGATAAATGGTATCTACCTTACCTCGCAATTAGACCAGCTGAAGACTGCTTACTAACCAAGGTCGCTAGGCTGTGTACTGAAGTTTGCTGGTCCATTGTAAAAATGGATGGAGCTGTTAGAAACACATCGTTGGACGTACACCGTTTCCTATTCCTACATAATTATTAATAAAGATGTGTTGCACTGTGCACTGTATAGAAGAGTTCAACTCAAACTGAGCCTTACTTGAACTCCATTATTTCAATACAAATCTACAAAGAATGGACTGAAAATGGTGGACCAGAATACATTCGTCAATACCATAGTGCTCAACCGTAACCAAGTTGCTGCGGTTACCGGCCTATATCCTGCGTCCGCATCATAAATCTTGGGTATCGATTCGGCTCACTTGCCGTACGAGCTATTAATTTATCGGTTGAGATATACGCAGATGCGACAAAAAAATTGCCGGTTTGTTGCCTCCTGCCTCTTCCTGCTCCCGCTGCTGTTCCCCCAGGAATACCGGGAGCTGCCCTTCTAAATCGGGGATTTGTAAAAAGGACGGGTCTCTCTGAATGTACATGGAGATAGGATGTTTTTATTACTGTGAATGATATACTTAGCGCGAGCTCATTTGGGAAGGTTGCAGTGACAAAAAAAGGGCGGAAACCCAAGCAGCAAAAATAGTCACTGTTACCAGTATCACCGGATCGGGAACCTCAAATGAGGGACAATTACGGATATGCCACTGAATATAAAAACTATGGAGTAATTTTTACAACATGCTCTATCACATCAGTTCCAATGACGTGGTTGTCACATATCTTGGCCACTATAAGGTCTATAACTGTTGTTCGACTTAAAAGGTTGTTAAGTCCTCGACGGTGTCTACAAAAACCCTTATTGTCTCCACAATTTAGTAGTCAGAATTTGAAGTCTAAGACACCACTTGGATTCACTGTAATCGTATTACAAAGTTATTGCTGCTACAGGGTAGCACTTGGGCCATCATAGCACAAATTACTATAAGGTCAGATTTTGTTGTAACTCTTACTACTCCTTCATCAGTAATAGTCACCACAAAGTGACAACTACTCCAGCATTCTGTATGCTACCTCTCCAGAGTTGCAAGTACTTAAAAATGTGACAACATAGTACTATTAACTTTGTTGTTTCCTCAGTCGTCTGCGTCTGACATTATGTTAAAGCTATCACTGTGGCTGACTATTTTGAGTGCTAGTTTATTGTAATAATATAAAATATATCATCCATAGGTCAAACTGTCACAACAAATGTCTGTAGGGGAGTAATTTGTAAAAACATAGAAACAATCACTGATTAGAAATCTTCTTATGCAATCAGATATAGCGAATTTGAATTGGTTGATTTGTGTAATTGTAACTTATAAGTTACATCTGAGAGCTATTAGTGATGGACACTTTGAGGCGGATTGAACTATGAAATTTCTGTTTAGTGATCACGTATTTAGAGTAACAACTGGTGGCTGCATAGGGAGTGAAGCTATAAGCTAATTTTTGGGTGGCCGTATCTCTTTCCAACAGGTTACGGGTATTACTATGTATGAAATTTGCTACTATGACTTAGGTTTAGATTACATTATACAAACATCCTGTACGGTCCAATAAAGTGACATAGTTTCTGGAAAACATATTTTTTTAATAAATTAGTCAGTCATAGTGAGGAAAATCATTTTTTTATGTTATCTACGCTGAATTATGTTTCTAAAATAGACCCTAGATTCATAATAAGCGATTCTGCAACTTTATAAGCTGCCGTGTTTCGTTTTTCATTACAATAAAAAACAATTTATTGCTTCATGTATATGGTTCTATAATTTTTACTAATTGAATAAGACAAAAATTTTGAAAGGGGGCTAGAAAATTTCGAGGTAACGTCACCATGTTTATCAGTCAAATGCTATGCGTTTAAAAAAAAGTCTCAGGTATCTTCATATGAGGTTGTACATTTCCACAATTTTCTATGAGAAAACGATGACGGCAATAGTCAATATTTGTAGGCAGGTTAAAATTTGAACTAGGAATAATTACTTTTGTATGATCTTGATGAGCCGATCCTCGTATAAATAATGCGCATAAATTGTTCTTAAAAAAAATCTCAAAATATGATCCTTGTGCAGTATGTCGGGTGTATTAGCATCACTGTTTTAAGCTTATTCCTGCTGGACTAAATAGATCAAATTCTTCTTAATCTTGCTATCCTGTGATGTCCTGATTAGTATCTATCGTATTCAAACATTATTTTTAATCAATTATTTGATTGTTGCTTGAAACTTGTAGACAAGGTAGATTTTCTAAAAGTTTGATTCAGGACTTTCGTTGTCTATAAAATTTCTTGAGTATCACAACGTTTCGACTGACATACTATCTTCAATCGATTTCAGGTGAACTGGCGAACATATTCCTTTCATAGCTACTTATACTCCTTCAGGTGACGTGTCGTTGTGTGCGACCTGTTCTGATGGTAGTTACATACTTGTCTTTCTGAAAGGATTGGTTTTTAAAGAAAATGTAAAGATTATGAGTGCAAATTGGAGCGAAACCTAATATTTTACTTTCTCTCTCTGAGCTCCACCATTTTTGCTACTTCTTACTTTGTCACGGACATTTTGTGCACTAAATTGTGATATTAGAGAGGAGATAGCCTCATCTGAGAGATAATTTGACAAAGACGCTCCGATCGCCCAATACAATGGCAATCATTAAATCCACACTTTAACAATGTGATACCGTAAATCTGGATTTCCTTCCTCCGGAGCGCATCGTAAAATTCACATCCCTCCTAATACGTGACAGAATTGTGCTGGATAATCTCTGGGGAGTATAATTAAAACAGTAATAAAAAGAATACGTGCAGACTCTTAAAATTGGCTGTACATAGATATAACGATGGGGCTGTTATCGACTATCGAAGGGTAAACGATTTCCAATCAATCTGTCGTTTTGAAGCACCTCATACTTACGCATGTGTGGATTTCTCGCTAAAACACACAATCGAATAATTATTTATGCTGACTTAGGACATATTGATAATAGTAACTAGATAAGGTTTTTTCAATAATCAATAAAACAATATCTACCATTTATTTAGCCACCATCTGCAACAAATCTGATTTTTTGTCTGTGTTTCAACAAATCTTTTAGAATGTCTTTATCTTTATGTCATTACCATACAGTAATTTTATAATGGAATCGTAGTTTAATTATTTAAACTAATAACAAAGGTGCATTGTCAATTCTGCGTACAAAATCGATATACATTCGGTTCTTCTTTCATTAGCCTTCGTATAGTTGCGCCCAATAGTTCAATTGAAGTATATAGAATACACACTGTAAATGGAAAGCACAGTCCTTTTGTTTGGCAGGGTAACTCAATATTGGAAGCCTTTTTCATTCTTCTTTTACCCTTTCCAATCGGTCCTTTGTTCTTGCTGTAACGGTACGTATAAATCTCCGATTTACAAATTGGTTTCGACGTCACAAAAACAACAGGCTCATTAAATCTCTCTACCTTATGTCTTACAAATAAAAAGTACTGTTAATATCCAACAATTTCATACTGTTTAATTGTAATTAATTTTTTTATAACTCTTCGAGCTAATTTTTACACCTTTGTGTAATTTACGATCATCAAATAAGGGCATGTTGAATGAGTGAAATAAACCAGTGCAGGTCCTACTTCACACAATAATTTTCCCTAACAAAGTATGCGTTTCCCTTTTTATGTCAAATCGATTTGTACACTTTACGACACAGTTAAATTGCAGTTTCTATTTGGAAGCAGTAAACATGAAATTTATGGTCGTAGTTGGAACATTTTCATAAAAGGGTTATAAGCATGACACTTGTGTATTGATACATAAACTCGCATTTAGAAATCCGCATCTTGCGGAGAAAAGCAAGTTGTGTATCACTTGTGTATTGATACGTTAATGGGAAAATGTGAGCCAAGTACAAAAGATTTTTCAGTTACCGTCGTAAAGTATTTCCTGTTCCTGTATTATTCATCATTGAAAGAGGATGTCAACTAAATATGAACACCTTGGACTGACATGAAATATATTTCTGCGGATTAATATATCTAGCATACTCGACTGTGCGTTTCCTAACATTTTACTCCAATCTGCGGTTGCATCTACGTGATATTTGCTGGAGTAACGAACTACTAAAGTAAGAACTGGGGCCAAGTTCCTAAGTACTTATGTTGACGCTGTAATTCCCACGTATTGATATCAGTTTTAAAGCCTGGAATCATAGTTTGGAACTGTTGGTCTCTTGGAATTAAAATTCAAAGATAATGGAAATATATATTAATAACTTTGAATCCTGTATAAAATCAAAAATTCCAAAAAAAATTTAGTCAATTTCAAAACTTACTTCAAACGGATCAACAGTTCTGAAATCTGATCTAAATATTACCAAATTCACGTCGTATGTATATAGAACTAATCTATTGAATCACTGAATACTGATAATTTCTGCTTTTTTTGATGTAAGAACATATTGCATAATGCAGTGAAAATGCATTTCACCATCCTCCTAGCCACTATGCTACAATTTTTATCTCATTAATTTTGATCAACAGGGGTTTCTGAAAAGCTCTAAAAGAGAGCTTGATGTACTTTCATTTTTACTTTTTTGGCATGTAATATCGAGCTCCGTATTTCATGGTATCATTTGAAACATGCTACAGTAGACTTGTAGCTCAATTTTGAAGTTCTATGTCATGAACGATGAAGATGTGGTTTTCAGTATCCTTATGCCAGGTCATGACCTAAATTTGGGTAGCTCCAAGGTACGTGCCAGCATTAATGGTCTGTGAGATCAGAATCCTATTCAGAGAGATTCAGTTCCAATTAACCCGCTACCGTTGATGTAAGTTCCGTAAAATGCATGAATATGTCAATAAACCAACTGAATTTGTTAAAAGACATTTGGATGTGTTACAACGCATTTAAGCGATCAAATCTGAAATAACAAACCAGAAAAATTATGTAGAATGTATATGCGGTTCTTGGTGTAGCTCTTCCATCTGACAGTCAGGCGATGCTTTAAATATAAATCGAAACGTGTCACTAAAAGACAAAGAGTTTTATTTGTGAAATTGTGTGTTAAATACACAATCCTTTTATTTGAAAAAAATATAATATAATAAACCCGTGATAAGTAAATTAAAATTATACAGATAGTTCTACAGATATGAGAGTATATAATCACATTGCTGCAAACATGAATATGCAGTTTAATAGTTTATGTTGTACTGGCGTTACATTAGCAGATATTTGAGAAATAAATAAACAAGACAATTCATATATACTATTATTGTGATGGATATAATGAATGGAAGTATATGTGAAAGAGAATTATGGTTAAGTAACTTCTGTTACGCCGGCATACATGTTGGATTGGCGAAACGTTGCGTCGTATTAACAAATAGAACTGTTTGTCATCTGGTCTCAATAATGCTTTGTGAATTGTGACAAATAAAAGGTGAAATAGTCGGGCACGGGCAAGTCGTACCACGAATTTGCCATGCAAGAAAAAACTTCTGTGCACTAGACCCAAAGAGCGTATTTTTCAAAAACATTGGTCAAAACAACTGCGTTTGTTTTTAATTATAGCACAAAAATTAGGTAACATAGGTAGGTGTTTGTCGTTACTTATATGTAGGTTTACAGCGATAGAAGCAGAACCTACTACCTGTTTTATTACTGCAAGTTCAAAACGCTAATACAGGGTGAACACCATTTCCGTTCAAATCTATCCGATATTTCAAAACACTATCCTCACATCCACTACGCTCATGGTATGCTTCCTATCCTTGATAGTGGAGATAGTTAATTCCGCTAGCATTTAATCGGCACTTGGGGTGCCTGACACCTTAAGTCAGATAAGCCGGAAACAATATTCGCTGAATAGGTGCACCAGCACCCTTTGAATATTCCAGCGAGTTATTAGTTTGGCGTTATAAGTGTTCCCGTCCTACCCTGGATAGAGTCGGTTGGAGTGGTTTGAGTGCCTCTTTATTCACCATCTTTACATCCACGAGATAGGTTATTGGAAATTTATCGAATGAACATGCCACAGTTATTAATTTTGTTTGGATGGGTTGAGATTATCATCAACAGCGTGAAGCTCTAATTAGAACATGAATTTATTGGACGCATCGCGTGAATATGAATTTATTCTAGTTAAATTGAATGAATTATTGAAGCTAAAGGATATAAGCTGATTTTTTCTTGGTACTAATCAAAAATATTCATTGAATGAGCAAAATTGCTATTGTTAGTTTGAAATGTTCATGACCTTAAGACCAAGTCAATGGATATATTCTCAAGACAAGCAACTCCTTTTTATTGTTATGCTCTCTTTCTGCCCATAATGTGCCCACTATAAGAGCGACTGCTTCCAGAAATGGTGGATATCCCTCGCTGTCAAGCAACGGACAGCATCGGGTATTGCTGAGTCAACCTACAGCACCTGGACCACCAAACCGCAATGGCCACACGATTGGCTCTGTGATCAATTCAGAGTGGTAAATGGCTTGTACAAGACACATACAGCCTGCTCAGTTCGGAGCGGTGGCCCAACAGCTACGGCATGCTACAGACGCGGGTTCGAGTTCTGTTTGTAGACAATGTCTTTTTCACTCAGCAGGATACCGCTATCTGGTATAACATAATTTCATGTAAAGTACTGAATCTAATCCGAATGTCGCCATTTTTATGCATATGCTGGGTATCCCCAGCTACGAAGAGATGGTCCTGAAAGCTTAACGTCGCAAATCTGGTGAGATACGAGACCAAAAAATCAAGCAGGGCTGCTCTCCCATATTAAATTCTCCCTGGGATGACGTTAGCCGCTCTCTAGTCGCCATCTAGATCTCGCTCAATAATTAAGCAACGGACAGCATCGGATATTGCTGAGTCAACCTACAGCACCTAGACCACCAAACTGCAATGGCCAAACGATTGGCTCTGAGTTCGATTCAGAGACGTAAATGGCTTGTACAAGACACATATCCCCTACTCAGTGCAGAGCGGTGGCCCATCAGCTACGCCATCAGCACGGCATGCTACAGACGCGGGTTCGAGTTCTGTTTGTAGACAATGTCAATTTTAGTCAGCAGGATACCGCTATCTAATATAACATAACTTCATGTAAAGTACTGAATCTAATCCGAATGACGCCATTTTTTATGCATATGCTCGGTATCCCCAGCTACGAAGAGATGGTCCTGAAAGCTTAACGTCGCAAATCTGGTGAGATACGAGACCAAAAAATCAAGCAGGTCTGCTCTCCCATATTAAATTCTCCCTGGGATGACGTTAGCCGCTCTCTAGTCGCCATCTAGATCTCGCTCAATAATTAAGCAACGGACAGCATCGGATATTGCTGAGTCAACCTACAGCACCTAGACCACCAAACTGCAATGGCCAAACGATTGGCTCTGAGTTCGATTCAGAGACGTAAATGGCTTGTACAAGACACATATCCCCTACTCAGTGCAGAGCGGTGGCCCATCAGCTACGCCATCAGCACGGCATGCTACAGACGCGGGTTCGAGTTCTGTTTGTAGACAATGTCAATTTTAGTCAGCAGGATACCGCTATCTAATATAACATAACTTCATGTAAAGTACTGAATCTAATCCGAACGACGCCATTTTTTATGCATATGCTCGGTACCCCCAGCTACGAAGAGGTGGTCCTGCAAGCTTAACGTCGCAAATCTGGTGAGATACGAGACCAAAAAATCAAGCAGGGCTGCTCTCCCATATTAAATTCACCCTGGGATGACGTTAGCCGCTCTCTAGTCGCCATCTAGATCTCGCTCAATAATTACAACCGTTTGTCATCATTATCAGCGCTCTGGCGGTCTCTACCCGACCGATCGACCTGTCAAACGGCAGGTGTTGAGTGGGTCGTTAGTGGACGACCGACGCATATAATCGCAGCGTGCCAAGGCCGTGACAATGGCACTCTGGATCCTTTTTATTCTCGGATCCACCGTTTGATGCGCTCTCGGCCTTTGTCCGGCGCCGCGCTGGTTTATGAGGTTCATTTGGTAGCGCGTAGCTCACGCCACGTAGCATACATATCACGGCTAATGAACGAGAATGCCACCCAAATATTCCACTTTATGTGCTTTTTTGACTATGAAATCGCGCCGGCTAAGGACAGATTATGTCAAACTTTGTTAACTCACCAGAGAATTCGATGTGATGGCATGAGCAATGTGGAAGCGATAACTACACTGTACAGTTCTTTTAAGCACATGCGAGGATCACGCCAAGTTTTTAGATACAGAAAAACTTCAAGGTTTTTTCAACATATTCTCCCCCTACCTCAATACATTCAGGCTTTCGGTAAAACCACTTGTCAAATTCTTGTGACCAACGTTTTTTTGAAATGTTACTAATTTCCTCCTCTAATGACTGCTGTTTTGTTTCGGAATCATGATGATATAACCATGTGTCGGTTACGATATTAAAATTGTCTTTACTGTGCCCATTATCAAATTTTTCAAGCATAAACTCAGCCCAATCAACTCTTGTTGCTTTTTGCTCACTGGTCAACAGATGTAGCACTCATCTGGAACAACGCTTCCTTGGGCGACGGTGATAAATGATGATTGTTTTTTTCGATATTTATTTGTGAAACTGTGTGATATCTACACAACTTTTTATCTACATTACTGTGTATTATTCTTTTGTTCCTGACTTGTTTATAGGTTGAACATCTCAAGATTCGGTTGACGTATTCATCCTAAGAATCTCATCAACTTTTAGCTTCATCAAATGGCATGTGGGGATGAAAAGTGGGGACGTTCGACGTCACGTTTACATACATTCATCACTCCTGATGTAAACAATGTATCTTGGTTTAGCAACCATATATCCTTGATAATGCAATTTATGATACACACACGTTATGAAGACAATCAATCGTTCTGTATGGACCATGTCTCTATTTCCGCAACGGGACGTTCCAGTATGGATAATTAATTATACTTTGCGTGACTGTTAATCATCGAATTTATATGGGTGGTGAGTACTAAGTGAATTTCAAACATGTAATTCATGTATAGCGTTTGGTTGTATAACTAACAGTAATCATTCATTCGGTCTATGATCAGTGATAGAGTTATCATGAAGTAAATGATATATTTGCGCTGATAATGCATTCTTAACAAATCGATTTGACCGTAGTATACGATTTCCTTGCCTTATGTCCAACAGTGGCCAACGCAATATGTCGATTGTCTTCCGCTATACAATCATTCATGTTCCTCCGATTTTTGAACAGTTAATAAATAACCGTTTCTCCAACATAAATGTAAATCTATTGAGACTTGACTAGCTATCATATTTTATCTTGTACCAGAGGGGTAAATCTATTTAGAGTCCGGTGAATAAGCAATTATCCATGGCTGTCCATGACTATCTTTGGATATCCGTGGCTGTATGTTTTTGCTGTCCGCAACTATCTCTAGAAAGATGAGTTTGACAACGCGAACCGTAGAACCGTCTGGCGATGTTGGAATGTTTAATTGTGACAGTCACTTCTAGTACGATGGTTGCCAATTCTCGGATACTTTCATGAGGAATATCTGATCACTTTCCTTTTGAAGAGGTGTACGGAATCTATTTCGCAAAAAATGTAGCCGGCGTCTCAACAAGTCTGAACAAGATTGAATCTAATTTATTCAACGTGAGAGCATGAAACCCAGTCATCCTTAGTTATTCTTGATGGTATTTGTAGTATACGTTCGCTAGCAGGATTGTTTAATGAAGGTATCGAAGATATTGAAAGCTATACAAAAACACTTCTCCCAAATATTATAGATAATAATAGCATGAAAAGTATTATGGTATATTGTGTAAAAATGCGCAGCATCTTTGATTTTCCAGTGGAGTTCCAAGGGTACGAATGTGTAACTTATGCTCAGAAATAAAAATCATCTGAACTGTGTCCACTTTCATGAGACTGAATAAATCAGCATTTACTTTTGCGTTGATACATTTGCTCAGAAAATTATTATTATTTGATATTACTGAATATTCTCATTTTTATATTGTTTTTTTATTTACCATGAATGCCATGAATACCATACGTTTTAATTTATTTTAGTTTTATTTATTCAGTGATTATTGACTACTATACAGTATAAATTAATAGTAATATAATTGACTGTAATCCTATCATGAAATTTCAGGTTTCCATCCTCTTTTTAATTTCCGTTTTCAAATAGTTCCCAGTTCCATTGAAATTATGAATAAACTATTTCAATATCAGTATATAAATACCAAAGGGAAGCTACAGGTATCATTTTTGTTATCTTCCACGATTGCCTATTACAGATTATTGGGTTAAATTATACTAGACGCACACATTTTGTAACTTTTGCAATAGAAGTATTACTGTATAACTGTGTTTCGGTAATGTAATATACACAAAAACTGATGACAGTTCTGAAAGGCATTACTTTTCTCCTTTAGTTGTTAATAGTGAAAGCAATCAACTATTAAGAGTTTGTTCAAAAACATCTAGCGATGATAAGGCAAGTTAAATACAATGTGCATCAATTTTAATCACTTTATTAATCCAAGACATCTTAAAGAATACTTTAATCATTGATTTGAATAAGAAAATATTTAATTTGATCTCAGTAACTCATGACACAATTTGTGAAGTGTTTTAGTTACAGTGATAGTCACAAGCTTCTAAACAGTTACAGTTTATATGACTGCTTATAAATATTTATCTTACTTTTTTCTTGCAGAATATGAATTTTATGAAACATTTTATATAAAGAACATTGTTGAATAACACCTCCAATAGAACACGTCATTATCTTACCATTATTAATGGTGATTTCACAATGACTGGTCCAGAGAAATTTACAACGAGCCGATTATTCCCCAGTACTGTAGCCATTGATTACAATTATTTGGAATAAACCGGCCTAACAACAGTATAAACCTGCTCAAACATAGAACTTAAATTCAACAGGGATCAAGGTACATCAATTATTCAATCCTAGTGGACAACTTGGCTTAAGCGAATCCTCAATTAGGGAGTAATTGCCTGGTTGAGGGCCAGTCGGAACTACAAAGTTTATATGTCGTCATTAAATGCTGAAATTGGTGGTGATTCAAATTCATCAGAATAGATGGTCAGTGCCAAATAAGTCATTAGTCGGATAAAATTATCGGAAATAACCTTATAATTCAGATGTGGAGGGATTGGTGAATATTTATAAGGCGATAATTTACTCGGCAATTTCATGGGTCAGGCTAAAGGCTAAAGGCATCCAACGTGTTTTTCACCTTCAAAAGACGATTATCGGTTAATTTTAATCAATCGTCTTGCGGGGAAGTATTTGCGCGACAACGCATTCTTAGCGTTTCATCTGTCTATATTATGAAGATATTAGTGTACTTTTTTTGTAAATAAACTTAAGTTAAAAAAAGCATTGATAAACACAGCAATAATACTCGCAAAAAAGACAATTTCATTCAAAATAAGTTTTATCAAATATACTACAAAAAAATCTCCAATATATGTTGGATGTTTTTGCTCTTCAACCCGCTGGCATCTGACATGCGTGAGCTGAAATCAGTTGATATGTTTAATGGTAAACTAAGGAATACTTTGTCACATGGCTGTTTTTATAGTATTCAAGAGTTTAAGGACTGTTTTGCTTAGAGGGGCCAAGGGCGTCATGTTTATATTGGGATTCATATAAAATATGGATATTTGTGCTAATCCTTTTTTTTGTGTAAATTTCAATATACGTGTTGTTTCTGTGAATGCTTTGTAGTGGTTGCACTTTGTAATACTTTTATGACGCATTCCGTGTCATCGTCAGATGATTCGTTAAATAAAGGCTGTTGAAGATTATTATTATTATTATTTCATTACTTACACAAGATAACAGACAATCACTAAAAATAACAATATAAATAATAAATAAATGTAATACAAATAAATATAAATACATACACTAACTTTTGTAAATTTGTTTGTAAGCTTTAATTGACTACAATTTATAAATGAAATTCCAATAATATTACCTCTATAAAATTCTGGTTTGTTTTCCAGGCTGTGAAGTATATCATGGCAAATATATTTATCGTGGAAAGCCTTAACAACACTATAATTCAATCCTTAAAATCAAAAGCAAGCAAGATGAATCTGTATTTTTTTGAAATAGGTACTAGTATTTCAATCTGAATCTGGAATCAACGCAAATATATATACATTTTTTGAAATTTAATAAATAGAACTTAAAAATCGATCCTGAAAAAGCTCATAGCTATTAAGTTATAAAATATACGTATTTCTTTCAAACGGGCTTACACTAAAATGCATATCGAGCATAGAGATATACTTATATAATCTACACTCTACATATGGAATAGGTTGAGAGGCGAAAACGTTTGTTGATCCATATGGCAATTTAACGATTTCGTAGGAAATATATTGGATAAATTCCAAGCCCTGAGATACAACATTTTTATCAGGCGGTCTGTCTGTCCAGAGATCCTTATATTCCGTGAGGAACATTGGAATCTTAATGAAATTTGGTCTGGGTGAAAAAGTTATTGCGTAATTGAAAACTTAAAAGACTGATTCCGTAGCGCCGCTTATCAAAATATTGTGAAAAGGATCTAACGCTACTACTGCACTGGTAACAACCAGATTAAAACAGTTTTAATCTTCCTCTTAAGATGCTAATATAGTTAGCGCAACACATGTCAGGTTTCAAAAAGTGGTTTGGTGAGAGGTAAACTGTGTATTATTTGTGGTTGCTTAGCCATAGGATCAAGTATCACATACTGTACCAGAAATGATGGATTCCAGTTGACCAAACAACTCGCCAAACAAAGCATCGCCAACGTAAACGACGTTTCGCTGATCATCGCAGTCCATACGAGAAAATACAAAGCAAATCTACTCTATTGGCCCTTTTCCAGCTCATAGATCTAAATTTTGACCAGCAAATATTATGATTAATAATATTTTTTACTGTTCACATTTACATAAACAGATACGTTTATCATAGGATTCCGGTGTGTTGGTCTATACACCAACGTTTCCGCTATACATGGGTTACACAACAATTATCTCAAAGCTTACACTATGTAATATTCAATGTTACGGATAGAACTAACTAACGTAAAACTTTTTCACGATCACAGTATGCAATCTAGGTTCCAATGAACTATTTTGCGTTATATAAAATTCAGATATTTATGTGGCCTAGAAGTTCAGATCAGTTACACATCTAGTCTTAAAAATGACCGCAAATCGGCTGTCTACGACCTTCACGCACAGAGGTAACATTCAAAAACTAAGAGCCTAATTTTATTTTCGGTCACCTTGAACTTGATTTGAAGACAGAGATTACATAATAATGTTTCAAAGATATTCAATATTTTAAACATTCCTACGATGCTTAGACATCACTAGCATCCAACCAAAATCTTTATTTTAAAACTGGTAACTTGTACGGAGACTTCAGACACAACCTACTTGACTAACTTTGCAAAACACAGCCAGCCACAGATTTTCAATTTATTTGATTGGTTTTTTGATCTGTTTGCATATACATGCAGTCGATGGAATGTTTCCGGTCGTCATTGGGACTACCACTATATTTTTTATTGTGTGCAGCATAATGCGGAATAATCGTTAAATCCCTTGCGCAGAGAAAAATGCATTACAGAGTAAATTGCTCCAGCAGCTCCCTATGAATTTTATTTTAAAATTCTCGTCGATGTTTATATTGATTGCAGCGAAGTTTTGTTTGCCATTGAGTGGTAGAGCGAGACATAATTTAAATGCTTGCTTGAAATTTCATTTACAAATCAAACAACGAACAAAAGAAATTTTTCTCTTTGGGTAAAAATAAATTGCTCAATTTTATTTTTTCTTGATTTTGTTATAGATTCACTGAATCTATTATCCAAAATAGACTCAGGTTAATAATTAGCTTGACTTGACTTGACGGAGGTCCAATTATTCGTTCTCTAATCACTACGCATTGATTCAAATTGATTATCTTAAAAATAGGTAATGATAAGTTTTTTCACTAAGTTCAGGGATACATGAAATCTGGAAATTTGTGTACTTCCTAAAGAGATCTTCATTCATTCACCGATTTAGATCAGCATTTACTGTTTCCCCAGGAAAATAATTTTTGTTTTTAAATAACACAGTATGAGCCATATTTATATATTTATGTGGCTTTTACTATGAGTATATCGCAATATCTGACAAAAAAATTGCTTAATTGATCTAGATCTAGGAAAACTAAGCTGCGGGATGAAAAATTTCCTGACCATTGCCATTTCCAAATCCAATCGAGTAAATAGTTCTAGCTTAGTTTTCTCACTATTAATCCTAACATTGTGAAATAGGTCATTTGAGAGACCTAAGCTTTGTATAAAAAGGATAATCTAACAACGTATGGCTACATATATATCTCTAGCTAGTGCGCTTTCTGCGAACTATACTTACAGGTCATCGTACTCGGCAACAACGAGAACATTTAATTAAAGAGTTATCCTTAACGGCACAGCCGACGCTAAAGGGTTTGCTTTTCCCTTAATTTACAGCCGAACTTTGTGCAGAAGCAAAAGAGTTGTCGCACGATAAAAATGAGTTATCGTACTTGCGGAGACTGGAGAAAAAGACCGTTTTTTGTTTGTTGATTTGGAGGTAGTGCTTTTGACAGGATTAATTGTTTTTCTGAATTACCCGGACTGGGATAGATTGACATATTAGATTACAGTCATCAATACGCCTTCAGATTTCACGAATTTTTTTTATAGATAGCATCACTCGAAGGCTAAAAGCCATAAGCGCTGCTCAAGATAACGTCCTGATAAAAGATGTTAAACGGAGGACTGTCTGTCCGTTTGTCTACCTGTATATCTCTCTGTTGGTGTGCTTTTCGGTGTGTTTGACTGTAGCTTCCTTGTCCTCACGTAATCTCAGGAGCCGTTGCACTGAATGTGTTGAAGTTTAGAACGCGATAGGAAAATAAGTAGATAAGTGTCGCCCTCTATGGGGACGCCCATTGGCAACTTACGAAGTGCATTGCGTTGAAGTGGCAAGACATGCCCCTTACGACATCTGTCAATAAGGGTGAACTGATTTACAGCGACATCCCGTCGTCTCGGCTCATCCACATCAGAAACTTGACAACTGATATTAAGTGTATGCTCTCCGCTATGACATGCATGTTTCGTCTTTAGCCTAGACTCGTCAGTGACTCGATACAGTCAGCCAAGCTATACTGATGAGTTTAGGCTATAGACGAAACGTGCAACTCTATAGCAGGTCTGATGCGTAGTGGAGAGCATACACTAAATAACTAGACGTTTTTGGGCATGTAAATCTCCTTTTCGTCAAATTAACTAATCAACAGCAGTTTGTCAGATTATATTGCAAATGTAGTGACTTGTTTTCTCAAAATTTAATATTAATTATTAATTTAATATATAGATCTTAAAAGCACAATGTATTACCTGCTTTCTCAGCTAAGAAAAAAATATGGACGTTACAAGGGCGGTCATTATAATGGACAATAATACTTCACCTAGCAGAATATGGCATTGCAGATAGAAAATACTGAGTAGATACATATTATTTTTATTTTTGATTTGTAGCCCGTCAATCGTTCATAAGTACCTGTGTTCGAATCAATCACCATTTGCATGTGAAACTTGGCTTTGTAGAATATATTAAGATTTGCACTATACTCTATTCTTCCCTATAAACGGCGTCTCTGTAACTGACACCCACAACCATTCTTCCCCGTAAACATTCCATTCATCTTTTCCCTTCTTAGGCGCAACAATGCTGGTGAAGGAGGCTAAAAAATCGCCCTTCTGCCGCGACCGACAAAGCTATCATGCCCGAATAAGGTCTAGACAAGCAACGGCTATTAAGATAGCAATCTGCAGTGATTTCCCGAATTGACGCTGGTCAGTCCCGGAGCCTTCTGACCCTCGTCAGCATTCTCTTTTACGATTGATTGTTGCTTTTGTTTCTTCCTTCCGCTGAGGTGCTGTCATGGAAAAAAATTCTTTTCATTAACTAACCTCATTTTTGATACTATTGAGGACACGGAGACAATCAATAATTACTTTGCTGATTCTTTATTAATTTTTGGAACATTCAAGACTTAAACTTTACACCTGATGAAATTGAAAGGAAGTTGGAAGATTTGGAGTCCAATGCCGCTCTCTATCAGGCAAGCTATCATCACTGTTGATGTCAATCGTGAGAAGGTTAATACGTAGGAGATCTTCAAAAGCGCATTTTGGATTACATTTCAATCCGTAAAAGGACAACTAATAATATTTAGAAAAATTTGTCACCAGCGGTGATCTTACCCAGAAACTGCTGCATTCTAGGCAGGCACCTTTACCGCTACCATAGCGTATTTACCGTTCTGTCTGACCAGTTCGTCATGGTCAAACGGTAAAGGCGCCTGCCTAGAATGCAGGAGGTTATGAGTTCAATCCCCACTGTCGGAAAAACTTTCTTTCTAATTCCTCTAAGTATTATTAGTGGTTCTAGGAAGGTACACAGCATGTAGGGCCATTGTCATGCTCGCGATATGGTAACATATTACTTGATTATTTTTTATTACAGGAGGGTATCTCCCCAGATAACAATCATTAACCATCAATCAAATATCAGAGAGAAAAAACAGAATGACTAGAGAGAGAAAAAAAAGTATGATGGCCTTGTTTTGTAATATTTATCTTCTCCATGTAACGCAGGGGACTGTTTACATTGAAGAGGCTCATCCAAGGTGTTGATACTTTGAGCTGATGGGGAGGCATCGTTTGGGCCCCTCTATTTCTGTTCTCTTTTGTATAATCCGTGATTTTGAATATTCAGGTTGATCTGTACAAATGATAAAGCGAACGTTCGAACAATTTTCCACCCTCATCTAACGTAACGTAGCATCGAATGCCTTTGTCCGGTCGAAATCCAATCAAGGCACGTGAACTAATATACCGGAAATGAAAAGAGGGCAACGTCAAAGAGCCATTTTTTAATTCCAAAAACACGATAAAGAGAATGCTTGCACACAGGGAAATCATTCATCCAATTATATTTTTTGTGGGTGGCTATCCAAGCGCCCTTGATTCAATTTGGAAATGGCGAACATACCTGGAAAAAACTGTTCATTTGCTGGCCAAAGAGGTTGATTTGAACGGGAACTGAGGTATTGGAGTGGGTTATTGGGTGGTGAGCAAACAAAAACTACTTTTTTATATTAGAAAGCCGCTTGATTAATTTGTCCGTACTTTGCTGTCAGTGGAGCGTTGTGGTGAAGATTTATGAAAAAATATGGAATTCATCAAAAGTTTGATTCCGGACTCCCATTGTCTATAAAATTTTGAGTATTCAATGAGGGGCATTCATCACCAACAACAGCAAAGTGTACAGCAACCCCAGCATAGACATTAAACCAATCTGGCAGCCACTCATAAAGAAGATCAATAGACTACGACTGGACCAGACAACAAACAATGACCGACAAACAGCCACGTCAGCAGATCGGAATACCGCGCATCGGGAACCAATCAGAACAGACCGCGCACAACGACACGTCACCGGACGGGGTATAAATAGGCATGAAAGGAACGTGTTCGCCAGTTCACCTGAAGACGATTGAAGATAGCACATCAATCGAAACGTCGTGATACTCAAAATTTTATAGACAATGGAAGTCAGAAATCAAACTTTTGATAAATCCACCTTGTCTCCAAGTTTCAAACAATGGAACTTATATCATGCAAGCATCAAATTCGGGGGATTAACATCAAAAATTCATGTAATCGGCTTTGCTAGGTAAGCATCTCAAAACTGAGGGTTCTATTAAGCCTCAATAACCAAAACATGTAGATTACTCCACAATGCTCAGATACTGTTTGTATGTTTGGGATTGCAGACAGAAGCACTTCCAAAAGCCTTCAAAGGCTTTGAAACTCGTCATTTTGATTGAAATGTTCACGAGCCCCTCGAAGAAGCGTAAGCCTGGCATCTGGTACCCCCAATTCAGAAATGCTATGCACGCCTATGTCTGTCCCTATACTATAGATACTACAATCATGGATACACCGAGAGTCATCAGTACAACAAATTTCTAGGTTTATAGCTATTGAAAATGATCATTAACTTCTCTTTTAAAGGCAAATGTGTCAATAGTTATCCATATCTAACCGGTAGGGAGAAATACTAGGACAAAAGAGATAGTAAAACGTCTTTTGCACATGAAATTATATGCAAGATTGAAAGTTGATTGGTTCCAAGTTTTATGTAATGTCATTAAATTTCACTTGTCAAATCACTCCAATTACACTTTCATCGCTTTCTTCTTTCAACATAGTCAAATCAATGTACCTACGAAATGTTAATTTTGCGAAAATTGTTAACGGGACAAAAATTAGGGTGCCTTGCATTTCATTTTCAGAAAATTAAATTGAATTTAATATTTTTATTTAGTGAAAAAAGCATAGAGGAAAATTTAAAGTACTTCAAAAACGACTTCGTTGATTACTGTTTCTGGATGTAGCCTCTCCCTACATAAACAAGAGTTTTGATTATTGATAGAAAATAATGTCTAAGTCTATGAATTATTGTGAAGCGATGTCCTGGAACCTAAAATTATCTTTAAGATTTTATCAGGTGAAGATAGATAAAAGTTATTTCTTTCGTCTCTTGATTCTCAACAAGGAATCCAATGATTTTGAGTTTCTCTGTTCAATCTTAGCTTTAGCATCAATAAATGAATAAATCCAGCAACTATAGAATGTTTCAACAATTCTCAATTGATATACAAATTCTTCGTAAACAACATTTTTTTACCTTTACGTTTAGGTTGATTTAGCCATCAACATTTTGCTAGAATAAAACTCAATCTTCTTTACAAAGTGTGTTTGGGTGGCCTTACCTGTTATATTTATGGATAAATAAGTGGAAATCAATGCTTAAAACATAAAAAAACTATAAAAAGGTATAAACCCCAATAAAAAAAAATCGAGAGTTTGACATTTGAAACTGCAAAATTAATCCAAGAATTGATGACATTAATTCAGATGAGAAATTTTGTGTGTTTAACAAAAAATTTCACAAAAACAGAAATATCCTATCCAAGTAAGAACATCTACAATCTACGAGACAGGAGCCTAACTCTGCACTACTTGAGAGCTCAGACCTCAGACCTGTACCTTTACAGAGTACATGAACAGGTGACGTGAACATTTTTCTGATAAAACCATGTTTTATTCGACGTTGTCATCTCGCCCCGTGCACTTGTCTTACGAAATCACCGATGGCCTGGATCACCCTGTATAAATAATCGTCGCATAAGTGGTTGATATGTGGATGGTAGTGAGGGGCGTCCTCGTAAGCGGACCATTACTCAGGATCGAATGGCCTTAATTCGAATTCAGCTCGCTATCTATCAGGGACAGTCGTGCCTCAGGTTTGGTGAAGCTTCTTTAATTCCATGATGATACAGAACCGCATGGCCTTCATACGAGCGATCACATCATGGTATGTCGCATAGATAGGTGTGTGTCCATGGTTACAGTTTCGCTACGCTGAAAAACTGTTCACAGTTGATTTACCTCCTGACGTTTTGATAACATCAAACATTGTTTGAAGTTTGCAGAAAAGCTTGACTGGTATTGATCTTTTTTCTCTGAGCTGTAGCAATGATCTGGGAGAGAACTGCAGGATAGATTGTAGAATTTGCATAAATAATATTAGTTTCTTGGGATATTAGGCATACCATTTTTGATGCTTTCATAATGACTACTGTAAGTATATCTTTAATCACCATGCCAATGTGCGGAAAGATAATATAATCAAGGAAAATTTCGATTTGATAGATTGAGTTTCTCCTGATGCGTCAAGTAAAACCACGTCACTCATTTCCGTCGTTCAGATGCACCGATTTTTATAAGAACTTATGCTAACCATGTAGATTATATTACTTGGTAAACTCTTCCATCATGCAGATGAGATTGTGTAATTAACACACAGTTTCAAAAATAAAACTCTTTTTCTTTCAGCGACGATGATTTAAATATAAATCGATAAGCGTCACTGAAAGATAAAGAGTTTTATTTGTGGAACTGTGTGTTAATTACACAATCTTTTTATCTGCATTATGTTAACCTGTCACGTGAAAACTCTCTCTGGCGACCCGTATAGTTCGAGTTGTCTACTTGTTAATTTCAATTCAAAATTCTGGTTTCTGATTCCAACTGTAAACAACCAGCTCATCAAAATAAACCTTAGTTTCCAGGTTAAAATTGAGCAATATATCCTTAATTATGACAACCAAATCTACCTTGCCTTGAACACGTACGAGGGTCATGCTGAAAGTCTATATCTATACAAGTTTGAGCACGCAGCTATTTTGTCTAAAGTTATAAGTGCTTACACGCAACGGCAGCGTTTGAATCGTTCAGTAGTTCCATAGCCACGGTCTCGAATGCATCTCAGTGTTGGCCAAATTTTAACGTAAAAATGGAACCAAGTAGTCACAATTTTCGAGCAATTATTTCGTATTGTATATGTATTTGACTATAAAAAGGGACTAAAACAAGCGGAATGTCATGGAAGTTTAGTTAGTTGCTTTGGGAACTCTGCCCCTTCTAGGGCTACAGTTTTCAATTGGTTTGCTGTGTTTAACAAGGGCCGGGTCCCACTAGATGATGAACCTCGCACAAGTTCACCGCCTACTGCTGTTAGTCCTGAAACTGTGGAAAATATGGTATATAACCAAATGTGTTCTTATAGTCTTCCAAGAACTATGCAAGAGCCGTTCAAAGACTGGTCTGCGGTGTATTCAATGGCACCATGACAACGCACCCACCCACAGCGCCGCTAGAATACTCGATTTGAACAGGGTGTCAAACTGTTGCCTCACCCACCTTATTCTCCGAACGACTTCTTATTCCCTAAGATCAAGGAAAAGTTTTTCTACCGATGAAGTTGCAATCGCTGCATTTGAAGAGGAAATTAGCAACCTTTCAAAAGAACGTTGGTCACAAGTATTTGACAAGTGGTTTTACCAATTGTATAAATGTAGAATTCAATCCAATTGAACAGTATGCGTAAGTTGCTCACTAACAATTACTATGATTAGATTAAAACAATACTATGGCGCTATGTAGAGGGGAAGCGCTACAAACTCTGTTCGAAAACGGTTCCAAACAATTCATTGTAAACCACAGAGCGCAAGGTATATTCACGTTTCATTACGCCCACAAAAGTCTCCATTAAGGCTGCTGCCAATATGCATGGGCGCTCTGGCAATTAAGGTGCAAAATTAATTAAAATCAACGCGGCACGGTCACTGCATCAAAATAACAACCTTGTGCACCAATATATCCCTGTTAGATTGGCAACGAAATTTCCTGTTTTGTAACTTCGAAAGGTGTTATTATGACTAATTTTGGAGTAATTGCAGGAGGACTAAGTGGTGTAGTAAACGTTATAGAAGTTCTATGAGTAGGTTTATTTGACTTCGTATACTCGTACCAGCAGGAAGTTGCGGCAAATTAATTACGATTTCTGATGATACTGCTTTGTGAGTTTAAGGTTTGAGATCGATTCTGAATCAATTTCTCGTTATTAAAAATTTTTAACATTAAGGAACTGAAACTGTGGCTTTTGACTAACGATACTATTATATGAACACCACTTGCTCCTGTATGATCTGATAAGTGAAGAACACGAAAAGACAGGAAACTTTCTATAAAATGGAGAAAAGCATATAATCATTTTTAAAAACTTTACGCAATGAAATATTTTCATTTGCGTTGACTTTGACCCGCATGATGAAACTACCTCTATGTGTTCAGCACATGTCAACAATTTTTTACTTCGTCAACTCGTGAATTCGTGTCTAAGTCCCAACTTTTCATGGAACTGTGAGTTTTGCTTATAAAGTTTAGATCCTCCTGGAAGTATCATTATGATAGTTATAAGTCATCTTCCTGATGGCACGATATTCAAAATGAATTTGTGTTTGATATATGCACATTTTTGTTGGTACAGGTATTTAAGGATTTCTTGCAAAGCCTGCTTCATATAGCAGTTTCAGAATCACTTTTCAAACACATTTCTTAGTGTGATTAATTTTTCTAAATCTCACGGACCATACAGAAGAATCAAACCAAGTGCAGACCTCTATGGTCCTAACATCTAGACTAACTTTGACTTCTTGAGTTGCCAATGGACGCTCCATAGAGGGCGACACTTGAAGATGGATTGATGTTGCTATCACAGTCTTGACTGTGATTTGCAATGCTCAAAGCATAGACGTATTTTATTTATTCCACACTGATAAAATCATAATTTAAATGGGGGGCTCGTCTCTACTGACTTATAAGGGAATACAAGTTTCAAACAATCTAAACTTTTACAAGGATTAAACAAGAGATTTTGATATCTTTATTCTTTATATTATTACAGCTTGGGAATAACCAAGTCAATTTACTTGACTCCACATATGTGAAAGCGTTGAATTTACTCTCTTATTCTCCTGTACTTCTTGATAAGACTAAAATGCTTCTTGTAGATGACAGCATTCAACTTAGAAGCGAAAAGTGAACTCATGGCGCATTTCCTCCATTTTTCTCTCGGCAACCGACAACCGTTGTCTGCCTGAAAAAGGTAGCGGGAAGGTAAAGTTTCATCTGGGATTTCAAATTTCAAGTAAGTTTCCTCTCAGACGTATGTCGGTGGACGTGTCTCAGAGGCAATGATAAAATATATTATCCTTTCACCAGTGCAGCGGGAAATGGTTCTTTTATTTTATACCTTTGCGCTGGGACAGACAGTCCGAATGCTGAATACATGGCAATCTCTAGAGGTTGGTGTAATCATTTATAGTGGAAAACTCCTACAACTGATTTAGCCATAATCAGAGACGTCAACAGTCCTAGATTTGTGATAATAACACACAAGGAAATTAGTTCACCGAGGTAGTTGACTGTCTTTCCGAAAAGGAATTTCCAAATACAAAATTATTGTGTATATTTTTTCAGTTCACAAAATTAAGCAAAATTCCAGAGTTCTTAGATAAAACTGTTTAAATCGTGACCTGCTGCGATGGAGTTTGCAATAAATCAAAATTTAGGTGAAAATACGAGACTATGTTGACAGTGGCCGTGAGAGTAGGAGTTTTACGTAAATGGAAAATATGTTTACTAGAAAGATAAATATTGATGTTTTTTGTGGCTGATATATATATCTAAATAATTATCAACTCATCTCCAAGTGTCGCCTTCTATGGCAATTTACGAAGTCAAAGAGTGAACTGATTTACAGCGACATCCCTTATTCTTCGTCAGCATTTTTACGATGTACTGTCATCTCGGCTCATTTACATCGGAAGCTGACAACAAAGTTGCATGTTTCGTCTTTAGCCGGGGATCATCAGTATAGCCTGGCTGGTCTAACTGTATAAAGCAACCGGGTGGCATCTACGGCACCCAGTCAAGGGTGTGATAGCAACATCAACACCTTGAACATACCTTTTTCAGAATATATTCCTTTATAGAACCTCAGCATTGTCGAATGGGCTGCCGGGGAGTTTGTTCTCTGATGATTAGAATTTACAGCATTTTATGATCCAATTTGAATAGAGATTTACGTTCTCGCAGCACTTGTGGATTGCTAAAAGCTTTATGCCGAGTTCTGTTTAAAAAAGCATTCTATGGCAGGATTAAAAGTTTATCATAATTAGGCGTAAGCCTCACCTTGAAATCGCTATAGCTTTTGGCGACACACGTATTGGGTGTTAAAAAATTAAATATTGGTTTGTCATCTGGTAAAACTGTGTAAAATTTGAGATACGATCATATCTGACTTTAAACTGTTCGTTAGTTGTGCACAATTTTCCGCTTGCAATTAAATTCTCTGGGCTCAAAGTCATGAAAGTAATTTTAAATTGCTGCTAACAAGATACACGGTCACACTAACTACCATTTATATTTATACATTCAAAACAGAAATTGTTGTAAAATGTGTGCTGGTCATGCCACAAAAAAATGGAGCAACTAATGTACACTTAAAAACCTCGGTTGGCCTGTTTCGCTGCATGAGATATTTCACACTACATAAATATTATGTTATTTGGCACTTGCTGCACAGTTTGGTTTGTACAAAAAGGGAGACAGTTTGGTTGCATAACGTTTTAGGTGGTGTATGTGCTCGCATTATTCAAATTTATTTTTGATGGGGTGCTATGTTCTTCGGTAATCATCACCGCCTGCATGCAAGGCTGTTTAAATATACGAAAAAAAACGCAAAATGAAATACATCATGTGAGTTTCTTTAAGCCCGACATAATTATGTCAAATTTTCTTTATAAAAAGATCCTTCAAAAAGAAGACTTGTGTCCTATAAATAGTCCTAAAATATGCTATATTGTTAATTACATTTGTTTTTATTTGTCTCGTATAATTGCAAACATGTTAGGCTGCTTGGTAGCTTCATGATCAATTGCCGTTGATATATAAGTATGCCTCCCTTTTTGTAACCTACTTCATTAAAAAAACAATGTTGTGACAGAAGATTGATTAGCCTGGAAAATTTCAGCAATACAAAATGTGTTTCTCATCTTAGTCAGTGGACGTCTTTGAAGTTTTCCAGAAAGTGCCAAAATTTATTTTAGTGTAACTCTCAAATTCCTAGTTATTCTAAGGTGAATATTTATGGGATGTTCGAAAACGCTGAGTCCTGATGAACTGAGTCTTTTCGTTTCATTTCTGACTTAGTTCATGGTGTAATTCAAATACCTATCCAGTCGAATTCGTTTAATTTTTATAAATTGATGCTGCTGGATAATAATACTGATACTACTGCTGATCCATATATTTAGAACTATAGCGAATGTCAAAAAGCATAACCCGACAAAACCATTCATCTTGAGATTTTGCTAATAAAATTATCTCCTTTGGAATGTATTGTAAGAACCTTTCTAAGCAGACACATAATAATACCATATATTCCGATATGCGCAAAGCTATAATAATCTTAAAGTGAGGACCCTGTATTTTTATCATATAGAGTAAATTTAAGTAAGTATATTTAATTTAAAGCTGGGAAGGTCTTGAAAGTGAGCACATCAAAATCTCTAGTTGAGCATATCATAAGCTTGGCACAAAACGGAGAAAATCACACCTAGAAGAATACTATAGTGTTGACTGAAACATGTCATGATCTTGGCGTTCAACTTCATTATATAATTTATTATTGGTATAATCGTTCTGTAATTTTGATGAGCTGTTATCAAAACTACTGTTGGTTCCTTAACCTCAAAAGGAAGAACCTAAAAAGTATCAAAACTGTACCAATGTGACGTCTTTCTCACATTTATCTGCGTTATATAGCATTTTTCCTAATTTAAGCTTGTAAGGTGTTGTACAGATAAAAATATGAAGAATATGTCAAAAGTTTGATTTCGGACTTCCATTGTCTATAAAATTTTGAGTATCACGACGTTTCGATTGATGTGCTATCTTCACCTGAAGACGATTGAAGATAGCACATCAATCGAAACGTCGTGATACTCGAAATTTTATAGATAATGGAAGTCCGAAATCAAACTTTTGATAAATCCACCTTGTCTACAAGTTTCAAACAACATGAAGAATATGTACCCGTAATTACGCCAAAGATATACGTCCACCATTTGTAATAGAACTTATTCACAACTCACATATCTTTCATACCACATCAACACCTGTACACTAGTATGAGATCCTCACAACAGTCACAATCGCAACTTTTTAACAGCGGATTTATCCTGAGAGGAGGTTGGAAAAAATTAAATTCAATGGATTCTCGCGTACCGCTGAATTGCCGTTGGCGAGTATGGCGATGCCAAACAAGTAAACGAATCACTTGGAGGGAATCGCGAACCTATATTCTGGAAAATCGAGTGGCAATTGCCGCCAACTATCTTTCCTTTCAGCCACTGTACCCTATCAAAAAGAATATTTCCACTTCGTCCATATCTCAAACGGGCCACACACACAGGAGCCACAAGATTAATGAACAAACTTCGTGTAGCGTATAAGAGTGCAGAAACTCTATCTAAATTTATTGAAGGAATAAATTCTATTCCAGGTTTACGTGACTAAAGCCAAAAGCAATAAAATCAAACGCTGCTGTAGGTGTATACGCCCCGCAGGTGTAATAAATTTTGCTTAGGAGAACGTGTCTCCTATAGTTATTACGAGACCCTGGAAGTGTCTCTATTGGATTTGCTCAGAGTTTACTGCGTCATATTAATTTTCGATATCGCGCGGATTTACGGTAGGGGGATATTAAACAGCATGGGGAAAGTTTGCTGTGCAGTTGAATCATCATGCGTGATTGGTTCCAAAATGCAATTTGACAATTAAACCGGGCTAATGATCGTGCTAGGAAATTCAAATATCTGACAGTTGTTTTAGCACATTATGGAAAGATAGTCGGTTGAATCACCATACGTAACTGTTTTAATATATGAAAGGGAGTCACAATTCTTGAGTGAGAAAAATCCAGAAAAAATCCAGATCATGCTTGATTTGGAGTCGGAAAGACAGAGAGAGAGAGAGAGATACCTTACAAACCCTACTAGGCTGCTCAGATAATATCGACACCGAAATGTAGTGACCTAGTAATTACTGCATCAGCATGGAATGCCGGAGACACGCCATGATGATTGCTACCCTCCGTTAGGAGATGGTACCAGAAGAAGAGGAACAGAGTTTCCATGCCTCTAGGCAGACCTACAATATCATAAGATGGCATGGAAAATAAAGAGTTACCCCGTATGGGGGCACAGGAAAGATAAGGTCCATTGCGCAAGGATGCGACTTATTATGTCATTGATATGTCATTTTGTTGAATGTGTACCATTTATTCCTAAGGAGTCGGATTCGATTCATGAGCACATTAAAGTAAATCAAGTGCACAACAAACATGATATACCTCGTGAACATTTTCGGTCATTTGGTGTGTAAATTCGAAGCAAGGGGTTTCGTTATTGATTTGCCAAAAAGTTGCAACTATGGAACATGATCCGAAACAGTCAACAATGCATTGATCGATATCCTTCAAAAATACTAGAATTTACACACCTACCAGGTCCAATTAACTGGTCGTTTTGTACGTTATGCTCTTTACAAATTATCACATTGAAGACTAGAGCACTGATGCTGATTTTTTCATAAAAGGATGATGTGATGAGGCGCATGATACATTGAATGAGATAGTAAGTACTCTGGTCGCTATCTAAATTCATGTTTCGTCTTTAGCCTAGACTCGTCAGTATTCAAGGCAGTCCAGGTGTTAGAACTTTGACTTCGTAAGTTGCCAATAGGCAGCGCCACCGTGCGCGACGCGTGAAGAGATAAAAATAGAAATAAAATCATAATTGACGTGGAGTATTTCATAATATTGATATTAATATTTATTTAAACGGGAAACTTTCGTATTGTAATTATTTGCTATGTAGAAATTACATATCTGAATAAATAGTGCATGTTGTCAACATACTAATATAACCTTTATAAATCAACATTCGACATTCGGCTGCATTTTGAATATATATGTTATGTACTATCACTTTGTTGAACAAATTTTTGAATGCTTTTCCGTAAAAATTGCAATGGATGTTTATTTCAATTTATTCATTACTTCTATGTATTTGAGTGCAACTGTATTTTGCTATATAGTTAGTTTGTCTGTTACTGTTACCCATGATATATTGTTGTCGCGCTTTTGTCCATTGCTCATCAAGGCTTAATTTTTGTTAGAATTTTATTATTTACCTGTCGCGTTTATTTTAATATTTAGCAGGTACCTCTAGAGTGATCAATATCTTGTCAAAATCTTAGCATAAGGTCAAAGTGACAAGAAGAAGAACTTGTCGCCACCCGTTTGTGACAATCTGTACATTCGAAGATTTAAAGGCTGCCTGCGAATTTATGTCCCCTCACAAACAGGAATGTCGCAACGCTTGTTGAAGGGCGCTAAGACACAGTCAACCTTTGCATATTTCGGTTCGCCGGCCCTGTCAGAGAAGTGATGCCAGTATCACCTTTCAAGAATTCGAGGAGATGAAACTGACAAGAAGAAAAACTTGTCGCCACCCGTTTGTGACAATCTGTACATTCGAAGATTTAAAGGCTGCCTGCGACTTCATGTCCCCTCACAAAAAGGAATATCACAACGCTTGTTGATGGGCACTAAGTCACAGTCAACCTTTGCATATTTCGGTTCGCCGGCCCTGTCAGAGAAGTGATCATCTTGTTCTCAGTGGCTCAATAGACAAAATATGTATTTTTATGGAGTATCTAACGTGCCGTTAGTCTAAATTATTGATGACTCGACTTTTGTGATGACGTCCCGAAAGCTTAAGAAATGGAAGAAAAGAAAAACAAAATAAAAAAATATGCTCAATATGAAACAAAAGATTTCGAAGAATCTACGAACTTGTAATATAAGTATGCAAGGCGCCCAGCATGAGTCCTAGTGAAATGATTTAGATACTACCGATAATGATCAGATTCAAATAGGTACAAGAACAATATAAGTAACATTGCTTACTAAAGGCTGATCAATCATAATAGTTATTAATATACAAAAATAATAATTATAGTAACTGTTCAACTGCATGTGCAAAAATGTATATTTTTAACAAAAATCCAAGTAAAAGGAGTCCAGACAAATTCACGGTGTCAATCGGACTCGAACTCGGGTCTTCAGAAATCCATGCTGACGTCATGGCTTCCAGACCACCACATCTCGTATCGTATATATTTTCGTTCACGCTCTGAATGTCCCATTTTCTATGTTTACATTATGACAGATGCAGACTCATCTGCATAGTCTTTCCTAAGTCATTTCAATCTATAAATTTGTGTAGGAAGCAAAACAGTACACCTATTCTTTACCATCACCCTGTATAAGACGCCGAGTATATTGAAAAATGCTGCATTGCTACCGCTCATCATCTAAAGAAGGATGAAAAGTTATAAATCATGTTGGCCATGCATATTGCATTCGTTTGCGAGGCCCGCCGTTATCTGCACGTATATTTCATCATCGTAGCAGACCATGACATAACGTCCTAATAGAGAAACGTCAACCGATTGTTTTAGTTTATAAGCTTGTTGTGATTACGGAAATTATGATAAAGCGGGTTAGAATAAATTTTCATACGCAGCGGTTAAGGACAATCGCAATAGCTATGGTAGAAAGGGATTTTAATCCATTAAATTTAAGTGCATATTTTAATACAGAAAATTATGCATACAGGCTAGATGACCAGTGACGTAACACTTGGAAACATGCAAACAAAATGTCTGCATATAATGTTTTTACGACAACTTCTTCTGGAGTTTCTCTAGGCAATGAACACCTCGAACCTTTCATATGCTTACTATAAAACTTATCATCAAGAAATTTAATCTGAACTAGCTTACGAAACCATACATGCTTATATCCATAGGATAGTTAAACACTGACACTAGAAAAATTACAAACTTCATGAAAATATCTAAAAAAATCCAGTAACAGAAATCAGTCGATCAGGCGAAATTACAGACGCTAGCAAAGTTAGCAAAATGTGTTTTTGCATTTTTAAAAAGCGGTTTGACCAGCGATAAAACTGAGAAGTGATTGTTGTGCCATAGTATCCAGTTTCACCTATAAATACCTTTCTGTATAGAGCTCTAGTATAAATCATAAGCTGTATATACACTTTCAACTTTCATACAACTGTCAGAGCTGGATGGAATCAGCAGAATGCAGAGTTGTAGTTTACTTAACGTTCCACTTAATACAAGATTTTCGTCGTGCGATTGTTACAGCTGATGCGGGAATGGTCGGCTACCGGCCACGGCCGCCTACAATGCGACTGCGTTCATTTGTTTCCACCGACTGCACCGCAATGTTTATCTATGCGGAGTGTCGTGTGTTTGTTTCCGGGAACGGGAAAGGGAACAGCCAGCGGGGAAAGAGGATTTGGACAACGTAATGCCAGGTGGTGCTTAGGATTGCAAAATACAAATGTGGGATGTTGGACGGCTGAAATTTAGGGATACTATTGAAAGATAAATCAGCATCGAGCCACAACTTTCCTGTATTGTAAGAAACGCTCTTACTACACACATAAAAAGGAAGTCAATTCAAGAATTGCGATATTACTTATTGCTGTAATGTATCCACAGTAATATTAAATATGACCCATGAATATATTATATAACACCAGGTATTCCAAGAAAAATATTTATGTTTTCTTTGACGATCTCCAGCAAAGCTCATCCCTGATTTACACATTCAAGACAGAAGCAATTTCATTTTATTTTTACCTAGGAAGGTCCCTGTTGCTGGTTTTTCTTACCATAATCATAAATACGACCCTGATGGCTTTTTAGAAGCAGCAGGAGTTGTATTTCAGAAAATGTATTCACTCCTCGTTTAAAGAACTTCAGCAAAGCTCCAAAACTGCGAGCATCTTTGCATAATCACATTATCCTTATTAAAGCACTCTTACCATTTCCCTTCGGCTCTTGACGGAAGTCGTCGGTAACAAGATGGATTTATGTGTCAAAGGATGTTATCCACAATAGATTGATGGTTCGCGTTATACTTTAACAAAGGAAGCTTATGTAGAAATGTAACACCTGATAACAGTGATTCTCTGTTAAGCAAAAACCTCAAAAGCCGGGGTAAATACGAAACGAATTCAGCGCAAATTTATTAGGCAACCTTAGAATTTACATAATTATAAGCAAACGTAAAATTAATTATTCTCCAAGTGTCGCCTTCTACAGGGACTTCCATGGGCAACTTGCGAAATCAAAGGTCCTAACACCTGGACTGCCTTGAAGCAACAATAGATGAGTTGATGTTGCTATCACACTCTTGACTGGGTAACGTATAAAGGTACCGATTGCTCTGTACAGTTAGACCGCCAGGCTATACTGACGAGTCTAGGCTAAAGACGAAACATGCATGTCAATAGCAGGTCTGATGCAAAGAGGATAGCATACACTTAACGGAAAATTGGTTTAGAGAATATTATTTTTCATTTCTTGTGGATTATAGGACCATATCTTCGCCGATCTGTCAGTCTGTCTATTAGCAGTCTTGTCACCACGTATTGCCGGTAACCGCAAGTCTAATTGTACTAATGCATCTGAATGTATTAACTGCACTAAACCAAATATATCGAGCCGCACATACATATCAGTCTGATAATGTGAGTCATCACCACCGAGCGCACTGACTTTAAACTCGGCGTTGGCGGAAGCAATCAGTAGTTCGGCAGGGAAAGATGGTGCGACGACTATGGGAGGGTATGAATAGCATCAGAAGGCACTTATAACCTCAATTCGATTTCTCAGAAAATAGTTTACTAGTTCCAACTACTAGTTCCAGCTAGGGATGAGTAGGCCTTGCATGAGAAAAACGGGGTGCAATGCTGTTTGAATAGAGGCGAGGTGCAAATGAGACAAAGGCTTTCTATCGAAAAATGTATCATACCAAGTGACCTGATAGAAGAAGGCGCTGAATTCCCCCGGATTTTTAGGGAGACATCCTACCTAGAGGTTTGACCCTAGACTAGATATATGGTTCGATGGTGAAGCTTGACCTCGAGTGAATCCTTAGGTAATGCGTAGAGGTTTTTAAGCTCTACAAACTTCCATCTTCAAGTCCCTGGTTAGACCAACCTTTGGAGTGAATTCCATGCTTGTAGTAGTAGGAGCAATAATGAGGAGGCAAATTTTGGAAAATGGGCTACATTTAGCCTCTTTGTCGACCCCGAGGTTCATCACTGAAACTAGGGCTGACATGGTAATTCTTTAGTATCGAACCTTCCAAACCTTTTAATAAAGGTCATAAGGTCCGAGCATTCCGCTGAGTAGTTCTCTTCCCTGTCGAGCTCTGCTGTACCGAACCCCTCATCTCCAAGGCCGCTGTGTACGGCACACTCCTCCCAGCACTTCTGACAGATTTTGTCGTTGACCACTCTTATGAGTGATAGGTGGCTATTCAATCTGCAGTGACCAGTGAGGATCCTCACGAACAATGAGTGGATCCTTCCTCCTGTTCATTATCTATAGCTCGCTACGTTTATTGGGGACTGCTAACTGGACTATCTGAGGACATCTCCCCAACCATAACGTCATTCTAGTTTGTTCAAAAAATTATCAGCAACGTACAAAAATTTTTACAACAATACGAGAGTTTAGTATGTCTTAGGCTAAATAATGCTTAAATGCTCTTAAATTGTATATTTCCTGTAACATATACAATTTTCAAATAACTAGTAGTATCTTGGATGAATCTTGTATTTCAGGATGTTATCTTTATTTCTATTTTTGTACGTAATGCAGTTCACTTCATTCTAATTTGATTTCGTACTCATGCTATCCAAGTTTCCTCACACACAACCAACTTCCCTGTTGTCCGTACAACTCTAGAATACTGCACTCAAAACTTTGGCGAAAACTACTGCTTCATGGCATGCACATACATAGTACATACTTCCCTCAGAAAATGGGAATTATTCCCTTTAACACCGTTACCGGTGCAGAAAGTCGCACCAAGAGAAAAAAGATAGCGTAACAAATTCAGCTCTTAGTGTCCCGAAGCTCACCAAATGACATAAACTAACATTTTAAGGCTGCAATAACCATTGAAAAGCGAGAAGGACCACATTTATTCCCTTTTCGCTCAGCAAAACGCAAAAGTTTCGACTACGATGGGAGAATAACGCCACGGAGTCAGGAGGGTGGTCGAGATATTTTCACTCTCGTCCCTGGTTAAATCTTCGTTGAAGCTGCCCTGCCTCTAGCAGGTTTATAACTCTGCAAGTAAACGTTGATCACGGAGCACACTGCGATTGAAAATATCAAAAAGCTAGAAAACATTGAAATCATGTTTCTGTAGTTACTATATAAGTGTAGAACTTTAATAGTTCAGTCTACTTTCACCCATTACACCACTTGCCATGCTTGAGAAGATCCTCATGGGGCTGTTCGAAATTCAACTATATTGTTGATCATGTAGATTGTAGACGCTCTTACTTGGTGAAACTCTTCCATCATGTAGATAAAAAGTTGAGTAGTTTTCACACAGTTTCACAAAAAATATTACGTTACTCACATTTATATATGAACCATTCATTCCTTGAATTATATCGTTGCTTTGGAATCTTGGGGTGAGGGTATTTACCCCCTTTACCCCGCCTTGTATACATCCTTGTGTGTGATATTGATTTTTCTATGTGAGTTGGAAGATGAAGCAAGCATAGCTCCGTGCAATGCACCTGGCATGGTATATCTAGCATTTCATTCTCGGATAATATTTATTTTGTTTACATCAATGACAATAGTTCCGTGTGCTCAACGACGGAACGGGGTTGTTTACCAAGTTTTCCGACTGGCTTGAGGTGAATTTAAATATAAGAATTGGATCGGAACGAAATCGGGAATGCAACAGGGAAAAGACCTGAAATATCACCAATAAAAATTGCTACCGGTTTCACCCGCTCTTTTAGCAATTTAGGCCAGCTGAACCTGCTGCATTCCATGGTAGTGAGCCAATTTGTTTTTAAGCGCCTATAAAAATAAGAAGCTCTGTCACTAACCAAAAGCTCACATTATTAGGAAAACTATTTTCCTACGTGGTCTATGGTTCTCAAAATTTAGAAAATGATACGTAGAGAATCCGTCATTAGAAATGTACAATATTGGTGAAAGTGCATATAGTCTACATGGCGCATGTATCATTTATTGAAGTCAAGATTTCAAAAATTATTGTCTTATGTTAGTGTTGCTGTTCGTAGAAACTAAGAATCAATAATCATTTTACTCGAAATTAAATCGCTATCCAAAACAATCGTTAAGCTGGCGATTTGCACAATATATTTATATTTCGATGATATCCACCATCTTTCATGAATTATGAATAATAGAGGTGGACTTCAAGATTTATTTTCTCAGATATTCGGCAGCCCTGAAAATTTGATAAAGGTAAGGTTGGACATGTCTTTTTATTGAATATTATATGAGCTATATGTCCTACAGAAATTGAGAGCAAAATCTTTTTATATGTCATAACATCAGGTAGAGCTTTTATTCATTACTGTAATATTTACCTACATATAAGTAATACGTGAATAAAAATGTTATGTGATATATAGGTTTGCATCAATAACGAACTTTATATAAAAAACTGGCGAGTAAGCTTTTCGCGTGAGCGTAAAGTCCGTTTACAGCTTTTGCTTCTATCCAGAGAGTTAAGTTTTGTGAGTTACTACGCAATGTAGCAACGCAAAGGACGGTCTACTAATGTGACATGTAGAAAAACAACCTTATTGGTTTGTTTTCTAGTTTACTCTTTCAAAAATAAATATGTTTGATTAAAACTAATTTGATTTTTTTTGTGTCGATTTGGTAGAATGTCACTGACGAAGACATCATTTAAGACAACCAGTTTCCATTACTTTTTGCAGTGTTTTTTCTATTTTCGATACCGATTGCCAGGTTACACGCTTAATCAAAATTCTGGTGATAAATAATAAGTTTATTCATGATTTTTTGGTAGATATCCAAGTTCCTAATGTACAGAGTTAGCACTGTATAATAAACGTCAACCAATTCATTTGACTCAGCCAAAAAAATATAGAATTATATATTATATATACCTACAGATAAAATAATATATATCCTATTTTGCTTATCCTGTTAAAAGGCTGAGCGAATTTTGAGGGCCATAAGAATATTATTTGGCTATGATTTGTATCAATGGTACCTAGCCCAAAAAAATCAGTATTTTGAGGCTTTTCACTATTAGTGGACCCCTTTCTAGGAGGATCATTCTAAAACCACGCAGGCTGTGCAATACTGACTAGCAAGAATTCAAGAAAAGTGCTTAACTTGGAGTAACCCTTACTTTACTACCCTAATCCAACTGATCCTAAACGTGGCATCGTTTTTGCGACCGATTGGAAATGATAACAATGTTTGGAATGCCGACAAACGATTTGTCTTGAATGCGTGGTCTATCAGTGGGACGTCGTTAATTTTGTTATAAGTTTTATGTTTCCTAATCAGCCCTGCCTCCTAATAACTGTGTTTCGACAAAATATCTCCTCGAATACACAATGCATTTCCTTTGACATACTATATCACCGTACATCCTGAACTATGTAGAACAATCCATCCATACCAACAGAATTTTAAGTAGCCCTCCAAATGGATTCTCAGTGTTTCATAAAATTTCAAGCAGTAACGAGTCAACAAGCTGCAAAAGTCGCCTACAACCTAAATTCTAGACGAACGTGGGCTGAACGTTAAACGCACTCTCGCCATCCTTAAGGAGTACGTTGTTAGTGTTATTTAATTTTTCCTACACACGTGATGTTTGTTTCTCATAAATGAAGTTTTATAAGCAGTGTTTTCCTCGAGCATACTACAAAGGATCATTACGCAGTAATCTATTGAGAACCAGGTAAGTGCTCATATCATCTCATTTCATATTAGAGGTACTTGCTCTACAATTTTGAATTTAGGTTGATGCGAACATTTAGATGCTACAGGATTTCTAATTCTCGATATAGAGGAAGTCCCAACCAACGAACATTTTAAAAATGCTTATTAATATACACTTCTTCAAATAATGTAATACCCCATCCTTCATCGAAATTTCTAGAAACCTTTTCAAGAGAAAGAGGTTGATATAATACATCTTAGGGCTTTTATAGGTTTTTGACATCTGATAACTTACGAATCCCCAATTTTTTAAAGCTATACCTCTGAATTTATGTCAAATGAAATATAAAGTCACTCATTTTATCGCAGCTTAGTTGGTTAGAATTTTTGGATTACTGATTTAAACAGGGTATTATAAAAGAAATACTGCATCACTCTGTACATTTCAACATATTCAAAGGAAAAATCTGTAACCAGAGCGGCTTAGGCGACTGTTATATGCTTATTAAGTTATTCAAATGACAACTTGATTGATTGCTGGATTGACTTGGATCGGCTTGGACAAGATGGTACTTGCCAAGGCATATCAGCTCACTTGATCATCGTGTTGTAGTGGTCTAGAGACTATGACGTTTGCAGACAACACTGGAGTGTCTTTAGTCTCCATTTCCTGAGTTTACACAGTCACAGATACCTATTCATACGAATATATAAATATATCTCCCTTCTGTGTTTACATAGTTAGGAATGCTGGCTGCTCCATTTGACTTCTGTACATTATTCATTGAACATTCTTTAAGCGCCTACTATTTAAACTGTCAAAGGAAAATGTTGAACCCACCGAGTCTTAATTATATGGATAATACTAACATAATCCTATTTCTGTAATATATTTTTTCTTTCCATCAATATCACGTTACTCTCACAATCATAAATGCATCACCAATTCCTTCTGTTTGCTCTTACTGTAAGAACAGCAGTGCATTCATTATTGCGTGAACTGAAACTCTCATAAAGTTAATTCTACAATGTAACTACTTCTGTCAAGTGACGTTCCTTTTGTGCAACAGAATCTCCTGACATTAACTGCATTTCGGATAAGGCGACATTCGGAACTCTCTCCAGATCCATTTTCGACTTAGGCAGTAATAATCCCTTAAATGGGGGCATTTACCGAGCGTACAATCTCTAGTAATGAAAGTAAAAATCTTTCTTTGAGGAAAATTATCTGTGTAGCGCTAGATATAACGAGCTTGGGAATGAAATGGCATTAGTCTTAAGTCTCCTTTGTATATAACAGCCAATTTTGTTCGGAGCAGCCCCACGGCAGAGGGATTCCAGTGAGTATTTGGTGATGGTCAATAAAGCGTTTGTTACCATCGATTGATCTGGTGATATATATCGTTTCGTAGCTTTGATAGTCTTTGCGTTTGATGGAGCATAAAATAGTTATTGGCGATGATGATATGTGTCTACAGATCAACATGCTGCATCTGGGGGCAGTTGTTAAAGCAATATATTGATAACTCTCAGACATTACTGAGAAATTCACGTATCTATCTTGAAATTTGTTGATAGAAATATTGACAGGTATTCAGAGTATTGATAGGAATATCAGATACATGCATATCTGGGCTAACTCGAGCAATTGTCTTCGGTCGAAATTGCTGCAGTGATTGTTGTTATTAGCTTGTTGAGAAGTAGTAGCACATTTTGATGAACAAGCTTGCTGAAGGTGCGATCAGGACCGTCTAGCTCCAGAAGATACGGATGGTTGCCTAATCTATTTTCAGGGTTAGTTATCATTACTTGTTATAGCGCTAAATGAATAAAACCAATATTTCATCCAGGCGATATACGAAAACATGACAAAAATATATGGATTCCGAAAATCGAACCACAATAAACAACATTTTACAGGATTGAAAATAAATCAAAATCAAAAACTAGTTGGTACCATACCGACCCTTATTTCTAGGGTTTCCAGAATTCAACAATCTGCCACATGTGACCTTTTCCTGTTCTGTGAACATTAATCAGTTGAAAGCTTAAATAAACAAACTCCCATCAACCTCTTTATATCGATCACAATACTCCGTTAAAGGCTTTGCCTTTGCAGTTGCTTGAGTATAAAAAACCATGGACAGATTTTGGGCCCGAATGACGCAAAATTAACTTATTTCGAATTGTTATTCTTACCCATCTGAGAGCGTGTCGAGCTTTGAAGGCAAATGCAAATTCCTTTCCCAACTACAGTACGGTTTTGTTTCATTACGGCTGATAAAGCGGAATGATAAAGAACCTAAACGTGCTAAAATTCCTAGGTAAAGCTGCACCTGAAACTTCCTGGATGGACGCCTCTAATTTAGACTCCTACCACAATTGTCATGTCCTTTTCCCTTCCAAAGCCTATTTAAAACACCAGGCACACTAATAGAGTCATAGCACAGTCGACAGTGTGCGCTATTGTACATCATAGATCTGAACTATATGACATTTTATTGGGATAATAGTTCTTCATCTTCTAAATAAGCCATAGTTAGCCAAATAAAAATTTAAATATATACGAGTATATATAGGAGAACGGTAGTCTTAACTGACTATGTTAATGTGACAGCAGTTAGGATCTTGAGGTAGCAGTCAGGTTAAATGTGGACCCTTAGAGGTGAATCATTTTGTTTTCTGTCAAGCTCCCGGAAATGTTTATTTCCATTCTCAAGACAAACTACAAGAAGAAACAATCGGTTTCGTAAAATAAAAAACCAATGGGCAAATGCTATTTACAACGTTTGAACTCTTTAGAGGGACGAGGCAAACATAGAAAACAGGAGAAGTAAACTCCACTTTAACTGTAACACTTGCAGTAACACAGCGTAAAAATATTGATCAATATAAGCAGAGAAACATAAAAACTTTAAAAACTTGTTAAAATTTCACCTTTGTTCTATTTTGAACATGATATAAATTCTTTCGTAAACTGGTGAAAACACGACGAGACTCTGTCAGTGTATAAGAGGTATTTCATAACCGCATTCAGAATAAAAATTGTCAAAATGTATTACGTCAGTCAAATTCTTTGTTGTAAAAATCTAAGAAATATTGTTTCATTTGCTTGGATCTGTGCATCATTAAATCTACTCCTATTCAGTGGTCAAATTTACTGCAAACCTGAAAAGCAACAGTACACAACAAACTGAATTTCAGTAATAAAAATATTAAATCTAGAGGTGATTTCCAAATCTTGATGATTTTTATCGATCGAATTATATGGTGTAACGTTTCATGAATGAAATCTGTTGAATTGCGTATTATAATTTCAAAGCAGTGATGGGAAAATTGTACATCTTTAAAGAGTAGTTGTTATCAAAACTGATCAGAAATATTTTTCAACGATTAGTTTAATTAGAAATATTTAAATGTTTTCACTTTCTATGCATTTCCTGATGAATCGTGGTCATTTCCACTATCAGAAAATAGATTCCTGCAAAGCCTTCTTACGATTTAAGAAGGATCATGAATCACTGCTACGAAACAAGTAGATCATATATAATTGAATTTCAAATTGACTGCACTATATACATTGCTACTCAAAATACCAGATATAATGACATAGAAGATAATACTTGTTGACTAACTCAGTAGTTTATAGCCCATCATTAGTATGGATCCTCACTGCAGATTGAACAGGCACATGATACTCATAGGAGTGGTCAAAGACCCAATCTGTCAGAAGTGCTGGGAGGAGGATGAGACCTCGTTCCACTTCCTGGGCGAGTGTGCCGTATACAGCGGTCTTAGGGCTGAGGTGTTCGGCACAGCAGAGTTTGACAGAGAAGAGTACTACTTCGCGGAATGGTCAGACATCTTGATCTTTATAAAAAGGTCTGGAAGGCACTAGGGAGTTACCAGGTCTGCCATAGTTCTAGTGATGGTCTTCGGGGTCGGCAAAAAGGTCCAGAGGTGGCCTACTTGCCAGGCTTTGCCTCCTCGTTACTACTACTACTACTACTACTACTACTACTACTACTACTACTACTACTACTACTACTACTACTACTACTACTACTATTACTACTACTACTACTACTACTACTACTACTACTACTACTACTACTACTAGTTTATACCCTATAGGACCACAATTTTGTGATCGACTGCTGACGTCTATTTGCAAGCTGAGTAAATGCAGTATTCCAATAGAGTTTAGATTTATAATGCCAGATCGAGCCTCACAAGGAGTTCCAATCTGAACTAATTTAGAGTGTGCTATAGCCACTTTTGCAGATTATTAAAAGTGATATTCATAACTGGTGCTGGTATTCAGCTAGTCGCGTCCATGTGTTATATTCTGTTTCTGAAGAACAGAGCCTATATTTTATTTTTTATTCAGTCGACCGGTCTAATGAACCTGACTGAGCATTACGTCCTTGTTTGAAATTTTATGATGTCGGTTTAATTACTGAAAGGGTTACACTCGCCTGCCTTTATTAGGTTAGTTAACGGGGTTGCACAATGAAAAAACCCTGATTCCGGGTACGAGGATATGCGCAGACTGACAATATTTTCTTCCTTCCTTGGAAATGAAAATTTCACAGACTATCTTTTTTATGTTAAAAAAAATTTGATGCAATTATTTTTGCGGATGCAAAATAATATCCTAGTCTGGCGGAAGGGATTTCAGTGCTGGACTTCATCGTTAGGAAATTAAATTTGAACACGGAGGAAATTCATATATTTAGGATTAATTGAAGAAGTGGTTAGTTCACGTGATCCGAGTGTTCAGCGGCAGTTGCATATCTTTCTGGGTGTTGCAAGCAAAATGTTTTCATATCGACAGATGAATAAATTTTCAACCAAATATGATGGGTGGAACCTGGAGTCAGGAGAATCAAAATTATTTTGTCAAAAATCAGCGTTTTGTAGTACAAAAACACCATGCATTAGATCGAAGGTCTAAAAACTATGTTCTGTCACCCTACTTAATGGATTTTTCAGACTTCGATGCAGTCACTATCCATATCACTTCAGCTCAACAACATGCCTTCTCCTTTGCGTCCAAGCTGTCAAATATCTGTTTGGGATGATCTATTAAAAAACGTGTTTCCAGATCTTCTGTTAGTCATATTCACAAATTTACTCTAGCTTCACTATACCAATCATGGTACATTTGTATTTTCGGGCATCACCTCACTGCTGAGGTAAATGGTGTTTTCCAATCGTTGCTCATGGCTGCAAGCTACTCACTACCACTAACCTACTCCTATTCGCCACATCAAAACGAATACGATCTAGTTGTGAAATAGCCCGGCAGCGAACCCTTTCGAAAAGTTTTACCCTCTACAGACTTCAGAACTTTCAAAGTAAGCACCCGAAGCCAGTTCATAGTAAAATCGATGACAGCGCGCTGGGAAAGAAAGCGACCCCTTGTGTGCTTTTATCACTTGTTATAACGCTGGTGTTAATAAAAAGTTCTTCGGTGAACTTTGATTAGCTTGAAGGTTTTTAATCCTGGTGGCTATTTGATTTTTCATGTAGACTGTGAAGGCTCTCATTTGGAGAAGCGTTATCACTGGCAAATGGGTTCCAGATGGATGTACCACACCAATACATAACAAAACAAAGTGATTGCGATGTACTCTTGTGGCAATATCCATATTATTATATCAATGCTGGCAGATTGTACTTGGAATTTTAATCTGGTCAACTGAATTACGTTCAGCTCAATTGTTGTCTGTTTGTAAACCCCACTTTTTCTGATATATCTGATATTTCTGTTTACCAAACATGAATAAGTGTGAGTAGCCCTTAAGCTATCGAGCAGTGAAATGACCCCGAAACTTTACTCCTTCCGGCCATCGTGGAGGGTGCGTTTGAGGAGGGAGGGCGGGGGGAACGGCGGCTGCAATTAATGCCTTGGGTCGACCGTAAGCCACTGTGGTCGATGGTTCATGAGATTTCGGCCACCCTGGCACCCTGAGAGCCGCCGGACTCTAATAGGCACCCGGAAATGGAGAATGGCTGATGGAAGGGTGATTGTTACGTTTAACTGAGTAAATTGCATTATCACTACTGCCTTGATTTGATCATTCGAGAGATACGCAATGGGTGGAACTGATTTAAATGTTTTCGTGTAGATTGTAGACGCTCACTTGGTGAAAATCATCCATCATGCAAATAAAAAGATCGTATACTTAACAAACAGTTTCACAAATAAAACTATTTTTCGTTCCGTGAGGTGTTTCGATTTATATTTAACTAATCAACGGGGCCGTTTTGACAATCACTTACACTAAGTGCGTTTTTGTCACTCAAGTCAGTAATTCCTGGTTTATCTGACATTCTGTGAAACTGAATCGTGAGAAATAGACCTAATTTCCTTCATGAAGGTTTCGTTCGTGGATCTTTGTATATTAACCTCATTTTTTTGTTCCAGGTGAGTGTATCTTAGTGAGCTGGAGGTTTCCTCTTAAGCATGTAAGTTTTGCTGCATATCATTTCATATGACGTTAAAGGAAGTACATTAATGGATGATTAAATACTATACGTTACATTATTTTTCTCTTCTGATTTCTAACAATATACTGCATAAATAGATAGTCCTTACAAAATACTTCTTGTTATTTAAGTCGTCACTTTAAACTATATGACTTTCCAATATGGCCTGAATTCTTGGTAGTAGCTGAATTTTCATTGCACACTTTTCATTAATCGATTTTTGTTTAGAAAAGAGAGCAAACGATTCGGAACTAAAACGTACTATAAATCAAATAATGAACGTGCCTGAATGAAGTAGGTTTCGGCAAGATGAACACGTGTGAAAATGAATAATGAGGATGTCCCGTAATTTTACGTACGAATTAGATGCTATTAAAATACTCACTCCTTATAACCATGAAAAAAAGGTGGATGGTACATATTTCTTGTTTGGTGCATTCCGTTCTTCGTATCAAGTGCCCTACTCAACTGGAAGACAAATTATGAATGCGTTATCAACACCTTCGCTTTGTTGGCCACGCACTAAATATTTCAGCCCACAGGACAACAAATTTGGACCAGTAAACAGACCGACAAAACTAAGTGGCAGGTATTTTCATCATCTGGAAACGCTTAAAAAATATATACTCTGAAATCCGAGTCCCTCAGTCATGCTTGTGGAGCCGAGCAAAAAAGTTAACAAACCCAACCTACAAGAGGCCCATGAATTTAGAAAACGTTGGACCTGCTTGTTCATCGAGCTTTAAATCGTTTTGAGGCGTCCATAAAGCCTTGGTACCTCTATGCGTATTATACAATGGATTTATTCTAGTGTGTGGGAAGTATCGTTCTCTCTTGAACTTGTGATCGATTCACCCACAATCTGCCCGCAGCCGTATTGGCTGTTCGGGGCAATGAGCCGATTTACAATTCACTACACATCTGCAATAATTCCAGTGGCAGAGCCGGATCAGAAAGGGCCCTATTGACATTCCACTGGAGTTGTCGGCAATCACAAGGCAATTTGCAGAGGACACACATCTAAATGACGGACGACGGTACAGATGGGTCTCTCTTATTAAATGGCAGGAGTTAATGCGTTGGTCCGTGTGATAGGTTGATCTCCTTGTGCCTCTTCAGTGAATAACAAAATGCTATTGGAGGCTGCATGAAGTTGTTATGGAGCACAAGGGGCCCTAAAATATTAGCTATTCTAACTTATTATCGTGGCATTGTGGTCGGCTGTGTCGTCTTCAAAAGTATAAATGTTTAGGTGTTACATTCCCTGAATAATGATGTTTAATTCGGAGATTATATCATTATCTTAATGGTATCTCCTGTGAAGCAGGTTTCAGTATCCTAAAAAGCAACCCAACACATATAACTATTAATTTAGTGGAATGGACTTACCATCTACATAATACCGTAAAGCTGTCCGTACTATTTACTCAGTGTCTAATTAAATCCTCAAGTAATTTTGGTTGTTTACGGGTTTTCACTCTTTAATTCGCATCCAATGACCGCTGAATTGCCGTTGACGAATATGGCGATGCCAAACAAGAGAATGAATTACTTGGAGGGGAATCGCAAGTTGTTCGTATTCGTGATTGAGGTAAACGGCGTTAGATAATATGATAATCTTACAAAGAAAATATGGAATACCTGTTAAAAAGGCATTGGAATTAGTTGTGAAGAATGTTATATTTTTCTTTAGGTATATTATATTCCTTTAGAATGAATGAGTATTGAGTTCGAAAATATACTTCTTTTGGTTCAATTCAATAATAATTTCCTTATCAAGTATATTGTCTTAGAGTAAGATCAGAGGTTCTCGTCGTTAGTGTATCTGTACAAGAATATCGAAATTCTTGAACTGAGAATTTCTGGTTATGTGTATAGCTGTGTTCTTTGAGTGAAATACTCGTACAGTGCACAACGGACATGGATAATTCTATATCATTTTACATCTCACAGGACACCGTATTTGCGACACAGAGCTCCAAGTGAACGATACTGGGCATCATTATATCCGACAACTTCTGTTATACCACGTCGTGCGTCGTTTGACAAATTGGCGTTGCAGGGCTTAGCAAAAGTGCTCCCTTCGCGCAGTAATGGCTGTTGATGGTGCTCCGCATAACTGCACGTATAAGATTATTGTGGCTAGACTGGCTGGCAGATGGATACGTAAGTGCAGTCGAGGTGAACCACTCCCTCCCGTAATTGGCTGGGAGTTGTCCGATGGGAGTTGCCTCTTTGTCTAGGGGGGAACTTCGACTTAGATGTATGAACGCGTTGTTACTTAATTAGAGATAGTTGTATTGCCACTGTCTTGAGGTTGGCACGTTTATGTTGGAGCTGTGATTAATGACTGGTACACTTCATGAGAACATTGACATAGTAGGTGGCTGAGAAAGTAACGCCGAGTTTATTATAATGGAAGGTATTAATTTGGATATATGTAAAGAAGACCAGTTTCTTTTAACGAATTAAGGGATTAGGCATTGCATCGGAGGTCTATTGCATTGAGAATATGCTTTTCACAATGAAACTGGGTCTTCCTTTCAAAGTGTAATGGTAAAAATGAATAATACCCAAATACACACATAAGTGTAGGTACATGATGACAGCGCACCATACCTGTTACGGTTTCCGTAACTACGAAAATGAAGTTATCCAGTCTGTCAGAGGTAGAGCTTAATATAATTCACAGCATTCGAGGTCAATGTGTGTGTATAGTAGACCTAGCGTGGAAATCAATCCTAGATTGTGACCGATAATAAAGAACATCGACAAACTGCATTTAAAGTGTAATGGTAAAAAGGTATAATACCCAAATACACACATAAGTGTAGGTACATGATGACAGCGCACCATACCTGTTACGGTTTCGGTAACTACGAAAATGAAGTTATCCGGTCTGTCAGAGGTAGAGCTTAATATAATTCACAGCATTCAAGGTCAATGTGTGTGTATAGTAGACCTAGCGTGGAAATCAAACCTATATTGTGACCGATAATAAAGAACATCGACAAACTGCATTTAAAACATGAAATATCGACATTTGGACTGCGATGATTAGGGTTTTCTCGGGGTTTCTCCTTAATACTGCAGTGCAAACGCCAAGAAAATATTTCAGACAAGAGAAAAAATATTTTAATAGGACAATAGCTACACGAAATAAATAGTATGCTAGATTTGAGGACTCTAGTTTTATGTTCATGATAGGACCTAGTTAGCTAATTGACAAGTAACCTGGGTAACCTTCGTAAACAGCCAAATCTGACAGTGCGATGATGATTTAAATATAAATTGAAATACGTCACTTATTTATTTTGGTAACCAACGGACGCTAACTGTTTCCTTTCTCTTCTCGGCGTATCGTCCCAGCCTAATGGACTGAATCAAAAATATAATAGGACTTCACCAAGACCTCAATGTCTTATTCTACTAGCGAGAAGCAATTTGGGCTTCAGAACGAACGGGCAATATTTTTTGCACGCAATTAATGACATTAATTCCTACCCAAGACTCGACTAATACGTTATTACGTTCTATAGCTCTACGTTTTACAAGAGCAGAGCGAACGGGCCATAGCTCAGTAAAAATAGGCCGATTCGTAACCTTTTATACAAAACTGTTGGGTATTATGTATTATACCGCCTACCTCATTCAGTGTCAAGCAATAATATACAGATAAAACTATGTAAAATTATTGTTTGAAACTTGTAGACAAGGTGGATTTATCATAAGTTTGATTCCGGACTTCCATTGTCTATAAACCACCCAACAGCCACGAAGAAAGGCGTCAACCGGACTTTAGTCGACCGAGCTAGGAATATTTGTAACACACAAGAGGGACTACAAAGAGAGCTCAATATCATTAAACAAGATCTATTAAACAACGGATACCCAAAGAAGCTAGTGGAAGTAACAATTCAGGAAAATACCAATAGTAGAAGAATTAAACACGAAGAATCTCAGCACTTACTCATTCTGCCTTACGTCAAAGGAATATCAGATGGAATCAAAAGAATAGGTCAGCGATACAAGATTCTCTAGGACTGCCACCCTCAGAAGTATCCTTACAAAAACTAAGCCCAGGAATGAATCTCAAGAGACAAAGGACTGCATCTACCAGATACCATGTCAATGTGGTAAAATCTATGTTGGAGAAACAAAAAGGCCACTGGAAGTAAGAATCAAAGAACATCGTCTCAACACCCAGCGAGCAGAGACAGGAAAATCAGGAATAGCTGACCACGCGTGGACGGAGCACCATAAAATAGCTTAGGACGACGCTAAGGTTATTGTCAAGGACCGCATTGGTATCGAAGGAAATTCAAGGAGGCGGCATTCATCACCAACAACAGAAAAGTCTACAGCAAACCCAGCGTAAACATTAAACCAATCTGGCAGCCAGTCATAAAGAAGATTAATAGACTACGACTGGACCAGACAACAAACAATGATCGACAAACAGCCACGTCAGCAGACCGGAATACAGCGCATCGGGAACCAATCAGAACAGACCGCGCATAACGACACGTCACCGGACGGGGTATAAATAGGCATGAAAGGAACGTGTTCAATCGAAACGTCGTGATACACAAAATTTTATAGACAATGGAAATCCCAAATCAACCTTATGTAAAATTAATCTTACTTGTTCTGGCTGCTAATTAATACCACATCTGACTAATCAAAGAACTCTACTAATGTTTTAGCCGCTTTGCCAACCTCTAGACTTTCTCGAAGTACGGAAAATGAAAAATTCATTTTTTGAGAATCGTAGTCACTGGCATCATTTATTTACTGTATTGAATAAAAGTATTGTTTCAAATTTAAAAAATGAATTTTTGTATTTTTGGTCATGTAGATTGTAGATGCTCTGTTGAAACTATCCCATCATGTAGATAAAAAGTTGTGTAATTATCATTAATTATTTGTGAAACTGTGTGATAATTACACAACTCTTTATCTACATGTATTTTTGGTATTTCTTTCCGCATCGTCACATCAAAAATGCCATGCAGGCAGTATTTATTTACGTGGATAGGTCTCATGACGTTGTTGGTCACTGAGTGAGTGTTCTGAGTACGTTATTGTAACTAAAATATTTCTTTACCGCTTCCACATAGGCACGTATAATTCGTCTCCCATCATCTGTTTTGTAGGTCGTTTTTATACTAGCATTTCACTTTTATTCGTGGACACACCACCACTGATAATATGAAGGGACAGAGATATAGGCCGGAAATTAAAAGCCATCTTCCGGTCCTCGGCTCGATGTTTTATATTCCGTTCTTAGACGTCTCATGGTTTGTCTGCCTTCTCATGGCTCACAGTACATCGACGACCATAATGGATTCATTGGCGACGGAGCTGTATAGCTTTCGTCTAAATAGTTTCCTTTTGTATGCAATTCCTATAAAATTTCACGCAACAGAAGCTTTATGACGGTCCCGTTTTATGGTGCAACGAACAAATGCAGATACATAGTCATGAAGAGAAGGGATGAGGAAACAAAGCAAAGCGCAAGCAGTTGAAACTGAGAGATATAATTATTGTTATGCTACATTCAGAGTTTGTGTAGTTATCAACGTTAAGTTTGGAATCAATGGTGCGGAAGCGAACATAAAATAATTGGGTATGAGCCAGGCGATAAAGTAATAGTAAACTTCTCCATTAGTCTGTCGATACAGCTCAGCTTTTTCTTATTTATGTTGGAGTAATGAGTTCATCTACACGGAGAGAAGTCTGAAGGCGAGATCTGAGATTATCTGTTGTTTGGATATTATGAATTGACTTGACTTTGAATCAAATTGCAGCCGCTTTATATAAAGAAATGCGTTATATATGCGAATATAATTTTAATGGTAGTCTTTCCTAATGTATGCCTTAAACATCGATAGTGACCATAACTGTGAACACAAGAATCTATAGAGGATATCATGGAAAAGATGGACCCCAAGTCAAGTTTTTTTAACGCTCTGCATCGTTTTTCCCAAGAAATACAACATCTGGAAGTGTATAATGATTTAATGTGACAGAAGTTTGTCTGAATTAAGATCGCCAGTTTTTCCTATGGTGACTCTACTATCATAACCACGCCTCGGCAGATGAACTGAACGATTTATCTTGTCCTCAAATAGTACGTTCGATTGGTTGCAAGCGCCTTATTCTTTACTTTCCTCTATAAGTAATTTATTGCCAGTCAATAGGAACGTTAAGTGATCATTTCGAGTATCATTAGTTTTGGACCAGAACAAATCTGTAGATTTGGATTTTATAGGGTACCGACGGCATTTCTCGATAGTTCGTAATCATAACTAATAAATTTGTATGTCACGTTATTTTCGTGGCTTCACTTCACACGCGTGAGAAGCAAAAATTGTTATCACGAATAAGTTCAAAATGTTCTTTGGGGGATTATTTGTATCCTTATCAGGAAAATCTGTATTACTCAATATCCATAGGCCTGTCTGTCGATATATTGGTTGGCCTGTTTTTTTTTGTCTTCAATGAAATTTGAGAAAGTGTATGGGTATATTCGCGACGGAAAAATAAAACCAGACATCATCAAACCCGTTTCATATAGTTATCGTTTTCCTTAATTTTTGCTCCACATAAAGTATTTTGGGTGGGACAAGCATTTGGTTGCTTCAGATGTTCATAACATTACTGCAAAAAAGCGTTATCGTTACACTATGAGATATACTTAGTGATTATACTTACCGCCACTCTAAGTAGTAATTTGTTTGTGACGAAAACTAATTGTTATTCAAGAGGCTGATGTGTTCAGCACATCTTTTCAAACATTCCTTTCCTCATGGTATTTCTTTATAATGATCTCACTTCTCATGAATTTATAATATTTTCGGGCAACTTGAATCACTCTTATGCATCAGTAGAATTTTCCAATATAACGGCAAGAGGTTTAGGTAAAGATTAGTCATACTCGTCCTAGATGTTTTTTTTTAACCCAAATGAAGCATAAAAGTCAATGTCGGTAGATTAAATATTCAATTTTTGTACCGAAAAAAACTGCGGAGGCTTTGGTAAAGTTAATTGATTAGTCATATTTAAAATTAACGGTCAGGCCTAGTAACATAAGTCAAACGAAAACCACAAGATAAATTTTAAAAGATACACAAAATCTGCAGTAATGATGTATAGCCAACATTTATCATAATTTAGATAGTTTAAACCTTAATTACTTACCAGGAAGGTCTCCTAAATAATGCTGGGAAAAATGAAGTTATAGTAAAAAACAGTAGTAACAGTAGTTCAGGATCAAGACGAATAATCTGCCATTTTCGATAAAAAGTGTAAATTCTTGGCTTGCATCTATGATACCGTAGCTGAATTATTTTTTAAAGGCTTTTACCGTCCTTTATGAGAAAGAACACTCCAGTTTCCGCTAAGTTTTAGCTTTCAACTAGAAAAGAGTTTTAATGGCATAAAGTTAGATTATTCTGTTGACATTAATTAATCCTCAAAGACTTTGATTTTTTAATTAAGAATTGCATATTTTCAATTAAGCAGATTTTACAAAGTTTGAGATAAAGGCGAATGCTCCCAGCAAATTACGATGGATCTCATCATGATTAAATCAATTTTAAAGTTTTAGTAGGTCCACAGGTGAGATGATTTAGTTAGAAACTTCTGCTGATTATTTAACTTAGAATGAATTACTTTGAACCGATCATGGTGTTACATATGCTATGAAATAATGAGGCATAGGTGATTTATGACTCTTCCTGAAGAAAGCACCATTACTTAGTTGGAGAAGCTGAACCATTTTGAGATACTTAATAAAGAAAGACTCATCCTGGCTCTGTAAATTAACTATTTTGCCTTTCAGTGCACTGAATGTAAGCTAGTTTGGGAAACACAGGATCTATCAAAAGATGCAGCAAGTTATAGCATATCTTTTAACCATCAGGCAGATACGTGTTCCACCAAGCTAATATGTGCTGCATTTCTTCATAGTGCGTAGCGCTGTACTGAAATCCATACCGTATATTCTTTTTCTCTCACCGCCCAACATAGATACCTACCTTTTTGTGAAATTACATATATGTGAATATGAAGTAGATTAAGATACGCGTATTGCTGCTAAAACAATATACAAATATGAGAATACATAACTAAGTAATAATTGAGCAAAGATATTAATGCAAGATGAAACCCCTTAGTAGCTTCTAATTCCTTGCCTTAGCAATTACCTCTGCTTTGCTTTCGCTCATTTCTTTATTGCTAGACTCCAGCATAATTTATTTACGGTACTCTAAGCTTTACTGAGACATAAAATCTGCAGTTAAGGATCATCCTCTTCATTACAATCATAACACCATTAAATCTGAAATACACAATTACGTGAATATGGGGGGCGATCAATAAGTTCGGCGTTTTACGACAAACGGAACTGCTTAAGGATGTTGGCATTACTGCTGCGCACTGATATGTATAAAAAATTTCGAACTGCTCAATAGTTTTTGTTTGAAATCCATGCTTGTCTTGTGTTCCTCCATGTTAAGCGCCGTTTATGGAGAACCATCACCATCTTTGGTCACACGCCTATTGTTGATGTGCGATCCGAAGAGGTCGTTGAAAGTGTCGAGGACATGATGCTTTATTGCTGTATGACCGCCGATACGTAAAGTAACAGAAGCCAAGAGGCGTGGCGTCGTACGAAATGGCAATCAATATTTCACGTGATAAATGTGAAAATTATGTCATCCCGATGGGTGCCACGATTTTTCACTTTCTAGTCGTCATCGTTAATGAAACTTAGAAGGAAGTGCTGCCTCACCAATATAATCCACCAGCACATTTATCCCAGATTGGCTTGACCAGTTAGTATGAACTGCACTCAGAATTGCCACTGCAGCCACCGTACTTGTTTCTGTTTCCCTCCCCTCAAACGATGAAAAAATGGCAAAAACTTTGGTAAAGGTATTTCGAACTAGAAGCTAATTGGAAAATAAAAAAAATTGTCGTAAATTGTGTCTTCATCATGTGTCTGCTCTCCACCATGCATCAGACCTGCTATATAGATATGCATGTTTCGTCTTCAGCCTAGACTCTTCAGTATAGCCTGGCAGTATAAATATAGAGAGCAATAGGGTTGTATATATTTAACCCAGTCAAGGGTGTGATAGCAACATCTAAATTCATCTCCATCACGCATGGTGGTGCTACTCATTGGCACCTTACGAAGTTATCCCTTGTTCTTCGTAGAACAAATGACGTAGTTCTAGATGAGTTCATCCTTGTTGTCAGATGTCGTAATAGGCATCGATTGCCACTTCAAGACAGTCAGCTGTTAGGACCTTTGACTTCGTAAGTTGCCGCGCCACCGTGTCCGATGTTTGGAAATTAGTATTGCGTGTTAATTTCTAATATAAATACGTAATGATCCGCCCTTACAAAGCATGTTGTCAGTATGTTGTCTGTTGCTGTTCGGCATACATCAACTATTGCCCCTTTTTACTGGCTATACAGCAATACAACTGATCAATCATTTTCCAGTAGAACTTTCAGCAATTGTGATTATTTCGAGCAATGCCACCCGAAGCGAAATACCAATAACTATACCACATAAACATTGGATTCTTCCGATTTATTTATTCACATTATTATATATTTAGCCAATGAAGCGGAAATTGCTATGAATATGCGGATATGTTTTATATTAAACACAAAATACGTAATTTTCGAATAGTGCCGGGTTTATTAAATTTTGAGATCATTGCATTCTGCCTATAATATTTTCCAATTTAGCTACTGAAATAATTTGCTTATTTCATTGAATGACATCGTATACGGTAAGGTACATAGCATAATTGAGGATTAAATAATATTAATTTGCGTGTTGAGACACAATGAAGCAGAGGAAAAAACCTAATATTTGAGTTTTCAAATAAAGTTGAAATTGTTCAATTTCATTGGTCGGAAGTTTTTCCATTATAGCCTAAAACCTGAGCCCCTTGCTGCCTTGCATATCTCCACAATATTAACTTGGTCAAATTTATCCTGGTTAATATGTGTTTGTTGAGCCCCTCTAGCTGTACAGATTAAAATGCTGTTGTGAGATACGGCTTGGTAGAACGTATCACTTTTGAATCTATAGAATAGGGACAAGTTGGCCACTTTTTGTCGATGTTACAGACTGTGGAAGTCCGTTATAAGCTACTAGACCTAATGCTCTTCTCTGGATAGACGCCAGAAGATGAATACATCACACCCTCCGACATTCTAAAAGTATTTTAGGGATAGCGTGACCGATGCCTTGTAGAGTAATAGCAGCTGTTTAGTTGAATAGAATTTTCTGAAGGGGAACAGACCTTTAGCTTCCGTGACGCCGAGCTAACAAGGCCGTCAACATACCCGTACCAGCACATGTTATTGTTGATGCTAAGCCCCAGAAGATTGATAACTTAAGTATTGGGCACCCTTTCATCTCTGCGACTGTCAAACCGTTATAGGTCTTTCGTCGGTAATTTTCTCCCCTTTGGACATTGAACTGAACTTTACTTTAGATCCTTATTAGAATATTTTTTCGATGTTGCTCACGATGATGTAAGGTCTCTGTAAATGGTACCGCTTTCCAAGCAGTTCCAGCAGCTGATTATATGAACGCTTCATTGCAGTATTATCACAGCTTTGCAAAGTATGAGATTGGATGGTGAGAAGTATTCTTCAACAGATATCTCAGCTTTTGCCGAACAAGTGTTGCGATTGAGACATGCTTGTGCCAAATCGTGTCAATGTCTTTGGCTCTAGCTATGTATGGTAAAGCTTAGTCATATTAAATTAAGTTATGGGATTCATAGAATACTTTTACCATATAAGCCAAAAATCCAAAAAAGTACCACATTTTAACGTAATTAATGCTCATAAAAATTATTTTGTTCTATTGCTTTATTGCTATGGCTAAACAAGCTCTCGCCTTATTTACTATAAAATGTGATTGCATGTGCCTCTGAAACCATTATATATCCTACGAATCGCTTTACCATGTTCTATTAAATCCAACCGATTGCTATCTCGCTTTCTTGCATTATAAAAGTTGATCATTTCAACGGTTGTCGCCCACTTGCTAGAGAGAGATAGAAAAATACACATCGACCGCAGTGGTTCAACTTTTTCACCGACTGCCGCTAAACTTCCATCGAAATAAACTTTTTACATTTTAAGTTGGCAAGGTGTCAGACAATCGAAGTTGCGGGATAACTTGTTCTGTGTGAGATGCGGAAAGAGGTGGTGGTAGCGGGGAGGGAGTGCAGAGTTTCGGGATAAAAATTGCTTGCTAAATGTCTGTAGCGACGATCCATTTGTCAGTGCTCTGCGAAGTTCAAGATAGGGAGCTAACTTCATTATTATGTTTCGTACAATGATCTACTTTGAGTTTTAAATATCAACTCTCAAATTGGAACCTGCATTTTATATGAATTCTGTTGATTGTAGATGCTTTTACTTGGTGAAACTCTTCCATCATGCAGATAGAGTGATTGTGTATTTAACACAGTTTCATAAATGAAACCCTTCTTTTCAGTGACGCATTTCGATTCATATTCAAATCATCGTCGGACTGTCAGACTTGACTTTTAACAAAGGCTACCCAGACTACTTGCCAACTAGATCCAATCATGGATAGAAAACTAGAGCTATCAAATCAAGCTTGCTATTTATCCTGTCTAGCTATTCTTTTATTAAAGTATATATTTTTTCCTTCTGTTGTCTGTCTGTCTTAGGGGAAATCTTTTTTGGCGGCTGAATTTGCAGTACAAAACCTAAACATCGGCGTGAAAATGTCCTTAAGGTATTTTATGTGATATATAATTTTATTCCTTCAGCTACTTCATTCTTCTTACTACATTCTATGATTTGAGGTATTGCAAGAGTACGTTAACATAGAACACAGAACATGGCCCTTGTTGACAGATGTCGTAAACGACATCTGTTGCCGCTTCAAGGCAGTCCAGGTGTTAGGAATTTTGACTTCGTGAGTTGCCAGTGGGCGTCCCCATAGAGGGCGACACTTGGTGATGAGTTGATTTTGCTATCACACTTTCGACTGGGTTACGAACCCAATTGCTCTCTACAGTTAGACCGCAGGCTATACTGACGGGTCTAGGCTAAAGACGCAATATAGCAGATCTGATGCTTATTGGAGAGCAAACACTATACATAAAAAATTATACACTATAAAGGCTATACATATTCTTCCATACTTGCATTACTAGACATGTCATCAGAAATTATTACTGATACTTTATTTTTTACTAATTAGCAAAAATAAAAGGAACATAAATCAATATGATGGTTTTATGGGTAAAAATGGAGACAATCGACACATTTTTGACTGTCACATGAATTTCTATACACCGTGGAACTCGGATTATCATCAGAGTAGACCAACTAAATTACCGAACACTGACTACTACTACTACTACTATTCGATTCGCCATGTCTGGAGGTCCTTGGGTAGACTACCAATGTTTCTTGTGTCTGCAAGCAAATAACCATGTATTTTCGACTATATATCACCATCAAAATATTGGCTCTACTAAACCGACCTACGTCTGGCGGCTTCAGAGTCTTACTCTATCAATGTATTTCAATTCCAGTAATATACATACCGGTAGAATTACACTATTACAGTAAACTAGGCCTTTCAAGGGAGGCTTCCACAAGTTTTATTACTCATAAATAAGATTCCTCCGGATTCATGTATTTCAGACCGCCTGTCTAAATATTTATTTCCGCAGTACATTAGTATTCAGAAATCCGGATTCTTACTAACAAAAATAGAGAAAAAATGTTCCACCTTCAAAGCTAACTTTTCTGCAATATTCTTCTAAACTTCGAACTCCAACGTCGATCGTTTCCTAGAATCAGCGCTGCCATTTTCCCAACAAGATTCTTGAGAAGTTTTAATTGCGATCTCTCTTCGGTTCGAGAGCACTGTCCTATTTTTATTTTCGCATCATCGATTCCTCAATGCCGTAATGGTCTGACGTGTTCTCCTACTAATAATGATATCCCGCTTTCGTCTTGCTGCCACGGATCAATTGCTCTAAGTACCCATTACGCTCCAATTTTTTTCTGAAGGCACGGTGCTTTTTAACCTTTCACTTCTCCAACAAGTGAGATATTACTTTTTCTGCACTTTTTTGTAATTCTGTGTTCGAGTGAGAGTCTTTGCTAATACGGATAATTTTCATTCCGTCAGCCTTTGTTCACTATTATGGCTATTATGTGTAGAAGAAACATATATATGATTGAGTTTACCCTATTGCATAATCGAATTTTCAAATTACTATACAACGTTTGGTTGATGATTACGATGCTTGAGCTCTATGATTTTACGTGCAAATCGAGAATGTTAATTGAGTATCAAGCCAGAGTAGATATTTTTTCAATTCCTTCCCAACCGGTGTAGTTCCTTGTTCTGCGTAAATCACTTCACCCTTGTTGACAGATGTCGTGAGACATCTGTTGCCACTTCAAGGCAATTCAGGTATTAGAAACTTTGACTTCGTAAGCTGCCAATGGGCGTCCCCATAGTGGGCGACACTTGGAGATGAATAGATGTTGCTATCACACCCTTGACTGTGTTACGTATATACCACTCGATTGCTCTCTATAGTTCGACTGCCAGGCTATACTGACGAGTCTAGGTTAAAGACGAAACATGCATGTCTATCGGAGGTCTGATGCATAGTGGAGAGCATACACTTAATACCTCTCTTGTTTAACTTTATCAACCATAGCACAATAGTGACCTAGCATCAGTCTTGCCCATCATCCGATTTTTCGATGTGGTGTATGTAAATTGACATCCAATTAGACTCAAAGTGTGTTTCCTATAACAGAAACAAATCAAACTGCCTGTACAATAATTCAATTTGTCTTCCAGCGAACACTGTAGCTTTCGTTGCAACGTATTTCACCTATTTTCCGCTACGCTGAAACACTCTAGGCTGTCTGTTGTTTCATCGATCGAATGTGCACGTCCTTAATTTTTTTTGTGGCCAGAGGACCTGAGTAACCTCTTAACCTTTCAACATGCTCTCCGCTACAGGCAGCTAAAGTGATTCTGCATCAAGTCGAGAACTCTTCAGATGTTGTTAACACTAACTTTATTTGTATTATGTGATCACCGTCTGAAGTTGATCAGGTACAGTATTGAGCAAAACTTGGTATGCAAGCTGTCGTTTAATATTCTCGATAAGTAAGATTTCGGTCCTTCGTGTAAGTTCAGGCATGCTCATTCACATAAATCTTATGAAGATTACTATAATCATTTTTGAAAACGATTTTCTGTGGGCACTTAATGATACTCATAGCTACACACTTAAAAAGAAATTCTCAATTCAAGGATTTCGCTATTCTTGTGAAGATACTCATGATGAGAACATCTGATCTTACTCTATGACAATTTACCTGATCAGAAAATTATGATTGACTTGAACCAAGAAAGATATATTTTCGGTTTCGAAACTCATTCTAAAGAAATAGACATTAAAGAAAAATATAATTTCAATGCTTTTCTAACAAGTATTCCAAATTTTTTTGTAAGTTAATCAGATTTGTGTTTTTTAAGTTATTTTCTAGGAATCTGCCCCAGGTGGAGACAAAAGAGGGCGAGGAAATTCATCTTTTGAAATGGTATTGTATTAGAAGTAATACAGTTTATTACAAAAATTTACTACTGCCATGGAGTATTACATTCTAATTGTGCTGTATGCACATCCAACAATATTTGAAAAATAATTGACGTCATTTTAATATCACCAGAATTGATTGTATTTCCTATTCAATCAATGGAATTCCAAGGCCATTGAACCCTATCGAAATAATGATACGAATCACACATATATTTGAGGTAAAATTAGTACTTACGTTCCGGTTACGGCAGCCTCTTTCAAAATACAATGTATAATGTGGATATAAATATTTGGATTTAAATTGCAATTAATATTGATTAATTTATCTAGGACATTAAGATTAAGTTGCATTTGATTCATTTGGTGAGTTTTGATATCTTGGATGATTTTGTTATTTATATTTCTACATGCAAAGTAACCAAAGCTACAAAAAAAACAATATATATTTTATTAATTTTTTCTGCAACGTTTCCGGGCACAGGCACCATCTGGGATCTAGCATGTTATTTTTGTAATTATTTTTTAATAATCGTAAATCACATAATATTGATGTTCTTATAATCAAGCCTCGTGATCTGATTGAGAGGCAAATACCATAGATGTTTCTAATATTGGCTACATAACATAGACACCCTTCAATGACGATAAGCTCTAAAGAGCCTTTTGTTATGAAACAATGATATTCCATATGAGCATACAAATATATTTTTTTTGTGTACAGTAAAGGCACGCAAATTTGAACATTTTCATAGGAATCCTACGATTTGCTTTATTATTGCAGCGGAGCTCGGCTTTATGTGAAGCTAGACACCACTTTTATGGTAGATAAAAACTAGTGGTTCGTATGAGCACAAAAGTAATATAATTCTTCAAAAAAAACTGCAAAAGTCGCAGATAAAGGAAGTTGCAGCATATCTAACACGTTTTAGTTATCCATTGCCTTTAATTAAAACCAGGGTTGACTGAATAGCTTTACTAACACTGTATCATAGTACTTTGATAGAACCTGCCGGAGCAACCGAGATAATAATTAATTAATAATAATAATACTCAAAATAAATAATACTAATCATATGTTTACCGATTGTATACAGTGAGACTGACAGACACTCTTCCCATTAACCTTTAAATGCAGCTTTGAAGCTGATCACAAAAAATATCAAAATGAATGATGAAGAATGGACATACAGATTCAACTTTGTGCGTGAAGACATTCAAAGGGTATGTGAACAGCTTATCTATTTTTATCCACATTATTTTTGGCTAATTTCCGATTCCGATTCTCGCAAACCAGACATTAACTTATTAATTATTAGCCTGATGATGATAAGAACAACTGTATTTGTTGAGAAACAGAACTTTAGTATTATTTTTCAGTTATGCATGTGTGAGTAACTTTTGTAATAATCGCATGTACTTTATGGCGAATGATGTCAGCAAAATATACTGGATAAAATTTAAAGGGGCATTTCAAGGAAAATAATAAAACATCTTGTCATCCTGATAGCGCGCACTGTGCAGCAACTTTTCTAGACATAAATGTTTTAGTAGCCGTATAACATTTTTAATTCCCTTGGTGCCAACTTTACATTGTTCTTAAAAGTAATGGTAGAAACGGGATGAAGCTAATGCTTCTTAATAAGTACTCAAGACTAGGAATCCGTGGGTCTTCATTCTCAAGCGTATTGAATGAAACCCTTCAGTGGATGCTGTGCCGAGTAGTGAATATTCTGTGGTACTTTATACTTTTTATAAATACTTATCAATGACAAAGGGTTCTTACAAAGGCTTACTATTACTTTGATAACGTGTTTCGAACGTACCTCTCAAATTATGTCTACCTTTATAATAAAATTGTAGATGAGGTTTGCATAAAAGTATATAGATTTAATTTTCCTGTACTAGCTAATTCAGTAACTAAATTATGTAGATTGTAGATGCTCTCGCTTGACGAAACTTTTCCATCATGTAGATTTTATAATCGCGTATTTAACATACAGTTTCATAAGTAAAACTATTTTTATTACAGTGACGCGTTTCGATTTATATTTAAATAATCGTGGGACTGTCAGATTTGACTGTGGTGAGTAGTATAGTTCCATAGTATCATCCCATATGACTATTGAGCCTATTGTTGTCTTTTATCATATAATTTTCTTAATTTTTATCATTGACTCTTCACTGAGTATAAATCCTGTTTAGCTTTGGTATCCTTCCCATATGCTACATGATCCGGGAAAATGCCCTCCTCTGATATTATACGTAGTTCGTTTACTTACTTTTTGATATCACCGTTGGTAGTTCTGAGAACATCTATTTCCTGTACGGAGCTTGTTGAAGTAGTCCATTTGCACTGCTTATTGGTTGTCTCTCGCTTTTTCTGCCATTTCATGGTTTTCTAAAGAGTTCATAGCTCTCCTCAACTATCAGATTAATTGGTGGGACACCAACACAGCACGCTTTCTGCTAGCTTCTGAACGTGAACAACCTGTACTTTTTCTAACTGCCTTTCCACAAATAGCTGCCCTATAGAGGATTTTTTTTGTTTTTTTTTGTTTTAGGGGGGCCTAATGCCTTCATATTAAAACTGATCAAACTGATCAACCATTAATTTTCCTTTGAATTCTTACAAACTAATACTTATCACTAAAGTAAATCCATCGATGTCCTTTAGATTACGTTAACACTATAACTACAAATTCGTACACATGCTCTGCTCTATGCACCAAAGCACTACACTAATTCGTATGGCTTGGTTCTCTTCAATCGTCGGACAGCGTTGTGGTTGTCCAGCAGCTCAAGAGCTTCTGCGTTTGGGTGGTGATGGAGCCTTTCTTCATGCCTGGCCGCCATTCTCTTGATCTCGTCGACTACCAGAGGTATATTCAAATCGCGATGAATATCCTTATTACGAATGTACCAAGGGGCATTAACAATAGCTCTTAAAACTTTATTTTGGAATCTTTGTATAATTTCGATGTTAGAATCTTTCGAACAACCCCACAGTTGACAACCGTAGAGCCAAACAGGTTTGAGAATCTGATTATAGATCATGATTTTGTTATAGAGGTACAGTTTTGAGGATCTTCCCAATAACCAGTAGTATTGTTTGTAGCGAAGATTGAGTTCTTCTCGCTTTTTTTTGATGTGATGTTTCCATTTCAGTCTTGTGTCAAGGGTCATACCTAGGTACTTAGCGTTAGCTTCTCGTGGTACGGTGGTCCCATTAACGCTTATTGGATCAGGATTTATCTGTCTTCGGTTAGAAAAGCAGACATGGATCGATTTTAATTCATTTAGTTTGATTTTCCATTTTTGTGACCAAGTCACTAATTCGTTGGCAGCTGTCTGAACTTTGTTAGTAGACAAAGCAAGATTTTTTTCAGTTGCAATCAAAGCTGTCTATAGATAATATTCAATTGAAACCTGGGAAAGTAAAATCTCAAGCTGAACATATCATAATCTTGGCACAAAACAGACAAAATCTAACCTAGAAGAATACTATATTGTTGACTGAAGCTTTCATGGTCTTGGCGCAAGTAGTTCAACTTCATTATATAATTTATTAGTAGTATAAATTTTCTGTAATTTTGATGAGCTTTTATCAAAGTTAACGTTGGTTCCTTAAATTTAGAAGAAGAAGAACAAAAAAGGTATAAAAACTGTACAGTTGTGAGCCCTTTCTTACATGTATCTGCGTCATATAGTATTTTTCCTAATTTTTCAAGTTTGAAAGGTGATAAACATCATCTGAATCTCATCTTTCTCCTCCACCCATTTTTTTGCCTCATCGTTCATCTTGGTAGGGATCCTTATTAAATAATTACTAATTACCGCTTCGAGAAGTTCGATTCGACTGGGATGTTTTTACCCGTTAAGCACCAATAAAAGCAATTGCATGCTGAATTAATCCAATTGTCTTGTTTCCATCCCCATATTCTCAAAGTAGTCACAAAAAATGTAGCCAGGGAGCTTTTTATTTTTCCAGTATTTCATGAAAGTTTCCTCAGAAAATGTTATTCAAAGCCCAGCATCCCCAAAGGTACATTATGATACGCTGTCCTAACCCCTTTAAAGTTTGTAATGTTTGAATTACCTTTCATATTTGGCTGCAAGCCATATCTGCTTGTGAAACTCTATAACATGGTACTGTTAAATCATTTCTGTGACATTTTGTTCGCAAATTATTACAGATACATAACATTGTGCTCGTTTCATCCAGTATGTCATACGATAATGAAACACAAGCAAAAAGTATTGTTTGTTTAATGGAACAAAATGCAGAGAATCGAATTCAGGTTTCAAATTAAATTTATTTATTATTCCCTCATTATCTGTGCTCTGTTTGTAGACGAATTCAGATAAACGGAGTCTATTTAAATAATGCCATTTGAAATAATTGTGCAGTAAATTGGTCGCGTGATGACATTGAACGCTTTTATTAACACGTGTCAATACAAGCAATGTGAGGGGCAAATAAATGTAATAATTTGAACATACAGAAGAATCTAATTACTAATGATATTTAGAAAAATTAGAAAGAAAAATTTGTCGCCAGTGGGGATCCCCAGTTCCTGACCAGTTCGTCATGGTCTAACGGTAAAGGCGCCTGCCTAGAATGCAGGAGGTTGTGGGTTCGATCCCCACTGGCGAAAAATTTTTCTTTCTAATTTTTCTAAATATCATTAGTTGTCCACTTACGGATTGCAGTGTAATCCGATAAAATTCTGTAATAATCTAATTACTATCACAACGTATAAAGGTTGTCCGATATTATAGACCATAATATCAGATACTAAGTCATGTCACTGTTATTATTGTGAGGTTCATCCAGTTACAATGCTTATATATGATTGATTGTATATAATATAATAATAGTCAACTTGATAGCTGCATCCAACAGCCATAGCAGAATCAAACCATTTTCGACAGCCGTTTCTTAGGGATATTTTATATTACAGGAACTCCTAGATTGCATTCAGTCCTCACGAAATCATATACCATGCCTCTGTCGTATTAAGCGTAGCTCACAAAGTAGTTTCCACTGACAGTGGCTTTCGTCATTTCATAGACCACCATTTTTTTTGGCGTATGTTTTTATTTGCTTGTCGCAGCAACTATTTTTATTATCAATTCAACTATACTGATTCAACTGCTTTAACGTATCACAAGCAATTCATTCATCGTTTAACTTGAGATAACCGTATAGCGCGAAAACGATAACTTTTTAGATGAAAACGTCCAGATCAAAGTTCATAGATGCAATGGGGGAGAGTTAATGATGACTTTTATTTTTGACATTGACAGCATTTTCAAGGTTTTTTGACGATAAACCATGCTTTTCTAATGGGAACATATATTTTTTAATGTAAAATCTTAATTCACGAGAAAAAATATCTTTTGTACATATAATACAATATTTTTTCTTTTTATAAATTTTACAATTATTACATAGTTTGTCAGAAATGTTTTGGTTCTCACGAAAGCATAAATAACGTGATTATCATATGGGAAACCTTTAGTTTTATTATAATAAATGTTGAAAATGATGCAAGCCAATTTCAATACACTTATCAATCCATTTTATAAGGTTTTCATGATATCCAAGGAGAGTTTCTTTATTGATTGCTCTACAAGCATATCTTATGAGTTAAATGATGTTTTCCAATGTAGTGGTAACTTCTCGAATCAACAACTTCTTTTAGATGGCCAAATAATGGGAAAGCGGAAGGGATTAAATCTGGTGACCTAGCAGGCCACATAAGGGGACCACTTCATTCCATCCTTCGATTAGGATATTCCCGATCTAGCACTTCCCAGAAAATTCTGGCATAATGGGCAGGGCAGCCATCATGTTGAAATCACATACTTGCTCTTTCTTGAACTGGCATATCGTTTATTAGTTGGTGAAGGGTTTTAAAGAAAGTCTAGATATTTTTGCCCATCCAATGTTCCTTCATTAGAGTTTGTGAAACCAGATTCATCTGACTACAACAAACAAAAGAAAAAATATATATTTAGATCTATTCAGTTCTGTTCTCATTAAATGTACATCGCTGACCTTGGAACGCTGTCAATGTCGAAAATAAAAAACAGCATTAACTCTACTCCATTTTCTTGCTGTATTGCTGTCGCAAGTTGAATGGTATACAAGTATGTTCAATTATGATGTGAAATATCGAGCTCCGTAGTTTTGAGTTGATGACGCTCTGATTTTTGCTTCTTCAATCATTCGTTTTGCACCGATCCACATTAATAAGAGAATGCGCTGTTAGACGATAAACTTTCTACCAGCTTACAGCACCAATTTTTTTCCAGTTGAATTACCCGAACTTTCAGCATTAATTTTTACGCCGCGAATTTATGCGATGCAGCCTTCGGCCGCAATTATTTCTTGCATTAATAACGCTTACCGCGCCAGCGGCGTAGCTTTGAGGAAATGGACTCTCATGAACCTGTAACGGCACAGAAACAACTCATTGCTTCCCAAATAAATGCCTTCCTAGCGGCAATATAAGGAATTAGATGAGGAGAGTTATTTAATTTTTAATGGTAATGCCACATGCTAAGCGGTTTAATAAAATTCATTAGGAAAATGATACCCATAATTGTACTATTAGTGTGTTATGATGGTCAAGCTACACTGTGTTTTAGATGCTTGCTTTTTGTTCTTTTCAAAATAAAATTCCATATATTCATAATAGTAATGAGCATAACTATTTTCAATTACGAAAACCCGGAATTCATTTATGGGAGCCACGTAGTCAGTAGCAAGTCCGACAATAACGACGATAAATCATCCTATAGCTACAATCGTAGCTAGGATGTGGTGGTCTGATAGTACGTAACGGAAGATCGTAGAACATATATTTTATGTAGATAACATCAAAGTTGAACAAATAAATACAAGTTCGGGCTAGTCGGACTGCTTTTATCCTTCGTCATTACCCTCGAAGTATCCATAGCATTATGTCTCTTACGCATTATCAAAATCTAAACCTTGAATAATTCTGTAATTATTGGTTAAGATTGAGATTTTGATAGTGCCTAAGACGCATAATGCTATGGATAATTCGAGGGAAATGAGGAAGGATAAAAGCAGCTCCATCACAAATATATAAAACATAAATTAATAGCAACAAGGTTTCCAAGAGTAAAATTGTCATTTTTGAAATTCACCTCACCGAATTTGGAATATGCAAAGTATGTAGGCAGGATAATCAAATTAGTAATCACATCAAATTCGCTGTTTATAATAATTGTAATATTTCTATATTCAACAAACCTTCTTTCATCAATTTAGTGCTTCACATTGTTTTTATTATCTATGTTTAATGAGATTAATTAATTTTTTCAGCTAAGGCATATTTTTCCGAAATTATTTCTAATTTCTTCGTCAATGTTACACTCAGGATCTTTTTAAATATAACTTCATCTATTTGTTGATACTATTGACCCAACACATTACAGGTCAATGAAGACTAAATTGGATCATTAACCGTTTTTGGAATCTCAAATATTCACGAAATCTGTTCCTCTGATTTAATTTCATCTCTAAATATTTAATGGTACAGAGCCACAATCTCCTCAAAGATATAACTATTTTTAATGATGACCATCTGATTATTAACTTAAACAGTTATTGGGTACTCTTATCACTACAAGCATCTATTGAATGCACAACACAGGCTACATCTATAACATAGATACGACACTATATTCTTTTATTGAAAAAGCGGTTGACTACTAGTCTTACAAATAAGTTTTACCATGTCGACATACCGTCGTACTGACGAAGTGCAAAAATATGAATTAATTATTGAAATAAAGCTCCCTGATAATAAATTATGTATTTTTTCCCATTCAAAGTGTAATGGTACGCTTGTGACTCTCGCTAGTCCTCGTAGTTTATTGGTAATTGCTCAATATCTTCTTCAAGATACAAGACCAGCTACTCCGAAACTTAAAATCAATACAGTAGTTCCGCCTTCTTTTATCACTGCTGCTGTTGAGATACGGTCTATTACTTTTTTTGTTTTGAACGCTTTATTTAAGAATAACCGTTAATTTATGTCGACGTAAATTTAAATTACGAGCTAGACTCGCCATGTAAATATTTTCGCAATAAATTTCGTCCGGAAGACAAGCCCGCTGGTGCGAGGATTAAGTACCGGCGAATATTTTGAGTTACTGCTAAGGTTTGAGATGAGGAATGCTGTAAGCATGTGCATCGCTGGAAGAATCGACAAATTAAGTATCTTCCGGGTCGAAAATATTGTACGTTTATAGTCCTGGATACTTAAGCAAAATTTCATAGTTCTGATCATGAAGGAATCTTAGAGAGTGGACCGGAATTCGAAGCGCAGAACAACTGTTTAGACTCGCCGAAGACAGAGCACAGCTCACCATTGTGATAGCCAGTATCAGGCAGACCTGATATGGCACTAAAACAAAAAGACTCATAAAGTTGGCAATGACAATAGAATCAGTGTTCTTCATACTTGTAATAAAATACATGATTTACACTTCATGGAAACATTAGAGATTCAAAAATATCTGCGAAACCCTGACTTCATTATAGTAAATAAACAGACTGATCTTTCAAGCTCAATTTTCATCGATACACTACAATAAGTTTCCATCTATTTGTATTATAGGTTGACTTACTGCTGAAATATCTCAAGTTATAGAATGTATTAAAAAGAATGGAATAGCTGAAGGAATAAAATATCTTAAACGGCTGTGCTTAGCACTCATGATCTACTCATGACTTTAATATATGCTTAAAATGAATAGTTGACTTAACGGATCATACATATGCAAACTAATAATCCGCTCATGAACTATCGACCCAACAAAGCCATAGAATTGAATATTCCCTCATTAATTGTTTCCAAAGTATCACTTTACGTAAGACCAGCTCTACTTCGAGTTTCCCAGCATCTAAGCTTAATGCTCAAAGTTCCGCTATCTACTCATAAAAAATACACATTACCGTTACAACCCGGCAGTGATATTGAGCTCACGATGGTATAACTTCATTGCTTATTAACATATGAAATAGATATATGAAACTTTTATTGGGCGAATTACGCGGACCTTTATGACTAATAAAAATGTTTATAGGTATTTCTCTCGTAAAAGTTCGGTAGTCAGAAATGAGTGAGTGTGTTAATGTATTCAGAAAAAGTTGAATGATATGTGCATTCAAACAGGTGTAAAGGACAAACGCTATGAGAGATGAATTATTATTTTATTGTGAAAATTTAGGCGGTATGGTATTTCAATTCACAATTACGAATACTGCGGGAAGATCAGAAATGGAGACATGAATTGTCCCCAGCATGATACCAAAAACGATGCCATCTCAATACATCTCAACCTCATTCTGTAGTTGCTTCACTGCTTCAACAGTCCGATAACTTTGTATCCACCAAGTAACATTAGTTGTGCTATGTTATTAATTCAGAGCACAAGTCTATTTTTAAGTATTTTCTAAGACTATTGGCGGAAATCCGCTGCAAAAGGTAATTACCTGGAAAAAAAACGTTGACGCTATATTATTGTTTCTTAAATTTGTTGATATTTACGCCTAAGCCACAGAAAATTAAAAAGACAAACGCGTCGCCAGTAGGGATCAATCCTTCGGTATTCTAACATCATGATTAACATCCATCTATGGCGAAATCTTCAAGTGAACAGAAAACTTTCTTCATGTAGATTGTAGATGCTCTTACTTGTTGAAACTCTTGCATCATGCAGATACACGGTCGAGTTGAATTAAATTAACACACAGTTTCACAAATAAAACTTTTTTCAGTCCGCGTTTTGATTCATATTTAAATCACCGTCGAATTGTCAGATTTGACATTTAAGAAAGGCTACCCAGATTACCTGCCAACTAGATAACTAGATCCTAGAATGGATACAAAACTTGAGCTCTCAAATTTAACAAACTAATTCATATGTCTGGCTATTCTTCTATTAAATTATTTATTTTTTATTTCTTTTGTTGTCGTAGGGGAAATATTTTTTGGCGACTAAATTTACACTAGTTTTAAGGGAAACCTCTACAAAACTTTTATCATAGCCATCAGAATGTCTCTAAGATGTTTCATGTGATAAACTATTTTATTTTTTAAGATATTTCACATTTTGTGATATTTTATTCCTAAAGATATTTCATTCTTCTTAATACAATCTATAACTTGAGATATTTCAAGAGTAACTTAACCTAGAATACAAATAGATGGAAACTTATAGTAGTGTATCGATTAAAATTGAATAAAAGATCAGTCTGTTCATTTAAAACAATGAAATCAGGGTTCTGCAGATATTTTTGAATCTCTAAGTTTAAATCAAGTATTTTGTCACAAGTATGTGTACACTCATTCTATTTTTGTTGACAAGTTACTAGCTACCAATCTATTTGTTTTGTAAGTTGAGTTACACTTCAAATATCTTGAGGACAATTTGACGGCGGTGGTTATGGTTTTGTAGGCGTTTCCTTGCCACTTCTGTAAATGCAGTCTACAAAAAAATATTTTCTCTAAGACAGACACAAGTCTCTAGTTTTGCATCCATGATAGGATCTTGTTAGTTAGTTGGCCTGTAATCTGGGTAGCCTCCTTAGCAGTCAAATCTGACAGTCCGAAGCTGATTTAAATATAAATCAAAACGCGTCACTGAAAGAAAAAGTGATTTATTTGTGAAAATATATTAATTACACAATCTAATTATCTGCAAGAAAACTTTCTAGCCTATAATCTTGATCTTGTTTAGAAATCTAGTGGCCAGTGACTGGCACATCTTCAATCAAACAGTGATATAATTACATCTTAGCAAAACGTTTAAAATTGCGCATATCGTCAACATGATGGTCATCATGATATTTGAGCATATTGTTCATTTAGAAAACCATATTCGTGCTTCTAATTCACAAGGATGGGCTAGAAGCAGATGAAATGTGAGCAGATTTGTCGTTGTTTCACTCACGAAGGACGTTTCGGAAGGCAGGAAACCAGTAAATAGTGAGAACTAGATATGAAATCAATAAATATATCTCGACTGGCGCGTTAGATGTGACTGGGAATTTTCCTGGAGTATTAGTGTTTTCATATAAACAGTGGTATCATGATAAGATATTCTTGAAGGTACTGAGTGCTGATTGCTTCAGTAGTATTAAAGTAAAAAGTTACAAGTGCATGATGGATTTATAACTTTATTACTGACCAGTCGGTACGCGTAGTCAGCAGTTTTCCACTGATCATCTTTTTTACGTGGTGTATCTCTAATACATTCGACAACTCTAAAAAAGGACTGTAAAATGTGCTCTTTAAATTTGACTGCCTGCTAACAATAGTACATTGGAGTTGTACAAATATTCTTCTTTGTTCAGAGTTTTTATGTTATTCGCTACTATAATGACAGGATTGAAATGATTTATGGATAAAACCACGATTTTTTCGTGTACTCTGAAAGAGAGTTCATTCCAGTTATTTGAAACCGATACAGTATGCGTGTGTATTGTAGAAACTGGGTATTCGAAAATATCAGCCATTTTTTTTAAATCACGATCAAAAGCGGACCTCTAACTCTAGAATAGTGTTCAAATCTGCTACAGCGAATATCATAATATGTATAATACATCCCCGAATACAAAAAATAGAATTCCTACGTATCGTTTCCACTTCTATATAACCTCCAAGTTCTCTATCTACCCACGCACTTGGCCTACCTTGATTCATTACTCACCTTCACAATGAAATGTTTTTTGTTTTGTTCAATTGGTGCTACATAAGAACATTTGAAAATATTTCCAAGATATGATCTATCTTTATCATTATCATTATCTTTATTTTAAATGTCCAATAAAGTAAAAAGCTGATCGGCTCTAGGGATTAGAGGATATAAATGTTTTGTTTTTTCTCAATTTGCTGAAGCTTCGACACTTATTTTACGTTTTCGTCAGGGCAATATGATGTGATTAGTGGTTATCAAAAAAATATTTGCACTAAATTATTCTAAAAAAATGCTATTGATTCGCTGTCGTCATGCTGAGTGATTGCATTGAGAATTGATATGCCTTTGCCTTTTGGTGATGTGAAATATTACTCTAAATCATGAAAATCGATAATAATAATTATAAAAATATATCGTATGGTACTAATAATTTTTATGCTCGTTATCGACAGTACTATTATTCAGTGTGTGACATATCTACAATACTCTTTAGATGGAACAACGTTGATGACAGAAGGTCAAATTCAATTACTTTGCATCAACCTAGAGTACACACATAAAAAGAAATTCTCAATTCAAGAATTTCGATATTATTGTAAATACCTATATACTAACGACAAGAACATCTGATCTAACTCTAAGATAATTCACTTGATAAGGAAATTTTAATATTAGAACCAAGAAAGGTATATTTTAGAATTCAATACTCATTCTAAAGAAATATACTTCAAAGAAAAAAATAATTTAAATGCTTTTCTAACAAGTATTCCATATTTTTCTAAGGTTATCATATTTTACACCGGAGCTCCGTTTACAATAAAAAATACACTACACACATCTTGCGATTCCCTCCAAGTAGTCCATTTACTTGTTTGGCATTGTCATATTCGTCAACGGCAATTCAGCGGTACGCGTGTGTCTGTTTCCGCTCCCGTTAGTTTCTATTGTTGAGGAACCGAAAGCAGCTTTGGAAACAGCTCATCAAAATTACAGAATGTTTATACGAATAATCGACTCTATAATGAAGTTGAACTACTTGCGCCAAGATCTTGAAATACTTCAGTCAAAACTGTAGTATTCTTCTGGGTTAAATATTTTCTATTTTGTGCCAAGATTATGATATCCTCAACTTGTGATTTTGATATCCTCACTTCCAAGACTTTCCCAGGTTTGACCAGAATATATTTACTCGAGTTAACTCTATATGATCAAATATACAGTATTCCTACTCCAAGATTATTATAGCTTTGTGCATATAGGAACGATATGGTATACTTGAATGAATGAAGTTTTAGAATATTTGAAGGAACCTTAGAGAATTGTGAAACCTACAGGTTATAAATTTTACTTTTGAAATCTGTTTTGCAAATTGTAGATCCGCGCAGTCTAATTGTGCACTATTTAGAAAATATTTAATCGGTCAATAAAAGACGTCAAGTAGATAACTTTGTATTTTACCTACGGTGGTAAACGTTTTTTGAAGATTTGACTAAATATTAGAACTGTTGATGCATTTGATGTGACTAGAATAAATTGTGAATATTATGGAAAATTCATAAATTTTATTTTTTTCAGTATTTTCAACATTTAACTATATTTCATTCCAAAAGTTTGACACTACAGAAATCCGATCCCATTATTGATTTCTAAGCTGATATCAATATACTTTAGCTGCAAAAGCCTTCCCATTTTACTGCGTTCATCATGGAGCCTTGACTGTCTCAAGGTTCGATCCCGACCCATTTTCAATCCGGATGAGATCCGGATTGGATCCAAAATTTTAAAATTGTACCTACATTACGGATTCGAGAATAATATTCGTATCTAAGATAAGTAATATGAAAAATATTGCAACTAAATCCCAGGAACAGACATTAGAGAGATTTGACAATCCGCGAGAAGAGAGAAATACAGAAAGCTCAAGTGTATTTGACATCCTATTCCCGAAACCGTCAGGCACTAGGAGTTTAATGAAGTTGGAAGATATGCTCAGCAGCAAGGTTTTCACAAAAATAGAGCACTAGTCTCAATCCGCCACTGTGTTTCTCTTTCTGCTGAGGAAGGTTAAGATTTACAGTGTCTCTACCGTCGCGTCGTCTGCATCTTGTCGCCAAAGCTCTCGGTTTTACAAATCGAAAATGCTCCGGCTGGAAACTGTACGCGAAGCAAATCCAATAAGGCAAATGATGACTTCAAAAGAGGTAGGAATTACTCGGGTACGAGGTAAATAAAATATCCTGCTGCAATACAAAGTAATTTAACGGTTTTCGTTTATAGCCGGGATGGCAATAAAGGAGAATAGAGCAGATTGAAAACAGTTGCAGTGAGAATCGATCTGCAATACTGCAAATCGCAGAATTAATGGACTGTGACGTATTGATTTGATTGAACTGATTCATAGAACTTAGGGACTTGGTGCAATATCTGTGTAATGAGAACTCGCTCTAATATTAAAAAAAATAGCTCCTGACTTTTCTTCCAACAAGCAAGATTATCCTGTAGAAGATTAATGTACATACAAAAATGTATTTCCAAATGACTGGTTACTTGTAAAATATTTAACACCCAGCACGCGATTTCAATAAAAATACGTTACTGAATTTTTTTGTTACATTTATCGAACAAATATATAAATCAAATGTCAACCAGTCCATAAGGATATAAAAATTTGTGTATTTAACACACCGTTTCACAAATATTTTTTTTTTCAGTGACACGTTTCGATTTATATTTGAATCATCGTCGGACTGCCACTGAAAGATAGTGTGTGTTAATTACACAACTTTTTATCTACATGATGGAACAGTTTCACCAAGTAAGAGCATCTACAATCTACATATAGTCCATAAGGAGCTTAGAGCTAATCTTCAAGGTTCAATAGCAACAAAAAACTTCGTGCCAATTTCAATCAAGCTTTGATAGCAGAGCCTTTTAGTCAAGACTATGATGGAAAGTAGGACCAAATTGGCGTTGAACTCTTTATGATGCCAAAATACGCATATTGAAATTATATTATTCTTGATGACAAACATGGATTTCCGGGCACTGTTTAGCTAAACCCCAAAGCCTTAACTAAGGTTGGAAACGCGTATTAAGGACGCCATTTTGGAGTGAGAAAAGTCCAGAAAACTGACTCGTATCACAAATTTTGATACATCAGATGCCTTTTGACATCGTTTGTCTCTATACAGCGACATAAACCCAATAGATGCTTTTCATAGGACAAGATGTATGCTTCCTCCCAATTGTTACCATTTTACATTTCACTCCACGGAAAAATATTCTGAACAATCTATCTACAATATTGCGATGCTCTTTGTGCGCTGGCAGAAAATTTTGATAAACACCGTTACGCTTCCAACTATGATTGAAAAATACGTGTTCGCTCTGTACTGGCCGCTCTCCATATCCCATCATCCGGACCAGAATTGCCGTAATTGGGCAAAACAGCGAATATCTGTGTGTATGTTTTCCACGCTCACAATATGGAAATCAACACAATTTGTTCCGTTTATGTTGGCAGCGTTTCATCGTAAATTTTACTATTGATAGAAGTTTTCTTTGAAAAAAACGAGCAACGCTCAATAAAACATCTATAGGTTATTCTGGCAGTACTCCCGTGAAACGGACGCTATATGCCTTGATTTATGGGAAGTCGTTAGGACACGATTTGTATACAGCATCGATATTGGATTGCATCACAATCCAATGTTATAGGTGCCCATATAGTAATTCCTGTTTCACTTATTAAGCCTGTATGCGATAATAATAATAATAATAATAATAATAATAATAATAATAATAATAATAATAATAATAATAATAATAATAATAATAATAATAATAATAATAATAATAATAATAATAATAATAATAGTAATAATAATAATAATAATAATAATAATAATAATAATAATAATAATAATAATAATAATAATAGTAATAATAATAATAATAATAATAATAATAATAATAATAATAATAATAATATTACTAGTCTTATACTTAACAATATAGACCAGAAGCAAATAACGTTAACAATACCAAAAAATGACTTATTCACAACAAAAATTTTACGAACAAATATAAGAAAGAAAGAATAGTAATAGATTCCAAAGTGACGGATATTAGAAAAGAAATGATCAACAAATTCGGAATATATTTGATTAAGTGATTAGATTGCTGATAAATTGATTTGAAAAGATTTCATTTTTTGACGGAAAAATGGTAAGGAACGCTTTTTATATATTTTATTATATATGACCGCAATGTTATAAGAGAAACCACGTTTGAATAGGGTTGTAGAATGTTACGGGATTCTAATAATTTCATCTCGGGACGATCTTGTATAAATATCATGATTAAATAAAATATTTTTTCTTAACTAAACTGGTTTTGAGGTGATTAATAATTTATCTATGAAAACTGAATAGTGATACTTAACTAAATAATTTATTTTACTTCGCTGATACATGCACAAATTTGCGCAGCCTAAAGATGCATTTCTTGAATTACATTCTTAGTAAATTGGTCTAAACATGGATAGTATATAATATTCGAATAATTTAGAACAGATATGACTAGAGCCTCACACAGCTTTTACGTAGTTTAAAATTTAGTGAATATCGGTTTGCTAGCACGTAGTCTCAAATAAATTTTCTTCGACAGACGTTTTACATGTTCAAAGCTTTGTATGAAAAATTACACCAAGAATTTATGCTAATTCAGTTAACTTATTCATTCGAACTTTCAGATTTGAGATTGAGATCTTAGATTTTCCCGGATTAACAAGGACGTTATGGTCTGAGGAGTATTGTATTAATTTAATAACATCATTTTGTAAAATTCTGACAGTATCCGTGACATTTTCTGGATTAAAATAATACAAAAGTTGGGTGTCGTCCGCAAATGGTTGGATATGTCAAAAGCATATATTCAAAATAACAAGGGTCCCAATACTTAGCCTTGAGGCACACCTGAGTGTATTGAAGATACTGGAGATGTTTTCTGCTCAACAGATACACATTGCGTCCTGTGACTAAGATCATTTATAAAGAATGAAAGTGCTAAGCAGTCAATATAATTCAATTACTCTGTAATAGTTCGTGAATATGAATGAAACGCTATATAAATCATTGTTAGTGCCATTTTGTCATCTAATGCTTTTAATATATTGTCTTGCAAATTTAGTAACGCAGAGGTTGTGCTATAAGTTTTCCTAAATCCGGACTATCAGGAACTAAAGAGTTTTCCAATTTGCGGTATTGAGTTCTTTCAATGTTTCATGAAGTGTGAGATACATACAGATGGAAATGAGGTTCATCATATATTGTATCGTATGCAATGAAACATAATGTTACAATGTTAATGTAACATAATAGAGTGGTTTCATCTATGATACTAGGGAATACTTGTCGGATGGGAAAGCAGCCGTAACTGTATAAGTATTCGAAAAAGGGTGATTGAAGATACACACATGAGTAAGTAGAACCTAGAACTATTTTTCACATCGACTTCGCAGTCTGACAATGCAGTGTTGTCGTTTATCACGATGACTTCAACAACACAATAAAATATGGTGAGATTTTTTACCCAGATAATTGTGAAACTTTGTAAGTTGGAATAGTAGCCCATCTGTTGAATCAATAAATGAACCTGTTGAGGTTTTCAGAAACTTACAAATTGATATATTTTCAAGTCCACTATGCATCAGACCTGCTATAGACTTGCATGTTTCGTCTTCAGCCTAGACTCATATAGACAGTATAGCCTGACGATCTACCTGTAGAAAGCAATCGGATGGTATATACATAACCCAGTCAAGGGTGTGATAGGAACATGAACTCATCGCCAAGTGTCGCCCTCTATGGGGGACGCCCATTGGCAACTTACGAAGTCAAAGGTCCCAACACTTGGAGTGCCTTGACGCGGCAACAGATGTCCCTTACGACACCTGTCAACAAGTTGTCACCTTCTGATGTGAATGAGCCGACATATCGGTACATCGTAAAAAGTGATAACGAAGAACAACAGATGTCGCTGTAAATCAGTTCATCCTTGTTGACAGATGTCGTAAGGGACATCTGTTGCCGCTTCAAGGCGGTTCAGGTGTTAGGACCTTGACTTCGTGAGTTGCTAATGGGCGTCCCCCAAAGAGGGCGACACCTGGTTGATATATTTTTAGCATTGCAAATGCCAGTTATGTGAAAAGGATTTGGACGTTTTATAATTGAACTGTGAGTGAATATTTCACAAAAAGGGTCTGCTTTCCCGAATGACTTTTTTAATTTTTAATCGGTGATCTAAGAAAGAAAAAATTCCATGTACTCCGGAAAACTTTCCTGCAAATTTATGCAAGTAGTGCAGCTACGGAGATATTAACGACAAACTGTAATAACCTCTTTTCATATTGTCGGTCGAATTTACCGTATCCTCCATTACAAAGATGAAAAAGTTTCACACCCAAACAGCAAATATATGTAAGTTTAGAATAGACTACAGAGTATAGTTGCCGGAAGCAGGAATTGATAGCAGTCCTATCGAATTCGAGATGCAGCGCAAACAAAACAAATCATCGAGCGGAACTAAAAAGAGGATGATACCCCTTGAGAGAGTCGATTTGTCGAATCAGCAGTGACGACCATAAAAAGGGAACAAAGCGTGTAGCGCGCGCGTATCAAACCGAGCTTTAAATTGAAACATTCGATGCATCGGATTGTCAGCATCCTCGATCACGACCAAGGGCGGTCGGATTTGCTACACTGTTACGCGACATTCAGTTTATCTGTTATTGTAGTTCTGCCGATGCAAATGTTACTCTAAACAGTACAACTAATAATACTACTCCTAATAATAATGATCATCGTCTTGAAGGAGGAGGAGAAACGACCAAGTACCAGGAGTTCCTTGGCAAGCTTCACACTCTTTGGCCAGACCACACTGTTATGATTATTGAATCCTTAGGTGGGACGACGATTATTCAGCTTGCTCCATGCTCTATAAGCTATACAAACATCTGGGTCGAATGATGCAGATAGCAGTGATCCTCGCTCTTTCTTCCAAGTATCACTAGGGCACACGATTTGGAACCCAGTGATAGCTTACCTCACGGGTGTAAGCCAAACAGTTCATTACTTTTTGTCAATTAATAATAGTAATGAGCTATTCAAACATCGGAGATTGGAAAGACAATCACAAAAGCAATTATCTCATCCAGATGGATGATACAAAAATATACGCAGCCTCTGAGAATCAACTAAGTGGATTGCTTGATGAACAGGAGCTTCCGAATTTAATCGATGTTATTTTTCACAATGACAACAATATTCAAAATTCCTATGTAATAAAATATAAAGATTTCGCACTGGCAATTAAACGACTCTGAAAACAAGAAAAAGGTATTATTCGACTTATTATGTCAGGCTCGGTTTCCAAGCCAACTACATTCACTGCCATTTATCAAGAATTTTTAACTCGTGTGTAGATCCGAAGCAGCTAATTCCGTGTTAGTATGTCGGGAATCAAACAGCGCTTTCAGGGAAGACCAGAGATTAGTCTGATCCCAAGAACGACACACCAATAACGTGTCTAAACGAATGTTATAAGCTTTTTACCGGAACCTGCGCTTCATTCAAACTGTTTATCCAGTATTTCTTAGCGTATATAAAAAACTAAGCTCAAAGAAAGGAGTGACTCGCTGTAAGGAGGATCTGTTCATCTACCGTTGTGTCATTCATTGATTGTATTTCTCAAAGCATCCAACATGTCATCTCAAGAAATCATTGTTCATGTTTGTTGGACTCTGTTGCAATACGACCATTAATCAGGTGTAACTCCAGTTTTGAAGCTGCTACCATTTAGTCGAAGAATTTTCCAGGAAGATTCTTTCAGTCCCCTGTTATTCTTCATCTCACAGATCCTGTTGTCCATATTGCTGTTTTTTGTGAGAGTGCACAACTAACTATCATAGAAAATGATGAATTGTATGCATTCCGACAACGTGATCTACACTCACGCTATTGATATGAAGTTCGAGATAGACAAATGTGTTCGATTCATCTCAAGAATGCACTATTTGCTAACACTGAAGAGGAGTAGATGAAAATAATTTGCGTCTTTGCCTAGCGGAAAGATTTATACATTCTTCGAAGTGGCGCAGATCCATATCCAGAAGAAGGAGGTTGAGTTGAAGGGTCTGACTGCCACAAACATTTGCATCAACTCATACAGATCTAGTCATGAAAAGTGTTCGACGAAAACAAGCTTGTTACCAGAAATATGTTTGCGATCATTGTTATTATAAACCGTTCGTGTTTTTCACTGGACTGTGAATGAGCTGTGACAACCTAAGATTAAGAACCGAAATGTTGAATTTGGAGCAGACTAGATAATGCGGATGAAGTAGTCTTTCTTTCCAGTACAGCTAGCGGAACAGCCTATTGAATCAGCCTTGCACTTAATTTCAAACGGAAGAATCATTACTCCCTCACAGCGGTCTCCATGTATGGAATATTCTACAAGCACCTCAAAGAGCATGGCTTTTCTAAGCAATTGAGCTTCTCCTTACTAAGTTCTAATAGGTTGAAACCAGAGACCGAGGGCTTCATGATGTATCTTCAGGATTGTATCTTCAGCACCTTGGTATATTTTAGTATAAAAGGAGCAACATCTTCCCAAAAATATGCCTGTGGTATAGTTCATAAATCTTCGATATTTTGCAGGAACAAATTTTAATGCTGTGTATATTAAGGCAACGGTAACCACATCTTTGTTCTCATTCCTATTGATTCATGTTGTCAGGGGGTGGAATACTACGCTTTCCCTTAGTCGCTTCGATTTCATCTGAATACATAGCTGGGAACAATACGGATATTAAATCTGCTTTTGTGGGGTTCTGCGTAATTTCTTGGAAGAAACCCTATATACAATACCAAGAACTGAACACCTATAGAAAGCCAGTTGATGTTAGGAGAAGTTGAGTTTGATTTCTCTTTCACGGGATTTACCTTTTCTCGTAACATCGGGTATGAAATTAATATATTTGAGGATATTTCTAATCGTTATAACAGAATGCAGATAGATTAAGTTTCATTAAAACACGCCTACAAGCTTAATAAACTGATTTGTACTTTTATTCCGATTCTGGTTGCCGAAGCAGCATTGACTCCCTATTTTGAGCAAATCATGGAGATGTCAATCAATCATAGTAAACCAGACGCATATTTAAAGAACTGATGTGCAGGAACCTAAGAAATAGAATATCCACGTGTAGATCAAAACAATGTAACTATGTATAGAACAATTTCATTTAAAATGTAAAGGCGATTTGACTACGACCAAAATTCACATAAAGGAAGCAAATCAACCATTTATACGGTAACGGTTGAATTCATGACCTCATTAATAAATTAAGGCTTTGCGTGAAGCTCCCAACTTCACATAAAGAAGATCCCCTGTAATGTTCAATATTTTATGATTTCAAGCAGCACGTTTCAGATCCAGCCATTGAAATTCGTAAAGTACAAGACTAAATCAGGATCAAGGACCCTCACCACGACTAACAAACACATCTAACATCTATACTTAAGAAATTGAGTTTACTACGTCATTAAAAATGATCCACAGACATGTAATAGTCATGACTTCCCTGTTCGCCTAATTTCCTACATTATGTGAAATTGACTGTTAACTTTACTTACCTATTATTTCATGCCCATTATAAACATAAGACTATATCCTACCAAGCTAATGATCTACTTAATTTTTATATTTAATTTTTTTAAACTGCATTTGATTGAGAAAAGTCCCTAGAAAACATCAACCATCGTTGTTCTCAAGATATTTCATACCTGAAGGTATTCAATTTTTCGAGATATTTTATACTTTCACAATGTTCTACTACTTAAGATATTTATAAACTAAATCACGTAGTTAATTTCTGAGGTTAAGAAACAGACAAATGACTTTCACACTTAACAGATAATAATTAAGGACAGTAGTTTGGTCGCAAAACTGTTTGACTGTAAGGTAGTTCTGGTAACATTTTTGTTTTTTACATAACTGCACACAACTGACGTATCATATTTTTCAAATCTATAACCATAAATCCGCAATGAGCAAGAGGATTGGTGCAAAACTGGATAACAATTATATATATTTTTTATAATTTAAATCATTTCGGCTATTTGAAGTTATAGAAACTATTATTATCTTATAAAATCGTGGCCATCTCACAAATTGACGTTGCTTTAGTATATTATCTCATTTTGTAGTCTGTTGTTAAAATATTGAAATTTATTTATTGCACATCACTACACTTTTTGCATCACTTTGTGTACCCGATATGTCCATTAAAATGGAAATTGGAGAATATTCAAAGGTATTTATCATTTTATACAATAAAGCCTTCATTATTATTACCATTATTATTAATTATTAATTAACATAAAAAAGACAATTTACTGAAGTAACACACTTTGCAAAATAAGCTAATATATCAAAACAAGGGTAATTAAAAAACTAATAATATAAAAGCTGTCAATTCGAACTTCACAAATAATGTTTGTTTACATATAAATACTATAGGATTATCCTAACTCTAGACCTTCAATCAGAATTTGATGTAAGAAAATGCCTAAAAATGTTAATTTTGGGTTGTTCGATTATTGTGTTTTTACGTTATCAGTCTAGCAGAGTTTGAATCAGAAACATGTCAGTCAAGTTGTGGATACCAAAATAAACCGATCTAGATCAGGACGATCAGTTAAATTTAAACGGGGATGACATAAAGCTTGCTCAAACTACCATAAATCCATAATGCATTTGAAATTGCGCCTTCACTTCAAAGCGAGAATATTTCAGAGCATCGGGATGATGCTTATGCTTACTTAATCCAGTAGTGTAGCAATATGCAAGAAATATCATATGGTACACAGCTGATTAAATCTTCAGAGACATCGTACTCAAGATGCATCTTACAGTCTATCGTTCATCGTCCCACTATAACAGCATTTTATATCCTATCGTTCACAATCAGAAGTATACTTGAGGCCTTTCAGTCTTCATATCTTTCAGATTTCCACCATTGCGGTCCTCCGTTAGGATGTCCTGAATATGGATGAGTCATTGTCCTTCGTTGGGTAGAAACGTACATTGAGAGGTATTTAGCCTTGCATGGTCCCGGATTTATCTGCGTTTTATGGACAAGGCGGGTACAGGGCGACTGCGGACTGAATTTTACGAGTGCTAGGTTATGGAGCGCTAGCTGAAGGAGGAAATTAGACAGCAGGAATACTGGTTCATCTATTTGATTCGATATTACTGCCATATCAAAGAAATGAGAATACAGGAAACATTTGAGCTTCTTTTAAATGAACTGATAAATATAAGAACCACAATAAAACATTTTCTTAACGCTGGATCTTATTCTTGAAGCTAAGACAAAAGCCACGAATTTTTATGTTTGTGGATAGCCGTTGGTATGAAGGACATTACTGATAAATAATGTCGTAGGTTGGTAGATGCAAAAAGTCTACCTTTTTTGGCTCCTAATTAAAACTGTACAGAATAGTGAAAGGAAAAATCCATCTCCTCGTTCTATGGTTGTCTCCTTGATTAATCTCATAATTTTCCTTGCCGCTTTCTGGCACAAATCCAATTTGTTGTGGAATATAATCAGTTTGTTTTGTTTTTGTGCCGGTTTGCATATGGTCTATTACTGGTTCTGAAATGGAGGATGTTGCTTCAGGATTACACTGATGTTTGTTTAAATTGTTCTGTGATAAGACAGGCAGCGTGATGTTTTTGATGTTGTTATGTATCATGTCCATCACTTTATGTCCTATCATAATAGTAGTGCATACTAAAATCTTAAGAACAACACTGTTTTCCTGAAAATAGTCAATGTCATTGTCAGTGTTATCTCAAATTTAATTTTTGCTATTAAGGGGAAAATTCTTATAGATTGTTCTATTTTAGAAAGGTATAGAGTAATAAAACCTACGCAAAGGCACTACAAAGTGACTCGATGAATATTTAAGCTACTTTTATAGTTTGGCACTGATTTCATTGTAAAATACTTTCCTTTTATCAAAGTCAGGTAGTACCACCTGGGTTTGTGTCGATTTTTGGGTTTTGTATATTATTAGCCATTCATAAACACTGAAAATGGTGTGCCAAATGGAAAGGAAATTATTTTATTTCAACAGAATAAAAACTAGGCATTATATGCATAGGATTAGGTGTACTTCATTTACAAAGTGGTCCATAAAAGTTCTCTAGTTATTAAAGGAGTACTGTCATCCTGGCCAAGCTCCATTAAAACCTTATCCAGGTTATTTTCTTCTATTATAGTGATTTTTCCAATCTGATGGCTTTTGCTATATATTTTACGACCATATTTACTTGGATCATGTCCAAATTTGCAATACTTTCACCCAAAATTTCCTCTTGAAAAGGTCTCAATCCAACGTCAGTTAGTCAAAATAGACACAATATGCTTTCAGTCCAACACTACAGGTAAGACTTTCGTCATCTGCTACCTTGTATATTCTTTACTATGCTACACTGCTGAAATTTCCAGTAGACTTGCTCTTCAAAATTATCCGTGGAGCGTCTACGAATGCCTTGGATATTAGAGAAATGAATATGTATTACATATCTGAAGTTTCAGCGACTTGCTTTGACACAGAGAGCCGGAATAATTCATCCATAAATGAATTCCAGAGAACTTTCCAATTTTTATCGACAAAAAATGAAAAAAGTTTCTACATATTTGAACTTTTTTATTGGAAATCGACGTTTATTGCGCTCCTCACACAAACGAGGAAGTTTAGTTTCCATTGTAAAAGTTGTAGGACGGAAAGGCTGCATATTTGAAGAATTGAATTATTACGAAAATGATGGAAAGTTTCATATAATGTCTACACCAATTCTTCCCATTTATAGTTTTTTTCTTATGAGTGTAACTGTACTATTATTAGGAGGATTTATGGAACGATATTATATATATTTTTTATGTATGTATATGAACAACCTTTTACATTGGCAAGAAACTTCTCGTGCTGTTGGAGGATAAATATCTATTCACATTGACCTTAAAATGCTGTAAATCACAACTATTGGGAGAAACACAATGTTTAAAAGAATACGTTTTGATTTTTCACTATCGTGAATTTGAGCAATTAAAAATTACTTATACCCTATTGCCAGTGAACGTATGGTCCATCAGTTATAGATGAAAAACGAATAAATCCCAAATTATTGGTAATTTTTCGCTTAGGTTTTTCAAAGTTGCAAACAAGAATTTACACTCATTAACTATGCAAATAAAAATATTGTGTGATTAACACACAGTTTCACAAATAAAACTATTTTTCTTTCAGTGACGTGTTTAGATTTATTTGCCAAACACTCACTAGATACTAATCATAGAATGAGTGTACTTCACACATAAAATATCTGATTCAAACTTCATGGAAACATTAGAGATACAAAAATATCTGCGGAACCCCGGTTTTATTGTAGTGAATTAACAGACTGATCTTTTAAACTCAATTTTCATCAATACACTATTATAAGTAGCCATATAGTTGTATTATAGGTTATCATAATCCTGAAATACCTTAAGTTATAGAATATATCAACAAGAATGAAATAGCTTAAAGAATAAAATATCCTAAACCGTGAAACATCTTAAGAAATATGAAATATCTTAGGACATTTTGCCGGCGATTAATAAGGTCTTGTAAGACAGACACAAGAATGGAAAAAATAATTCAATAGAAAAATAGCTAGACAGGATAAATAGCAAGCTAGATTTGAGAGATCTAGTTTTGCATCCATGATAGGACTAGTTAGTTAGTTGGCAAGTAATCTGGTTAGCCTTGTTAGCAGTCAAATCTGACAGTCCGACGATGATTTAAATATAAATCGAAACGCGTCACTGAAAGAAAAAAGTTTTATTTGTGAAACAATCTGTTTCGTCTACATGATGGAAGAGCATCTACAATCTACATGACTAATTAACTAGTCCGAAGCACCTACTACAAAATTTTTCCTTCCTGTTTCGACTTTGAGGCTCATAGCCGCGAATAGAGATTCATTAAGGAATTTTGGAATTATTTCCAAAAATTGTCACATTTTCTTGGTCCGACCTACCACCCAGGTCCAGTATTACATAGTAACAATGCAAGCTGAACCACGTGTCGGAACAACAAATAAATAAATCAAAGGAACGGGAACCTTGACCACCCAACAAAACATCGTAGGGCATTTTTCATCCGGCGGATTTAAAAGAGCCAGGCATCGCGAACAATGTATTTCGTATTAAAATGAGGCTGTTTTTTGCGAGAGAGATCGCATTCCAAGAAGTGTACGAAGAGTGATGTAGTTCTATCTAATTGGATACCGGATGGAGACAGAGATTGATGCGACGAGCTATAAAAATCCACTTAGCGAGAGCCCGACGCCGGCACTTGCGATTCAGATTTGTCTAAACAAACGGTATCGCTGGAGAATTGGAATGGTTTTTTACGTTTTGCCGCTCTCCAGTCCAGTGGAGTGTCTAGAGATTTGGCACGGCAATGAGGTCAGTCTTGCGATCAATTGCATTCGACTCAATAATACTTTATTTGAATTCTAAGGAAGTCAGGCTGAACTACAAGAGATGCATCGGATTGAATTCGTTGAAAAAGAAGTATTCATACTGAAATGGATGAACATTATGTTCGAAATCATTTCATTAAAGATTCAAACTGGACTGCAATTTTCGCGTTTTTCCTATTGCATACAAATTCTGAAGACTATGTATGGCCGCAGAGAAGCAATAATTCAAATAAATTTAGGCGAGCACGAATTTTGATAAATTTTGAACCCCTTTCCAATACATACGAGTTCCACAGTTTCATATTTTTTCAGGCAAATTGAAATTTGTATAAACCAACTGCATCCTAATGAACATGCACTTGTCAAGCACACACAAATGCAATCGATCTTTGTTGCTCTGTTAACTGAAACTCTCATTACTACAACAAATAATGATTCAGGACTTGGAAGGCATAGAAATTTAAATTCTAGGATTATTTGAAATGTGCTCTCAAAATAATTTTCTGGGGTTACCAGATACCTCAAATAATAACGAACTAGTGTCACCTGGAGGAACCTTAGCGTGTATCGATACAATGCTGTGATTCCAGTTTAAACAGTTAATTTATCATGTAGATTGTAGATGCTCTTACTTGGTGAAGCTCTTTCATCATGAAGATAAAAGGATTGTGTATTTAACACAGTCTCACAAATACAACTCTTTTTCTTTAAGTGACGCGTTTAGATTCCTTATTTAAACCATCGTGGACTGTCAGCACTAACAAGAACGTGACGTTAATAACAGTTTCGGTCAGATAGGATTCAGGCGGCTTTGGTAATATGTGTAGCCAATGTTAACATCCTCGATCAACACAGTCTGTAGTTGCTAGTGAATTAAATTCGGTACCCGCAACAACCACAAGTACATGGCAGCTGGGTAATTTTGAGGATAAACATCGGAAATGTCAGGGCCACTTAATCACTCCTTGGGGATACATTACAATTACAACTCGCTGGGTCAGTGCTACACTGATAGCAAATTGAATCAAGAACGGGTGCATTGTTGGGAATTAAGCACACCGACTGCTCTCTACCTGTCAATGATAGAAGGTACGTTGTAGGGCGTTGTCAGGCCAAATGGATGAGAAAATACAATTGAATTAAGCCATATTTACCTAAACGTTGGATGATTTTTATTTTCTTTATATTTTTGTATTCATAATAGGATCTAGTTAGCTAGTTGGCAAGTAATCTGGGTAGCCTCTGTTAAAAGTCAAATCTGACATTTCAACGATGATTTAAATATAAATAGAAACGCGTCACTGAAAGAAAAAGACTTTTATTTGTGAAACTGTGTGTTAAATACACAATCCTATTATCTGCATCATGAAAGACTTTCACCAAGTGAGAATATCTACAATCTACAAGAAAACAGTAATTAATGCCCTGGAGTCTGATATACATTTTTCAGAGATTGTTAAAGACTTGGGAAGACATTTATCAGTAATTCAGCATAGGAAAAACAATCCGCGAATGTGTGGTGTAAAATTAATTTTGATACCTATTCCTGTTGAAGTACAGTATTGACAGGAATAACCTCAAAGCATTCAATTGGGCAATGGCTTTTAGTCACATCACATTGAATATCCTTTTATTGCGGTGGTAGTTTTCATTACCCAGCATAATCAGACTGATTTACAACCTCCCATCGAATTGCAGATGTATTATCCGAAACTAATTTCTGTTGACAGTATCTGCATCATCCCATAAAACAGTCGAGCTTCAAAGCTTACTATTTTTCAATCGAACTCGTGTCTATGTCAAGTTACCACCACATCTAGCAGTTTCATAAAAAAAGGCGTTATTGCATTCAATATCAGGTAAAATGTACTAAAACTACCTTCAATTGCACTTTATAACTAATAATTTGGAAGCCTATCATACCTACTATGAATGTATAATATCGGTACCAATTATCCATTTGTTTTGTATGACTATTTTATTTATTATTTTGTGTACTATTTTAGTGAAAATATGACGTGTACCTACAATGATGCGAACAGCGAAATTAATAAACTGAGCGAAATATACTGATTGATTTGGATTTTAACAGTAAGCTTCACATACTCACAGTTTTATTTGCTTCGCAATATCAAGTCTATTCAACGAACTTATTAAATCTATATTATACGAGTATACTACTTTTATGCAGTGTGTGTGTAATGGTGGGGTGATCATGAGAGTTAGGTTGCCATAATTTCTATGACGTCTCTCTCTTTTATATATTTTGTATAAGTCAGAAACAACCTTTAATCTATTATCCCTGTAATGACAACCCATAAAGTTTTTTTTATATATATCGTTACTGTAATAGTAATGTTTCACCTTACCCAAGCATTGCAAGATCTCGCATACCAATCAATAATATCCTGATTTTTTTCAGGTACGTATAAAATTGCTCCAGGTTAGTTCTTCTACAAGAAGGTAAGTGGGTATCTAAACACTCAGTTAGTTCTATTTTTATTCACATCCGAACGCCATATATTATTTCGTTCATAATAATATCATGAAGACAATTACAGCTTTTACAGTTTAGTGTGCTACAGGGCCTTCAATGTGGCCTAAGTACTTCAATCTTGGCAGATTACCCTTCCTCCAATACAGACTATGGAGTCATGAAGTCCCTCCGACATCCAAATCAATACCAGACCAGCCAAGCACATCGAGAAATAACTCAAAAACGAGCTTAAATCCAAAAAAGAAGCAAACAAGGTTCTTTCATGTAATGAAAGGAGAGTCATGATGGACTGTTCATGAACATTTATTGTAGGTTCTATTTTTCAATCGTGGTTATTGATACTATCAGTATGCCTTCAAAAAGGGTACACACATAAAAATAAATTCTCAGACCTCGAATATCTCCTTTCATTCAGGTATACCATATCTTACTATATGCACAAAGCTATAATAATCGTAAAGTAAGAACACTATGTTTTTGATCCTATAGAGTTAATCAAATTCGAACCTGGAAAAGTCTTGGAAATGAGCATATGAAAAACTCAAATTCAGCATATCATAATCTTGGCACAAAACAGAGAAAATCTAAGAGAAGAATACTATAGAGCTCACTGAAGAAAAGGTGTTGTACCGATAAACTGAATATAAAAAATATGTACCTATAATTAAGCTAAGAGGTATACGTTGACCACTTGTAATAGAACTTATTAACAACTCACATATCACTCGTATCACATCAACACCTGTACACTTGTACGATATCCTCATAACAGTCACAACCCCAAATTTTTAACATCACATTCATCCTGAGTGGTGGTTGGTGAAAATTAAATCCAATGAAACAAAAAACTATGGAATACTTGTTAGAAAAGCATTGAAATCTTAATTGTGAAGAAAATTATATTTTTTCTACAGTATATTTCTTCAGAATAAGTATTGAATTCGAAAATGTACTTATCTTGGGCCAAATAAATGATAATATTAATAATAAAAGCTGCTGCTTCTCCAGAAGATTCAAATCAATTCATCAAGGATTAGGAATCAGTCCAGAAAATATCACCAGTGGCCATACAAATGACGACTAAAGTTTGAAACATTGAAAAATTTGTTAATCAGGCAATATTTCATACAGTATAGTAACACCATGTGTCATCAGTGCAGAAAAAACTAATGCGCGCTCCTTACCAGGTGGAACTTCCAACATTTCGAACAAGGCTATTCCATAAGGTTCGGAAAACCAACAACAGTTGAACCTGCGAGGTAAATAATATGTAATTTATTTTAAGAATAGTTATTAATCTCCTAAATTGAATAGACACTTCTCGCAAGTTAACTAGAAAAAACCTATGTTCCCTATTCTCTTAATAACCCACTCGAGTTTAAATTTTGCATCGTTTTATAATTTAAAATACTCAGACCGAAAGTAAGAAAAAACGAATCAAGTCAATTGAGTAGACTGAAACTCTACTGAAATCGGAAAACACCAGCGCCCTCTTAACAGAACATTAAGCGAGATTTACTGGCATATAAAACGAAAAGGACACTGCTATTAATCGCGCTAAACATCCCTCAACAGAACGTTTGATAATAAATATCACCCTTTACGCTTTTATCCTTACAGGAACGGACCAGCAGGGTCAGGGTAATGGGGTGCCTTTCAGCTCCTTTGGCTTCCATCAACGCCCCTGGAGAACTCCATGTACCATGTGGTTACCTATCTGGCTTATTGAATATTCTGATGCCTGCTAATTGGAACCACTTAATCAAAGTGAAAAATTTTGAAAATTAAATTTTAAAACTATAACCACGTGACACTTTTTCATTATAATCTTAGAATTTGACTTTGACAAAGGTTGCCGACGCTAGCTAGAACTGCGGCAGTGTAAAAACTATAACAAAATATGTACATTCTATTAAAATGTTTTTCTTTATAACTGGAGGATTTTTATCAATCAGTTTCCAACACATGTTAATATGCAAAAAATATATTGACCATAAAGGAACTAGTAGACACTAAACAAACTTTCCATTGCAAGACGTTACTATCTGATTGAGGTCTGATCGTAATAGGGTAGAATCAAAACAACATTAAGGTTATGTAGGTTGTAGATGCTCTTGGTGAAACTCTACCATCATGTAGATAAAAAGTTGTGTAACTAATCACACAGTTTCACAAATCAATAACTTGATTCAATCGGATCCGAAACCTACTGAAAAAATGAGGCAGCTCCATTTGAATGGTGAAAGCATCTACAACCTATACGAAGAGAAGTACTGACAAAAATACCTAAATACCTAAGGGTTGTCCGTCTCTGGCTCTTCATCCGTTTTCCTCTCATAGGGCTGACGTTTACAGGGTCTGAATTTATGGGCAATTATATTTGAGGACATGTGACCTGGTATAGCTGGGAAGTTTTACGTCAAGGTGGAGTGGGAGAGGGAAAGATTATGTAACTACACGAAGCTGTAGGTGTGAAAAGGGTTACAAACACGACAATACAGGTGGTGATAATAGATGATCGCAGTGGTAGCGCCTAGAAAATTTTGCCGATGGCGATAACAAATTATCCAGGCACCACGGTCTCTCTAGATAGGGTAAAATGATTCTTTATGCCTGAATATGGAGTGGAAGGATAGGTTTTGTTACTAACCAGAAACAGACCTCCTACGCATTAGGTGTAAAGGGTAGATGCTTGTTGTTGTAAGTGCTTACACGCTAAGGCAGCGTTTGAATCGTTCAGTAGTTGCCTTGCCACGGTCTCGAATAAGATGCATAAAAATGGATTAAAACAAGCAGAATGTCACGAAAGTTCAGTGACTAGCTTTGTGGACTCTGCCCCTTCTAGGACTACAGTTTTTGATTGGTTCGCTGAGTTTAAAAGGGGCCGGGTCTCACTCGTTGATGAACTTCGCACAGGTCGACCGCCCACTGCTGTTACTCCGAAAACTGTAGAAGCTGTGCAAAATATGGTGAAAAAAGATCGACATATAACCTACACCCAGATTGAGGGATCTCTGGGTATTGGATCGGCAGCGATCCGAACAATCATTCATGATCACCTTCACCTAAGGGAGCGATGTTCCAGATGGGTGCCACATTTGATGACCAGTGAGCAAAAAGCAACAAGATTGTACATTCACTTCTGAATAGTATATAACCAAATGTGTTCCTGTAGTCTTCCAAGAACTATGCAAGAACGATCCAAAGACTGGTCTACAGGGGGAATTCAATGGTACCATGATAACGCACCCGCCCACAGCACCGCTAGAACACTCGATTTTTTTGCTAAACAGTGTGTCAAACTGTTGCGTCACCCACCTTATTCTCCGGACCTAGCTCCGTGCGACTTCTTCTTATTCCCTAAGATCAAAGAAAAGTTACGAAGTTTTTCCACGGATGAAGAGGCAATCTCTGCATTTGAGGAGGAAATTAGCGATCCTCCTAAAGAACGTTGCTCACAAGAATTTGACAAGTGGTTTTACCGAATGCGTAAATGTATTGAGGTAGGGGGAGGATATGTTGGAAAGACAGAATAAACTTTTCCAAAATAAGCCTTGTAGTTTTTCTGTATCTAAAAACTTTCAGCGTGATCCTCGTAAAATAAAATTCAAGTTTCGCATCATTGTTTTTCTTCATTGATAATTTTAACCTTAATTTTGACACACAAAGATCAATGCTATAATTCCAAACGAACTTCGTTAGTTTTGCAGTCGAAGACATTCCGGTTAAAAACAGAGTTAATGAGGAAAATCCAAGCGTCAATAAAACGGAAGAGTTTTTCAACTCACAGCTATCGCTTGTGCTGACATAGAAGGCAACTTTTATAAATTGCAAACGCTTTTCCTATACTTCATCTCTCACCGAGGAAAACGAATAGTGACAGCGGTACGGCGGTAGAAAACTTTACAAACTGGAGAAAAGGAAAAATTGACGAACACCAAGTTCGAAATTGCTTTCATTATTCCAATACATATTTATCTTTTTCAACAGTGCGACAACTTATAAAGTGCCTGCGAACTCTGGTTGGTCCCTATTCGGATAGGTTATATTTTGTTTTTTGTCTAGAAGTGAATCGGATATTCTTGTTGGTGGGAGACAACGACAAAATACATGGTAGGTTTTTCAATCATGATACATCTTAGAATGAAATTGTGCATCCTTGTGTATAAATTGTACAAATTTACGAGGGTCACGCTGAAAGTTTTTAGATACAGAAAAACTACAAGGTTTTTTTAAAAAACTTTATTCTGTTTTTTCATCATATTCTCCCTCTACCGCAATACATTTACGCATTCGGTAAAACCACTTGTCAAATTCTTGTGACCAACGATCTTTTGAAAGGTTGCTAATTTCCTCCTCAAATTCAGACATTGCCTCTTTATCAGTGAAAAAATGGCGACCTCGTAACTTTTCTATGACTTTAGGGAATAAGAAGAAGTCGCAAAGAGCTAGGTCCGGAGAATAAGATGGTTGAGGCAACAGTTTGACACCCTGTTCAGCAAAAAAATCGCATAGTTCTTGGAAGACTACAGGAACACATTTGGTTATATACCATTCAGAAGTAACTGTCCAAGGCTCCCGTGTGATGTATCCACTTTTAGAAAAAAAGATGCGACCATTTGCTTTCGAACCCTCTTGGAACGACGGTTTTTCATTGGAGGCTGCTCACTTTCATAGCACCAAACTAATGACTGCTGTTTAGTTTCGTGATCATAATGATATAAGCATGTTTCGTCACCAGTTACGATATTAGAAGTGTTTTTACTGTGCCCATCAAAGAATTTTTCAAGCATAATCTTATCCCAATCCACTCTTCTTGCTTTTTGCTCACTGGTCAACAAATGTGGCAATCATCTGGAACAATAGGCGAAGGTAATCATGAATTATTATTCGGACTGCTGCCGATCCAATCCCCAGAGAATCGTCAATCTCGGTGTAGGTTATAGTAGGTATTTAATCGAAACGAGACACACAAAAACAGAGTGCTTATAGTACTTAATTTCTATCTGAACGATGGAAGTTTGGGGAAGTAGAATTTTTTTTAAATTCACCGATTGCAGAGCATCAGAAGCAACTACCTGCTTACATCATACACACGCTCATATTGCATTCTTGATTCTGCTCTTAATAAGGTTACCCAGTGACACAAGCGTTTCAAAATAAAAAACGTTCACAATCACCATTAGTTCGTTCGCTTTTCCAAGAGGATTCAAAGAAATAGTTCTCCAAATACATATGCATTCAAGCTAATTTGAATCATGAGTTCTGCGTATCTTCCACGTTCTGTATCTCAGTTGAGTAAGACGAAGCAACAAATTTCCAACTCAAACAAACAGCAAGTAATATTATCCGGTAAACTATATAAATTATTTTCACAGCTGTAGCGCTGAGCTGAAACTTCAAAGGGGAAATATTGTAATTAGTGATGGTGCGCATAACAACTACAAAAGTTCATTATACTCAACAAGTTTTGTTTTGCCTCAGAGTATGATATGTCAGTTTCATATCTTCAAGTTTATTGTAATGCAATGTGTAATTGTTTTTGTGTGGGAATTGAGACTAGAAAATCTTCTGGCTTATATTTTAATAAACTCCACATGAGACATTGACTATTTCGAATAGATAAAAAGACAAAAAATCGTTTAATTGCTTAGCATTTCCCCTTCACTTTCGCAGAAGTACTATGGCGTCCTGCAAAAAGAAATACCAAAACGTTGTCTCCATCTGGATAAAAATAAAGAATTACTCTTCCTTCCTATGCATTGTGATGACGCCCATAGGCAACTTATGATGTCAAAGGACGCAACACCTGGACTGCTTTGAAGTCTAGACTAAAGATGAAACATGCATGTCTATAGCAGGTCTGATACATAGTGGAGAGCCAGCACTTAATATCAGTTGTCAGCTTCTGATGTGAATGAGTCGAGATAACGGTACATCATAAATAGTGCTCACGAAGAACAAGAGATGTCGCTCTAAATCAGTTCACCATTCTTGACAGATGTCGTAAAGGACATCTGTTGCCCCTTCAAGGTAGACCAGGTCTTCGTTGAGGGCGATACTTGGAGATGAGTTGATGTTGCTATCACAGCCTTGACTGGGTTACGTATATACCACCCGGTTGCTCTCTATACTTAGCTAGAGCGCCAGGCTATACTGACGAGTCTAGGTTAAAGACAAAACATGCATGCCTATAGCAGGTCTGATGCATCGTAGAAAGCATACACTTAACACATTTTTCCAAAATATTCACATATTAAGTATGTATTATTGAAAAAATTTTTAGTGGTCATTTCAGAAACTGAAAATACTATCTTGTAATTTCCCATGAATAGATGTAATGAATATTTTCACCTGCAGTGAATGGTTGACGAGATATAGTCGGCATTCTTTATCAGTGGATCACCCTGTACATCATTCTACGATGTCGAATGGCATCCATTAGCGTTCGACCTCGAAGGAATTGAAAGGACTTCCGCCTTTGTCCCTCGGACAAAGGACACGCGGCGGCTCGACAAACGCATTGTCACCGTATTTATAGGTATTTGCAGATACGCCTCCAAAAAATCAGCGGCCTGCCTTTTTGCCCTCTCTTGCCAGAATGAACCAACGGAGTTATAAATAATAACAGAGATATTCGGTTGCAGCTGCCCTAAATTGACTGCTTTTGTAACTGTTGGTTACGCGTCCAAATGAAAAGCTTCACATGATCTTCTAAGAAGAACAAGAAATATATACCGTCTGTGTAGTAGATGTCAGGAGTACTGTTTTGTCAATAATAATACAACAATTTGTAAATAGTAGTTGGAAGTTGTGAACAAAATTATGAATTTCATTTATCCAGTGCAAAAAGCAGCATCCATGTTTAAAAAATGCTTGTTTTTTGGGGGTTCTTAAGTAGAGTTACCCGGAAAGAACGTTCCTTCGCATATTGGGATCCAAATTTTACTGTCTATCTTGCTTTTTTTTCAATTTTCTTGCTTGTATGTGGTGACGTAACTCCTAGTTAGCCTCTTTAATGTTCATTATGGAAGTTTTGTAGAATTAAAACTGTGGAGCTTGTTCATTGATATATACTTCATACAAATTTTGTTTGGTTTGATTGCTGGCCCAAACTGCATCATTTATTCTTTAATCATCATACTCATACTTACTATAATTAAAAAGTGTTTGGCAGATATGGCGCTAGATGGGCGACTCTGTGATGTGTGAATTGACAGGAAAACAAAGGGACTAACGTGAATTTTGATGCCGTTTGGTGAAGACCATGTAGTTATCACGTGCTGTTTATGAATAAATAATTTTCATCTTTTATTTAACGTTAGTATCAATTTTTATTCATAAATTATTTCACATAACCTACATAGGTGTACCATTTGCCAAACCACTTCTTAAATCCGACATTGCCAACTACATCAACTATAAAACACTGTTATATAACCTGGAGGACTGCAAACCGATATTATAGTGTTTTGTAACAGAAGTAACTTCACGAAGCTCAAATGACGTCTCCATTGGATGAATTTGAATATCTTTAGATACGTAGAAACCCATTAGCAAGAACGGGAAGGATAGTACTAGCTTTTCGTGTCTTTTGTGATAAGATACAGATTCTAGCCATAATAGACGTCTTTGGTCTTGCTTTATTGTGATGGCGACATCTCTCTTTTTGCCGTGTCCGTAAATTGCGAAGGCGGAAAAGCAGTGATAGGCTTTGATTTTAAATTAAAAAAGTGTATGTTACGAGAAACGATGCAAATTCTACCAATCATTTCATGAAAATTCTCGCAGAAATGAAATGCTAGTTGTAATTTTGGAGTTTATTATTAGTTGAACATCATTTGATATGTAGTGTATTGGATTCGAACTAATAAGAAATGGAAAGCAATGCATGAAAAATTAGTTTATAGGTACAGATTGTGGCCCATAGGGGATGTTATGATTCGTTAACAAAAAGGGGATCAGGAACTTGTAAAAGATCAAAAACAGTTTGATATTTTCAAGATTTTTAACTTTCTTTGAACATCTTTTTTACTATACACGTATAGTCTAATATCAAAAGATGCAGTGTTCTTCATGAACATTATTTCCGTCGGCTGGGCCATAAACTAAGTGGGAAGCCGCATCCTGACAGAGCTATGAAGTCCCTGTCGATACCAAGCTTTTACCGACAGACCAAGATTGCACACGTCGAGTCACGCCGGGCCATCCCGAGTTTATTAAATTTTTACAGGAACTCCCGCCGAGCGTGCTTACATCATAAAACAGGTATGATATAGTTCAGTCATATTAAATATTGACAACAGGCGATGACTAGCACCATCCGTTTATCGGGAGTAACATTTTGTTTCTTACAGCTGCCGCATAATCCACCGTATATACGGCATTTTGGAACCCTGTTCCTGGTAGAACTGGTAGTTTACTGAGCGGTTCTAAATAGTCCCTCACTGTCCCATCTTAAGAGTTGGAATTACTTGGAGGTGATCGTAATTGGAAGGGATGGAACTCTCTTGTTATGGCGATATATCAACATCTAACGAGATTACCTGTTGATGAGGAAAATGGTAATGTGTAACTGAAAAGAGACAAAATTGAATGATTATCCACAGTGAAAAAATAAACTTCATTACCTTTACAATTTGGAGCAGCCCAAATAACTTCACTGAAATATATCTGTTCCTCTCCATCTATCATCACCATAGCTTTTAATTGCTTAAACAAAATCACATTCCTGAAATATTTTCTTCCACTCCAGAAGATGTTATTCTCTGGAACAGCTAGTGCTACTCTACAAGGCCCAGATCAGATCATCGCTGCAGACCTCCGCAGTCTAGAACATCGACGAAGGGTGCATGATCTGCTTCTATTCTATAGATATTGACATGACAGATATTCTACCTAGCTGACGCGCATAATAACATCAAGAATCGCCATCACAGCAAAAACTAGATGGGCACATTCTCACCAGGTCCAGCTTACGAACAAGCCTTCTCCGGAAGTCGTTCTTTTGGAGAACCTCGGCGTTGTGGATTGGACTTTGATGGTAGACATTTACAGCGTTCTGAGGTCAATATAGTCTTGAAGAATATATTTAGTGTGTATAAAACTAAGAGTTACCTAGATTGACTCAAATTTCCTATTCTTGTCATTAGCAATATAATTCCCATTTTTTAATAAGCTTATGATACGTAACGTTCGGTACTTTTCTTGTCGTTCTCTGGTTTATCTTGATTGTGTTGGCTTTTGGCTGTATTCAGATGCCAGAGAAGCTGCACGCTATAGATGGTCTCCATAAGCTTAAACTGACGTAGTACGAATTTTTCCCCTTTTTTCAGCAGGAAAAACGTTTTACTGGTAAGAGAGTTTAAGGTATTCTGTGATGCAATGTTGCAAAGTGATTAATGGTATTTGGTGTTTAGATCTTGACATTTACAGGTCCACCTACTTGGAATTTCATTATGGAAGTAGTAACTTGCCTCAAGGTATCCTAGCTCTCGCCTCAGTGGTGGTTTAGACGGTTAACAAAAGTCGTGACTCTTGACTACAGACCAGAATAACGTGATGGAAGCACTTTGGTAACATTTCGGGTGTAGAGACAGTCACATGAAACACTTACTTTGTTGTCTAATTTAACTGGATTATATGTACTAGTGATAAAACCCGTACAAGTGAAATTGGTGAACGGTAGTAAAGTTTATAAATTGGAAGCTTAACATCAGGACAGAAAACCGTAACAGCGCCGAAAATGCCATAAATTGTTTACAACACAGAGCTGTATAAAAGATTTGATTCACGTGAAAATTCTGGTTAAATTTCAGTATTTACTCGCCTTTACGTAAAATAACGCTTCTACGATTTTTAGGTTCGGAGTTAGATGCAGGTATATAGAATATTTGTTTTTATTTCTGCAAAAGTATGTGACTTGAAACGCCTATAACAAAATACAAGTTTCCAAATATCTTCCATCACATTTATAAGAAGTCAATTTCGTAATCAAATAGTAAAAATAAAAATGTCTAGAAGGATATTTTGCTAATATAGCCAGTCTTTCAAAATATAACCGGAATATTCCATCGTGAGCTTAAAAACACAAGCATTCTGATCCACAAACTACAATCTGATCATGTTGCAGAAATACTACTCAAAGTTATTGTGTTACTATTTCCAAGCCCAGTGTTCATAAGACCAAGTCTGATCCGCCTCAAGAGAAAAAGATAGGGACGTATTTCGATCCGCGGTAATGCGAAGTTCGTGAAAACTTTCTCGGAAACGAGTTCGCTCCATAACATCCTGATTTAATCTGGTTTTGACTTCAAGTATACCTATGTATTTCGTTCTTCCAAAAATATGATGAGCTTAAGTTTCTGTACTGCTACCAGATTAATGTGTTTCACTTTATGGAGATTACGTTTTGATCTCACGCTGTGATATTACGGAGAACAAAGTTTGTTTTGCTCCTGTCATGCCGAAACTTCTCGTTAGAAAGATGGAGAGATTAAAATTGGACAAATGCAAATCAGAACAATGATGTATGGCACAGTGAAAAAAATGGTAATGAAATTGTATAGTTTTCTACACAAAATAAACATGTGTAATCTTTCGAAGCTTTTTTCAAGATATGGCATGCATTTGGAATACATTTTTCTTCACCTTGGCTTTCATGAAGGCGTAAAGGCGTAACCTAGATACCAATATACGAAGGCTGCTCCCAAGATACGAATAGAATTTTATAATATGGGTTTGACTCATGTTTTTAAGATTGATACGAATTCTTGACACCCCAGTGACAAAGAAATAGCCACACTAGCGGTAGTGGTTCCTAATTTATGTAATTCTACTGAGGGAAAGATATTTCATTTTGGGTGACAGTCCTAGCCTAAACAATAATTCTAGAATTTCCTCTGCCTGACAGTTGGTTTTGAACAATTTTAATCAATGTTCTTCACACCTATTGGTGGTTTTCGGAGAATATTCTCAGTAGATTCATTGTGGGTGTGTATGGACCAAGTCAGATCGACTAGACATGATTGAGTTCGTGCCAGGATCAGATTGAATCCCAGTGAGATGACATCTGTCCTTCAACGCGTGCTTCTCCACACATGGCATGATATACGCTTCATAAAACTCGTCAAAATAATGAATTAGAACAACAAATATATATGTGAACTAGAATGATTCTTGCATGGACCCTATCATCTGATATCAACTCAACCGTATGGATCCATCTCTAATATTAGTACCAACTTATTGTCTACAAATATGAAGAAAAGGCTGTATGAAAGTCTAGTTATATCAGGCATGTTTTATGGATGAACGATACACTATCCTTGTTTGAAGCAGAAAACATCAACAAGGCTCCAAAAACACAAACTTCATGTTGCAGGTTGATTACAGGACAAAGAAAGTATGAACACATTACTCCATCAATTAATAGGCTAGAATGGCTAAAAGTTGAATATTTGTATACCTACTATTTTTTGAATTTTCTAATCAAAATTCTTATCACGTCTTCACCACCATATTTGAGAGGAAAGTTGTTATTTAGATTGAACGTGTATACTACGCCTTTATGGGACACAGATGTTTTAACCATTCCAAGATATCGAACATGTTTCATCGTGCTTTCTCATACCAGGGGCCGAAACAGTTCAATGCTTTGGACAGTGATATAAAAAAAAACGTTTCAAATCGTAAGTGCTCACTTCTTTAGAATTTCTATATGATCTTTTGGTGTGTAATTTCTCAACATCAAGACATGTTTCAATCATAATATTTACGTCTCATAGGAAAATAATAGAACCTTCTACCAAATCCCATAAAAATGATGCATCATTAGTAGTGACACGTTTCGCAGCGATGTCACGTTGCACTCGTTAAAGCATGAAATGCTGTATTCTGCTGCAGAAATCACCAACGGCTTAGTTATAGCGGCTGATAAGCGAATAACTAACAAAAGTCGCTCTTCCATTAGATTAAGCAGTAGCGCGCTAATGCGGTCTTGTTTAGCACACTTTAATAGGTCATTATATGGTTCCTTGGCAGCGCTTTACGTTATGGCAATTTGTGCGGATAACAGAGAAGGCGGTAGATAATTTTGCGCAAAAGGTAGTATATAATTATTATAATAATTTGCAACGGCACGCGTCGCTCTTATCTCAAGGTACAGCGACACTTTCGGGTCAGTAAAGATCTAGGACCCAGGTTACTGACAGACAAACCCCTGTATGGACTCATTAACCGGAATAGATATTTACTTTGTAATCTGCATGTTGGAAGACATATATGCTTTTAAGAACCCAAAAAAATCATTTGATTTATAATGTTAATGGTAATAATCATGATGAAAGTAATATTAACTACATGGGTTACGTATATATCATCCGATTGCTCTCTACAGCTAGACCGCCAGTCTAGGTTAAAGACGAAACATGCATGCCTGTAACAGGTCTGATGCATATTGGAGGGCATACACCTAAGTGAATAATTGCTATTGCCGATTGGACTAGCACCTAAGGGCATTAACAGGCTTTCCGTTCAGTAGTAGAATAGAGTCTGATTGACTCTATCGATCATCTGGAAGACCAAATAATAACTGAGTGTTGCCCTATTTTATCCCAACGCCTACGCCTGAGAAGTCTGACGACTTACTCACAAGATTAGCAGGATGAATGGAATGGCACCTCTTTGTGTTTAGCCTTCGAATGGAAAATGAAAGATAAAAAAATTACGGCCTCAAAGACCGCGACATTTTTTATGAGAATAATAAGTTATAGTCTCAGCAAAAGAAGCGAAAGGACACACTCACTGCGTATAATTTTGATAACGAGGGGGCTGATGACAAATTGATGTCAGGAAATGGTGCGTTAAAAGATATTTAATTTAGCTAATGAAAGCGAAAAATTATTAAAGGGAAAATGGCTTCAAAGGAGTTACTTTCATAATTCCCATGCATTAGAACGAAATATAATATTATATTAAAATACCACTGGTTGTAGGGTACGGTTGAAAAGTTGCTTTGCAGTTGAAAACTCCATATATTGTTGAAATAACGTTCATCATTCATCTAATATATCTAAGGTAATTGTAAGATTTGCTGGAAATTCACCATGAATGCATTCACAACATTGTCAGTTGGTGTGGTTTAATTTATGTCTTTCATACCTAATACTTTACTGAAGGCCATTAATTGTGAGTTGCTTCATTGACGGTAAGCATACCAAATCAGCTCTGGGCCCTGGAATGGCCAATTACCATACAAATTGTTGAAAAGCAGCTCATTTTTCATTCATTATATACTCTCCAATATGCATTAGACCTGCTATAGACATGCATGTTTCGTCTTCAGCCTAGACTCGTCAGTATAGCCTAGCGGTCTTGCTCTAGAGAGCAATCGGATGGTTGTTAGCTTCTGATCTGAATGCGCCGAAATAACGGTACAGAGTAAATAGTGGTGATGGGTTGATGTATTATGAGCATTATGTAAAAAGTACTAATCTATTGATTCACATTTCATACAATATTATCGTATATGGAAGTTTTAATTCTTTACAAATCGTGAAATAGCATTTGAGCTACCCTAAGAACCTTGAACATTTTTTCTCAAGGTGATTTATTAATCTTGGAAATTACATTTAAATGACTGTTCCGGTGTCACATCTGGTTGGTCCAAGTTTGATATATGTTTTCTAATTTGATGAAGATTTCTATTGAAACCACTTCATGACATCTTATTTGAATTAATTATGAATTTGCGCCAGGTAGACAAAAAAAGTTTTTAAAATGAAGATTGAAGAATTGTAATACTTTTTTGACATAAATGAAACTAGAGCAAAGTTGAATATATTTTTCAACATGACAAATCAGAATAGCAAATAGACCTTTTAGATTAAAGTGCCTTATATGATTTCTATGAGGAATAAAAAAAATTATCAAGATCAAATTCTAAAAATGTATCTATGATCCACGGCATGAATTTTGATGATATTAAAAGAGTAGTAAAAAAATTGGCAGCTTTGGAAAAGTATTTGTTATGAAATATCAGACTGCAAAATAATTGAGAATGTCAATTGGAAAATCAATAACTCAACGGACTTCATCCGATTTTGATAAAGATCTTTGAAGCTCTTATAACAAATATATTGAATAGCTAAAGTTTTGTCTAGCTTTGTGGATTGATATGTTTTATAAAAATTGGAGTGAAAGTCTTTTGTCACTTCTCGAAACAAACAAAAGAGACTATTATATTTTTTTATGAAGGATATAGTATGAAATGCAAAATTATTCTTCAATCCAGTTCTCCCACTGCTCTCGTTAGTGGACTGTCCTTATTATTAAACTAGTAGACCGCCGCAGTCTCTATTTCCTTTTTTATTGCTGTCTCACTCGTTTCTATACGCTTAGCGTTCAGACCAATATAGCCTAAATCTCGCTTTGACAGTTACTGCTATTTTTTGTTGCGGAAAAGAAAGAGCGCCAAAAGTGATGTACTCCAGATGCTATTCCAGTGTCAACTGTCAGAATTTAGAGTGGTCGCTCATGGTCAGCCTACATAGGGGAACAGCGTTGCCACAGTTCGTAGTGATGCCCAAAACTGATCTACTTTCTCTTTGGATATATAAGAACGGTGCTGTAAGTTATGTTCGCACTAACGCAAAAATATTAATCTCGGATTTTTTAGATGAAATTCGCATGAGAAAAACAGAAAATTTTGTGATTTTGAAGACTTGTTTCACTATCAGTTTATTGTCATAATAACAAATTTGCAGAACTACGGAAAATGAGTTTCACGGAACAACCACCTTAAGACTTCTCCATTGACTCAAAAAACATCCGTGATCGAAGCTTTACTGAACAAATCTGCCTGGTGTATGTGTTACTTCAATAAACCTGAGGACGTTTGCCACTACTTGGCATTGAAGAATCATTGTAAAGTGGATTCGTCTATCCAAGTAAAGGCGGGAGAAATATCGGAGCGAGGACAGCTGCTGTATAGAAGAGGCGATTTATATTCATTATGTGCACCACCTGCTGTTGTGTTCCAGTCACTTCGGCCTTGCTCTTCTAAGGTCAGATGGACATTTATCAGAACAATGCAGCAGAAAAGTAGAGGAAAGTAAACTTGCCATTTGATAAATGTGGACAGATTCCAGAGAGGCATAGTTGAGTGAAGTTTAGTGAGAGAGGAAGATTAGTTTTATTACCGCCTACACTTTATTTGCGAATGGATTGTGAAATGCGTGCCAATCTCATAATTATCATCAAAAAGTTGTTCGGAAATGAAATGGTATAGATGGAACAGTGATTTAACGTGTTTCAATATTTTGTATGAGACATACTAATACAGTAAAAAAAAATCGTTTGTAGTGGGAAAGTGAATAAGACAAGTAAGATATCGTATCAACAATTCTACAGCAAAAAGAATTATGACTGGAGAATTACAGGTCAATCGTTAATAGTTTCTTTCGGTTATTTCGCAAAAATTTTTGATTCAATTTTTCATTTTGCACATGTCAGCCTCGCGAGGTAATAAACATAAAATTAATTTTGGAATGAGCAACCCAAAAATAAAATTCCAATGAAGTTCAAAATTAATTTCTCTACATTTTATGCGGTTGTCATAATGCTTATCATTTTATAGATAACGGTACATCGTGAATAGTGTTAACGAAGAACAAAAGATGTAGCTGTATATCAGTTCACCCTTGTTGACAGAGGGCGACACTTGGTTATGAGTTGAAGTTTGAATTATCCGGGAAAACCTATAAATTGCCAAATCATTACTCGTAACTGTGATATCAGAATTTCATCAGTTCCAAGTGCGAACGCCTGCTTCTGGTTTTTGTTAGTATATTAATTTCCTCAAGTTAGTATCAACACGCACACAGCAAATCGCTGAGCAATGTCAGTGGTACAGAAAGGCCGACAAAAAGAGCCGGAAAAAAAGCGTCGCTCCAAATGACCGCAATCATCATCTATCAACGCGCGTGTGTACGGTTCCCCCGGAAAACTCCGGTGTGGCACGAATACTAGAACTGCTGATACAGAACCGGAACTGAGGTAAGGGTCAAGGCATGAGACCAATGGTCGAGAGACATTTCGGTGAGATTTTTTAAACACCTGTACTGGCCCTAATGAAAACACCATTTGAGCGATGGAATAAGACTAGCAAGGAACGTATCAACTGCCTCGCAATTAGTGGTCAGTTCAAGTATAAGATGAATCAAATATCATGTAGATTGTAGATGCTCTTAGTTGGTGAAAGTCTTCCATCAGTCAAATAGACAACCACATGATCAGTTTCAGAAGTTGTTTTAATCAGAGATAGATTTTATTTTCCATGTACAAGAGAAGCCGCTTGGCGTATAATAACATTCACTGTTGTATGCATTTTGATGTTATTCAAATCCTTTGATTGATGGAACAGTAATTCTATGAAAACAATAAATATCGGCAATTTATCTCACTTTGTATCTGTTAATAAAGGCCATATAATTCTATTGAATGAACTGTATTAACATTTCGGCTACCTCGGCTGCACAGTACAAATTGGCAATGAATTGAATTTGAAAATTCCAATGCCATTGTCATCGATTGGCTGGACGAATCAGCCGCAACGTTAATAAAGGCCATTCAATAATCATATGTGATTTCAATAAACTTATATCAGAAGGAGAAAAATACTGTAGTTACTTGAACCGCTTTTATATGTCACTATTGGTGGTTAAATCGCATGCTGCGTTGAAATGCATATGGACTATTGTGCTTCATAAGCACTGCGAGAGGATGAACGTCTATTCACATTGACGTTAAACCCTGCAGATTTCACCCATCGGATCCCCGGTAGCTCATTCCACAACTCCCAGGTTCTCCAAAAGGACATCTCTTGGAAACGGCTTTTCAAGGCGTTGTAAGCTTGACCTGAAGAGGATGCTTTCCTTGAGAGCTCCTCTAGTCTTTGCTGTACTGGCGACCCTTGGTGTGTTAATATGTGAATCAGCTCGGTTGAACATCTGCCAAAATAATATTCATAGAATAGGGTCAGGTTCGCAGATCCTTCGACGTCCTAGACTTTGGAGGTCCTTTGTGAGGTCAGGCGCATCCACTAGACGTATTGCTAGTTTCTGGATTGTGTCTAGAAGCTTTAGGGAGTGCTTTGGGGTGCGAGCAGATGGTTTTGTCATTTCAAATCAACGTATGCTTCCACACCTTCTTATTTCATGTTGGTAGTGGATAGTGGTCCACACATAAAGATTTTTTGGAATATTTTTCAATCAGAAATAGTGCGAAAACTATAATAAATTAACTAGAATTCATTAACTGTCATTCAGTTCTCTATAGGACCAGCGTCTGGTAGCTACAAGTCACGACAAGCAGAATATCCTCGAGATACTGAGACGACTCAGATTGCAGTTAAAACATCCTAACTAGTCACAACAATTAAGCAGCACATTCGGATGTATCTATTTCTCTAGTCGTCGAAAACAATCCCCAATCCGGGTCTGTATATGCCTTATCGACACCGCAGTTTCAGCGGTGGGATTACTTTTTATTTTCTGTGCGCTTTGAATTTAAAGCAGAAGTCGATTCGTCACTTCGCCCCGTGTATCAATTGCAGCGCGTGCAAGAGATAGAATGCTAATGCCTTGGTTGTACAGTGTGGAGCAACATGATATTGAAAATTCTGTGGAAATAATCCTTTCTGGTTGTAAAATATACGTTTTAGTAGATCGATTTCTTCTTTCCCCAACAGCATTGCTGCAACTTTTTCACCGAGGTCACTTCAGTCGTAAAATTATTTTTACTTCATATTGATTATATTTTTTCAAACACAGACCTTTCTAGGTGATTTGGTAAAGAGAATATTAGCTGTTATAGCCATTCAAAGATCTGAATTCACTTACTTGTACAATTCATTACTATAGCTACAATACAGTAGCTTGCCAAGCATAAGATTCACAGTTACATCAAGAATGCACTAGAATATATACACCAAGGCTTGCGACACTTATGATAGATCAAGATATCGTCTCAACACCCAGCGAGCAGAGACAGGAAAATCTGGAATAGCTGATCACGCATGAACGGAGTACCATAAAATAGCTTGGGACGACGCTAAGGTTATTGTCAAGGAACCGCATTGGTATCGAAGGAAATTCAAGGAGGCGGAATTCATCACCAACAACAGCAAAGTGTACAGCAAACCCAGCGTAGACATTAAATCAATCTGGCAGCCACTCATAAAGGAGATCAATAGACTAGGACTGGACCAGACAACAAACAATGACCGACAAACAGCCACGTCAGCAGACCGGAATACCGCGCATCGGGAACCAATCAGAACAGACCGCGCACAACGACACGTCACCGGACGGGGTATAAATAGGCATGAAAGTAACGTGTTCGCTAGTTCACCTGAAGACGATTGAAGATAGCACATCAATCGAAACGTCGTGATACTTAAAATTTTATAGACAATGGAAGTCCGAAATCAAACTTTTGACTATTAAAGATGAAGTGATTCTTCAGAACTACTTAATGTGAGACTTTTGTTTTCGATTGCTTGCTTGTAAATGTGGCATGGTTTCCATGGGACAATGTTGAATACAAATTCTATGTACATTCAATAACCCTATTACTTCAGTTTCATTTCAAAGTATCATGAAAAAGTATTGCTTAATCGCTCCCTGTTGGGCAGTTTGTCCTACTTATCTTCAAGAAAAAGAATCACTTCATGAGTGCTGCACTTAGCTACCGCGTAAATCTTCATCAACCGCCTTGATTGTGCTGGAGCATTTAAGAGCTAAGAGGAGAATATAATCGTAATTCTACTGCAATCTGGTTTTAATAAAAATAGAACTGAGCTGCAGTGCAATAATTCACTGACGTTTCAATAAAGTGATTCGAAGGTTTTTACAAAATACTGTTCGTATACGTGTAAGCTGGTTTATTTATTCGTTTTTTATTGTTTATTCCCAGATTAATCATGCAGATAAAAGGATTGGGTATTTAACATACAGTTTCAACTAAAAACTCTTTTTCTTTTAGTGACGCGTTTCGATTTATATTTAAATCATCGTCATGATCACTAAGTATGTGCATTAACAATCTACATGATCTCAGATTAATTTTGTGGCCTCGTCAATAACAATAACTATAGTTGAACAATTAGATACGGTGACATAAACACATCAATGCTTTGAACACTATACTTTTTGTATGAAAAATTGATATAGTTCTGATATTGTTATCTATGGAGTAAATTCCGTCATAATTTCTAACCAGTGATTTATCCAGTGTGAAGCTCTCACCCGTATTTTGTCATGAATACAAAATGCTCACTCATCGCAAAATGATGTATAGTCGTTATATCATAACATAACTCTTTGTAGCTTGCATAAAGCACACAAGGTCGCATTTTATGATCAAAAGTCGCAATGTTTGGGATGCTCGTGTATTCATCATATCTCATAAAACAGGCAAAATAGCGGTTTATGGGCTCAACAAATTTGCTGGGCGTGAATTTTGTGGCGATGTCCACTAACGAGAGCAGCTGGAACACCCGATAGCCAAGCCAAGAAATATTAAACATGTCTATGTCCTCTTTTTTTTATTTGAGTATCTCGCTATCAAGACAACAGTTTACTTCTAAGAAAGGGATCATCAAGTCAACTCTTCTGCCGCCGTGTCGTCCTCTATGGGGACGCCAATGGGCAACTTACGAAGTCAAAGGCTCTAACACCTGAACTGTCTTGAAGTGGCAACAGATGTCGCTTACGACAGCCTTTAACCAGGGTGAAATGATTTACAGCGACATCCCTTGTTCTTCGTAAACACTATTTACGGTGTACTGTTATCTAGGCTGATTGAAATCCGAAGCTGACAACTGATATATGTTGTCTGCTTCCTATTATGCATCAGATCTGCTAAAAACATGTATGTTTCGCTTTTAGCCTGACTCGTTGGTACAGCCTGGCGGTCTAACTGTAGGGAGCAATCGGGTGATATATACGTAACGCAGTCAAGGGTGTGAAAGCAACATCCCAGTATTGCCCTCTATGGGGACACTCATTGGCAACTTACGAAGTCAAAGGTACACCTGGACTGTATTGAAGCAGCAACAGTCCCTTACGACATATGAGTATATGTACATGATGCATGTATTGCTGTCTAACCACTTCTCGGAAGCAACTAACAGGAATGCAATATTTATTTATATTGACTTAAAATTAATCTTCGTATGTTGACATAACCATTCGAAGAGAATGTCTCTATGTTAGTGGGCCTTGGCTGCTGTGGTTAAAGAGTTCAACTACTCCCGCAGATCCAATCACTAAACAAACTATACTCCATATCATCTGAATCAAAATATCCAGTAGAATAGCAGACACAAATAGTAGTATAACTAAAACTTTAGATTTGATTGTATACATATAAAGCCTTATCTATACGTATAATATAATATACGTACTAGAACTTAACTAACTAGGTCACTTGCTGTCGCTAAGAAGACTGTCTCGATGGTTTGAAAGCTTGGCAATACCGTGAAAATAACATAGTAATAACATGGTAATTTTCTTAGCGCTTAGCTAGGATACAGGAGATAAAAATATTGTGTAATTGACACACAGTTTGACAAATATTTACACTCAAATGTTTGAGCAACTTATTGTTAATTACACAATATTTTTATCTCCAAGATGGAGGAGTTTCACCAAGTAAGAGCATCAACAAACTACATGATAAGATACAGGAGGTTGAGAAAGTTTTCTTTATAACTTTTCTAGTTATTTGCTTCCTTCTGAAATAGTCGTACATTGCATAAGTATTCGCACCGTATGTTTTCCTGCAGTATTAGCGCGCCATGTAAGCGAGGTACCCACAAAACCTTAATAGAAAATAAATTAAATAACCAAGCAATTTTCTCAGCCAAGTGCACGTGTATATACCCTAAGCCCCCGCAACTTTTCATTTCGAATTTATTAAATGCAGAATTCATGCCTTTGCGCCGCCATTATTTGTACGGTTGGCTGCTCTCGCTGTAGCATTGAAAATGCATGGAAAACATTATTTTTTAATTAAAAATACATTCGCGCCAGGATGAAGCCAGCTCGTGTCGTCCTTATTTAGAGCTGATGTAGATAGAACGAGTCTGTATCAATATACATGTTCATTCTTTTAATTTTAGTACCCACGCATGAGCTCTGTAAAAATGTTTCCTCGTCCAAGATTTATGCTTTTTCGGGCTTCCCATGGAAATAGAGATAGCATATCATTACTTTATGTTGCTCTTTCGATCGATCTGTATGTCGTTGATTGAAGGGGAACGGTTTATATAGCCGTTTCTCGGCCTTTCTCGATTTTATCCAGAATAGCGTCTATTTTAACATTCATATAAAATTATCAAAAACAACAGCAGCTGCAACCACTCCCTAGTCAGAATCAAAGTCAATTAAAAGAGAAATTGAGAAAACGGGATAAATCAATCACTAGACCACAAAGTAAGCAAGGGTTGGTAATTTTAAGGGTCGCCGAATACAATTTTGAGCGTTGTTTTTCAGTGTTGGATCAGGTTCAAGCAAACTTGAACGTCTAATAGAAAATATGTAAGCTATATGATTCATTGCAATCTCCCTTAGTTCATATTTTCGGGGCTCCTAAACCCGAAAGTTTGTTTGATGGTATCAGGTATGGCTAAAGATTCTGCACTTCGTACTGTAAGAAAGGTCAACAGCCAGGATCACACTACCTAGATCCCATTAAATCGCTTGTACACCCTCCTCTGGAATTACTCGAGACTGGATGATACGAGTCTGTGGAGCCTCCCTTCCAATGACCAATTGATAAAGCAGCTGGGCAATTGCACAGCTCATCTGTATCATCTTATTATACAGATCCCCTGCACAGTGACTGTGTCCCATCATATTGCTAGCAGCAAGGCAAAGTTATCTAATTCAAGGCTAATTCGAAGACGAATAGAGAAAAAGCGCTTTCTCTCAATTTTACCTTTATAGCACAGGTGTATACAAGGAAAAGTAACAGGGATAATTACCCCCACCCCCAAGTTTTTTGACCAAAAACCCAAACTGGGTTGCATATTTTTTCTACGATTTCCGGAATCCCATAGCGAGACTAGAACTGAAAGTCGGCTTAAGCTAAGTGCGCATTTGCGAACGAAAATGATTTTTTTGCATCTTTTAAATGAGCTAAAATGCATCGTTTTATAATCTTTATCTCGTTTTAGAAATCAATAAGATGTTTCTATTGTGGTGGCTCAGTAAAAATTCAAGCTTACCTTTATTCGGTCGTTTTCAAAAAAAAAATGTTCATGTTTTATTTCGTCTTTCTAATATGTCAACGACTTCACTGTTTCAGTTGCTTTTTATCTTCTCCTTCTTAATTGTAATACTATTAACATACCCTTTTCTGTTGCTTCAACTACCTTGACGAAAGCATACCGAATCGGTGATCAAAACGTTCAGATACCAGTTCTTGGGTGCTTTGAAAGCATTCAATAAAGAAACTATCGTTGAACATTTGTTATAATAAATTTAAAAGTTTCCCCATATGATAATTACGTTATCAATTATTTCTTGAGAAGCAAAGCATTTCTGACAAACCAAGTAATTATTGTAAAATTTATAAAAAGATTAGATATAGTATTTTCTAAATACTCAAGCTGCATTCGGATTTCAAAATTTTGTGAACGAAAGATATTTATTTTTTCTCGCAAGATTCTGCAATAATAAAAATATGTTCCTGTTACAAAAATCTGGTTGACCTTTACAAAAACCTTGAAAATGCTGTCATTGTCGAAAATAAAAGTCAACATTAACTCTCCCCCAATCCACTCAAAAACTTTCACCTGAACTTTTTCATCTAAAAACTCACCATTATCGCGCTATACGGCTGTCTCAAGTTAAATGGACCACCGGGTATAAGCATAATAGTTAAACTTGGGTGGGTGAGATGTGTATGTCTGGAGAGAACTGTCTGACAAAACTGCGTGGGATTAGGTTAGTCTTGTAAATAAATTATCCATCCTATAATCCAAAAGTTGCTTAACCTTTCCCTTGCCTGGAAACAGAAGGGTCCAGTCTGCGCCTATGGAACAAATATTTATTCACTCCTACTGACAAAGTACTCCAAATCCACACGCAACCTCTCAGATCCAGCACATAAGCAAAGACGGGCAACAAGCCGGTTAAAAGCAAACAAACCTTTTCGCTCTTTTGCATAAAGTATGAAGCGGTGGACCAGTCTGGGATGCGCATAGATTAGATTTTCGTTGGACGACAAACAAAACCACATTATCGTGAGAGCTTAACTGTTTCAGTTTTAACCAAAACAGTATGAAGCTGTTATTAAAGGCAAACAGCTTCAGGGAGTTCGAAGATTCGGGTTAGATTAGCGTTCAAGTAGCATCATGACAGATCATCGGGAACGGGAGTGGTGGGGTGTACGTTCGTGAAATTTTGAAATACGGCAAAAAAACGTAAATAATGATTGAATTGATGGAAGTCAAAAGATAGACCCCTTCTACATATCTAACCGAGCTAGTTCCTTAGATCAGCCATCTTATCCAAGGTACGTATTACCTGTGTTCCACCCACCTTACATAATACTGTGACTCTGGGACTTCACAGCGATGTAAAATATATAATTTTATATTTTTAGGTTTATGTTGACTACATCGTTGTTCTCAAACAGCTTTTCAAACACAACAAACCTGTTTTTGTCCTCTCAATAGCACTTGGTCTGAATTCCATATAGATTGGATAATTGCTTCCCAGGCTATATAGTGGTCAAGGACAAATCGACAGATTCATGCGAATGTGCTGCGCGGTTTTCTGTTTCACACATTATATTTGAAACATATAACTTCAGAAGCAACATCATTTGCAATTACAGTGTTACTGTCGCTGAGACTCAAAAATTACACGTTATAAGGCTTTGTTCTCCAAACAAAGTGAAATAGCAAAAAATCGCATATTAACGAAAAATCGCTGAAGTAATTTATTATACTGAACAAATTACAAGAAATACATGACAAATCTCCTAGACAGTATAAAAATAGTAATTCCTAAAAGTATTCACATTACCATCTGCACATATTGAAAAACTGAGTTTCCTTGAAAAATATTTCTCCACACAATTCAGCATTATTTTACAAGTGTAGTGAATTTAAACTTTCCCATAAAGCTTTCATAGCATTTATACGAATTCGCCTGTACATATGTATTTTATATATGCAACAATTGTCCGAACAATGCGCTTTCAGTTCCTATTCATGTTTCCAGGTCATACCTTTGTTGCTTTGTCTGAAAGTTGCATGTACAGCTCCCCAACTGGAGCAGACACAAAACATCAACCGGCCACTCTGAAAATGCTATTTTGCTATTTTCCCCCCAGTTTGTGCCATATAACGAAAGTGTAATGTTACTCTAACGAATACAGACTTCATTTTCATCAGCTTATATAAACCACCTTCCACTTTACGTAAACTTCTGCTTCATCAAACTACTCGTACTTCTTTGAACCCTGTTTTAAATTAACTTGTACAGTTTTTTAAATTGCCCAGGCTAGAAAAGTTATATTAAAAGTGTTCCCGAAGCTGCAGTTAATACACCTGCTTGGAGAGAACTTACGTTTTTCGGAGAATCTTGGCTTAAGAATGTTGAAATATTGCAAAAGTTTTAGTTTTGCATATGAAAACTATCCTATCGATCTTTTTTTGGAACAGAACTTGAGTAACTTAAGTAATGCAATTCGTTTGTTAGATAAGCGACATACGTAAGTAGTGAAAAGATGCATAAAATGCATTAATCACTGTTGTTTGTTCAATAACTGATGCTATATAATTTCATATTATGAATAATTCATTTATCCCAAACGTTTCTTGGTCAAACCCTGAATGTTTATCAGTTACAGATCCCAAAACATTTAAAATTGGCAGACCGCAGTATTGCAATTTCTGGCGACATTGGAGGTTGACATATTTTATCAGTTTTATTGCATTGAACAAATTAGTTTAGGAGAAAATCATTATGCAAAAAACAAGGCTTGAATGGATTTTATCTGATACATGCAAATTTAGTAATACAACCTATTGTGGGTGGCTAGAATGACAGATCCAAATCCCTTTCAAGTAGCCTCCATCTATATTAGGCAAATCAAGTTCTTCTACTAAAAGGCATTTTTTTTTATTTGGAAGGAGACGGCAGAAAAATCCTCAGATGAAACAACTTTATGTTGACTTAATGAAAGAATATGATCCTATGAGTCATATGTCTGAATCTCTTGTGAACAGAGCCAAAATGATGAGCTTAAGGTTGTACTCTCTCAATACCGTTACTTATGGTACAACTTCTGCTTCCTTTTCGGCTCAAGCAATTTAATTTTGCATTTTTTTTGTAGATGACCTGCTGTTTCGAGCAGATGCTCTTAAAGTCGCAATATATTTCAGCATTCAGGTATCTAGAAACTGGTTGTTCTTTCACTAGTAAAGTGGGTATAAAATTCCCCTGACGTAAATAAGAAAATTGTTGGGGATGTTTCCAACAGTGTCCCTAGTAATTGTGACATACACTCCAGCGAGGAGAATAAAACTCTGGGTTGATATTAGTAATTAAAGAGCGATAACCTTATGTATCACATATCTCTAAATGAGAATGGAACCTATAACAGCAGATTCATTTGTAGAGTATTTATACGTAGGGTCATTTATCTGTTAGCCTCGACACCATGTCGTTGTGTAATTCACCACTGTTACATGAGCTTTTTTGCTCAATACTGGTCCAAGTGTATTTTTTTAAGTGACGAGTCACTCAATATTAATGTGATTATATTTTAAAAATGAATGTTTTTCATTCCGTTTTATACTCTCTCTTTCTCCATATCACATCAAGGTTGAGGTTTTGCGCGATTAAAGTGCTTTTTCGTTGATGCCTGGGAAGAAAACTAAGCAGATAGCCGAGGTAAAATGATGAACAGTTGCTCCGTAGTTTCTCCAGCATCATCATCTAAAGCACTGCTCACATCCACCCCAATTAGGACGAAGTGGCTTCAAGCACAAAAGCAGGGGCCGGCCAGTAGCGCGGAAAATTCTCACGCGAATTTTCCGGCTCCGAAAATCCCCCAGCTATATAGTGACCGACCTGAAAAAACGGGTAGAAAGGAATAGGATGCATCCATTAGGTGGCTTTGTTTCTGCGTACGTTTCCCCATTATTCCAGATCCAGGAACGTCGCGATGCCTCATGAGCTTGGTATCTGGTGTACAGGCTGCACACGTCTCACTATTTGTTCAATTACCACCAAAAATTAGTGTCTTGATGATAATACAAAGCCTAAAATCAAATTTGGTGATGTTTGATGATGAATCTACTAGGAATACGTCTTTCTTATTGATTTTCCATAGACTCTTATAATCGATGAAGAAATTTCTTTTTTTAATTAATTACCAAGAGAAGGGATTTTAATGGGCCCAATGGCAATAAAAATTCCGTTTATGACCTTTTTGCTAAACATTGTAACTCTTCGATCAACACTTTGCTGCTCTAAATGCGTAACCGTTGAATTTGGAATTTAATGAATCATGTTCACATCCCCTAGGAATCATCCTGCCCCCCTATAGTCAGACCTGTATTGCACAGGAGTACAACGTATAAGATTGTTGGAAAACTACGCACAAAACGATTGAACAATTGGTCATCATGGTTAGTAACGTTTTACCTCTCTGCACCCCACAAAACTTTATACGTCGTTTAGTGTAATCCGAATTACTCTCCTTGCTTCTGGCTTCTCCCTCAAAGGCCGAGTAGACCTTTCTGATAAGGAATTTAATTTAATAGCTTTAAGAGATCTTGTTTTGTATCCATGATAGGATCTAGTTAGCTAGTAGGCGTGACTTTATTAAATGTCAACAGTCCGACGATGACATAAATATAAATCGAAACGCATCACCGGAAGAAAAAGAGTTTTATTTGTGAAACTTTGTGTTACACAATCATTTTACCTGCAAGATGCATGAAAAAATAATGTATGTCTATAAAACCATAGTAAATGTATATATTTTTTTGAATGAACGTAGGGCTCGTGTGTATAGGTTTGTTATCGACAATTTCCTGGACAATTTTCATCACATCAGAATCTATAATACCTCTAGCTCATTATTTTTTACTGTACATGCAAAATTACAAAATGAACCGCCAGAACGGAAAATACATAGAGACTTGGAGGCAATGGAGCTTGACGCCATGATTTAATAAACTATTCCAGTTTTACGAGTAGACTGAATGTAACATTGAGCTTCATTAAGCATTATTAACCAACTTATGTGGCTAAGAAGATTTGTCAAAAGTCAGCTGGTTGAACATAAATGTTTCTTTAGTGTAAAAGTGAATCAAGCAAATATGTAGTCAGAAACATCATGCAAATCAACTAGGCGTAACCAAAATGCATTTGCATTAATTACTTTTAAATCATATGTACATGTATATACATGTTGTACAGCTCACCAGTCACTGTCCATGAAAATTAGAAACGTCACACTAGAACTGCAATAGAAGTGTAATATTTTATTTCAACAAACTCTTTTGCGAATCGAAGAGACTCTTTGGAAAATTAAAATCCTCTATTAAGAGACCCGTGGTGCGCATCTACGTGCCTTAATGCGGGGATATTAGTTGTCCCTAATCGTTCTGACCTGAATTCTCCTCTGGCTTTTATAAAATGCTTGGGATGAGTTTGCAGCACGCGTTATGGAGTGCTTAGGAAAGGCTTTATTGGAAAACGTCAACGCGATTGATCCACGGTGAGATATCTGCCTTAATGGATGTACCATTGGTAATACGGTAGGGGATACCGTGAGTGCATTGAATATTATTTATTCAACACAAACTATACGTTTATATTTATGATTGTCAAGAAAATAAGTATTACCGCTAGTAAGATATTAAGGGAAATGATGATAGATTACTTGTATAAAACTCGTTGAACTTGAAATGTTTCACCAAGGGAAATTGTTATTGAACAAACTTTTGAAATGATCTAAGATCAGTAGCTTGAAGTACTCTGCTAGGAAGTTATATAATCCGAAATTAGTATAGAATTCACTATTCACACTTTGCTGCATCTAGAGCACTATTCATCCTAGACCTTGGAAACCACGCCAGACCACCAGGTTTCCTTTCCTTGTATACTGTTCTCCAAATTGGAGACTTCCACGTCCAGATCTTCTTCTGTCATGGTACTTCCACCGGAGACTTACTGATGTTGAGTCATTTACCACCCTATTATATCGTCGTCGACAAGACGACTGTCTTTGCCTGACGTTTACTTCCAAAGACCGGTGATCGGTTTTCCTACTGACTCTGTTTGTTGGTAACTCTAGTCGCCATCCACACAAAATTGTAAGACTTTTATTTTCGCTGTAATGGCGTCATGAGACTCCATGTTGCAAGCACTTAGTGTAGAAGGTCGCGATGAGGGAGTCCAAAGAACGTGACACGAGAACTCTCTTCAGTTAGTAACCATCTGTAAGCCATAATGATCACACTCATCTCCTTCCTAGATCCCTTAGCGTAATTCCAAGATCAGAACAATGCTCTGGATAAATAGTCACTCCTCGCAAATATTTTTTTTCTGTGCATCTCTGACAGGATGGCAATGAATTTGAATTCAAATTTCAGCTGACCTTCACCTTTACATCTTTTTATATTGTATTCAAGATGGTCAGTAACTTATAAAGTATTCAGAAAATGGAGAATAATTTTCTGTCAAACTTATTTTTCTTAGGATGAAGGATCTTCGAAAATTAAATTAATTCGACATGTCAAAATCCCTCTATAGAATAACTATCTCAACTATAAAATGGCACAGACATAAGAAAGAATGGATAAGAATAACGAACTAACATTTCAAATAACGAATTTGCACCTTTATCTCGGTAGCGCTGGAAGTAAAAGTTGACTGCCGAATACGCTGTATCAGATAGATGTACTACCCTATACATACGAATCTGCGCAAATAGAAAGTCCAAATAAACTCGTCCGATCACAAAATTTAATATATTTCCGAAGAAATACCTTCCATAGTGATGAAATCTTTTTATTCATGTTTATATATGTACCGATGGAGCAGTAATGTATAGATAGGTTTTCCAGTCACGGACCAAATGCGGGGCTAACTTTGGCCTGATATCTATACAGGGAATATTTCCAAACATAGGCGTTCTTAGAAAGTATCCGGATGGGGAAAAGGCGATATATCATCAGATGACCTCAGCTTCATGCGTACAAAAGAAAGAATCTAAATTTTGAAATTTCTTATTTTTGTATTGCCGAGGCTGCAAAACGTTACTTTCTAATAACAATAGAGACAGCTCAAGATGAATCGAAGGGATAGTCGCATGATGATTATCAAGTTAAAAAAATCCATTGACGTAGACTTTATAAGCGTTGTGTATTAGTTCGAGAAAATAAACCGTATTCTTAATCAAATGTGACTCCAGAAACTTTTACAGGGAATCATATACCTATGAATTTGCTTTTTCATTATGTTAGATGTTTCTGTGGTTGTGAACGTAACAATTTTATAGTGAGTTCTATTCAAATGAAACTTATTGTCACTATACCCACCCTAAGTCTTATGAGTAACATGTTGTATCGCTATACAGTCGGTAAAAGATTGGATACAGGAGTAATTGATTTACGTTGTTTGAAACTTGTAGACAAGGTGGATTTTTCAGAAGTTTGATTTCGGACTTCCATTGTCTATACAATTTTGTAACATGTTGTATCGCTATACAGTCGGTAAAAGATGAGATATAGGAGTAATTGATTTATGTTGTTTGAAACTTGTAGACAAGGTGGATTTTTCAAAAGTTTGATTCCGGGCTTCCATTGTCTATAAAATTTTGAGCATCACGACGTTTCGATTGATGTGCTATCTTCAATCGTCTTTAGGTGAACTGTTCACTGTAATATGGTTGAGATGAATTCTCAGGTTGAATTATTGATTTCCATATAACGTACTTATACCCTTATTGTTTGTTTATTATTGAGACCCAGTTCTTCAAATTTGTGGTTAATAACAACAATAACTAAGCTTTTGTATAGCCGCAGTTCTACTTGGATGGCCGTGGCCTCTACACAAACATTCATTTTCTGGTGGGAGGCCTTCTGAAGCCTCATCTTACTGAGGGGCGTTTAAACATCCCAAACGTTATCCTACTTAAAATGAAAACCCTGGAACTGCCCCTAGTTGAATATCAACCCAGTATAAAGACGGACACGACAGTCAAATATCAAATCCAGGACAAGTTGTTAAAATGAAAACCCTAGAACTGCCCGTAGTTGAATATCAACTCAGTATAAAGACAGACACGACGGTCAAATATCAAATCCAGGACAAGTTGTTAAAACGAAACCCTAGAACTGCCCCTAGTTGAATATCAACTCAGTATAAAGACGGACACGACGGTCAAATATCAAATCCAGGACAAGTTGTTAAAACGAAACCCTAGAACTGCCCCTAGTTGAATATCAACTCAGTATAAAGACGGACACGACGGTCAAATATCAAATCCAGGACAAGTTGTCAAAATGAAAACCCTAGAACTGCCCCTAGTTGAATATCAACTCAGTATAAAGACGGACACGACGGTCAAATATCAAATCCAGGACAAGTTGTTAAAACGAAACCCTAGAACTGCCCCTAGTTGAATATCAACTCAGTATAGAGACGGACACGACGGTCAAATATCAAATCCAGGACAAGTTGTTAAAACGAAACCCTAGAACTGCCCCTAGTTGAATATCAACTCAGTATAAAGACGGACACGACGGTCAAATATCAAATCCAGGACAAGTTGTCAAAATGAAAACCCTAGAACTGCCCCTAGTTGAATATCAACTGAGTATAACGACGGACACGACGGTCAAATATCAAATCCAGGACAAGTTGTTAAAATGAAAACCCTAGAACTGCCCATAGTTGAATATCAACCCAGTATAAAGACGGACACGACGGTCAAATATCAAATCCAGGACAAGTTGTCAAAATGAAAACCCTAGAACTGCCCCTAGTTGAATATCAACTGAGTATAAGGACGGACACGACGGTCAAATATCAAATCCAGGACAAGTTGTTAAAATGAAAACCCTAGAACTGCCCATAGTTGAATATCAACCCAGTATAAAGACGGACACGACGGTCAAATATCAAATCCAGGACAAGTTGTTAAAATGAAAACCCTAGAACTGCCCCTAGTTGAATATCAACTCAGTATAAAGACGGACACGACGGTCAAATATCAAATCCAGGACAAGTTGTTAAAACGAAACCCTAGAACTGCCCCTAGTTGAATATCAACCCAGTATAAAGACGGACACGACGATCAAATATCAAATCCAGGACAAGTTGTTAAAATGCAAACCCTAGAACTGCCCCTAGTTGAATATCAACTCAGTATAAAGACGGACACGACGGTCAAATATCAAATCCAGGACAAGTTGTTAAAACGAAACCCTAGAACTGCCCCTAGTTGAATATCAACCCAGTATAAAGACGGACACGACGGTCAAATATCAAATCCAGGACAAGTTGTCAAAATGAAAACCCTAGAACTGCCCCTAGTTGAATATCAACTCAGTATAAAGACGGACACGACGGTCAAATATCAAATCCAGGACAAGTTGTTAAAACGAAACCCTAGAACTGCCCCTAGTTGAATATCAACTCAGTATAGAGACGGACACGACGGTCAAATATCAAATCCAGGACAAGTTGTTAAAACGAAACCCTAGAACTGCCCCTAGTTGAATATCAACTCAGTATAAAGACGGACACGACGGTCAAATATCAAATCCAGGACAAGTTGTCAAAATGAAAACCCTAGAACTGCCCCTAGTTGAATATCAACTGAGTATAAGGACGGACACGACGGTCAAATATCAAATCCAGGACAAGTTGTTAAAATGAAAACCCTAGAACTGCCCCTAGTTGAATATCAACTCAGTATAAAGACGGACACGACGGTCAAATATCAAATCCAGGACAAGTTGTTAAAACGAAACCCTAGAACTGCCCCTAGTTGAATATCAACTCAGTATAGAGACGGACACGACGGTCAAATATCAAATCCAGGACAAGTTGTTAAAACGAAACCCTAGAACTGCCCCAAGTTGAATATCAACTCAGTATAAAGACGGACACGACGGTCAAATATCAAATCCAGGACAAGTTGTCAAAATGAAAACCCTAGAACTGCCCCTAGTTGAATATCAACTGAGTATAAGGACGGACACGACGGTCAAATATCAAATCCAGGACAAGTTGTTAAAATGAAAACCCTAGAACTGCCCATAGTTGAATATCAACCCAGTATAAAGACGGACACGACGGTCAAATATCAAATCCAGGACAAGTTGTTAAAATGAAAACCCTAGAACTGCCCCTAGTTGAATATCAACTCAGTATAAAGACGGACACGACGGTCAAATATCAAATCCAGGACAAGTTGTTAAAATGAAAACCCTAGAACTGCCCATAGTTGAATATCAACCCAGTATAAAGACGGACACGACGATCAAATATCAAATCCAGGACAAGTTGTTAAAATGCAAACCCTAGAACTGCCCCTAGTTGAATATCAACTCAGTATAAAGACGGACACGACGGTCAAATATCAAATCCAGGACAAGTTATCGGAAACTTATTTTTGCTCTCTATGTAATGGTTTACTCGCCTATGGCGCGGAAGTAAAATCTTTCCTATATATCATCATCTAACAATGTTCATCAATGCCCGCTATTGATTCGATCTAAAAATCACCAACCGTTTGAATGGAAGGGATTCCGTAGGGATTACTCCCTCTTTCTCCAGAAATCACGGCGGTGGCGGTTATGCTCCCAATGTGAATTAAACATGAAAACATCCCGCAGAAGGGGACGGGCTATCCGAAGAGAGATTTATTTGGGGAATCCCGCAGATTTATAAGTTTACCGACTCGTTTCTGAGACATAAGGCGTATTTATACTTTCCACGCGCTCTAACAAATGGCACAACTGAGGATATAGCGAAATTATAGGTATCTTCCTCCAACCACAATCTGAAGGCGTACGGTGATTTATTGTCCTTGAATAAAATATCACTTTCAACATGCACAAAGCTTGATATGGTAGATGCATAGAGGTATAAGGACTATTCAAATAAATCAAGAAGAAGTTCATAAACAGAACACACCTAGCATTACCTAGTTGTATGAGGTGTGGTTGTAAAGTTAGGCTTTTCATTATTGTTTGAGTTTCTTTAAAAAATAACAACACATTTATTTGTGAAAAGATTGTGCAGTACATGATCATAAAAGAGCACCTGATGAAGATAGAAAATATCTCAAGGTGCGTATTTCACAGGTTTGAGGAATGAAATTGAAGTTAATTGGACGAATTTAAACCAAAGCAATCATCAGAAGCATATTCAGACGTATTGCTGAGTATACATTCTTAGGGTGGTTCTACTCATTATTGGGGATTTCAATACCTTTTCGGATGTTGCCCGACTTCAAACTGTCGTCAGTTATTGAAAATACTATTTCTTATACAACTGGAAAGTTTCATACATTTATTCTGGGCGTTGCAATTTAATTAATAGAAGTAAAATAACTTTTATTGCTTCAGTTTTGTACTTTGCTGATATTTTGCATAACACTAAAGGCAATAACGATAAGTCATGTAGATTTTAAATGCTCTTACTTGGTGAAACTCTTCCATCATGCAAATAAAATGATTTTATATTAAACACACAGTTTCACAAATAAAACCCTCAAATCTACCATACCATGCTTCTTGTCTAGCTATACCTATATTAAATTATTTATTTTTTCTACCTTTTGTCTGTTTTACGAAAAATCTTTTCGGCAACTACATTTGCACTAGTGTTAAGAAAAACCTCTCAAAAAAACATAACCATCGCCGTCACAATGTCCTTGAAGTATTTCATGTGATAAACAATTTTATTTCTCAAGACATTTCACGTTTTTAGATATTTTATTCAATAATCTATTTCATTCTTCGTAATACATTCTATGACTTTCAGAAAAGATATTTCAAGAATACTAATCATAACGTTGGCAAAGAAGATAGATTGAGTGTCCTTTATACTTGTAGTAAACTACATGATCTAAGCTTCATGGAAACATTGGAAATTAAAAAATATCTGCGAAGTCCTGATTTCATTGTAGTAAATTAAAACTTATCTTTTGAACTCAAATTGTATCGATACACTACTATAATCTTCCTTTTGTTTGTATTCTATGTTATCTTACTCTTGAAATATCTTGAGTCATAGAATGTATTAAGAAGAATGAAATAGCTTAAGGAATACAATATCCAGAAACGTGAAATATCTTAAGAAATAAAATAGTTTATCAGATAAAATATTTCAAAGTTCCCCTTAACGCTGGTATGAATGCACTCGTCAAAGAAGACAGATGGAAGGAAGAAATAATTTGATAGAAGAATAGCTAGAAATGATAAATAGTATGCTATAAGGTTGTTCGAAAAGTAATTTCGCTTTTTTTGTGGAAATGAAAAACATTTTTCGTATAATAAACAAATCCTTTATTAAATTATATATTGGCCATTCTGGTCCAACACCTTTTGCCATCTTTCTGGTAGTAGCATAATTCCACGCTCATAAAATGTTTGGTCTTTGCTGGAAAAAAAACTGATCGAGGTGGTTTTTGACCTCCTCATTTGAGGTGAAGGTTTTACCGTCTAAAAAACTTTGGAGTGACCGGATCAAATAATAATCCGATGGTGCCAGGTCTGGAGAATATGGTGGGTGTGGCATTGTATCCCATTCAAGCTGTAAAAGCTTTTGGCGAGTGACCAAACTTGTGTGAGGTCTCGCGTTGTTTTGGTGAAACACTACACCTTTCCTGTTGATTAGTTCTGGCCTTTTCTGTTGAAGTGCATCATTCAGTTTGTCCAGCTGATGACAGTAGACTTCCGAATTAATCGTTGTGTTATCCGGTAAAAGCTCAAAAAAAAAACGATTCCTTTAAAATCCCACCAAATAGACAGCATCACCCTTTTTTGGTGAATATCAGCTTTGGAAATGGTTTGAGTCGGTTCATCTTTTTTGCTCCATGACCTCTTGTGTTTGACGTTGTTGTATACAACCCATTTTTCGTCCCCACTGATGATGCGCTTCAAAAACGGATCATTTTCGTGACGTTTGAGAGGCGAATCGCAGACGTCGATGCGGCGACACAGATTTCTTTCTGTGAGAACATAGGGAACCCATACATCGAGCTTCGAGGATAATCCCAGGCCTTTCAAGTGGTCATAAACTGTTGAATTTGATAAATTTAACCTCAATCCGATCTCACGTGTTGTTATTCGCCGGTTCGCATCAACTAATGCCATTATCGCGTCTTTATCAGCTTCAATCCTCTGTCGGGAAAAAACGAAATTACTTTCCGAACAACCAATAGATTTGAGTGCTCCAGTTATGTATTCATGATAAGGTCTAGTTAGCTAGTTGGCAAGTAATCGGTGTAACATTTGTTAAAAGTCAAATCTGACAGTCCGACGAAGATTTAAATATAAATCGAAACTGCAAGAAAAAGAGTTTGATTTGTGAAACTCTGTGTCCTTTCCTCTGAATTCGATAGCATAAAGAATTGAAGGTCTTACACCTTAGCTGTGAGTTAGGATACGCTTCATTATGGAAGTTGTGCCAACACCTTGGAAGCTGAGCAGCTACTGGTCTACGTTACCCCAGAATGACAAGTTTCAGGAAGTTGCATTGCTTCAATCATTCTTCAACCTCCTGTATTTCATTCCGCTCTGTCTGCGAAACCTCTGCAAGCCATAATTTTCCGCTGGAGTGTCCCTTTACCGGGTTAAAACAGTGCGTAAAAGCGAACCGAGCAACGCCAATCCATCACTTCTCAGTGTAGGCTGGGTTGCCCGAGCCAAAAAGGGACAAAATATACTGCTGGTATGTATAACGTATCGGGGACCCCACATTTATCAGCGGTAATATGTAGCTATAAAATTCCTTTGAATATATGTAGTGAGCTTAGAGGAAAACGGGGACATTGGAGAATGTCCGCCGTCGCCTTCAGAAAACGAACAAAAATCGGATAAGTCTTGATATACTGCCGAGTGTGGATTACTTGAAGATATTTGGGAACGAAAGATAAAGCTACAACGTACATCATATTGCTTTACCAAGTTCGTGCGAATCGTATACTCACTGTCCAAGGTAAATAGATCAATAAAATATTTAGATTTAATTATTGCAATTCGTTGAGCAAGAAAATTAGTTACGTCGTCTTAGAAGTCATTTTTTCGATATCATGTAGTTTTTGTTTCCGGCTAGGACAAGTATGTCAAGGAAAAACATGACCTAAATGTTCAAAGAATGAAAATGGGGTCCAGTTTTCCACTAGTGAATAAATATAATGGAATCACAATTTAAGGAAATCTCCTCGAAGGCCCTTATCATCATAACCTGATATCTCATTTGAAGTATTACGAGTATTGCACCCGAATAAAAGTACTTTACGGATCAAAACTGATCGTGGTAGCTCAAATAATTTTATTTGAGTCGTGCAAGATTTACATTTCAAAAAGAAACATAATTTGATTCCTGTAATTTCCAACTAAAGTATTGCATCAATATTCTTAACAGGAGTTCACGTCTTTAGTGATCATAGCCATCAGAAGAAAATCTGGATCTGCATCTAAAAACTTACAGCGTGACCCTCGTATAGTGGAAACGAAAAGCGTTCAAGAGCGTAACTTGCTAATTGAAATGTGCAGTTCACTTGACTTCATTCCTTCATGAAAAATTTATAAGAATTTCCAAAGGTCCTTGATACTATTATTACAACATAATAATGTATCCATTACATAATGGAAAACAAGAAAATTTACGGTATCGAGTCAGCACTCTAAGTGACCCATCGTGTATACCTATAGAGATAATGAAAAGGAAGGAAAACCCTTCATCGGCATGCGATCCCGATAGAATCTGGATGACAGTCCTTCAGTCCTTCGCAAACAATTTCAAGGCCCTCCGGAAAATTCTCAGCGAACTGTTTACCAAGAAATTGTATACATGTTTCGGGCTATCAGCGTTCATTATTAACAGCGGAAGTATCTTGCCCCTTCAAGGGTTAACCCTCAGAATCCGCCTGGAGTTTCGAAAACAACCCTTGCGGAAGGTATAGCTGCGGGGTGTTGGACTGTCAACTCACCCGTGTCAGTGTATTAGTCCAATCGTCCGGTTCGGAAACGCTTACTGCTTGCTACTCACAAACAAGGAATTGAAAAGTTTTTTGAAAGATAGTGTCATCGCAGTCGAGTTACAGTAAGAAATAAAACCTGAAAAATCCGAAAAAACATAAATTCAGGCGTCAAAACGAGACCCTCTTTCTTCTTCTGGTACCATCTCCTAACGAAGGTTGGCAATCATCATGGTTATCCTGACTTTATTCACAGCTACTCTAAACAGTTGGTTGGAGGACATTCCAAACCATTCTTTCAAGTTTTTGAGCCAGGATGTTCTTCTCCGCCCTTGGCTACGTTTTCCTTTAATCTTACCTTCAATAACATTTAATAGTTTATACATTGGATCTCTAACTATATGTGCAAATCATTCAAGCTTCTTCCTTTTAAGCGTTCTTATTATTTCCTCTCATTTTCTTATTCGATGTAGAACCTCAACATTTGTAATCTTATCAACCCATGATAACCGTAGAATCCGACGATAACACCATCTTTCAAACGCTTCTAGCTTGCTGATTTCTGTTTGCTTAAGTGTCCGAATTCTTAACTGCAAATTTACGTTCATACTACAAAGAAATTTATTGAGACTTATAAAGGCAGATCTGGCAATTTCTATCCTTGCCTTTATTTCTTGTGTTTGATCTCATTCAACCATGTTCCCAAGTATTTATAACGTTGAACTCTTTCGATTGGCGTGTTATCGCATGCAAGATTCACATCGATGTTGCTTTGCTTCCGAGACGAGACCCTCGGCGATAATTTAAGGATCTATCGAAGACATCTTTGGATTAAGATCCAACATTGCGCTCACACAAAATTCAACTCTACTACCCACGCATGTGTCAACATTTTCGTCAGTCTATTGTCTGTCGGTCTGTCGTAATCTAAGTGACAGATACACCCATTTTGATGAAATTTAGAATGGGATAATGTAGAGCCTGCTGCTTTTTTTTGCAACAAGGTAATAAACAACACATCACAGAATTTTCTATCCTAAAAAGCGTGTTGTGTGTTCTGTGATTCTCTAGTTTGCAATCACTTCAGCTTGAAGTTAGAAAAATACTGATGGCTCCGATATTTTTGAAACTGTATAATCTGCATCTTTACTGTTTTCTTTTTTTTGTAATTCAAAGGCATACTTGAGAAAAACCTTTTTGAGGACATTTTTGAATGCTATTTTCTACTGTTAGCGTGTCAATTACCGTGTTTATCGCTGTGTAGTCTCAGTAACCGCAATATTGAAACCAGAATCCGTATGAAGTACTGAGTCACCTTTATTTACTCAATTTCTTTACCTCGTTGTTATATTTATTTAAAATCTACCATTTTTTTCTATAATTCTACATAAAAGAAAATACATTATTAATTTCAAACATAATATACACAAATGATATAATATGAGCTGCTGAATAAAGTGCGAGATTCCATAGATGCCTAATTTCGAATTCATGGAAGAGCTTTGTTAGCTACTTTACATAATATAATGGAGGTAGCTTCTGAGAACATTCAGTTTGCCAACTACTGTAAACAGTCAGTAAACCTTTCGTCATGCCTTCTCAGTGTGGTACGTGGCACTTTTACCCTTTACTCGGTCTATCGTTTTGTAAATACGTTCCGCTTGATAATCTTACGGTATTTTTTACTGAAACCGGCGTGTCACATATTGTATTGTTGTCATTTGCAAAACTTTATTCAGAACGATTCAGTCGGAATGCCACAGCCACCTCAGATCTGGGATAACCTTGTATGTATGTATTTCTGTCTGCTTCGATATCCTCTAGACGTGATTAATGACGAGCCAATTAGCACAGAAAAACTTCTTCTCGGTCTTTACATCTTTGCCTCAGCTTTTTCATCATTAACGGTGGAAGTTTACTGTCAAACGCAGCTTGTCAGGTAAATCTGCCGACTCGGCAATTTCCAGCAAATATCATCCAGTGGCGCTTCATAAAGAAAATACAGATATAGCTATGGAGTTTTTTGTTACAATTGGGGTGATAATATTTTAATGGCGTCGCCTCCTGAAATTGTTATAAAATTTCGAAGAGACTCTCACACTACAACTATAACTTCAATAATCGTTAACTTGATATTATGATTTTGTTTTATCGTAAATACAAACTTGTTTTACATGTATATTTTTTATTTATACATCTGTTGTGCCAAAAATAAACCACATTTGTAAAAACATAACTAATGTAAGATACTTGATGAAAAAAATTAAAAAAGTATCCTGTATTTTATATATATGCTGTCCACTATGCATCAGACCTGCAATAGACATGGATGTTTCGTCTTTAGCCTAGACTCGTTAGTATAGCCTGGCGATATAACTGTAGAGAGCAATCCGACTATACTGACGAGTCTAAGCTAAAAAACGAAAGATGTGTGGGTATATTATGTCTGATGATAGTGGAGAGCATACACTCAATATCACTTGTCAGTTCCTGATGTGAAAGGGTCGAGATAACGGTACATCGTAATAGTGTTTACAAAGAACAACGGATGTCGCTGTAAATCAATTCACCCTTGATGACAGCTGTCGTAATTGACACCTGTAGCCGCTTCAAGACGGTCCAGGTGTTCGGACCTTCGACGTAAGTTGCCAATGGACGTCCTCATAGAGGGGCACACTTGGAGATTAGACCTTATGATGTCTGCATCACCTAAAACTCTCTCACTACTTTTTTTGTTTTTGGCAGTTAAATGGCCTGAGATACTACTTTCTTTTGACGCTTTTTCGGATGTACATCATGGAAATCCATCTCCCTTATTTCTATCCGTCGATTTAACTGCAAATTATTTGTCCGGTAATTCTAGATCCCTCTTTAATGCGAATTTGGATTAAAAAAATCGGAAAAAAGTGTAAAACGCTGGACAATCCGAAGCTCCCAGTTCATTGTCCGAAGAATTTGTGGAGGGGAAAATGAGAGGAGAGAGATCAGTTATTTTTGGCGTTCATATGGGATGTTCTATGATCTATAAACTTTTAATCCTGGTCAGTATCAGATTTTGGACATATTTGCATTTATAACATATGCGAGATGTTCCTCTTATCCTCTTAAGCCTTATGCTTCAAATAGAAGTGAAGCGCTAAGAAAATACGCTCTTTTCGCCTTCCTCAATCTTGAAATCTCAAGGAAATTAATACGTTTGCTGTCTTCTAAGCTGTTCACTTTTGGCTTTTGGTCTCGACCTCAATCCTTTCTTGAGTATTCTTGTGGAATTTTTCAGGCATTTCATGCCTTCGGCCGGCATCAACTACGATGTATGCAACTAATTAATAGTAAATGTTCGATACATTTCAAACAATTCAGTCAAATTTACATAAGTATCTTTTAAGATTTCCACGGCATCTCAGATAATAGCTAATTATATTTTCTATATGGGGGATTATTTTGTCCATTATATCTGACCTGCTATGACAACACATTGCAGCAGTTTACCTGAAACGAGATTATTGAATAACGAAAGTATTCAACGTGTTTAATCCAGATTTTTTCACTTTGTAATTTAATCTTCTGATAATCTGACTTGGTAAAAGTCTTCCATCGTGGATATTGTGTTATTGACATACAGCTTCACAAACAAAACTCTTTTTCCTTCAGTGTGTTATAATTACACAATCTTTTCATCTGCAACTTCCTGATGTCACACATTTGTACCATTTCAAAATATATCAACAGCATGCGCAATATTCCAATCTTTTTATATAAACAATAAACACCCTTCTTGGAGTTTTAGGGAGAACAAGTCTCCTCGCTCACACCTTTTCACTATCATGCACTATCAGACTATTGAAACAAAGTAGCTGTGAGGCCTCAAAACCCGCTACTGTCTAAACCGTGACTGCCCTTAGAAATCTCCGTTTGGAAATTGGGTTAATTACGGTTTTATACAGAGTTTCCGCGCCTCCTTCACTGTTCTTCCTGATCTGATTAATATTTAATTATTTCCCACGGAAAGTTTGTTTATCTGACGGAAAATGTGGGAATTTAATACCCAGAAACTGACTCACTCGTCCTATAATCAGATTTGACTAGAAAGTAACACCGTGCTCAGAAAATAGGATATTTAAACATTCAGTAGGAAAACTTCAAGCCGAAATGATGCTCGAACTTTTGTTACTACCACTCCCACATTCATAGCAAATTCAGTCCAATCGTCTCCATAACTCTCTCCAAAAGTTAGTCATTATCAGAATTAAAAAAAAAGTTTATTTAACTTGAGACAGTCGTATAGCGCGAAAATGGTGAGTTTTATTGAGAAAACGTCCAGATAAACTTAAAAAGGTAGGATAAGAAATACAAAAAATGTTTATTAAAATGGAATTTGAGATTGACTGACTCTAAAATAACGGTAATTTGTTTCAAAACAGAATTTGAATCCTTTGTCACTACTAAGGAACCTTCGCACACAGAGTTAGTGAATTTGCGTTGTTGATAAACATAAAATGAGAACATCTTCAATTTGTCATGGAAATAGACCCAACTGATCCCCAATGGAAATTCGCAGACCGCAGCCCTGCTGATAGCAAAAAGGACGAGGTAGATAACAAATCTGATTAAAAGCAAAATAGACGCGGTCCCGTTTCCGTAATGGATGAGAAGAAGGATTTGGGGCTGCGTCCCAGTCTTTGCATGGCAGTCCATAAATAAGTAATCAGCACTGGGGCATGTGGACCTGCATAATTAAGGATATAGTGGCGGCGCCGAGAAACGTCGAGAGTTGTTACAAGGTGTAAGCACTTCTCTCAAGCACTCGCAACGATCCTAGTGCGGGGGAATCATCAGTTAGTGCAGTACAGGGTTGTGAGAATGTCTTCACATATACTTAGCTTTATTAAACGAGCTCTGGACAATAAGTGTTAATGCATTCAATTACTCGTACTCATTGAATACATTGAATTCGTCGTATGTAATACGTCTTATTATGATAAAAATTATCGTTTTTCTGATTCATTACCTAATGGGCCCATTGACATATGATGACAATTGTGAATTACCTTTTCATAGCGACGATTAGAATAGAGTTAATGTAGATGGATAGAAACATGTAACCTTTACTTTAATTACTTTGCGAGCTTTTCAGGCGAGACATGGTAATGTAGCGGTGGAAAATTTATGCTGGTAAAAAATCATAACTGACTTTGCAAGAATGTTTACAACACGAATTTCGGCAGATTAAATCCTGAACGCCTCATGAAGCTTACACGATCTATATTACGAAACTTCATCTCTCTTATACCCATGCAGGATATCAGTTTCAGTAATGGCAACACAGCAAGTATATTTCAGGTGTTTCCATAGGATTATATATTTCCATTCCTCTGCCAATGCTTGGTCTAGTTTGACTGAAGTATGGCTGTCTCCCGTTGGTAGGTGAAATTCGTCGTGGTAAACAACACCTGTAGTTAGGTGCTTTCGGTGCTCCACTCTGAGCACCACCGCACAACTTTGTCAACTCCGCAGACGTAACATGTAAATTTATCGTGAATTTGTGCATGCAAAATGGATAACTTTTATTGCTAATGCGTGTTTGGAATATATATTACGCAGATGCTCTTACAGCAGATGAATGTTCAGACAACTAGTATTTTGACTGAAACAAACAGTATCAATTTGAAGTCTAGGTCTTCAATAAAGTATTGACGTATTGATCTTTCACTATAATTCCTGCCCTTTACCCCTTTAATTTACTGCACATAATTTATCTTCTTTGAGCTGTTCCAATTCTGAAACTGTGTTTGTGTTCAATTGTGGGTATGCGTAATTTTTCTGAAAATTACTATATCTGTCCAATCAACATAGGTAGAGGTAAGGGACATCTGTTGCCGCTTCAAGGTAGTCCAGGTGTTAGGACCTTCGGCTTCGTAAGTTGACAATGGGCGTCCCCATAGAGGGCGACACTTATATGAGTTGATGTTGCTACCACACCCTTGACTGGGCTACGTATATACCATCCGATTGCTCTCTACAACTAGACCGCCAGGATATGCTGACGTGTCTAGGCTAAAGACGAAACATGCATGTGTATAGCAGGTCTGATGCATAGTGGAGAGCATACACTAAATATCAGTTGTCAGCTTCTGATGTGAATGAGCCGAGTGTTTACGAAGAACAAGGGATGTCGCTGTAAATCACTAAATCAGTTCACCTTTGTTGAGAAATGTCGTTAGGGATATAGATTGCTGCTTCAAAGCAGTCCAGGTGTTAGGACCTTTGGCATCGTAAGTTGTTAATGGGCGTCCCCATAGGGGGCGACACTTAGATGAGTTGATGTTGTAAGGAATATTGACTGAATAAACTTAAATTCACAAATTTTGCGTAATTTTCTTCCCTAAAAAGTGCACCCATGTATATTTATTATACACGTTAAATCAAATTCCAATTATCCTTGTATTACTGTTGATATGCACAGAGGCATTGAGTCTATATTTATACTGTTTCGAAATAGCTTACCGAATTCCTCAGGGCTTGAATATCGGTAACTACGGTAAGCGTAGTCTAGTTCCGGCTAGTTAAACAGCGAAGCAATATAATAATGATGAATCAATAACAATGCAAATAACACTAACCATCTCTAATTAGCGATGCGTCCATTACAATAAATAACCGACCTTTACATGTATAATTTCGTTTATTTGCACAAACTGGATATTTACGCTTGCCTATTACCTTCATAGCAGTATCATCGGATTTAACATGGTCTATGTCCGGCAAATTTGAATTTATGTCAGTTCATCATAAATCAACATTTCAATCGACAAGTCCGAGTTCCGAGTCATACATACTGGTATTACTGTCTTAGTCTACTCAATTCTTATACCGGATGGTCCATTTAACTTGAGACAGCCGTATAGCGCGAAAGATGAAATTTACTGCACTTCCAAGGCTTTTTCAAGATTTGCTCTTTTTTTTTTAATAGGAACATATATTTCTTGTTGCAAAATCTTGCTCTACAAGAAAAAGCAAATATATTTTGTTCACAAGATTTTTAAATCCGATTGCAACTTAAGTAGATAAGAAATGGTTTATCAGAAATGCTTTCTTGTCACGAAAGCATAAATTACATAATTATTAAACCTTCAAATTTATTCTAACAAATGTTCAAAATGATGCCCGCCAAATTCAATATACTTATCAATCCATTTTATAAAGTTTTCATGACACCCTAGTAGAGATTCTTTATTGATTGCTCTACAAGCATTTCTTTGCATCACATCATGTTTTTTGATGTAGTGGGTATTTCTCGAATAACTTCATTTAGATGGTCCTATAAAAAGAAATCGAATGGGCTTAAATCTGGTGACGCAGCAGGCCTCACAACGGTGGTAAACGGTGTTGTAGGAAGTCTTAATATTTTCACCCATCCAATGTTCTTTCAATAAAATTTGGACCTATCAACCTGTCATCAATAAATCTGCATCATTTCTTTTTAAATCAAAGTATGGAAAAATATGTGAGTAAACTTGCAATTTAAGAAAATGTTGGATGCATATGAACGGATTCTTAGATTATCAAAATGTACGAAAAACGCAATGAAAGTTTTGATATGTGGTGATTTAAGTCGATTAAGAAACAGAAAGAGTAGGTAGAATAATTCAATTTTATTAATTTTCAGCTTTTTACAGGGGTCATAAAATAGCCTTTTACTGTTATTGAATTGCTTTCTTTCGAATGATAAAAAACCGAGACTGCTCAGTTACATCCCGCATCTTAGAAATGCCACAGTTTCATCTGAATGAATTAAGATCCCTTCGCAGTTTCACTGCACGCTGTCGCGTTCCTCTGAAATATGCAAAGACTTTGGAGCTGCAGCTGCTTTATTTTGTCTGTATATAAATGCTCAAAGATATATCTCCAAATACGCTGGAAAATGTAATGAATTAGCATTATGCTCCGTTTTAGAAATAAATTAAAAGTAAAAGATCCTTTTTATTTTAATGAGCTAAAAAAAAACTTTATCTTTGAAACGTTTACAATCAACTTATAACATAATTACACAATTTATATGATATGAAAGCTTACGCGAGGTTTAAGTACTAGTATTTACTCAGTTTGAAAGTTAAAAAAATTAAAATCAATTACATCAAGTAATTTAATTTACTTATTTTTCCAACAGGTAAATCTCGCGACAAGCTTTTATATCATACGAATTGTGTAATGTCGTTATAAGTTGAAAGTACAAGTTTATTTTGTTCTTTTTAGCACATTTAAATAAAAGCTTGTTTATGAAAAAGTTTTTTATCTTTAGTTTATTTTGTACTTTAGACAGGTCTGCAAAAATCACAGTACACTAAATTTTCAGACGGATTGGAGCAACGGAGTCTATGATCACCATATTTTTTCACTCTCATTCGTATTCTTTCCTTCCATTTGATACCCATATTGCATATAGAACTTAGTCCGCTATCTTTAGATAGATTTAGAATGACGTCACTTTATTTTTCGCGTTATTCTCCCCTAATTGCTACTCATAATGTATGAGTGCATTAAAAATCGCCATCTTGGATGTTCCGCCATGTTGGATTTAGAATGACGTCACACAGCTAACCATGCATTGTCATCCAAACTAATAGTGTATACAAAATTTCAGCCCAATCGGTTGAAGATATCTGTTTCAAAATTGAGTTGCAAGATTTCACCCCAACAAATACATACACAAGCTAAATAAAAGCTTGTAATAACAAAATAGCTCCAAAATTCCAGCTTGAATTCAAAAACCTTTAATTTATTTTTTCAAAACTTTTATACACCTAGGCCCAGTTTGATCAACATATATTTATATTGTGTTTTGTGATCGTCTTAGATGTTCTCTGATGTGTCGTTTCTATCGGACCGTCTCGTCTGTCGACTTCTGAATCTGTCTGTCGCCGTTTCCGTCGTCGCGTTCGCTCGACAATCGATTTTGATATTTGAGAAAAGGGGTCTTGTTTGGTAGCGGCGTATTGGCGACGAAGTAATAAGCAAAAAAAATATTTAAAAGCCTGTTTGTATTTTTTTTCCTTTTGGAGCCTCGGCTGTACTTTTATGCGACAAATTGTAGACTTTCTTTGCCCCAACAAACGAATGTTTACCTTCAGTTAAGATATAAGGTGTCAACATTTTTATCATAGTTTGACTTGAATTTTTAACATTAATTCGAAACTAATTAAATAATTAGGGTCAGCTACGATCTAACTGCCGCAACATGTACCATGTTTGTTTGGTTATTTGTCGCTTGTCTGATGAATAAAGATACTTGAGAATTGTTAGAGGCTTAGGCCGGTTGCAAAATCTTATACATCTAAATTGAAACCAGGTACAGTTACTAATAAAAATCACTGAAAAGAATTTTGGATCGTGTCTCGTGAAGTTCACTTTCAGTCATACTTGGATACGTCCTTTGCAAGCGATTAGACGGACTCGTTTTGTCAACTTACCTCACTCTATCGTTATGTATCATTCTGAACTTCTCCGTAAGGCGACAGTACTTCAGTGTACGGGGTGTATATCAATTCGATGTCGTTGCGGCTCTATTTATGCAATTCTTGTTCCAGAACTTCTTCGCCGGTTAATTTTCCGGACTGGAAGATCCGGCAGGCGTTTGCCGGAGTTTTACACTGTAGTGGATCCGACTGGAACACGTAATTAGGTGTAGTTGGAGTTCCTCAGCATTTGTGGAGCGTTGCTTAGCTTGACTTCTGAAAGGTGAACGAATGTTACAAACGTAGCGACTCCTCATGAATAGTAGGATTTCCTGAAGTTTTTGTGCAGATTGTAGATCTACTATACCTCTTGCCATTTAAATACTATGAATTAGCTTGAAGCTTTTGAGCTGCTGAAATCGATTGTGTATATTCAAAAAGAAGATGAGGCTACATAACAATTGGTGAGGTAAACTGCGTCTCCTGATACCTGGGCTTCATTGTGGATATCCGTTTAGCTGATTATTGAAGCCACAAAAGTCGAGACAAGAATTATCTACGGAAAAAGCTTCCTCCGTAACCTTCTATTAAAATACAATGTACAAATCATTTATAGGAGTGGTTTTGATCTTCAAGGTTTGGATCAAGTCTTAAGCATGATGGTATCTCGGGATGGTAGTGATTTGCCCGGTTCCAAGCAGGAAATAAGAGTGCATAAGAGGCAAATATAGATAATTCTCCAGGTTCTTATGCCACCGTCTGTTGGAATTTCTTCCTGGCGTTTCGCCAACACAAGTGACTAGCATGTTCAGAGTTCGGTGTTTTCGGTATGAATGCTATCGGGGAACTGTTGTCATGTAACTATTTTCAGGTAGCAGTTGTCAGATAACTTTCATATCGAAACCACCGACCTCTGAATATACCAGCCACGCATGAAGGCGAAACGTCAAGAAGAAATTCTAACAGGAGCAGACGATAGCCTAAGAACCCGAAGAAAACTCTAGAATTGTCTACAGATGACGACAGCGAAAGCCATAACACCTTTATATGAAGCAAAACTATGCATTTATAGATTATGACAGAAACTACAAGTACTTATCCTCAACCGAATCTCATCAAATAGAAAGAAATCTGGTGAACGGCTTGTGTTAACTCGGTCTTCACAGTTTCATTTGCAATTTAGTTGTTTTTAGACGATAAAATATGCTTTGAATTATCCGAATGGAAATTGAGCAACGCATTTAAATCTGCTGCGGACTGGAGCCTGAGAGATAAAGGTGAACATTCCTAATCTCCATTAAGTTACCAAAAAATAAGTAGACTAGTAAAAATACTCAATAAATGGCGGATGAGGTGACGCCTCAAAGCTAGTCAGGCCGAGTCAATGGAAATGTGTGAGCTTTAGCATTAATGCATTTTTCTCAGGAACTACCTTTTTGTAATATAAGGACGAAACATCCATGTCTATAGCAGGTATGATGTATCGCACTTTAACTGACTGATAAAGACGTTTCGGTTGCTTCTGCAGCTTTATTTACAGTACAACATTGGAAGAAATTATATTTGTACTGTAATGACTTCAAGATCAATACCTTAACTGTCTCCAGAATAAAATCGTTTTGTATAAAAATTGAGACTATCATGAAATGTTCTATAACAGGTTAGTGCATTTTCCTTGAGTTTCGAATGAGAGATTTTTTGATACCGTATTCTTGAGATCGAAGTATTGTATGTTATATTTTACGTGCGAAGATCGCATTCTCTATAACTTTTTTTTTAAGCAAAACACTATTGTCCTAAGAGATAGTTGATTAATATAAAATTAATTTTAGTCCCATAAAGACTGCCGAAATTGCCTGAACGTTAGTGATGTTTGCTTCGTACACGTATGTAGTCCTAATTTACGGCCAGTCAAAGTGTCATAAATACACCATTACCATTTCTATTTACTACGGACCGCTCCCTAAGGACAATGGGGTATTTTCCAACTCGGTAATGTTGTCTCCATAATAGCTCAAATTGATGAATCCTGCACATTTCTAACAGTGGTGCTGTTAGTTTTCAATTTTTGCACTTACCTGGTTCAAAAAATGAATTTGAGAATCCAACCCTCAGAGTATCTCATTTAATCCATTTAAATTGTACGCCCCTGGATCAGTCAATGAAAAACGATTAGAATGTGACCATCTATGAGACAAAAAACGAGCTTCCGATGTTGGTGGATACTCATACAGTCACATTATAAGTAAGAGTCGCGAAAAGACTCACTATGTCACGCTGAGATTCACCATGTCGCAGCGTTAGCGTGAAATTTTATGTTTAAACTTTAGACAAGATCTCTTGTACGTATAAATAAGAACAAATGCTTGATACATATTTTTTAAAGGCAGAACAGCAATCTTCAGTCAAACAATTTGTTTTGAAAATTCTCCATTCTCCATTCAAGCGGCAGACCATTCCATGCCCCACCCGAAAGCACTTTTTTGTCGGCCACGGATTTCACAAAATTGCAGCATCCCTCATTCTTTTATGAAACCCCATTTGACCCTGTACGGAATGGCCTGTCGCAGCTATATTACCCCAATTTGTAATATTTGATGAGCTTCCCTTTTTATTTCATTTCACTTCCCACGCAGCTACGGCCAAGGGGGGTTAGCAGTAATCGGGGAAATTTTGAACATTTTTATTGGATCCGTCATTACACGTGGTGCAATTTCAAACGGTAATTGGACTTTTGTTGAACAAGGCTTTCATGTAGACCTTAGATAAGGCTCCTTAAACAGAACACTCAGAATGCGTTTCGCTATATCTCAGACTTGTGAAAAATTTCAAATATACAAATCTAGATCAGTTGCGGGAGCTGATAATAACCTCGCGCAAAATCAGTGTAGAGAAGTATGGTCTGTGGTCCGAAACATAACCGTTCGCCCATCACTATTATGACAGAATTGACAGCTGTCTACTGCTATTTTTCTCTGACTAAAATAACCTAACTTTTAACTCTGGTTTTGCACATGGTGGGCGCGTTGCATCTTTTCGCCAATTCAACAAGTATCACCATATCTATGGGGCTCAGGTGTGTATATCAAATATATGTATCAAAGCTCAATATACGATAAAACAAAGGTCCTTCGTTTTTGTTAATGAACCAGCAAAGCTCGCACACTACATAAAGGCCGTTAGTGCTCCACACTCTACAGTCAGGTTAGATAGGTTATCACACAATCATATCAGGTTTGCTTCCACTGCGAAGTTGTTAAACATAGTCATAGATTATCAAGTTTTCAGCAAGAAGTCTCCAATAGAGTAAATATTTTTTTGTTTAAACAGCTAAAAGTGGCAAACACTATAAAGTTTAGCAGTGGAATGGGCTACAAAGTATAACGACAAATATTTCGGCATATTTTGTTTGTTATATTGTTTTATCAAGCTTCTATTTTGAAAGCAACGTTATACTTTTGAACTGAGGGTAAGGTGCCAATTAAACCATCTATCATCTAAGCTTTTCCAAGTTTCAGAAAAGCAAAGATGAAAAGGGAATTTTTTAGGCGCGTATTTTGTAAAAAATTAATTTATCTAAACCACTAATGATACAAGTTACATACTACATGTACCTATATTAAAGCTTCCATTTAACTTCACTTATATATAAGTCTGTCCTGGCATATTGCAAACAATATATCACCCACTACCACTGAAGCTATCAAGATGAAATTTGGTACACACGCGACAATGCACGATTACTTACATGCCGCCATTTTCAATCCAATATGACGGACATTACAAAATGGCGATAGAAAATTCGTATAGTAACCCCTATGATATGGGTAGATATCAAATGAAAGGAATTGATAAGAATAACTTGGAAAATAAAATGACGTCAGTACAAATCCAATTAAACACAAGAAAGGAAAAAATAATGTAATAGATAAATTTCTAGAATAGTATGCTAGATTTGAGAGCTCTAGTTTTGTATCCATGATAGGATCAAGTTAGCTAGTTGGCAAGTAATCTGAATAGCCTTTGTTAAAAGTCAAGTCTGACAATCCGACGATGATTTAAATATAAATCGAAAGGCGTCACTGAAAGAAAAAGAGTTTTATTTGGGAAACTGTGTTAATTACACAATATTTTTATTTGCATGATGGAAAAATTTCATCAAGTAAGCGCATCTATAAGCTACAAGATTATTAATAGTACCTACTGCACCTTACACCAATGTCAAGAAAATTATTATCAATCTCTCCTCAAGCCCCCAATCTCAATTTGTGACCTACCAAAATGTTTATGAAAATAATTTTAGTCATCAGAAATGCCCAAAAACGTCGTTCTCGCCATACTAGCAAACTTGTGTCAAGATGGCATCAGAATCTGAGTGGTTCTTTACAATTTATAAGGGCTGGGAGGTCCGAGTTATATATTTAAAACATTTCCGACATTACAGTACTACCACAGAAACAACATAACAGCTATGTTATGTTGTTTGCTATGTCATATCAAATTTTCTTTTTCATGGAAATATGCCTGTTATATCAGATCTACAGCTTAGGGTTCCAAAATCAATAGTTTTTCCATGAGTTAAAATGACTAGTTCATATGAGGCTCAAAAGAGATATAATTTTTGATTCGTAAAAATTCAGTGAAAACCTATTCATATGTGAATATTTTACAGTCAATGAATTTTTATACATAGTGCGACGATCTGTGACAGATGCAAATGCCATTGCATAAATAAAAAGTTCTGGGAAAGCTTTGCATTCAATACAAATAGATCGAAAAATTTTAACAAATATTTTCCTCATTGGAAATTGCATAAAACAGTTCGATGTCCCAGAGCGAAATAAAACCATTAGTTCACTATGTATTTTTCCAATAATCTACAAATACCCAGTTTTGCTCCTAGCTACATGATGAATAGGTATCATAACTAAAGGCATCGAGACGTACCAGGTCGGATTCATCTAACTCTAAGTACATGATCGATCATTGTGACTCCAAGAATGCTCATGAAGAATGACTCGGTATTTCCCAAGCATATTGACGTTATACGAGCACTGACATCGGAAATGCCATAAATAATACATTTAAAAAATAGGGATTAGGGGATGGGAGTGATGAAGGAGAGATCTCAAGAATAATTTGCTGTTGATATAGGACCGCGATAATGCTTCGTGCCTTTTGAGATATCAGCCCAGTGGCAGCATGGTAATACTCAAGCTACCTATACATATAACAACGCACGATCTATAGCTAGTGGCCATTCCCAGTCTATCGTTTACGTGACACTTTAGAAAAAAATGTGGTTGTCAAGAATTGGGAATGGAGGGAGGAGAATGCTGAGGGGACGATCTCAATAGAAATTATGTGTTGTTGTTTTGACTCCCGTAGTAGTTTTTGAGATATCGATCAAGTGGCAGCAGTAAAATACTAAAACTATGTATAAGTAGATATATCAACGCCCAGTATGAGTATTTGAGTCTATCGTTCAAGCAATAATGAGGAAAGGTCTATAGAAAGAGTATACATAGACGCCCCTGTCTTTTGCCGGGTTGCTACGTTTACTCCAACAATCTAGATTGCCCTGCTTCATCTGTTTCAACAACTGCTGTATTACTGCACTCTGCCTGATTAAGGAAGGTACATAATTAAGTTATATTGAGCCTTTAAAAGATTGCGTCAAGTAGGGCGACTTTGTATTTCATTCATTTCTTCAGTGAGGTCAGCTTACTAAACAGTCATATCCAGTTTCAGGACTACTAGAATCGATTTGAAGCAGGTTTTAAAAATCTGTGAGATATAGACAAATTTCAGGAATTTAAATCGTAAAGGAAGGTCTTTCGGAATTCTCAATATTTTTGTTGAAGTTGGAAAGACCCTACTCACATCTTTGTTTCCAAAGTGATACCTTAGCGTAGGAAGTAAAGCGTCTTTCAGTTGCGATGTTCCAAACATTATCATGAGTTTCTGCCCATGGGTTCCTTATCTGAAAACACTTCTCAGTGTAACCCCAACATAACCTTTATGTTTCTGCATGAAGAGCCGGAAGCGCGGTGTATCTCAAGTGTGTCGTGAAACTGATGATATTAAAAACCTCCATCACCCGTAATTACCAATGGCTCGAATAACCCTCCCATGTATGCAATCAGTAGCTTCAAAGTACGTGCAACTTGAGAGTCACATAGTGCAGCTTGGCCTTTATCGATGGCCGTAAACACCTTAATGGTGTTAGGAATTTGTTAACCGTTAATGTGGGAAAGTTGCCGAAAGGCATTCAAACTGGTTATAAGCGGCTAAGTGCCAAGTAATGTCCACGGTGCTAAGATAGCAGCACAGTTTGCTTGTCAACTTTGTGGCCAGTAAACTCTTGCTCTAATGTACCTTCTCGGACTCTACACGTGCATAGGGGTGGTTAGTAAATAACAACCCAGAAATCGGAAGTTGCGGACACAAATGACCAATGAAAGCCATTAGTAAGATGAAGAGAAGCGGTATGCCGACTGGTGCTGAATGAAACTTGACCTGTTAGACTTGTTTATATTTAATAGTGCAGAAGCATTGACTTTTTCTAGCAGACGAAACAGTTTGTGTTTGTTCTCCTGAACTGACATGCTAATGATCAACGTGTTGACTGGTAATGTCATTTTAAGGAGCTGAAAAAACTCACTTTAGAAAAGGCGAAAGTACGAACAAGCTTCTGCCTTATTTGGTACTTTACAAATACTTTGATCATGGTGACTTCGCCTGGAACTCTGACACTCACAAATGCCTACAAATGTTTGAAACTTAAGTGCACGCGACACTCTCACTGCATTTGCGAATATTTATAAACGTTTTGCGTGGCTAGTGACATTATCTTGAGCTTATATCGAAAGTTACTCAGCAATAAGAGTTATCCATGATGGCTAATTAACCTGGAAAGGGAATCAATCACCCTCCACCGCACCGGCTTGATGCTAATCAATTGTTAGCAGTGCTCGTAGCGAACAGCTACAAATTGACATCCTATTATGTCTGTCAAATCGTCGTTGTATAAATATAACGCTACAGCTACACTCAAAATAATTATATTATGATTTCTGGGAGCTACTTAGTGTTGTAGTTTGACTTTGTTTACCTATTCATATTATATTATTGTTCAAATACGAGTGGCAGTATGTACAAATACAAATCTAAACATACACCAAAAATATCAATATAGTGTATAGAAATTCATTATATGGATGATAATTGAAATTCCACTCATGAATAACTGACTTTACCGACGTTTCCGCTGCTTCGGTAGTCTCAAAGTACAAAACAGAATGAAAGAATTTGCTACATGTTCATAACTTAAGGCAGACGTCCTCAATAAATAACATCCCAAATACTATATGAATCCCAGATAATACCAATCGTAGGATACTGCTATTTCGTGGTATCTCTTCCATCACGCACCCCCAATTCCCTCTCCATCCATGCGCGGCCCATGACCTGGCAGTTTTTCATGGATAAGTCAAAGTCTGTAGTTCTGAGCTTTCCTCCATGGTATTGCACCACCCCTTGCCTGCTAGGTGGACTCCTCAGACTGTTAGTTTTCATTCCAACTCATTTATTCTCTTTAGATCAAGAACTGACTAGTAAGATCACTCCTTTGTTATGACAGTCGAAAAACCTTTTTAATATATGTGAAAAAATTAGCTGAAAATTTTTATTAATAAAATCTTTCTAATTTATTTTTAGTCATATTTAGGCTTCGCCTTCCTGGCTGCTTTAAAGCAAAGAAATTTGGATCTATATCAAAACTGTTATGTTACTTTTTTTAAGCAGTGTGCGGCATTATTTGATACACGCTGCAGTACCTAACAATACTTAATCCGTTTTTTGTTATGTAAAGTACTAATCTGCTAAGAATGCGTTGAGCATTTGGTATATATATATATATATATATATATATATATATATATATAAAAAGTGGTGACAATTATGCTGATGCTTTTTTCCCACACGATGGTATCAGTATAGAAATAAAGACTTAGATCGTATTCAGGAGCTGTTGGTCTTTCAGGATAATGTTTAATTTGACTTGAAAGTGTAGAAAAACCTCAAATAAATAATAATAATAAATAATGAACTCGCCTTTATCAACAATGCACAACATGTACATATTATATGGTGTGGACATCTGTGGCGAAGTTTAGCTATCAGCTACTCTTACACTTAACCACAAATATCACAGTTATAAGGATGTTACAGACGTTGGAACCGATTCGTAAAATAGCAAGATTTTAACTGAGAAAATACACAAGATGAAAAAAATATTAATGTACAAATGGGCACAACTTATGACTAATTATAATGAGAGCAACGACACAAACGTTTTACATGCTTCCTAAAGTTATTAAGGTTCATATTTTTGTAAGATGGACTCAATGAATTGTATAACATGGCTGCATTATATGTGAAACAATGATGAAACACAGATGTGCTATGATGAGGAATAGTAAGAGTACATGCATTCCTAATATTAATATTATGTACATCACTCCTGAAAATCAGTTTCTCTATTAAATATATCGGTTTAGACGTTATCAACAATTTATAAATGAATACAAGGTAGTGGTATTAAGCCAAAAATGAATCTTACACAGTTGTTTTGAAAGACTTGCATCCTTTTTTTATATCGAATGGAGACAGGGATAATACATGATGCTACAGTAATTAAACACAGACAAAACAAGACAAATCTCCGATAATCACAATCACAGAGTTTTACACCTTTGAAATCGGATTAAATTTGTGAACAAAAGGTATAAAACATCATTGACCTTGAAAAAAACCTTGAAAACGCTGTCGAAAATAACGCTACACGGTTGTCTCAAGTTAAATTTACCACCTGGTATAAAAAATAATATATCAGTATACCTGGATGAGTATTTTTTCCTAACTTGTGTGGTTACCTACTTAGACCAACATTTTGAAGCCTGTTTATTTTTTACAATGTTTTCTTATCACCTCTACCATCGCAAAACGGTATCGGTAATTCAGGAAACGAATGTACAAGCAAAGAGACAATAATGGTCTGTTACAAAACTTCCCAACTATCGTTACAGATCGTTAATTAAGGTGTCACGTAGGGCTATTTACTTTATGCTGGTGACGTTTTTGTCGACACAATTTATCACCTGATTAGGACAAGTTCCGAACTCTTGGTAAGGCCTAAAGGATAGAAGTTTATTTGTAAAGGCGGCCGGTTTTTACGTGGGAGGTTCCTTGGGTAGGATGAATACGTCAACGGCCTGGAATCCTCGGTCGCCCTCAGAATGTTAGTCGTTATTGAACATGTATACAGACATCGGTCTGTTCTCCAGTGGAATAAATGTATTACCTTTCATTATGTTTCAATACGAAACAAAATTGAGTGAAGTTGATCGATTTAGCATTTTACCCGCATTTAGATTCTTCTTATAAATGAAAAATAAATAAGTTGGCGATAGAATAATATTCTATTGTTCAATAGAGTGAGATTACTTATACTTTAGGTTTATTTTGGTGAAATTCTTTCATCATACAGATATAATAGCTGTGTATTAACAGATAGTTTCGCAGAATAAACCCTTTTTCTTCCAGCGACGCGTTTCAATTTATACTTAAATCATCGTTGGACTGTCAGGTTTGACTGCTAACAATGGTAACCCAGATTACCTGCCAACTAGCTAACTGGATCATGGATACAAAACTAAGAATCTATCATAATATTTATCCTGTCTAGCTATTTCTCTATTACATTACTTTTTTTCTCTTGTCTGTCTTAGGGCAAATATATTTTGGTGACTGTATCTGCACTAGTGTAAACGAAAACTCCTTTTCGATTACCACAATCATCATTTCAAGCACCATCAATTTTTTGTTGTTGTTGGAAGGTTGTTTCACCAAGATGACTTCACTGATTTATGTATTTCAAAGAAATATATGTTAAAAATTGAAATCATACATTAATATCAATAAAATAGAGCAAACAAACCATACCAATGTAAAAATGTCTGCTGTAGTTCATGAAACAAACAAATTTTGCTACGCTGAACAAATGTTAATACCTTGAAATAATTCCTTTTTCGATTTGAAATTAGAATATTCATAAAACGTCCCTTTGCCACGGTCATACTAGTCCACAGTCATAACAACCAAGTATTTAACTATTCTCACTTTAAAATCCCAACAGATTAACCTACATGTAAAGAACTGCCGGACAAGTTCCGGTAAGTATTGCAATAATTTAAAACTTAATGGTCAAACGGTATATATAAGGTTGAATAACGGTCTCAGTCACATATGGTGTAACTCCAACTTTCACGATCCGATAGCGCACGATCTGGCCTGTTCAAACCTCTTGGTTAATTCTGCATCACGTAGCAAACGCCTCTAGGTATCACAGGCATACTCTGAATATTCGATGCCGCACTATGCGGCACTAATCTTGAAAATTTGATTTGCTGGTGAAATGCTGATAAAACGACTGTGTATTTGATTCACAGTTTCAAAAATACAACCCTTTTTCTTTCAGTGAATGTTCCGATTTATACTTAAATCATCGTCGGACTGTCAGATTTGACTTTTGACACAAAGGCTGCCTAGATTACTTGACAACTAGCTAACTAGATCCTATCGTGGATACAAAACTAGAGCTCTCAAATCTAGCATACTATTTATCCTGTCTAGCTAGTCTTCTATTCAATTGTCATTTTTTTTCTTTCTTTTGTCTGAATTAGGGAAAATCTTTTTAGGCGACTGCATTTGAACTAATGTTAAGGGAAACCCTTACAAAACCTTAACCGTCGCCATCAAAATTTCCTTAAGATATTTCATATGATAAACTATTTCATTTCCGAAAATACTTCAGCTTCTTAGATATCTTATTCGTTAAGCTGTTTCATTCTTCTTAATACATTCAATGACTTAAGATGTTTCAAGAGCAAATTATCATCGAAGACAAATAGATGGATACTTATAGTATTATATCGATAAAAATTGAGTTTTTACTACAATGATATCAGATATATTTGAATCTCTGATGTTACTATGAAGTTTAAATCATGCATTTTATCACAAGTATGAAGTACACTCATTCTATTTCCGTTGCCAACTTGATTATTAGTATTTAGTAAGTGATTGGTAAAACAGTATATAGTGTTTTTTTCACCGTTGTGCATCGCATGTTTCTCATAGACCTGTGTGTATCCATTACACACATTTTAGGAATTGTAATTTAATAAGTTTGTGTTTTGTTGAGATATTGAGACGCGTCTGAGGTGAATAAAATCGTTCGAAAATAACAACCTCGAGCCAACGAAGGTAGAAATTACACGAAAAGTAAAAGTCATGAAAAATTTTTCCAAAAAGACTTCACAACCTCTCTAAGTCACTCTTAGTAAGAGAATCAAAACAACAAATTAACAAGACCGAAATACAGATTGTGTATTTGAATAAAACATTATTTTTCAGTGTTGAGTTTCGATTTACATTTAAATATAATTATCTGCAAACTGAATAAAAGACGGAAGAGTTTCAACAAATAAGAGCATACATAATTAATCTTTGTCTTCTATTTGCAGCAACCTTTGATCGCCTGTATTCTATTTTTTTTTTTGAAATTAGTAGCATTTGAAGGTTGTTACACCAGTCAGATCCGTGTTTAAAAGAAAAGAATCATTATTTGAGGGTTTTTGCAGTTTAAAGATGTGAAAGAACGATAGGTGTCATATCTGCAACAATTTTTTTGCGTAGCCAAGTGGCATAATTGGTAGAACACGATGTTCAAGATTGCCATCATTTTTCGTTCAACTCACATCAGGTTGCACTTTGCGTACTTCATGAACTTCAAATTAATTCGCATTGTTTAAATATAATTTTGCAAAAGGCCAGTATATTTAACACTATAAAAAAATCAAGTATAATTCCAAATATCCTGAATTTAGAGCACTTGTTGTAGTTATGCTTTGAACGAGCATATTGCTATTTTCGTAGGAGTTAATATTCCACATAGGTTTTTATTTGATAAAAATTGACGGAAGAGGAAAAACATCGTTCAAGTGGGACTTGATCCTACAACGATACGTTATCGGAAAAGTCCTTCGTCACCAAGGTGTCGAAAGCCGATAGCAATTTCTCTTACCGCTTTTCACTTTCATTCGATTCAACGTCGCACCTTCCGTTTCCCCTAAGGCCGTTGACATTTCTATCTCTGTATGGACAAGGGGCGTAAAGGGATACGCTTGAGAGAGTCGTTTATCCAGAGGTCTAATTTTAGGTTGTTATTGTTATATTGTTGTCATGTAGGGTGCGTGATAGATATCGTGATGTCTGTATTGAAATAACTAATTAATGAAAAGAGGATTCGATCTTACTAACACAGTAGCAGTACTTATAGAGTATATTTTGGAAGCTTATAAATCTAACATTAAAAATAGGTATGTTATTATGCTTTCTTGCAACGAACCCTTGCTGCAATCACTTTTCATTTCTTTCCCCTAAAGTAGAATGCGCCAGAAGTAAAATTTCCAGGAAACAAAGTGACGCACTGCTAACTAAAGTGATCCATAAAAATTCCTTCTCACCGGCATCAACATTTATCTCAGGCCACTGAGGCAATTGCATCATAAATCCTCATATGCTACTTTTTGCATTTCTCTTTCTAGTTGACAAACTGACTTTTTATCTGCTTGCAGTGTTAGTTCAGGACATACCGGTATAAGCTAGCAATTCGGTGGAAATTTGGTAAAACGACAAGATGGCGTAAAATTCTGAACTTAAGATTTTATAATAGGGGAAATCATTTTATAGCGACTGTTTATCCTCATAAGGGCTGCAAAAGATTGTCACTGTCTGAAAATACCAGCTCCTACTCCTACTTCACTTCTTACACATAAGGAAGAGATCCTGAAATTTTTGGAATCTGAGATGATATCGTCATGCTTTAAGTGTTATAATGTATACACCACGAAAATCTATGTCACTTATTTCTCTTGGACTGTCAGTTTGTCAGTCTTTCAGTGAGTTTGTCTGTCGGTATGTTTTTGTCACCGCATAATTTAGTAGCTTCTGCTGTTCTAAAAACCGAAATATTGGCGAAGTAGCATAAGGCAAAGGACCAAAAAAATGTCAGTACGTTGACAAACATCATCAATCGCATTCAGGGTAGTCGAAAACTTAATACTTTGAGGGTTTTAAAAATTGTTAAACTTTCCATATCCTCATTCATTTTTACATATTTCATACGTTTTTTGATCATTTTTGAGATCAATAAAAAAATATTTCATAGCAAGGAAATTTGCCAAATTTGAATGTTTTTCATTTTCTCCATAAATGCGTAGTCTGTATACTAAATTGCTTACATTTCAAACACAAAAAATATAAGCCAAATGGTATTTATTCCCTTCCAACAATCCGCGTACTCGTCCAAAGTGGTGGCAATAATCCGACTTCTCTTTTTGTACTTTTGTAAATGATTCTATCGTTGTATTTTTTCTGGCCTGTGACTTTCCATATATTATGTACGCGTCTATTTTCTTCGACCCGTATTATTTTATACCCACGATTTTTAGTAGGAGGAAAACATCGTGGAAAGTCATATAATATATGCCTACGCTTGGCTTTGTAAATTAATATGCAAAGCAAACTAAATAGAAAGATTCTTACAAAATTGCAGGTATAAGACGAATACCATTGAAATAAATCGTTAAATTAGCTGTGGCCTTTTCACATCTCAGTGAAATATATGTTGAACATCGCCTAGCAATCGATAAGTTGTGGTACGGAAAAATTATATTGACCACGGAAATCCAAAATAAGGCTATTTCACATCAAGAAAAACTTCTTTAAACCCGCAATTTGATCATAATGACGACTCCAACGAAACATCAGCATCGCATAGCTACGTGAAGGCATGTAAAGTGTTTTAGATGCAGCACAAGAAGTTCATAATTGGAGCAGTCAAATAAAGTCAGTCAATTTAATGTAGTTTCTAGAATAATTGGTTGGTTTTGCGATTGGTTAAATTCATTGTCGTTTCTCTCTGGCTGTGATGCTATTTCGACTATGCAAAAGTAGGGCTTCCGCGACAAATTCCTCTCAATTAGTCTCCAGTTAGAAGCATTTCACTACTCAGCCTGAAGCATCTTGTATAATTGATGGCAATTAAGATACAATTATTTATATCTTTGCTACTATTGCAGCCCTAAAATTGTGGAAATGTAAAGGGCTTTGTTGTCTTTAGTGTCGCAGGATGAATTAATGAAAAATAAGATTTGGTGCCTATGAAGAATTAAAATTTCAGGGTAGGTATTCCGGGAATGTAGTCGCAGTCCCATCTTCGGCAATTGCTTCACTAATTTCATAAAATATTGCATTGTATCTACGTCTGTTTGTTCATTTGAGCAATAATTGTTGACTACTCTGTATTCTAGACGGTTGCATCTTTAAAAAAACACCATGTCATTTTCCAAAGCATTCTTTGATAGGTTAAAAGTTAAGGGTGACTTTTACTATTATTCTTGCTTGTTAACTATGAGTGTGAGTACACAAACGCAATTTATTCTTAGCTTACTCGTTTGAGGTCGCAAACAAAGATTGCGTATGACTTTGTTATATGTACCATTACAAGATCTGATGTTTTTGAAGAAAAATTAGGCCCTTAATGATGAAAGAATTTATTTTGCCCTATAGTTTTTTGGCAATAAGTAATGGTGGTGGCTTAAGGGGATCAGTTTTTTATCACTTTTTCTATATTGACTGTATAGTTTGTAACGTAACGTAGTAGTATAAAAGGAAGTGGTTGACCTTTTCCCTTACATTTTCCATTTGTTTGCTCTTCATTATTGAAGACAATTCGGTTTTTTGATGAATTTTGCGAATATATATACCAAATGGAATTTTGATGTATTTCGAATATTTGGAGCAAATGTAAGCTATCAAATTTTTCACCAGTTGTGAGGCATGCTCAGATTTTTTATAGGGAATATCAGGCAAATTCTGGGAGAAAAAATATTAGGATATAATTTAACTTCTCGCAGATGTTTAGTATTATAATATATTTTGTACACCTGTGGCACAGTATTGAACAAATCGATCTCAGGCCATCTACACAATTAGAAACAATAATAACCACTGAAAACGTATTTACTTAAACGTAAACACGATGCAAAAATATCGAATATAGCAATGAAAACCTTTATACATTGAGGCATCCTCAATTTTCAGTAATTTTTTGAAATGTCCTCTTTCCATCTCATTGACAACACTGATCACAAAGTCCGACCAAATAATGCATAAAATGGTGGCAGCGCATCCTCGTAGCACGTCCTCATTTGAAACCATTCAGAGCAAAATTGTATCCGTGCCGACAGCGGGCCGTATGCATCTGGAATGAGCGATGCTCCAAAGAATGGAGAAGCGAGAATGTTTCTCTCCGCGACTATCATAATATTAGCCCGAAGAAACATTAACTTGATTCATGCCACGCTATGTGCGAGGAATGTTAAACGAGACTCCCACAGAGGCTACAGTTACGCTGCACCGTGTGGGTAGATCGTCCATGCTGGAAGAAATAGTCCTTACTAAAAAAATAGCTACGAGTTCACGATATTTAACGTTTGTAGAGGACATATAATCCATCAATAACATACAAGAGTTCAACTGTATACGCGAAAATGGTGAGTTATTTTATGACTGAGCTAATAATGACTTTTATTGCCGACATTGACAGCATTATCAAGGTTTTTTCAAGGTGAAACATGTTTTTTTAATGGGGACATACATTTTTTGTTGCAAAATCTTACTCTATCAGAACAACACACAAATATTCAGTTCACAAAATACAAGCATATCTTATGCATTACATCATACTCATATTCTCCAATTTGGTGTTAGCTTATCAGGTTTTGGTTTTTCTGGTAGATTATATTCGGCAATAAAAAACATATATTGCCATTGAAACATCATCATTGACCTTTAAAAAACCTTGAAGATGCTGAACTCTCCCCCATTGCACCCAAGAAATTTCGTCTGAATGTTTTCATCAAAAAACTCACCGTTTTAGCGCTATACGGTCTCAAATGGACCACTCGGTATACGAAAAACCATTTACGTCGTTCTGTCTTTGTCTGTTTGTACTCTGTCCAATAATTCCTTATAACTCGGGTATTCATGACATTTGGACACTGGATTACTACCATGGCAATGATAAAAAAAATTAGAAATCAGTACAGGTTCGGCGGAGTCAAAGAAAAAAACAAAAAGTAAACAACGCTCAAACTCCATCTTTAGACGTGCCTTACGCATCTGATCAATTTAAAATCTTTTGGAGTGAAGAAATGGGATGAATTCAGTGTTATGGGCACTTGTATAAAATTTAAGTAATTTGAATGAGTTTGAAGCATCTATATTATAGAATGTACTACAATCATAAGTCGGTTTGGTCGGTCGTAATGGATTGAAAATAAACCTAACCTTTCTGTATTTTGAGGCAAACCTATGTCTAAGAAGTGCGGATAATATTGCCAGATTCAAAAGTCTATAGATAACACAACGCCCTTGAAAACAACAGAAAAATTGAGATTTCTCCTTATCCAACCCTCACACCAATTTTTGTTGCCCCGTCCCAAAAAAATAAAAATTCGAAATGATTGTTTATGTATACGTAGTCATATAGACGTAGTCATTGTCGATAATAACCATTTAGGTCATAAACTAAATATCATTGGGCTATACGACAAAATACGCTGTGAGGAACACTTTTTCCCACGTTATTCAAGCCTAGCTTTCGTATGCATGAGTTTTCTCGTTGCGATGAAAATTAGGTAATTTTCTTCGATAAAAACATACACATTATAAAGACATTTCTTTCCAATCAGCGAAAAATGTTGCTGTAGTTCATTTTTGACACGACCAACACTGTGATAATAGGACATAATAACCCGAATCACGCGATATCCATTGTAGCTTACCGATATTTTAATAACAAATACACACATGATAAGCTGTGTGGCGATAGTATCTTTGTGAGTTATTGGTATAGAAATTCGTTTAAAAAACTGTCGTGGAATTTATGGAGATGTAAATTAGCCATAACAGGACGTAAAATGTTTAAATGGTGTTCAACAATGCAACTACGGTATGTGTACTTTGCTTTGCGTGTCCTGTTGAGACGTTGTATGCTGATTGGTGTTATTAGTTCAGAATAATGTGGTTCACTTCATTGTGGCACGTCATACTCAATTTAAATAGTTCATTGTTGTGTAGAAGTCGGTTATAATTAGATTTGATGAGTACAAGTCGTAGTTTCATAAGATAACAATAACATTCTACTAATATCAGTTTCAGAGCCCCATCTCTATCATAAACACAGATAAGTTGTATCTTATGTATGTTTGCTATTCAAACTAAGAGACATCCGCTTCTTGGTTATATCTCGCTGCCTACGAGAAATTCCTTCACTGTCGCGCCATGTCAGTTTGAAAAGCTAATTTCCATGGGCGGGATATTTGATTTACATCTTGTATATAAATTCCTCACACAATATGAGATAAAAAATACCTGAAACTGGAATTAGCGGGTTGTTTGTTTTTACTTCATTTGAGTATTTCGATAAACAGTATCCTCCGTTACCCATTTCATCAAAAATGAGATTAAAATGAGTTGAAGATCAGCTTACGCAGTATGCAGCAAATAAAACTAGTAAGTAAAGCGGTATTGCCATTTACTAGAGTTGTACAAGCTCATAGAGTTCAGTATAAAACTCTAATCACATTTCATCCATTACAGTTGTTTACTTCCTAATCCGCGAGATGGAGACAGTATACAAATTCGCATTTACAATGTTGATAAAGAACCTGGCCTACGGCGGGATTCAAACTCCGCACCTTCCGCTTGCCGGACAGACAATCTACCAATTGAGCTACTCGGCCAAGTGTCTCAGTCTGACGAATTGTTTATTTAAACACTGCCCATTGTTCGAATTTCGCCGTTGTTCGCATATAGAGAGTAATTTGTCAGCAAACGGATGGTGAGAATTTACTATTATCTCCATCTTAGGATTAGAAAGTTAATAATAAATTGTCACGAGCGTGTTAATATGACAAGCGTTAAAGAAGCGACTACCTTTACACATCATTGTCAATCAAAACTGTTGAATGTATATCACGCACAGGATAAACAGATAAATAATATATCCAAATATGTCTTGAACGCTGATATATATTCATCTCCTTCGGCGTTAGGAAGAGGCAAGAGAAATAACACATTTTTTCCGGCTTATAATCCGAAGTTGAAGCTTTCAACCACGAAATGTTGATAAATCGTAATCACGATAACCCGTCAGAAAATAAAAGGAGGCTGATAAAAAACATTTTATGGGAAACCGATAGCATTTTCGGGAATTTCTGCTGACAGATGCTGAATTAGTCCTATTGGGTCAAGTGACTTAATCATAAGGACCTCTTCATAGGATGAGAGCTGGTAGCTAAAGAGTTGCTTCAATGCACTTTTCTTCATTGAAGTAGATGAAAGCTGGTTTACGTGGTATGCGATGAATATTGCATATAATATGATCAAATATTGCTGGTAATAGCTGCTTTCTACTTCACATGCATGACCAAGGTAAGTAGTTTCACTATAAATTTTTTAGAACTAGACATGATAAGTTCTTTCAATCAAGGAGATGTTACTTATTGTTGTCAGTCGGTTCATTGGCGTTTTTGTAAGGGCGTCCTAGATCCAGATCCGAAATCCTGATCCTAGATCCGAATATGAATCTGGTTCTTGTATTCAAATCCGAATATAGATCCAGATCCAGTTTTATTCGTAAGCATTCCCGATCCGTATAGCATATGTACTACGTACCCTGTCGTGAGAAAAGTTAATCCTCGCTACATATTCTATGCCGCAATTGAGTCAGACCATGCTGGGATCTAATGATCTGTAACCAGAAGGTTTAAGGTGGTTGGGACCTCATGGTAGCTAGCGTAGATAGAGAATCAATTATAAGCTGTCTATGCACCGTTAAATATTCTCATCAAACAGCTCCTTTCGTCTCAATCAATCAATCAAGACAATCTAGTCCTGTTGGCTCTTGATTTTAACATTTTAATTTTTCATTCAAATATCGATGGAGGGTGCATCCACAGGCTCTAGTGCTAAGACATAAGCGAAAAATCGCAGGACTGAAGACATTTTTCTCCTAAATGAATAGAAATTGTCGGGTTGACGTGTCATTTTTATCGAAAAGGCGGTTAGAAATGTGGAACAAACAGTTTTCCGGAACAGACGGGACAAAAAACCTGGCATTGAGTAATGGAGGCAAGATTAGTAAGTGAGCAGTTCAGGATAATCTGTTATGCCATCAAATCTTCAGACGAACTGATTTTCTCGTCTTTTTCCAACAACCAATTTCTAGGCAATTGTAAATAGGGCCAAAACAGTTGAAATGGGTTACAGACTTTTTAAAAGTGAACATTTATCTGTAGGAATCAATAATACTAAGCAATCTCAAACATTGTCGTTTTAGACTTTGATATTTTAAATTGCTTTACGAACAACCCATTTGTTCAAATATATCTTTCAGCAAACTTCAGATTACAAATTCTAGTATGATGTACTGTATTCAATTAACTATTTATTTGACAAATCTTATAGACAGTTTTTACGATATAAGCATAGGAACCTCATTTACTCAGCAGATGATGTTCAATCTTTAAAAGTAAAAGTCTACAACGTCCCTTATAGCTAGAAACTGTGGCACCCACAGCAAATCCTGTAATGTTCGCCCACCTTGTAGGCACCCCCCCCCCCGAAAATCCATCCAGAAAAACAGAAAACAAATTCCCACTATGTTGGATATTCATCCTTTCCAAAAAAAAAAGAGGAGCAGAAAAGGGTCCCTACTAACATTTCCCACAAATTCTGCTTCTGAGTTGACTCCCCATGCTCACTGTGGAGGAAGCTAGAGACCTACTTGCCCTACCCTAGCTATGACTCTGGATAAAATTCAATGTAATCTTTTTCCATTCACTAGTGCTGTACGGATCATTTGGGACACCCTGTATACTCATAGTTCTTTTTTACAGAGTTCCTTGTGATGATCACTCCGTTTGTATGCCGGTCTAGCTATTATGAATGCAAACACCTGCAAAATACAGATAAAGCAAATAGAGTTACTGGGGCCGAAACACAGAAAGGTGCCTAAAATACCCTTTACTCCCGCCCTCCATGAAAAAACAAGAGCGAAACAGTTCCATTCGTCGCAAATTCCTTGGACAAATACCGTTAACAAACCGCGGTGGAGCGATGGAGCTCGTCTCAGTCGGCTTTGGGGAGGAAAAATCCTGTAATAAGCGGTCACGTCTGGGGATGAAAAAAGGAAAAACTATAAATTGGACCTCTTGATTCGCCGTGACGTTTCGGTAAATTCCAGACGAATGTTCCTCAGTGAATAAAATATCAGGAGGACGGTGTTGCAGTTCAATCATTGTCCCTTGCTTAGAAGGGAAATCCCGGAAGGGGCACGTGACATGGATGCGGACGCTGCGCCAACCGAAGGACAACGACATGGCCAGGGACGTAACAGAAATGTTTGAAGCGCTGCAGTGTAATGCAAGGGCGCTCTAACCAAACGTTTAGAGAAGGACAAGATGGAAGGGACTATAAAAAGAAATATAAATTTTACCTCATGTTGATTGTTCCCGATGCGAACTACCTAGCGTTTTGACTACTTTAGCATCTTATTTAGCCCTTATTATGAAAGGAAAAGTTCGATTGGGCCTCCTTACTAAAACCCTTTAGTGGTTTGCTACACATCCCACCATGGCAGTGCTTGATCTATTTCGCCATGGTATTTAGCATCGTATTGACATTCATACCAGAGATATTTTGATTTTTTTACTTACACTTCACTTTAGATCATATCAAGATTAATGTAAAATATTACTTGCAAATGTTTTGAATAGCAAATATATCATCTTTTTGAGTGCGCACTACTAGATACTATTTTCCACTTAGCCACATATCCTCCTCGCCATGTTCCGCTCTTAGTCAGATCATAGTCTCATCAATCGCCGCGTCCATTTAGATGAAATGTTGGAAGGAATATTCTCTAGGCCGATAGTGTGAACATCGCTGCATTAGCAAAAAAATATGATATTTCCAAGCTCCTTCTATGCAAGCATCATTTAAGGTTTCGGGCCTGGGGAAACACTTTCTTTTGAGGGAATAAGAAATGTCTAAAAAATTGCAATATATTTTTGTATGTCTCTAGTTTTTGTTCAATTTGAGGCGCAGGCTTTTCATGTCTGCCAAAGTTTGTTTTTAGTTGTTTTCTATAATATCAATATTTATTTAAAAAATGCCATCTACCATTTCTTCCATTTTTAAGGAGTCCAAAATAGTTTTGAAAACGTGTTCAAAACACCTTTGAAATAATTTATAACTTTCATGTTTACATAATTACAATGGATCAATATTAATACGTGGGAGGTCCTGAGTCATTCTACCCGGTGAACCATTTTCCTTGTAACCGTTTGTCATCTTCGTTACTACGTCGGTTTCTTGCGCTGCGACGGCTATGGTCAAGCTGTACACTCAACTCTTAGCCAATAATTATCAGGATGTCGTCCCTTTGTGAGGTCGTAAGCATACCAGACTGCTCGTAACGCGCAAATAAGAACTCGACTTTCCGGCGCTATTTCGAAAATTAAATTTTTACCGAGTGGACATTCTTCTTTACAGCGCCAATGATGCAATAGTCACGTGAACATAGTGACACACTTTGAAGTAATTAGTGATGGGGGAGTTTCTCTTTCTCAGCTATTTCATTGTAAATTGTCTTTAGTGTTGTATATCTTAGCTCAAGTACGACAACAACATAGCGTTGATCATCGGTATCCATTCAGAAAGAATTACACTGTGCTGACTCGTGTTACTACACTTGAAGCATGAGACAGTGATACACCAAAACTCGGCAGCACCACCACCAAGAAGCCTAATAGCACTTCCACAATTATTCATGATCTTCATTAAGTTAAAATGCAACTACCTGTGGGGTAGTAGTAGTTGCTATAACAAAAGGAACACCGATTCTCGAAAAAGTATAAATGTTCATCATCTTTCCCATAGGAGTATAACCTAAAAATGTGGGGCATGTAGAGCACAAATGGATATTAATAATGATTGTCTTCCAATTAGAGTGGAAAGCTTTTACTCTCGTTTTTACATCTTTTCAGTAGATAAAGGCTCCATAAAGATGTATCTAGTTTTCCAACCCTTCTAGGTTCCTACTTCTTGACCATAGCATACAAGCACCCCAAAACGTACACATTCTGCCAACAGACTTTCTATCAACCCTGTCCTATTTCACCGCCATGGCGATCGAAACAACTGAATCGATATCACTGAGAAAAAGGACAGGAATACAGAAGGCAATTTCAATTTGTCAGTGCTGGCCATTTTGCCGGGACCATATACTTGAAATACACCCTCAGGGCTCGCTTGGCCAGAGAACCGGCAAAAGTTTTTCTCGAAAAGTGATCAAAGCCGGCCGTGTCTTAGGGTAAGGACGCATAAGCAGACAAAATGTTTTCCGAAAGAGACCTTTTTTCTGTGAATGGAAGGTAAGTTATTTGCCAATTGCTTTCTCGTTCGCGAAACAGGTAGCTCCTTTGGGGACCTCTGATATGTTGGTTAAACTGCTTCTTCAGGATCATGGACAGTTATGTTTTCTCTCACGACATTTAGAGTTCAGTAACTAAGTATAATGGGTAGACTCAAGAAAAGACATACAGGAATGAGCTTAAGCTAAAAATTCAGACCAGTAAGTAGTAGCAAACCAGCTGTTTGTTATTCATCATCATGACTTAGTCAGAATTCGTTCGAGGAGGTGCATACTCCAGATAAGGATGCTGAGGAAAGTGTGTTGTATTCAGCGTTTTTGTTTGCATTTGGGACAATTTTGGAGATTGGTGGGGTGCTGTATGACGACTCAGAATTGATTAGATGAGGTAAAGCCCATTTGATGGCATTTATATGGTATGCTAATTGTTTCAACAATGTCTAGGCATACAATCCTTATGTTATTTGGAGTAGCTAAATTAATTCAAACACCTCTCTTTTTACTGTAAAGTATGCTGATTCACTTAATTACGATTTGGTGGAATATATCCAAGTTTTTCTGAGTGGCATACAGTTATAATGACTTCAATTATCTTCTTACCGTCAAGTCAGACCGATGAATCTTCCCATAAATGGACATATTTTCCGGTTCATAAGAGGCGAATAGGCATCAGTAGGTCTAGTTAGACTTTTACCGTACTTCTTTCAGGTCGCTGTATCTGCTGATTACTGCAGTTAAGTTTTCACCGCACTCCTCAAATTATTCAGATTTCCTGAGGAACGCAGGTTTGTTAAACTAGGCCCAGATAGACTATACCCACGTTTTTTCACTTACTAAATATTAGGGTGACCTCATCCATTTATTAACCATTTGTTAGTAACGCTGAATGTTACAAATAAATGTGAGTACATTATTAGCATATTTTCCAAGTCTCTGAGTATGACTATTCAATTTTTACTTCAGCCTTCAGGATTCCAAAATATATCAAAAAATTCACGCACTTCATGGCCATAAGGTACACTGATTAGCACAACTGTCACTAGGTCATTATGACCACTCATTTGCCCCTATTGTATGGAATAATCACTTTAATTACATCTAATCACATTTAATTTTAATTACATAGATTAGCATAAAAATAAATTCTCGGACCAAGAATATGTACTCTCATTCAAGTATACGATATCTTCCTCTATGCACAAAACTATAATAATCTTAAAGTAAGAATACTGTATTTTTAATTATATAGAAATTTAATTAAATATATCCAATTCAAACCTAGGGAAGTCTTGGAAGTGAGAATACGAAAATCTCAAATTGAGCATAATGATATTATCATAATCTTGGCACAAAACCGAAATCCAACAAATCTAACCTAGAATAATATAGCCTTAACATGATATCTTGATGGGCTGTTATCAACTAATGGTTCTTTAACCTTAAAAACAAGGACCAAAAAAATATTAAAACTATTCCAATGTGACTTCTTTCTTACATTTATCTGCGTCATATAGTATTTTTGCTAATCAGAGTTTGAAAGATGTTGTACAGATAAACAAAATATAAAAAGTATGTACCTGTAATTAAGCCAAACGATATACGTCTACAATTTGTAATAGAACTTGATCACAACTCACATATCACTCATATCACATCAACACCTGTACCCAAACTTTTTAACCGCACATTCATGTGGTGGTGTGATGGTGGGTGAAAATTAAATCCAATAGAAACTAACGGACGCAGATGCAGACAGACACACGTGTACCACTGAACTGCCGTTGACGAATATGGCGATGCCAGACAAGCAAATCAATTACTTGGAGAGAATCGCAAGATGTTCGTATTCGGGATTGAAGTAAACGGAGCTCCGTTGGAGAATATGATAACCTTACAAAAATATTATGGAATACTTGTTAGAAAAGCTTTGAAATTTTAGCTGTGAAGAATATTATATTTTTCTTTAGAGTATATTTTTTTAAAATGAGTATTGAATTCCAAAATATACTTTTCTAGGTTCGAATTGAACATAATTTTCTTATCAAAGGAATTGTCTTAATGTAAGATTAGATGTTCTTGTCGTGAGTAAATCTTTATAGGAATATCGAAATTCTTGGATTAAGAACTTCTTTGTATGTGCGAACTATGACTGAGAAACCAGTCCCTGGAATGACTAGATGTAATGCATATAGTCACAGAAAGGTGCTGGCTGCATGCAGAACAGTAGTTCTGTTTAGCATACGAGTTAATTAGGAAAGAATACTCACTAAACTAGCTTGAATCCCGCTATGATCTATGAAACAAGCTAATAGCCAAAAACAAAAAGTCGACAATACGTTCTACGAGAATCATCTGTGAAATAAGGAGCAATCTAGTGACAAATGCGGCTTGCAGGAAGGCACCGACTAAAACTATTCCTGCTGGCAGCTGATATATCGGGATCTCCTCCTGTCTGGGCCGTTACTTTTTAGACTGTGGCCATTTCCCGGATACGGTAGCGGCGGTGAAATGATTTATCTTCTGGATATCTATCCGGCGCCCAGAAAGGATGGAATTTTCCATTTTTATTAGGTTTGCGATCCATTTCTTCCTTAGTTCGCGGTTATTATATTTTTTCGGGGTTAATTCCAGTCGTCTGCTTTATTGGATTCGAGGAATTTATGGTATCGATATTTTTCAGGAACTGTAGTGCACAGGGTGGACATTAAATACAACATTGACTATATCAGTCTCACTAATGCTAAAATTTGATATTTTTGATGGAGGATAGTCGAAATAATTTATTAAATGGAATGACAAGTAAAATGCATGGTGACCGAATTTCTCGTGCTAATAGTCACGAAATGGTAGGATACCTAATACTCGGATCAACTTAAATTATGCTTCTTCTAACTGTCACTGGACATGGCGGTTCTCTTGTATTTATATGTCTGCTCATTGTTCCACATTCCGCAGTGCAAGTTGGCATACACCTCTGCCTGAAATACAGATTCATACTTTCCAAGCGGTTCACTATCGTAGATGCTAGGACCCGTCTGTGTATCAGGTTATGTCTCCTTTCAGGTTTTGTGTTTTATGTTCCCTGGATCTCTAATCATAATTTAGAAGTTGTTATTGAATATATATCTCGGAATTATATGGTTTTCTCTTGGTTCGTGTATGGTGCTACCCACATGCTCCTCAATGTGGTTGTGTGCAAATCCTGCTTCACAGAGAACGAGGTACACGATACACGATGAGCCTGCAAAACCTGGTCCACCAAAGATAGCGAAACGAATGAAAAGGTGATACTTTATGTAATGGGTTGGCATGCTTGCTTCGTGTATGGTACTACCCACATGCTCCTCAATGTGGTTGTGTGCAAATCCTGCTTCACAGAGAACGAGGTACACGATAGACGATGAGCCTGCAAAACCTGGTCCATCAAAGATAGCGAAGCGAATGAAAAATTGATACTTTATGTAATGGGTTGGCATGCTTGCTTCGTGTATGGTACTACCCACATGCTCCTCGATGTGGTTGTGTTCAAGTCTTATTTCACAGAGAACGAGGTACACGATGAGCCTGCAAAACCTGGTCCATCAAAGATGGCGAAGCGAATGAAAAGGTGATACTTTATGTAATGGGTTGGAATGCTTGCTTCGTGTATGGTACTACCCACATGCTCCTCGATGTGGTTGTGTTCAAGTCTTATTTCACAGAGAACGAGGTACACGATGAGCCTGCAAAACCTGGTCCATCAAAGATGGCGAAGCGAATGAAAAGGTGATACTTTATGTAATAGCTTGGCATGCTTGCTTCGTGTATGGTACTACCCACATGCTCCTCGATGTGGTTGTGTTCAAGTCTTATTTCACAGAGAACGAGGTACACGATGAGCCTGCAAAACCTGGTCCATCAAAGATGGCGAAGCGAATGAAAAGGTGATACTTTATGTAATGGCTTGGCATGCTTGCTTCGTGTATGGTACTACCCACATGCTCCTCGATGTGGTTGTGTTCAAGTCTTATTTCACAGAGAACGAGGTAAACGATGAGCCTGCAAAACCTGGTGCATCGAAGATAGCGAAGCGAATGAAAAGGTTATACTTTATGTAATGGGTTGGCATGCTTGCTTCGTGTATGGTACTACCCACATGCTCCTCAATGTGGTTGTGTGCAAATCCTGCTTCACAGAGAACGAGGTACACGATGAGCCTGCAAAACCTGGTCCATCAAAGATGGCGAAGCGAATGAAAAGGTGATACTTTATGTAATGGGTTGGCATGCTTGCTTCGTGTATGGTACTACCCACATGCTCCTCAATGTGGTTGTGTTCAAGTCTTACTTCACATAGAACGAGGTACACGATGAGCCTGCAAAACCTGGTCCTAATTGATACTTTATGTAATGGCTTGGCATGCTTGCTTCGTGTATGGTACTACCCACATGCTCCTCAATGTGGTTGTGTTCAAGTCTTACTTCACATAGAACGAGGTACACGATGAGCCTGCAAAACCTGGTCCTAATTGATACTTTATGTAATGGGTTGGCATGCTTGCTTCGTGTATGGTACTACCCACATGCTCCTCAATGGGGTTGTGTGCAAGTCCTGCTTCACAGAGAACGAGGTACACGATGAGCCTGCAAAACCTGGTCCATCAAAGATAGCGAAGCGAATGAAAATGGGATACTTTATGTAATGGGTTGGCATGCTTGCTTCGTGTATGGTACTACCCACATGCTGCTCAATGGGGATGTGTTCAAGTCTCACTTCACAGAGAACGAGGTACACGATGAGCCTGCAAAACCTGGTGCATCAAAGATAGCGAAGCGAATGAAGAGGTTATACTTTATGTAATGGCATGCTGAATAAGACTTTACATGGCTGGTATGCGAAAACTATTCATTTTAGGGAAAAACATAGATCATATGAAAATGTCTCTTGTTTAATTAATGACATAACCATTTCCATCTCATAATGAGTAGCTATCGAGATGTTGCCGAAAATTATCGTTAGGTGCCAGTTTCCTAATATGGCGACACGGGCGAAATAGTATGAATTCAAAATCGACACGTCAAAATCTATATACTCAGCAACTTTAAATACTTTCCAGAAAATTTTTAACATTACCAAATGTGTGAACTAAACAATGACAAATAAAAAAATATATTTTATATTTTTAATAGTTTGATAACTAATTTTCCTTGATCAGAATAAGTGTAACAAATTTTCATTGCACCTGTGTGATCGGTCCTCGAAACGTCGTCGGATGCATAACGGTGAAAGTGAGCCTTTCCTCACAGACTGCTGAACCAAGGAGTTAGAGACGCATGGCTGGCTGCATGACTCATATTTCTTCCTGAGTTATGTGTTATTAGATAACTTTTACACGCGGTCGAAAATAAATTAAGTTCACTTTGTTTTCGAGGACATTGCAAATGGATGATTTATCATTTTCACAGTATATTTATCCAACTCAGCTGACAATGTCGACGAATGGGTTGTGTATTTTCCTTGCACATGTGGAGGAATAATAAAAGCAACATACGGAAGTACAAAAATCAATATCATCATGTATGATGTTATCTCCCACGCATGAATTTTCGAATTTGAGATAATAAGTTTTGTATACATGACTGTTTATTCATTTATGAATATAAATTCATGCAATTCGCTTGTAAATGAAAAGCTTGACAGAATAGTTTCCCAGAACTAGTTATGCAATATCCATCCATAGGGTCTTATCTAGAATTTATTACCCCCATCAAACAAAATCTTTGTCTCTGGAAACAGTATGCTTACAAATTATTCTAGATTTATCAAGAGCTGCGTTTTATCTCTGATTTTCCGCTACCATTAAAAAGGCTGATGAAGACGGAATCTTTACGGACGAAACAAAAATATTAGAAGGGATTTTTCATCGAATATATAGGTGTATTTATCTGCTTAGAGAAAAAGAGGCAGTAGCTGTTATTTATTGGCTGTCTCTGTGAGCAGAATACGAAAAAGGGGTCTTGGCCGTAAAACATAATTCATTTTTGTATAGAGATAAGGGAATTGGTAGAGCAATGACCCATGAATCCCGGTTTAATACAGGGTTTCGTTGAATCAGTAGTAAACAGCAAATAGGCATGTCCTTCGCTTTCCATAAGTGCGATAACAAACAATGCACTTCTTTTGCAGAAATTACTGAAACTATTATCACTGTTCGTCATTTGCACAATTGTGTTAATGGGGTAATACCCCCACCTCCAAGATTTTTAACAAGAGATGTAATTCAATTTTGTGTTTGCCGTGCTCAAAGCTCAAAGACGCCACTGTCTCAGTTGATGTTAGCTTTTGCCTCTTTATTATATTTACTATTAACGTATCACTTTTTTCTGTTTCCGCAACTACATCAACGAAGGTATTACAAAAATGGTGAAAGCGTAAACAAAACTTCATGACCTATCCCCACCAAGATTGATGTCTAGATACGCCTTTGATAATCATCATATATGTATTTTAGTCTTTCACAGCACTTATGAAATCTTATTCAAAAACGTGTGGTTTAATTTAGCGGCTACTATAAATATAAGGTAAATTTGCATTTTTTATTAATCCAAAATGATGTCCATAAGGAACGTGCAATATTGATGAATGCATGAAGGAAACAGAAAGGGACTGTACCTCAATTAAAGTACCTGAGAAGGCACTGAACGGGAACGTTTGCAGCCCTACCCCGATTAGTTCCTGGCATCAGTATTTTTGCAGTGTGGCCTCCCTATTGTATCCCAAAACATTGCTTTGTAAAAGCAACTGATTTTGGTGAAGGCCAAGACAAATAATATGAAATTCATAATATATTTTCACCTGGCATTCGAATGAACTATATGAGTTCTTCTGGACCAAATACCACTATTATACTGCATCACGTTACCAATATAAATACTAAAGTACTATTGAAAACAATTTTACCCAAAAATTTGCAGATCTTATATCACTATTTAACCCGCTATTCAATGATAACATAATGCGTTAATGTAATTGAACTCTGTATTCCTACCCGTCTCAATGTTTACTGACAATTGAGCTCAAAGATTTTGTGTATCTAACTAATGGTTTTCTCTTGCAGCTTCAGACCCTGAGAGCTCCAATATTCCTGTTGGCGGAAAGTCCTCCAGCTTTGTGGACTCCATGAAGCCATCATCGATTGGTGGTCAAACCCAAGCACAAAGTCAGAAGCCCTACTTTGATGACGTTGGACCAAGAAATGTTACAGCTGTTGTGGGACAATCTGCTATGTTGAAATGTCGGGTCAAGCATCCTGGAGAGAGAACGGTGAGCTTTTCAAAAATAATAAAAATGCACGTATCCTAGAAGTATGCTTAGAGTAATGCGATTTATGACTCCAAAAACAGTTTTCGAGCTAAGATCGCAGAGAGGTTTTTTTAATCAATTTTATCGTTCTCAAATCTTACGTAACGACATCATCAAGTAAAGAAAGCATTTAAACATGGCCATGGATGTATATAAGTGGGGCGGGGGTGGGGGGGGTTAGGGGGTCCATACCCGCCCTTAGCCTACGATCAATCGTCATTAGATATTTCATCAACCTTATGCTCAAGCATTCGGAATTTAGTTCTAGGGCATTCAAGTGAAGTACGTATGCTACGAAGCTGTATCGGAACCATAAAAAATATAGTAAGCTTTTAAGCTTTTTTCGACAATCTTCAATTCGGGACAGCCTTATGAAAGAAATTGCTGGTCAAATTAATCAAATTAAGTCATCTCATTCTTTGTGAGACACGGTGTATAGAAAAACATGTGGCTGTTGAAAAATTAGCAGAAATGCTTCCGAAGAAGGTGCACACAATATTTTACTAAAAAAGATCTTGGTACTGAGGTTACTATGCCTTTCTTTGTTTTGACCGTCAAGTGATCTTACAAGGTCAAGGTCATAAGCACTCAAGGTCATTCTACGAACGTTTAGGTGCTTAAAGATTTGATGTCCAAATCAAGACAATGAAGCCAAACAGGCTTCAAAATCATGCCCAAGCAACACTCAAGGCGAAATAGGTTCTAGTCAGACCCACCTTTGACACACAATATAAGACGGTTTCTGCAAAAACAACATAGCAAGTTTATTTTAACAATGAGAAATAGTTTGAATGTCAAAGGAGATGCATTTGAAGACTCGCAAAGCCTTAATACTACAATTTGCGTCGCCTATTGATAACGATAATTTCCGAAGTAGAATACTTCCTGTGTCCAACTATGTTCTATTTTACAGATCGATTCATATTTTTCAAAACTTGATTGCACGGTTGTTTATCCAGAGATCTATCGAACTCCCATCAAGTCCAATCTCATATACGGTTCAAAATCTGTTTGTCTAATTAATCTCCAATAACTAAGGGTAGCCTACCCTTGCTGGGATAGGGCGGACGAATTTGGATTGAATTGGAAACTGTACGAAGGGCGTGTACAAATTGTCGTTAATCAATCTCCTGATTGCACTTGAAAAGTGAGTTACATGAAGCTAGGATGGTTCAGTGCAAAGCACAATTTGAAATATATCAATTCTCAGACTCAAACCAAGCCTAACTATCAGCTTAGTAATGGTAAGCTCCAAAATACCAATATTCTCATGGATTAAAATACAGTTTGTGTAATACCGACAGATCCATACTGCACATTTATTGTAGCTTTTGAAATATTCATATACAATATCATACATATACCATTAACAGATACATATTTATGTGTTTGGACCATGATATATTAAAAAGAACATCCGTAACCTATTATTAAATTTCTAACACATACCTCATATAACTAAATAGCACATTTTGTAGCTAGGATGACTAAATCGGGTTTAGGATCATACTCGTACATCCATTCTGATATTCAAGAAGCACCTAATTAACTAGTTCACATGTAACATGTCTGGCTGTCGTGAACAGATTTGCAATCTGCCATGACGTACATTCAGTATACTACAACACACGTCACACCATGTCCTGAACGTGAATTTGAATGAATTTAGTTGCTACTAGTATTTTTATCAACAATTTTTGGTCTCCATTGTTGAGAAGTCAAATGCCATAAAGCTGCTACGGGTTTCAGTTTCACTTTCCATGCATAAACAGAGGAACCATTGCGGTCACCAATATTTTCGACTATGAGATTAAAAACTGTGTTAATGTGGATAAAAAGATTGTGTAATTAACACACAGTTTCACAAATAAAACTCTTTTCCTTTCAGTGACGCGTTTTGGATCTATATTTGAGTCATCATCGGACTGACAGAAATCAGGCTTTCTCAGACATTTTTGAATCTCTAATGATTCCATGAAGTTTAAATCATGTATTTTATTACTCATAATAATGATAAGAAATCATTATAATAAATAAACAGGATGAACCCTTAAACTTTATCGATATACAACTATAAGTTTCCATTTATTTGATTTCTAGGTTAAGTTAGTCTTGAAATATTTATTAAGTTATAGAATGTATTAAGGATAATGAAATAGCTTAAAGAATTAAATATCTTAAGGTTAATGTTAAGGTTTTGTACGGGTTTCCTTTGACACTAGTGTAAATGCAGTCGCCAAAAAAATAATTCCCAGGACAAACACAAGAAAGGAAAAAATAATTCAATAGAACAATAGCTAAACAGACTAAATAATATGCTACATTTGCGAGCTCTAGTTTTGTATGCTTGATAGGATCTGATTAGTTGGTTGGCAAGTAATCTGAGTAGCCTTGTTAGCAGTCATATCTGATGGTCCGACGGCGATTTAAATATAAATCTAGACGCGTCACTGAAAGAAAAAGAGTTTCATTTGTAAAAAAACACAATTCTTTTATCTGCATGATGCAGGAATTTCACCGAGTAAGAGCATCTACAATCTACATGTTTTGATGTTTCGTAATATCTCGTCGTGAAAATATATCACTCATTCCTGTTGACCTGTCCTTTGGTCTATACGATTGACATTTTGTAAGTCTTTCGTTTTCGTAGAACTATGGCTTTGCAGATCGTTCTTCCTTTTTGTATGTTTGTCTGTCGGTCTGTCGAAAAAGAGATAATATTTAATTCTAACAATCCTAATTAAAACGTTTTTGTGTATATTTATTCTGCGGTGAACCATCGGTGTTCAAATCTGACACCTCACCAAACAACCACTGTTGATGATATACCCACTTCACACCAAAATTTAAAACCATGCAGTTAATTACAAACATGCAGCTCCAATGCTATGATGTATACGATGATGATACAACCATGTAGGCGACATCAAAAAAGAATGGCATTTCTAGCCAATGAATATTCATAGAGACAGGTAGAGAAGAATTTATTTTACAGGCAGTGATTTCGCACAACCAGCTCTGCGTTTTAAATTGTAATGGATATTTGGAGGGTTGAATGGAGTATTTTGCATTCGATGATGGCCACGTAATAACCCAATGGGGCGAAACATCGGCTATGTGGATATTTGGAGTTGTAATTCATATTAAATCAATATATATCCGATAAAGAGCAGTAAGGTCTGTGATATACTCCTGGATGGAAATAGATTCTCTAAACTGTAATCAACTTTTCTGTAACTCCAGTCGAATTGAAATTTTTATCAGTCCCTGCACGAAAAAGTATTAACTTTCGGGAATTCAAGCTTCACTGAACAATTCAGCTTTCATAGCCACCTGCAAAATTTGGAAATACATATGTTATTCATTACTTGAAACCATTTAATAAATTATAGCTCCCAACGTATTTCGCTATGGATTCAAATCAATTGATAACCGAACATCACATTTTTACAGATATTTTTTGTTTATATGACATCTAAATGAGGATCATTTTGTACTGCTGGATTATCTAAAACATCTTGTTTTAGATGAAGAACATCTACATTTTTGGATATAAGACAATTTAAGTAAAACAAATAATATGCAAATTGGACGCGGTTTATAATTGTCAAAATTTGAACGTTTGCTAAACATTACTGCAGACCTCACACTGATAATGGATAATGAGGAAAGGTATTTAGTCCGTTGAAAAATGGCAGCAAGTAAGTTGACTTTCTAATTCACCTATAAGTTTCTGAGTTTCCTGACCGAATTATAGAAGTACACTTTGGGAGCATGGAAAATTATGTAAATTTGTGAAAATCCAGAAAATTATAGGCTCTAAAAGATTTAGTTTTTCGATATTCCATAAATATAATTGCAAATATCAATCCAAATCGTTATTTCTAAGCAATTTACAATTAAGTAGGAATCACAACGTCAACCTACTTAGCCCCTTTGAACAATTTGGCAATGATTAATTTAAATTGAATACCTGATTAATCAACCAATGACCTGCTTTTTTATCAATTTCTACCTGCCATGTTAATAGAAAGGGTGGCGTCGAAAAATTCTACTTCAAATGTCTGATGATGTTATGCAATATGATGAAGGTTATGCCAAATTAGGCTTTTTATTTGTGAAGCCACGTGTAACAACACGCTTTTGTCAGTCCCAATCACCGCATCATGAGTATGTGATTTGTTGCCACGTGGCCTTTTGTTGTAAAAGCTTCTTTCTGACGCAACAGTATTATATAATAAATATATTTCTCATAATAACAGAGCTTTATCGGGTAAAATGACTCTGTTTTCCTTTTATTATAATTGATGGAGGGCTAAACGAGGTTAAGGACCGTATGAGAACTTGATTTATAGTTTTACTGCGTGTCTCTTCTCATCTTGATGGATGGGATATTACAGTTAAAGGTTGGCCATGATTTAAATTGAACAAAACTGAACTGGTGAAATAAAAAAGACATATTTTCAAACTGGCGAAGACTTTGTAGCTTCCCTCATTTAGGATCCAAGAATAAACAAGCTACTCAGTTTGGTTGGGTATGCTTCTCCTAGTGTTCTGATGGTTGGCTCTGTTTTATATTAGCGATGTACTGCATAAAACATTCGTGTTGAGTATCCCTAATGTCTTGTGCGTTACATCATATTTTCCAGTGAAGCGGGAGTCACTACAGCACTACCTTATCCGATTCATAGATTAGGGTATTCCCCATCCACCACTTGCCGGAAAATTCCAACTTAATTAGCTAGGCAGCAATAATGTTGAAACCACTTACTTGCCCTTTCTTGAAATGGCATAACGTTTATTAGCTCTGGCAAATGGTGTTGTAGAAAGTCTCGATATTGTTTCCCATTCAATGTTCCTTCAATAAAATATGGAAAGATTAACCAACAAACAAACAAAAAAATTCTATTCTATGTTGACCTTGAGAAATGCCTTGAAAATTCTGTCAATGTCGAAAATGAAAGTCATCATCAACTCTCCCTCATTGCATTCAAGAACATTCGTCTGAACGTTTTAATTAAAAAACTCCCCGTTTTCGCGCTATAAGGCTAACAGTACAAAATAAAGAGTTTCTACACTCTCTCTTCCATAATCTCCTGAGGGACCGATGTCGCCTAGCAGACTTTACGGTTTAATAGTCTTCCTGTACCGCTCGCTCATCAATCAATCTTCTACCACCCCCGAAAGCATTCTTGTACTCCCATTGTTAATTCTCTTCCACGATCTGCAGTAATGCCATTCGATAAATACTTGCTCTCTTTTAATATCTCAACTTCTCTGATCTCTCTATAGACTTCACGTCTCCCTTTGAGCAGCAGATCAGTTGGTGGCACAGGAAGACAACGATAACTTATAGCAAAATATTTTTAACACACATGCACTGTTGACCAAATTTACTTTATGTAGGTCATTCTCGAGTGTTAAAAACGTGAAAGGTATGCTTGAGTAGATGATTAAGCTCAATCAGCAACTGACTGATCTTCTTCTAGCTGCGATACATCATCAACAAATCACTAACATAGGATCAAATTACAAATTAGTATTGTTCTGGCTTCTTGTTCGATTTGAACAGACAGTTCAGACAAACCCCAATTTTATTGCCGCTTTCAATCGTGGAAAGCCCAACGGTGTCCCTATGACGAAGACCCCAATTAAACAGATGCATAATCTGAGGAAACGTACTGGGGAACACTGGCAGGCGACAAAACTTGGATAGGGACAGGATTAGTTCAGGTCAATATAACTTTTGCCCGGATTATTGAGATTTAGTTTCTGCTCTCAATTGTCGTGAACGCGGCGAGGGAGGAGATCCAGATTTATCGATCAGGATGAGCTTAAGACGACCACCGGCTTTTAATTGCTTTCAGGGTTGAAGGATGGCAAGACATCGAGCTGTTTTTGCGGAGATTTACTGAATATAGGAACCGTTGGTAGCAATTAGCCTGCTTCGACCGACTTGCCAATTATCAAATCGCGTACGTCGAACAGAAAAAACGTTATTAATTTTTCGATTGCGGTAGTGAATACCGTCAGAAAGTAATCAAATTTCAATTTAATGAATCTGAATGCTCTAGTTAAACCAGTTCAGTTTGGCCAAAACCTTACCAGTGATGTATCAGATGAGATATCAATTAGTTACAACATTTGAGCATTACCAAAATATACCAGCCAAATTGGTACTTCAATTTCATGCCTATTACAAGAACAAATCGGGTATAAAAACTACCGCAGCAATAAAGCTAATTAATGGCAACCAGAATGTTCATTCAGAAAAAATATACTCCAATTTGTTTAAAGGCAGTATGATTAATGTTAGTAGAAGTGACTTCCTTGCCTGACATGCGAGATATACTGAAAATGCACCAGCATGCGAATGCCCAGCCTTATCTGAAAGACAATAAATAACGACGATTCTGTGACCCACATTTTACCAAATATTCAACTGTTTGCTACACAACAGCCCCAATCTATAAAAACAAATCTAATATGTTGGCCCCTCGTATAGAGTGTCTCTCCGCTTCCAAGCCGTGGACTGTGAGTCATTGAT